>JAEIGO010000085.1:0-600000 GCA_018903765.1 Drosophila aff. chauvacae BK-2020
GTCCGGTGTAGTTCTTAATGTCGAAGGGCCGGCATAGTCCATGCCCGTATAAGTAAATGGACGCGAAAAGGATGTCGCTCTTTAGGTAGCTCCCCATGAGCTGGGTTTGTATCTTCTTTACCTTGCAAAATAACGGACTTAACCAAGTTCTTAATCTTGGTATCCAGAACTTTGAGCGGATCAGACGAACCATCAGTTGGTTACCTCCGTGCAGAGTTATGCGGTGTGTAAAACGAACGAGGAGACGAGAGAAATGACAGTTGTATGGAAGAATGATCGGATGCCGTTCGTCATATTGGAGAGCCTCGGAGGCCGTCGCGCCCGACCACACGCTCTTATGAGGCCGCGTGTGATCCAGAAAAGGGTTCATATTTCGAAGGGAACTAGATGGAGGAACTGGCTGCTTTTGGATCAAACAGGCGGACTCGAGCGAAGCATCTGCGTTGTGTCATGGAAATGAGGAGCCGTTCAGCTGCGGCGATCTCTGTATTAGATAGCTGCCCCTCACACGGCTCTGCTCTTTCCGCGAGCGTTGAATGAAGCGATATGCGTACGCCAGGACTCGTAATGCCTTGTCAAGTTCGGAGAACCGCTCGAGGATGTCTTCTGAGGGATGCTCTGGCGACATTGACCTTGACTGCTCGCACTTCGAGTTCTGTTATGGGCGGCTCACAACCCTGAGTGGGCCACTCACAACGAGGCATTCGCAACCAGGCCGGACCGTGCCACCACAGTTGGCTGTCTGCGAGGTCTTGGAGCGTTACCCCTCTGCTAGCGAGGTCAGCAGGGTTATGTTCCGATCGGACATGTGCCCATCTCTCAGCTTCGATGGCTTGAGTGATCTTGGTCACCCGGTTCGCCACGAACGTAGTCCAGTGACACGCTGGCTTGCTCAGCCATGCTAGGACTATTGTCGAATCTGTCCAACAGTGTAAGCCTGAAGTGGGCGCTGGCATCTTAGGAAGAATCGCCGTGGCCATCTCGGACAGCAGCAAGGCTCCGCATAATTCAAGCCTCGGTAGCGACACCGTTTTGACTGGTGCCACTCTCGTTTTTGCTGTGAGCAGGTTTACCATGATTGTGGAACCCACCTCCACTCGGACATAAATGGCGGCGCCATACGCTTTCTGCGAAGCGTCACAAAACCCATGGTGCTCGACCTTCAGTTCTGGTCGGAAAGCGACCCAACGAGGGATTCGAATTTGATCGAGCGCGGAATAGCTTTGTAGGAAATCAGTCCATTTGTGAGACAATTCTTGTGGAAGAGCGTCGTCCCACCCTAGGTCCTGGAGCCAAATGTCTTGCATAAACATTTTGATCGGACGATAAACGGGGCGAGCCAGCCTGCTGGATCGAATAGTTTCGCAATTTGGGATAGGACCAGGCGCTTTGTGAGTACTGATTCGGAAGTAAGATCAGGCGGAACAAAGAAGAATTCGTCCGAAGTCGCCTTCCACCGCACACCTAGTGTCTTTGCAGTGCTCTCTGCGTCGATCTCGAGGAAGTCAGTGCTAAGGAGATGGTCACTACGGATATTGGACAGAATAGCCTTGCTGTTGGATGTTCCTTAGAGGGAACCCCGCTGAGCTTAAGGCCCTGTCCAATTCTTGAATTGCTAGCTGAGCCTCTCCCTTGGAGTCTGCTCCGGCTAAGACGTCATCCACGTACATATAGTCTCGAATAATGCTACTAGCCCGCGGATACCTAATCTCTTCGTCGTCTGCGAGTTGTTTCAGGACTCGGATTGCCAGGAAAGGAGCGCAATTGACTCCGAAGGTGACTGTTTTGAGCTCGTAATCTCGGATTTCTCCCTCGGAATTTCGAAACAAGATACATTGGAAAGGAGTGTGGCTAGGATCAACCCAAATCTGCCGATACATCTTTTCAATGTCGGCGTTAAAAACGTACCGGAAATAGCGCCACTTAAGAATCTGAATTGTCAGATCGGACTGTAGGACGGGGCCCGCATGAAGAATGTCATTCAGGCTGGTTCCGTTGGCGGACGGGCTGGACGCATTGAAAACGACTCGAACTTTGGTAGTCGTGCTCTCGGGCTTGAGCACCGCGTGATGCGGAAGGTAGTAATTGGAGGAGTGATTCGTGAATGGGACCTCGGTCATGTGACCTAGATCCAGGTACTCTTGGATGACGGCCTCATACCGTGCCTTGAGTGAAGGATCCTTCTTCAAGCGTAGTTCGTTTCGCAGGAACTGAAACAACGCGAAAGATCTGGAATGTGCCAATCCGGCCCCAACGTGATCAGGGTTGCGGAAGGGTAGCGTCACCACGTATTTCCCACTGTTGTCTCTTTTTGTAGATTGGATAAAATTTTGTTCACAAACCGACTCAGCCTCGGTCATTAAGTTTGCCGGAACTTCCTCCACCTCCCAGAATTTGGTAAGGAGTTTGTCCAATGAGGCCTCAACCGAACAGGATACTTGCGTTGAGAACGCGGAGATGCTGCGAGGAGCTGTTGCCGACACGGGCCCAGTAAGAACCCAGCCAAAGATAGTCTCCTGTCCGAGAAGCGAGCCGCAAATGTTAGGCTTAGACCTACCTAGAAGGACCGAAGGAAGGATGTCGGCTCCAATTAAAACATCAATTTGAGAGCTTTCGAAGAACTTAGGATCCGCTAAGGGAAGGTCAGGAAGATCCTTAAGCAGATCTCACGAAACCGGATACGAGGGCAGATTCCCGGCCAACTGGGGAAGGACGTAAGCCGTAGTCTCAAGCTGCAGCCCGGGTCTCGAAGGGGCTAGAATCGAAAAATGACAGAGCTTCTTGGATTGAGCGGCAACTGTCTGATTTAGGCCAGAGACCTGGGCTTGGATATTCCTGAATGGAAGCTTAACGAGGTTGAAAAGACGCTCAGTTATGAAAGTCGCCTCGGACCCCGAATCGATCAACGCCCGCGCTTGAAAGTTGGAGCCTAAATGACATATATTGATGATGGCCGTGCCTAGTAGGACGGCTCTTGAGCCGGACGCGAAGCACACTTGCACATCTGACGGATCGTCGGAGGCTGCAGCACCAGCACCCGGAGCAGGAGCAGCACGTGGCCTTGACGGTGCCGCGTGGCTGGGATCTCTCGCAAAGGGATTACCGCGATGTAAAAGCGAATGATGCTATGACACGTAAAACAGCTATGAAGGCTCGTGCAATCCCGCTGCTGATGGCCTCGGGCAAAACAATTGAGGCAAAGCTGCTTTCGTTTTATGTAGTCTGACCTTGCAGTCACGTCCATCTCTAGAAACCGTGGACATAGACGCACAGGATGATTTTCCCTGGAGCACAGGTCACACCCTTTTGGTGCTGGAGCCACCCTGGCTTCGTACGCGTTCAGCCTGCGTGCAGGCCCGTTGGCGTTTGACGGCTTTGGCGGAACATCATCAATGGCTTCCAATGCACGATGGCGCTCCGTTAGAAAGGCATCCAGCTCTTTCCAGGTCGGAATCTCGGCCTTGTTATTAAGCGAATGCTCCCACATGGAACGTGTGAGCTTGGGCAGCTTGGCAGAGATCATAAATACGAGGATGGAATCCCACGCCTCTATCTTTATATCGGACATCTCTAAAGCTGTTAGGCAACTTTGGAGAGTGCTTTGCATTTCTTTAAGGGCGCTTCCTGACTCTTGAGTGATAGCCTGAATATTCAGAAGAATTTTCAACTGGCTATTCACCAACAGCCTCCTATTCTCAAAGCGCTCCGTTAGGCTTCGCCATGCTGAGATAAACCCTTCATTGGTTAAAGGCGCCTTGGACACAATGGAGTGCGCATCGCCGCTAGTCTTGGAGAGTAGATGAAACAATCTCTCCACAGGCGTGAGGCGCGAATTTTGGATATAAATCGCCGTGAACAAATCCCTAAACGTGGGCCAGCGAAGGTAGTCGCCTGTGAAGACCTCAGTATCGACGGGTGGTAGCCGACAATCAGTAGACGGCGGTGCGGACTCACTGACGGAAACCTGAGTGGATTGGGACTCAGCCTGCTTTATTATGTCCTGAAGTTGGACAACACTCCTTGAATACACGGAGTAGCAGTACCTGTACTTGGATTCTAGTTCAGTTGCGGCGGTCGTACTGTCAGCGGACTCAGAAATAAGATCGGAGCAGCTTTCGTAGCTTTTCTCCACCTTTTCCCAAAAAACACGGATTTGGTCCAAATGGAGTTTGCACATGGACGGGGACAGATTTGTAGCTTCTGAGGTGCCTGGAGTGTGGATGTGCGCCTCAAAGTGGCTCACACGATCCGTGGTGGCAATAAATTTCCTCAAGGCTATATCGACGGCGGATTGAGCCATTTTTGTAGTCGACCGAGTGACCCTTGACGAAGGACCTGCTCTGATATCTAAGGACTTTTCGCTACTCGCCCTGTGTTGGCCAACTGTGGACGTTGATTTCGGCTGAGAGGACCGGGGAGATGCGGACATGGATCTGTCTAGACGAATTAATGGAATCGGATGAGGTTTCTTATCCTCTCCTATTGGCATCGGAAAAAATGAATATTAAAAGAGGCGGTGCCACTGGACCTCGTGAACCCACGATTCAAAAACCAATTGACCGTTACAGAATATGTATGAAGAAATTAATGTTCCAAATTTAACGTTGACTTGGATACGCGACACCGAGTGGACCAAAGGGAAACGGGTTGGAACGCCGGGAAGAAATTAGCGAACTCCTGGGAAATACTGACCAACTCCGTGAGAGTATGGTGACTATGCGGTATCCGTTGCGTAGCGTTAGTATGAAGAAGAAAATACCCAAACGAACTGGAAGCAAGCGACAAGGCGAAGATTTGTAGCAGGTGAAAGACAGACCGGAATGTGTTTTGGTACGGATTAAATAAGATAATAAATTGTGTGCAGATATGTGTATATAATGTGTATATAATAATCAATTGTGTGCAGATTTGTGTATATAATGTGTATATAATAATAAATTGTGTGCAGATTTGTGTATATAATGCGCAGCTCGGAGTTTCTGGCTCGATATTTCTTTAGTTAATAATTTAAAAAATTAATTAAACTCTGTTTTTGGGTGGTAAGGGTGCATCAGACCAAGGCAAGATCAGCAGAGTTTTTGCTGATGTATATTCCTTGGCTTCCTGGTGCATCAAGTCGACTCGTAGGTGAATATCAATTTGATAGACACCACCCTCTCCTCGGAGAGGGTCCTCCGCGTGGTACCTCCTGGAAACGTACCAAGGTACGGCTAATACGAGCGGCAGTATCCCGAATCCTCTATCCACATTCCTATGACTCCACTTCCCTACCGAGACCTGGGCAAGTCTTTAAACGGCCTCCCCTCAAGTCAGGCGTGTAACGCGACCCGTGCTCTCTGACTTTCGGTTCGCAGCTGAGGGGTCAATCCAGCTGTGTTCGAACGGAGCCTTCCCAGGGCCGGGCAACCCTGGGTCGGAACTAGCCTTGCCGTGGCTTAGGGCGAAGCCACGGTGGACCAACTTCAAAGCCCCAAACCCCTCGGGCCCCGCCGCGCTCGCCTCGTCGAGCAACGCGGGCGTTTATGAACATGGCTACAACAAAAAATCCGCTTCGGACCTCGTGGGGAGGTAAAACCCCAAAATATTGACGACATCGACGAAGATGAGTTGTTGCGCTCGGATGATGAGACGCTGACTCCGTCGAGTTCGGTGGGGAATGCTAAGTCGAGCACTCCCCAAACGCAACAACAACAGAAAACGACAATCACCGAGGCGAGCCACTCCAAGGTGAAGGGTAACGACCAGCCAAAGTCGTTTTCCCATCAATAAAAAGAAAGCGCAGGCCAGCAAGGCCCGCTTCATTCTGGCAAAGATAGCCAAGAACGAGGCAGAGGGCAAAGCGGACCAGCGCGATTTAAAAGACAAAGCCCGATTCCAGGCCGTGGTCGCGGACTTCGAGGCATACGAGAAGGAGCACCCGGAAGCGTTCCAACAGCCCCAATCGAAGCGCAACCGCTCACAAGAAGTGAGTGAGAGCGCTCCGAAAAGGGCAAAGGACGCCAAAGGGGTCGCCAGAGCTACATCCTTCGTCAAGCCGGCGAAGAAATTCAGCGAGGTGGCTAGAGACAGCCTAGCCATGGCACTGGTGGACGAGCTCAATGACGATGGGCGCCTGCTGTCGGAGAAGTGGGATGAGGTCGAGACCAGATTGTCTGAGATGGTATCAGACAAGATACTAGCTGAGCCAGCTGGTCCGACACCATCCTTCGACTCCTCAGACATGGTTCGAGGGCACCGGGTGATCAGGTGCGACGATGAGTCCTCGAAGGACTTCCTGGCGGAGTGCGTCGCTAAGATTAGCGGCGCCTGGAAGGGGCTTAGCCTAAAGCTCGTCCCCGCCACGGATATCCCGAGAAGGCCCAGAGCTCGCATTTGGTTGCCTAAGGGACTCTCGAGCCATGACAGGGTGCTCAAGACTCTGAGAGCCCTAAATCAGGATGTCGACATGGCAGACTGGGCCATCTTGAAGGCGGAGCGAGAGATGAGGACAAGTCAGCCGTACTTGTTCCTCATCAACAAGCAATGCCTTCCACAGCTGGAGAAGACCGACTACAAAGTACGGTACGGGGTCAGGAAGGCAAAGATAAAGGTCTTCCTAACCGAGCCGGACGACAACCTCGAGGACGAAGTCGACGATACCAAGCAGCTGATGGACGACTTGGTCATCGACGACGACACCCCCAATACCACGCCGCAATAAATGCCGAAAGTCGTACAGGTCAACCTGAAGCGCAGCTCGCACGCTTCAGCAAATCTGGCAGTCCTCCTCCGAGAAGAGGACATCGACATCGGCTTACTACAAGAGCCATGGACCAGGGACGGACAAATCTCTGGCATGGCCATTAAAGGATACACGACATTATACACAAACTCGACAGGTAGGCCGAGGGCGGGTATAATCATTAAAAACAACCTTAACGCTCTTTTACATCCCAATCTTAGCAACTCAGACCTAGCAGTGGCCAGGCTGGTAGCAGCGGATGGGACAGCCTTACTAATTGCCTCCGGGTACATGGCCCACGACGAACCTGCACCACCTGAAGCGTTCATCAGGGCGATGCAATTCCTCGGGTGCGACGCCAACGCCAGGCACACACTGTGGGGAAGCAAGGAAACAAACGAGAGGGGTGAGTCTCTTTTCGAACATATTATTTGCCGTGACGTCACTATATGTAACAGAGGGGAAACGCCCACCTTCATTTTTCCGAGTACGGAGGAATTCCAAGGTTGGGAAGAGGTCCTAGACATAACGCTCCAAATGGAGTATAGCAACCACAAGGTAGGAAAATGGAGCGTTTCGCCAAAAAACTCTTTTTTCAGACCATAGGTACATACTTTTTGAGATTTCGATGCCGACAAGCGAGACAGCACCGAAGCGCAATCCCCGTAACACAGACTGGAACAAATACGAAAAGGTTGTACAGTCAAAGGTAATGAACAGGAGGGTCAAGGTACGATCCACCCCAGAAGGAATAGACAAAGAAGTTGAGGACTTCACAAATATTCTGAACAACACGTACGAAGAGTCATGCAGACTAACGTACTCTAAGAAGACATACCCACAATGGTGGAACAAGGAGCTAAGCGAGCTAAGAAAAAGGCTAGGAAGGCCTCCAATACAAGTTACGGAACCAAGAACTGGCAGCCGTATAAGGAAATACACAAGGAATACAAAAAGCGATATACGCAGCCAAGAAAGACTCCTGGAGCAGGTACTGCGAATCGCTAGAAGGAATCAAGGACACGGCTAGGTTGGGTAAAATACTAGCCAAGGGGCACAATCGAGCCCCACCCTTATAAACAGGCCTGACGGTACAGGAAGTACGTCAGCAGAAGAGACACTGGAGATCCTGCTGGACACACATTTCCCAGGTAGCCAGATAGAAGAAACAAGAACAGTGGAAAGCCAGATGGTGGAACACCAGCTAAAAGTCGACGAGATCGTCACCATGGAAAGAATCCAATGGGCGATAGACTCTTTCGACAAGTACAAAAGTCCGGGACCGGACGGAATCATACCAGCAATGCTGCAGACAACAAAAGCATGCACTGGCAAATGGCTGCAAGCAATTTTACAAGCATGCATTAAAACAGCACACATACCACTTCCATGGAAGGAAGCAAGAGTAGTCTTCATACCAAAACCAGGAAGAAGAGGACACATCCAAGCCAAGGATTACAGGCCGATTAGCCTGACCTCACTCCTCATGAAAACACTGGAACGGATACTAGATATCCACATCAGAGAAAGAACGGAGAAAAACCTTTCCGAAGCACAGCATGCATACAGGAAAAGGCAAGTCCACTGAAACAGCACTACACGAAGTAGTGGGATACATAGAAAAGGCACTGGTCTACAAAAACTACACATTGGCCACCTTCTTAGACATAGAAGGCGCCTTCAATAACGTAAACGCAGATTCCATCCTGAGCTCCCTCAACAGGATTGGAGTTGAAGTAGGCATCAGAAAATGGATCGGCGCAATGCTAACGAGCAGAAGGATAACAGCCGAACTGAGTGGCACTCATCACACGAGATACGTGAAGAGGGGCACACCTCAGGGAGGAGTTCTGTCTCCACTGCTGTGGCTGATTAACATGGACGACATATTGAGAGAACTCAATAGCGAAGGAGTAAAAGTGGTAGCATACGCAGACGACGTAGTTCTACTCGCTTCAGGACCATTCCCAGACGTCATCAGCGAACTAATGACAAGGGCGCTGAAAAACTCAACCAATGGGCAAAAGCCTGTGGGTTGGGCATAAACCCAAGCAAAACGGAACTTATGCTCTTTACGAAGAGAACAAAGATTCCCAGATTCAGTAAGCCGAAGATAGACGGTACAGAGCTAGAGCTGTCACAACAAGCCAAGTATCTAGGAGTGATACTGGATACAAAGCTATCATGGAAACAAAACATCAACGAAAGAGTAAAGAAAGCGAGCATAGCATTCTACTCCTGCAGGAAGATGTTCGGGAAAAATTGGGGCATCAACCCCAAGACAATAATATGGCTCTACACAGCGGTTGTAAGACCCATACTCACATACGGAGCACTAGTATGGTGGCCAGCACTAACTAGGGCATACAACATCCAGAAACTTACAAGGATACAAAGGTCGGCATGCGCAGGTGCAACGGGAGCACTTAGATCGTGCCCCGCAGCAGCGCTGAATGCCATTCTAAACATATTACCGATAGAACATTTCATAAGGAACACAGCAGCCCAAAGCGCGGTACGACTGAAGGCAAGCCAGAGCTGGAAGAACTACCACACCGGGCACTGTAAGATCCTGAACGAAATAAACGATCGGTTAACAGTAAATACCGACTACATGACAACCGAGATGCGGTTCGGAAATGCATATACTACGAAATACCCAACAAGAGACGAGTGGAGAAGAGGGAGTGTAACCGAGCCAGATGAGGTATCACTCTACACCGATGGCTCAAAAATGAGCGGCGGGGTAGGGGCTGAATCTTTGCTGAAACCTGGGGGATAGAAGAGTCCTTCCATCTCCCAGGGTCAGCAACAGTGTTCCAGGCGGAGGTCCTTGGGATTTTGAAGCAGCTGAACTTTCATTGGGCCGAGACCTCCAGAATACCAAGGTAAGGATATACTCAGATAGCCAAGCGGCCATCAAATCTCTCGCAACAGCAAGGACTTCATCCACACTAGTCGCCAAATGTAAGGAGGCACTAAACAGACTCGCGGAACACAACAGGGTGCAGATAGCCTGGGTACCCGGGCACGATGACATCCCCGGCAACGAAAAAGCTGACGAACTGGCCAGAAAGGGTCAGTAGAAATTGCACTAACAACAGATATTCGAGTATCTCTGAACACTGTTCAGGCCGAGATCCACGACCACTTCAAAGCACTAGCCAGCAAAGAATGGTCGATGAAGGCAGAACACAGGAGATCGAAACTGTGCTGGCCTGAATACAATAGGAGACGGACTGCAGAGCTGATCTCCAAGAGTAAAACGGACATCAGAAGGGTAACGGCAGCCATCACGGGCCACTGGCCAATAGGCACGCATGCCAGTAAGATGGGCCTACCCTATAACCCACACTGCAGAAGTTGCAAGGAACCAAACGAGCAGGAGACACCGGAGCATCTACTGTGTCACTGCCCGGCTTTCAACCAGCTTAGAGCGCGTCACTTCGGAGCCCACCAACTCGGGTCACTAGGGGAAGTGGGGAGGCAGCCAGTGAGTGCCATCCTAGCTTACCTGAATGACACGGGCTGGTACTGATGGGAGGCGCAGACTACAACCAACACGAGGGTGTGGATCAAAACGGAGCATAGCTCTAATTGGAGGTTACAAGCAGTAACCTCACCACTGACACCTACCTACCTGTTATATTTCAAGGTAAGGTTAATTCGATAATAAACTAATAATTAAAAAACAATTATCAATTTACTTCCTTGTTTCGGACTGGATTTAATTTTATCAAATTATTGTTTTGGACTGGATTTAATTTTATCAAATTATTATTCAATTTATTTACTTCGATTACTAATATTATTACGTTGATTATTTTCAATGTGGACGGAATATTGTAAAAGATTGAATTAATAATAAATTTTATTTTATTGTTATCGACCTTTTAATTTTTGTTCAAAAAGAATGACTATTGGGACACTGTGCTGGCAAATGCTCTCATATGAGTGTGCCGATATATGTACGTACATACATATGCATGTACGGCAGCCGCTGGACCAAACGGAAAAAATAAGACACAGGCGAACAGGTGGAATTAGTTTACTGGATTTTATTTATTTAATTCGAATCGGAATATTATTAATTTGTTGATTACTTGTAATGTCGACGGAATATTGTAAATGATGGAATTAGTAATACGGAATTTTATTTTACTGATGTTGACCTTTTAATTTTGGTCTCCAAAAAATGACTACTGGGACACGGTGCAGGCAAATGCAACGGTCTTATGTATGGAATGTATGTGTGTGTAACGGCAGCAGCTGGACAAGACGGAAAAATATAACACACAGGCGGACACAGGTGGAATGGACTGTAATGGACTGTCGGCAATGTGTTCTCTTGTTTTTTTCTTTATGATATTGCCCGTCCGGCAATGCCCACGGCCCACTGTATGCTTCGGATGGTATGTGTGTGTATGTATGGCTGGGCGACAAAAACCCAAGCCGGCGAACCCAAGAGCACAGCAACAACAACAATTGCACTGCCGCTGCTGATGCCGATGCTAAGAGAGATGATGGATATATGTACGTATATGTACATGTATAAATGCACAGACAATTATGAACAGCGTTGTTGGTTTGGTTTCAGAATTTTAATATGTATTTTATTTTGCAGTTGCGGAATAAATATTGTACAATGGCGAAAGAGGAAAATTTGCAGTGGACTGTATTTATGTATGTAATATATATCGCTGTAGATAAATGTAGAAAAAATGTATAATTCCCGCGGAGACGAACAAATACATATGTACGGAGGAATGCACTTTTTATTTTATTTTGCAGTTGCGGAATATGTACATAAATATTTGTATGGCGAAAAGGTAGCAGACGGGATGTGCGAATTTATATGGGAGTTAGGAAAATTTGCAGTGGGCTGGATTTCATGCAATTAAACGTACATAGGAAAAAAAAATGTATTAATTCCCGCGGAGTCGGAGAAAATATGTATGTAAGTATTGTAGGAATAGACTTATGTATGTATGTATGTACACAGGCCGTTTATGCTGTTGATGTACATACGCCAAAAAGACTGAGGAAGATGGCGGCGAGAAAGAGGAGACGGCGTTGGAAAATTGACAAAAGTAAAACTCCCAAGTTGCCGTAATGTCGGAGACTCGGACTCGGAGTTGACAGGGAAATCTTGCAGCAGTCTGAGCGAAATTGGATATTCGAACAGCTGCTGAAGACCGGCACTTTGGGCTGAAGGGATGGAGTCTCGTACTTATCTTATTTTTCCTGACGAAGAAATCACCGGAGCTGCTGGTGTGTGGCTGATCCGGCTCTGATGGACCAATGTTTTGGAGGGGGGTGGCTTCCTTCAGCGAGAAAAAATAAGTCCGGGAAAAGAAGGTCGATGGTGGTGGCGTCTCGACGCAGTCGAAATTAAGACGATGAAAATAAGAAGGCACGGGGGCGTCGATTCACACTTCACTATATTTTGACTTCAGTTTGATGACTAAACATGCTAGCTTACATACTAGAAACCCGAACTCCCGCCTGCATAACATAAGGAGAGCGGGAGAACCAACGGTCGGACGCGAGCAGTCCCGAAGTTCGCCTAGCGACGGAGAGCGATCACTGCAGCGGTAGAGCAGCGAGGAAAGCTCTGAGAGCAGCGGGGGTACAGTGGCCCTTGGCCTGAACAATACCTATAATATAATATAAATATAATATAAATAATAATATAAATACCTATAATATAAATATATAATTAAATAATAATATCAAGGAAACCTAAATAATGTAAATAATAGAATTTAATAATAATATAAGAAATAGTATCAGATAGATATTCCCCCGTATTATCTATATAATTATATTAATTAGATTATGGCGGCGGCAGCCACACGCGATAGTTTTAAAACTGTCACCACTAACCCAAGCTCGACCCGTTAGCCTGGAAGGCTAGCACACACCGACAGACACACACCAGAATATGTGCGGGAGGTAGCGGCAGATGTCGCTATCCTTAGCGAGCCCTATAGGACGAGGGAAGGAGCGGAGTGGGCCAAGGATCGCACTAGCAAGGCGGCCCTATGGCTTTGCGGCGACAGCCAAAGGAGTATGTCCAGCATCCGGTCAGCGGATGGCTTGGTGAGGGCAAAGGTAGACAGCCACTGGATCTATAGCTGCTACCTGGCGCCAAGCCTTCCGTTAGGAGCGTTTGCCGGATCCTGGACGACCTGAGCAGCGACTTACGTGGAAGATCCAACGTCGTGGTCGGAGGTGACTTCAACGCCTGGGCCCAGGAATGGGGATCCACCATAACCAACGCCAGAGGACAGGCGGTCCTGGAGGCGTTTGCAAGGCGTACAAACCGGACACGCTGTGCACCCAGGCGTTCACCAGTGCCCTGGAGGGCATGGCTGTCGTAGCGGCGGACGGAGCCAACGAAATGGCGAACCAGATGGCCGCGAACCTAGAGCGTGCTTCCGACCAGAGCATGCGGCGGAGGGGGGCGTGTCGGAGGAACCAGAGGCCAACGTACTAATGGAGTGCCGAGATAGCCGACCTTCGGTCCCCTTGCCAACACGCTCGGCGGCAAGTAACGCGGGCGCGCGGTTCGCCGCGAGTCGCCGAGTGCAGCGAGGCCTATAGGGTGGCTAGAAAGGCCCTCTAAACGGCCATAAGGGCCGCGAAGAAGGAGTGCTTCCTGCGCCTTTGCGACGAAGCTGAAAACGATCCCTGGGGAGGTGCCTACAGGATGGTGGTCAAGGGCCTGAAAGCGGGCAGCACAGCCCCGTCCGACCCGGCAGCCCTCGATTGCAGAGTGCATGCACTATTCCCGAAAGGATCACCTGTGACCATGCCGCCGAACGCGGAGCGCCATCCCGACGACGCCGGCGAGATTTCGGAGGCGGAGGTGATCCGGACGGGGAGGAGCATAAGCCCCAAGAAGGCACCAGGACCGGACGCAGTGCCCAACAGGGCACTAAAGCTGTCCATAGCGCTGCACCCCAAGGAGTACGCTTCCATGTACTCGAAGTGCCTTGCGGAGGGAACCTTCCCGGAAAGGTGGAAGAGGCAAAAGCTCTTGCTTCTCGCCAAGCCAGGCAAGCCGCCAGGGGAGCCATCCTCCTATAGGCCTATCTGCCTTACAGACACCACTCGCAAGGTGTTTGAAAAGCTGATAGTGGCTAGGCTTAATGCCGCCATCGAGGAGGCCGGGGGCCTCTCCCCGAGCCAGTACGGTTTCAGGAAAGGAAGGTCGACGCTGGACGCCATCGAGATGGTGAAGTCGATAGCAGAAGAGGCGAAATTATAGAACAAGGGATTATACGGAAATCAAAGTCCCCTTATTGTTCTCCTATCTGGGTGGTCCTTAAGAAGGCAGACGCCTCTGGGAAGAAAAAGTTTAGGTTGGTAGTCGACTATAGAAATCTCAATGAGGTAACAGTTAACGACAAATTCCCCATTCCAAGAATGGATGAAATATTGGATAAATTGGGTAGATGCCAATATTTTACGACCATTGATCTAGCTAAAGGCTTTCACCAAATCCAAATGGACGAAAACTCGATAGCGAAAACTGCTTTCTCTACCAAGCATGGGCATTACTAAAAAACGCTCCAGCAACTTTTCAGAGATGCATGAACAATCTGTTGGAAGATTTGATCTACAAAGAGTGTTTTATGTATTTGGATGATATAATAATTTACTCCACTTCATTGAAGGAACACATTTTATCTTAAAAGAAAGTCTTCGATAAGTTGAGGGATGCCAATTTGAAACTGCAGCTAGACAAATGCGAATTCATGAAAAAGGAAACTGAATTCCTGGGTCACGTTGTAACAACAAACGGCAAAAAACGTAACCCAAATAAAACAAATGCAACTACTAATTTTCCATTACCTAAGACGCCAAAGCAGATAAAATCATTTTTGGGATTATGTGGGTTCTATCGCAAATTTATACCAAACTTTGCTGAGATAGTAAAACCTATGACCCTCAAGTTGAAAAAGGGCGCCGTAATTGATGTTAAGTGTACAGATTACAACCAAGCATTTGAAAGATTAAAGGTCTTGATAACCTCAGACCCGATTTTAATTTATCCTGACTTCTCAAAACCTTTTTCTTTGACAACTGACGCGAGTAATGTAGCCATTGGTGCTGTATTATCACAAAATCACAAGCCTGTTTGTTATGCCAGCAGAACGCTGAATGAACATGAAATAAACTATGCTACCATTGAAAAAGAATTACTAGCTATAGTTTGGGCTACGAAATATTTCAGGTCATACCTATTCGGGAGGCCATTTAAAATTTTAAGTGATCATGAACCATTGGTATGGTTTAATAACATCAAAGAGCCAAACATGAAGCTGCAAAGATGGAAAATTAAATTAAATGAATTTGACTATAAAATCAAATATCTTCCAGGCAAGGAGAATTATGTAGCGGATGCGCTATCCCCCACAAAAATTGAAGAAGTAATGATTGGCGAAATCGCAAACAGTGCAGATGTGCAGTGCACTAGAGGTGCCGAAACATCGATGTTTGGAAGCATCGATGTTTCGATGTTTTTCACAAAAAACATCGATGTAACATCGATGTTTTCCGATGTTTTCTAACAAGATTTATATTTGAATTAACACTTGAAAAAGAAAACACATTATTCATTATTAAAATAAATCTATTTTGCGAGGAGTACCTCACCCTATGTACATACTGTATATATATTTTGTTAAGTTAGTAATAAGTTAGGGTTAAGAGACATAAGAAGACCCACGAAGGGCACCTGTAAATAGCTAGGAGATAGGGCAAACCCAACACCCGCCAGCAACATCGATATAGCCAGCCAAGCATCACTGGCACCGACCCGCCGCGTCATCATCACTGGCGTCGGCCAGCAACATCGCGAGCACACGCCCGCAACATCGCGAGCAACACCAGCCGGAGACATCGCGAGCAACATCGGCCAACAACAGCAAGCTAAGCGCAAGCAACACCGCGAGCACCAGCAACATCGACTCTCAGAGAGAGAGAGCCCGCAACATTGCCGAAGAACCCACCACCACACAGTAAGGGGAAAAAAAAACGGCAACCCGAAAGCTCAAGAGAGAGCCACCGATCGGGAAGCGAGCATGCCAGAGCGGGACGTCGAGAACATGCGCCGCGGCAGGGGCCGAAGCTTCTGCGCCAGAACATCGGCAGAGGAAGGGCCCGAGCAACGCCGCCGCCGCCGATCGTTCTCTTCTCTCGGCGAACTTCAAGGCGAACAGACGTGCGACGATATAACCCGCAGGAACATGTGGTGGAAAAGTACCGACGGCGTTTTAAATCTGAGGCCACATGGACATGGAGTCCAGCGCCCAGGTGTAAGGAGGGCCGGCCAAGCGGCCTCCCGCGGCATGGGAGCCGGCGGTGTAAACACGAGGTTGGGAAACAGATAGGGAAAACTAGACGGACAAAATAAACTTAATAATAAAACACGACGGCATTTGGCATCTATCCTGGGCAGCTCCTCCTCCTCTTCTTCCCTAAACTCCCCTCTGGGCGGACTTGGGCTCGGCACCATGGTTAACAGGGCCGGGTCTCAAGTTCCGCATCCTTTTCCGTAGCGGCGGAGGCCGAGACTTGAAAGCCGGCACCATGGTAAACAGGGTCGGCTCTCAGGTTTCGGAGAACCTCGTGGATCGGGGTGTCGGCACCATGGTAAACAGGGCCGGCTCTCAGACCCCGAGATCCCCCTCCATCTTCGGCTAGGGCATCGGCACCACGGTAAACGGGGCCGATTTCCCAGTTCCGCGGCCTCGCTAGGGATCGAAGCGCCGGCACCATGGTAAACAAGGTCGGCACTAAGACGCGCCCGGCTATCCCGACCCGGACATATTCTCCTGGCGAGGCCAGCGGCTCGGCACCATGGTAAACAGGGCCGGGTACCTGGCCACGCCCCCGAGGGCCCCGACCCGGTTCCCGGCATCGGCCGGCCGCTCGGGCCGCCCATCCCGCCACTGCGGCCCCGTCACTTGGCCGACGTGGACGGGATTGTCTGTCCCCAAGAAAACCTGGATCTTGGATCCACACGCAGCCCTACACGGGCCGCCCCTTTTCCCCAGACTATCCTCCTAATATAAATCTGCGCTCTCACCAGCGCATCCCCGTTTCCCCTGCCTGTCTCAATATAAATAATGGGAGGACTCCTAAGCCGCTGAGGATATCCCAGCCTTAGAACGAATCGCTTCCTCACAATTTTAAATTTAATAACAAATCAAGAAAATTAAAAACAATGCAAATTCTTTTTTACACGCATCATAATAACTGATAATTGGAAACTTAAAAACAATGCGAATTCTTTTCACAATGTAATAGGAAATTAAACTTATAAGAGATCTGTTTCAATAGTCTATCTATAATGAGTACATATTGTATATGTAATCACTTTGTTGTCGATATATTCAAATTTTTGTTTATAAACATTAATTTGTCCACTAAATCGGATTTGAGACGAGTTCGGCGATCGGAAATGCTAAAAGCCCATTCCGATTCAACCGATGTTGCAGGCACACAAAAGTGTTTCAACGCCAGTTCCTTGAAAGGTGCCATATTGTTTGAACTCTCCTAAAATTAAAAATATTAATTTAAATAGCTCATAAAACGAATTTAAAAAATTTACCTTCCAAAAAATGAGTGGTTCGCTTTTTTTCTGGCTCGTTCGCCATCTCAAGATGCTGCCGGAGCAAAAAAATGAAGTCCGGAAGCGTGTTAAATAAAATATTTAAAACAAATTCTTCTAATTTGCATACCTTTAGCGTTGTACCTCTTCTTCTTGTTCTTGAAATAGTGACGAACCAAAAACATCGATAGTCGATTGAAAACATCGATGTTTCGGAAATTTTCAAAAACGTCGATACATCGATGTTAGCATCGATGTTTCGGCACCTCTACAGTGCACACTGCCAATGAAGATAACTTAAATTATATATCCATCACTGAAAGACCCCTTAATTTATTTTCTAGACAAATAGAAGTAGAAAAAGGAGACAGCGATACGACGGAAGTAAAACATTTCTTTCAGAAGTTACAGATTAAAATAACCTATAAAGAAATGACAGTCGAACTCGCCAAAAACATTCATTAAGGAGTATGTGTGTACTAAGAAAAGCGCCATATATTTCCCTAATGATGAGGATTTCTTGATTTTCCAAGGGGCATTTACCGAAATCATAAGCCCCAACAATTTCACGAAATTATTAAGATGTACTATGAAGCTAATTGATATATATATATGAATTTAAAGATCTAATCCTAAAGAATCATAAGGAAGTATTACATCCTGGTATAGAAAAAACCATTAATTGGTTTAAAGAAGAATACTATTACCCGGACAGTCAGAAGCTCATTCAGAACATCATCAATGAATGTGAAATCTGTAATCTTTCAAAAACAGAACATCGAAACACAAAATTGACTTTCGAAACAACACCGGAAATATTGAACGCAAGAGAAAAGTACGTAATAGATAAAAATCTTACGGGAAACCAGATCTTCCTATCATGTATTGATGTCTATTCGAAATTTGCATCACTAGTTGAGGTAAAAAGTAGAGATTGGCTGGAACCCAAAAGAGCCATAATGAAGATTTTCAATGATATGGGAAAGCCTCAGGAAATCAAAGCAGACAAAGACTCAGCTATTATGTGTGCAGCTTTGCATAATTGGTTAACCTCTGAAGGCGTGAATATCTCCGTTACAACCAGCAAAAATGGCGTATCTGATATAGAAAGGTTTCACAAGACTGTGAACGAAAAATTGAGAATAATTGGTAGCGAACGGAACATAGAAGATAGATGTACAAGATTTGAAATAATCTTATATGTCTATAATCACAAAACCAAACACGACACTAATAAGAGAACTCCAGCGGACATTTTTCTATATGCGGGTAGCCCCGACTTTAATGTACAGCAGAATAAAATCGATACAATCGAACAGCTGTATAAAAAGAGACACGATTTTGAAGTAGATACCAAGTATCGACAAGATCCACTTGTGAAGAGCAAGATTACCAATCCGATTAAGAAGACAGGAAGGATTGAACAGGTGGATGACAAACACTAATTTTCAATTTACAACAATTTACTGAGTACATAGAAGATATCGAATTGGGAATGCAGTTAACCAGATTAGGGATCTTCAATCCAAAGTTATTGAAATATGATTATTTAAAAGAAATAAATTCGGAAAAGATTCTAAAAATAAAAACTTCAACATGGTTTAGGACAGACACAAAAGAAATCTTGATCATTTCTCTCGTTCCTAGTAAAGTTACCAAAGCTCCATTACTTCAGATAATTCCGTATCCAGATGAAAATAACAATATTTTAACCGAGCAAGTTTCCGATAAGGTTTATGTATTTAACAATCAGGTGTATCGAAAAGATACAGAAGAAATAATTCTTGACAAATGTATAAAAGGAATTATTAAACAAGAACCAACGGAATGTAAATACACAAAGACACACAAAAATTTCCAAACGAATTATAAATACCGATTATACTATTAACATGGAACAT
The DNA here is from genome assembly GCA_018903765.1 of Drosophila aff. chauvacae BK-2020. NCBI lineage: Eukaryota > Metazoa > Arthropoda > Insecta > Diptera > Drosophilidae > Drosophila > Drosophila aff. chauvacae BK-2020. Next base: position 19,247 of record JAEIGO010000085.1, read on the forward strand.
TCCTAAAACAACAATAAATCAGGATTTCATACAAAATAACATTGCAATATCATCACATTATAATTTTAAAAATTATAAATTGTACCATGCAAGTTGACGAACATATAATTTCAAATAATTTCGCAGATTTTACACAGTCAGTTTACATTACAAATAACGTAACAAAATTAGAGTCCATCGAATATTCGAAGACTAAAGAAATGATAAATTCCCATGTAAAATACTACAATGTATTTCAAATCATATCTATCACCACTTTTGTCATTACAATTTTATAATTTTGTATTTGCCTAATTTTGTACTTAACATTTAAATTCAAAAATATACCTAAGCAAATAATTGTAAAATACCTTCAGCAAAAAGAAGAAGAACCGCACCCCGTGAATAACGAACATATTCAGCTAGAAACCAATACAATTCAATCGGAAAATAATGTTATGTTATATCCGAATTATCCAACTTTAGTGACCTGAGGACAGGCCAGATTCAAAGGATGGGGGAGTGACATATCCATAAATCCCTTTGACTTAAGTATATACCCACTTTACACAACACCACAGCGTATACAAAAAATACATACCCAACACTACCCTACACTTAACAATTGTAAATCAACATACCTCACACTACCCTATAGTCCCCAAATCCCAGAAACAAGGCCAAATGGAAAATCCCCAAGATCGAACAAAGGATGTAATCGGAACTCCAGACTCATTAGCCACTGGTAGACTAAACATAAAAGTCCAAGTCCTCATTCAATTGTCACGATCCCACGTTCAAAGTTCGGAATCGCCAAAACTCGAAAACAAAAGTTTTATATTACAAGATCGTAAAATCAAATTGAAGAGCAACTTGTATCCAAGAGCGCATGCACTTGAATCCAAGAGTAAGAGCAAAGATAATTAGAACAAAGAACTCCAAAGCTCTCTCCAAATTCTCTTAGGGCCTTAAGTCCAAAGTCCATATCCAAAAAGCTCGAAACCGAGGCTTGAACGTCAATCAATTCGGATCAGTTAGTTAAGTTCAGTTTGAGACTTGAAATTATTCGGTCGGTGTTCTTCATTATAAATATTGTAATTATTCAGTTAAATAAAATTCATATTTTTTTTAACTTATGAGTATTGCAAGCATTTAATTATATATATATATATATATATGTACATTAGATTTAATTTATATGTAAATCTTATAATTTAACATTTTTTAATAAATTATTATTATTATTATTTACATTTGTTTCATTTTAAATTTACAGGGGTGCCACAGAAACCACTTCCGCTGGAAAAACCCTGAAAAATGATTCCTCGGTGCCACAGCACTTCCACTCAAATATTTTTCGGGTCTTTGAAAACACACAACTTGACGTCAATTTCGATGCCTACCACATCAATAGATTCGAAATTTTGAAGTCGGGTTTAGTAGAGCTGTCTAGCTAGTTTTATTTATTTTCACGCCAACATTTTAAACTTTTTTTTAAATAAAAGTAAAAAAAAAATAAATTAATTAACAAAATAGGTTAAAAAACATTATTTAAAGAATAAAATAATCCAAAACCTACCATTTTACAGTCATTTCAAAAAATTTTTGTTAAAACACATGCGTGATTTCATCATGGCAAGCCTGCCAGCCATTTCGAATGGTTTGTGAAAAAACTAAAAACACAAAACTTATTCGATATTGTATGGCACCGAGAAATTGGTTTAGCGGAAATGCCTTTTTGTGGAAATCAAAATCACTGTGTTTTCTCTAATTTAGCCATTTTAATATAATGCCAGACTAAGTCTCGTTCATATTTATCGAGCGCACTTTGATTTTCATCTCGTTTTCTTTTGAGTTTAATTTTAATATCTTCACTTAGGGAAGATTCATCTATCTGCCCCGAATCTATTGCGCTTTGTTTTAGAGCTGATATACAACTTATTACTTCGGGTTCTATTGTATTGTAATGCCCTATCGCAAGAGTTGTAATCCCGTCTTGACAAATAATTCTTTTATCATCCCTATTGTCTAATGTTATTTTGGATATTTTATATGTATTAAGGGGGGTTTCTACCTTGTGTGGTCGAAAAAATTTGCTTTTTAAAAAATTTTTTTCGTGGAATGTATTGAAGATAAACCCTTCTAATTTTGTTCAGGTGTATCTACAAGTTTATTGTTTAAGTACAAAAAGTTTCAAATGGAAATATGCACAGGGGAGGGGGAGGGGCATTGAGCAATGGAACGCCTTTTTTCGCTTACGGAAGTACTGCTGCTGCCCCAAAGGATCTGAAACACAAAAATTAAATATATTCTTACTTTGTATACTTTTGCGCATGGCTGGTACCAGAATTGCGAAAAAAGAATGAAAATTGAAAAACTTATGCGATTTTAAATGAAAAACTCGATTTTTACGCACTTTTTTCTACATTAATTGTTATATAAAATGAAAAATATTCAATATTTTTTAAAGATTTTGGTACCAGCCATGGAGAAGTCTCTAATACACGATACTTTAAAATTTCGTGGCGATTGCTCAACTCGTCTGGCTTGAATCACTTCCGCAAGGTCAAAAAATGTCGTTTCGAGTAAAACGCGTTTGAAGTTTTGCTTCAGTACCTGTTTTAAGGTGTAGGTGCTCCCTGTTTTAAGGTGTAGGTTCCGTAATTCTTAAGATAACCAATTGAAATTTTGGGAGCGGACTCTAGAAACATATATCAATCAAAAAATGCAAAAAAAAAAAAATCGATTTTTTCGACCACACAAGGTAGAAACCCCCCTTAATTTCATGTCCTCACCTAAACATGTACATACTATTACTTTCTTGCTGTCCTGTAAACAAACAATTTTTGTAATTGTTGAACATAATTTTTTGTAAAGCACCCCGTTGCACCCGCCACTGTGTACCCATACATTTTTGAGCGAAGACCCACAAACTCAAGCATTGACCTACACTGAAGTTCATCTTTAAAGAAACCTAATCTTTTTTTGTTACACTGCTGAAAATTGTATTGCTTAGCAATAACATCTGGATATTCAGAAGTGTCGAATTTTGAGGGAACATCAGAACGAATATCGCTATACAAATCTTCTGTTTTCATGGAATATATGAAGGAATCTGTATCCATGTTGTGAGGAAGCGATCTATTCTAAGGCTGGGATATCCTCAGCGGCTCAGAGTCCCCCATTATTTATATGGAGACAGGCAGGGGAAACGGGGATGGCGCTGGTGAAAGCGCGTATTTGCTTTAGGAGGATAAATTTGGGAAAGGGGCGGTCCGTGTAGGACTGCGTTTTATTTGGGACAGACTGGATGAGCGGCCCGAGCGGCCGGCCGGAGCCGGGAACCGCGTCGGGGCCATTGGAGGCGTGGCCAGGTAACCGGCCCTGTTTACCATGGTGCCGGCTTCCAAGTCTCGGCCTCCGCCGCTACGGGAAAGGTTGCGGAACTTGAGATCCGGCCCTGTTTACCATGGTGCCGGGTCCAAGTCCGCCCAGAAGGGGGATTTAGGGAAAAGGAGGAGGAGGAGGAGCTGCCAGGAAAGAATGCGAAAAGCCGTCGGGATTTTACTATTTTCCGTTTATTGTCAGTCTAATCTCCCTATGCTTGTTTTCCTACCTCTTGCCTGCACCACCGGCTCCCATGCCGCGGGAGGCCGCTTGGCCGGCTCACCCTACTTAGCCCTGGGCGCTGGACTCCATGTCCATGTGGCCCAGAGTTGAAAAGCTGCGGTACTTTACTCCACGTGTTTTTCCTGCGGGAATAGCGTCGCACGTCTGTACTGCTTGAGGGCCGCCGAAGTAAGAGAGCGATCGTTGGCGGCGATGCAGCTCGGGCCCCTCCTCTGCCAACGTTCTGGCGCAGTAGCTACGGCCTCTGCCTCGGCGTATGTTCTTGCCGTCTCTCTTCGGCATGCGCGCTTCCCGATCGGGGCTCTCTCTTCTTTAGCTTTCGGGTTGCTCGTTCTCTGTCTTCTGTGGTGGTGGGCCCTTCGGCCATGTTGCGGTCGGGCTCTCTCTCTCTCCGAGAGGCGATGTTGCTGGTGTCTGCTTGCGATATCTCGGGTCGATGTTGCGGGCGTGTGTGCTCGCAATGTTGCTGGCCGTTGCTGGCGTGTGTTGCGGGCGTGTGTTGCGGGCGTGTGCTCGCGATGTTGCGGGCGTGTGCTGCTGGCGTGTGTTGCTGGCGTATGTTGCTGGCGTATGTGGCCAGTGATGAGGCGTCGTCATGATGGTGCTGACTGGCTATGTCGATGTTGTTGGTGGGCGTAGGTTTTCCCTAACTCCTAGCTATGTTACAGATGCCCTTCATGGGTCTTTCTATGTCTCTTAAATCTACCTTATGACTAGCTTAACTGTATATATATGTAAATAATATTTACATGTTAAGGGTGAGGAACTCCTCACATCCCATCCCTACTTCGGGGGTGGGGAAAGATCTTAACGGAGTGGCCGCCTCGAGATACCTGGATGCGGTATCGAGTGTCGCCGACTTCGTCCAGATAGCGGAGGCTGCGGTCCCCGCGCTGGCGGATGCGCTCTGTGACCCGGCCATGGAGCTCCACCGAGATCCACCCATCGGTAGTGGTCCATCCGGCGGGCGCGCGCATGAGGGCCTCGGGGTGTGGTACGGGGTCCTCCTCCGGCATCTCCTCGTCCTCTGTGTCATCGTCTGCGGGCCAAGGGGCAGGGCGGCGCTGGGGTGCACGGCGTAGGATGCCTGGCCGTTCCCCGGCTCCGAGTGCGATGGCGGCGGGCGCGGCGGCTGCGGCGTCGCGGAAGCGCCAGGCGTCAGTGGTTTCACCCGGCGTGTCGGGAGTGACTTCGCCGTGGCCCGTCCGAGAGTAGCCGTCTCCCGTTCCACGGAGGAAGGCACTTGGAGTGTGGCCGTCGCTGATCCCGCGGCGTCGTGTGGTCCTGGCTGGGGCGGTGTATCCCCGGCGACGGGCAGCGCAAGTGCGGCCGATGCCATGGTCAGCAGCTTTTCCATGGCGGCCCTGGCGGTCTGACGCCTTTGGGCGTCGGCCGACGTGGTGGGCCCTTCTGGGGAGGCCGTCAGCTGCGCCAGGAGGCGGCGCAGGTTGCTGATGCTCCTCCGTCTTGGCGGTGTGAGGTCCATGTCTCGGCTGGTGCTGGTGTCACGCCGCGGGTTCCTGGAGCGGCTGTTGGCGCTCCCGGGGCTGTGGCTGCTGCTGGTCACCTGGCTCATTGTGGCGGCCGTGTCGGTGGTTCCGCTGGTCAGGGTGCGGGCCACGCTGGTATCCGGGTCCGTGTTCCCCGGATATGTCGGTGCCGGCGTTGGCGGCGCGGATGTCCCGGCAACGGCGGCGCAGGGTGGCGCAGTGTTAGGCGCGGTGGCAGGCGCTGTGGCGCTGGTCCTGGCGGTGTTGTCCTCGGCTTCCGGGTGCGTATTCCCCGGTTGCGAGGACGATGGCACTGGTGGCAATGATGACGCCCTGGCAGCGGCGGCGCAGGGCGTATGAATGGCTAGCGCAGCGGCGCTGATCGCCGGCGGCGCGGATGTATGGATCCGGGTGTGGTTAGCCTCGGCGTCTGCAAGCGTCGGGGTTGCCTCGGGGAGTGCATGCGCAGCTCCGTCGGTTTCCCGGTCCGTGCCTGTGCCGTCGCCGAAAGTTTCAGCCGGGCCGAATAGCTAGCTCCTCGTATGATGGCGGGGGCGTCTCCGTGCGGGTCGGCGGTTGTGCCGTCGGCTCGGCTTCCTCCGTCTCCTCGTCCGAGATGGCTATGGCCTCGGGGTCGGTGGCGTGTGGCTCATCTTTCTCTGAGCTCAGCTCGACCACTTCCGCATCAGACACGTCGCTGTATGCGGCTCCTAGCGGTCCGGCGGCAACTAGTGGCGGTGGTCCAGGGGAGGGCTCGCGCTCGCTGGGAGGTGCGCCCTCTGTTGGGGGCCCCTCGGTGGCTTCAGGCACGAGCTCATCCAGTTGCGCGGGGAAGCGCAGCTCTGGGTCCTCCGCGAGGATCACCTCCACCATCTCCTCGAGGCTCAGGCCCTCGCACCAGGACGGTCTGATGGGTGATGGTGGGCGCACGTCTTGGGTGATGGTGACCAAGAGTGGCGGCGGGTCCAGGACTACGGCGGGCAAAGTGCCGTTTAGATCGCCGGGCCGTGGGAGCGCCAGGTGCGGATTCCTTGTGGGCGCGCCGATATTGAGCGCCTGTAGGGCGTTGGTGACACCTACTGGGGCCGTATCCTGCGGCGAGTGGGAGCCCGATCCGGCTGTTGGTCGTGCCGAAGATCGGTCCCGGCGGTGAGAGTGCCGCGAATGGTGGTGCCGGTGGCGTCGGTGGCGGTGCTCGCGTTCGCGTCTCGGCATCGTTGCCTTGATTCTGATTGTCGTTTTTACACTGGCGTATCAACTCCTTATTGCGCGTTTCTTATTGCCACCTTTACTGCGTCGTACTTCTTCCTTATTGCGTGTTAAATTTTCCCCTATTGTGTCGCAATAAGAAACCGTTTCGATCCCGATGTTGGCGCCGCTTTTATCGATGGTTCAATAACGGCCTATCGGGACCGATCTTGTCGGTCTGGCAACCTCGTCGTCCTGGATTTGATTGATCTGGTAGCTTTGGCTCGTTGTTTGACTTTAAATTTTAACGAATCTGGAAAATAGGAAAATGTGGATGAGTTTTCCCTTCACCTTCGGGGCGTGGCTGGCGGCGTGGGTGCGGCATTGGTGCGGCGCTGTCCATCCTAAACTCCTGTGCAGTTCCCTGAGGTTACTGTCAGCGTTGTCGTAGTTATGTCTTGGTTTTGGTGCAGGGAAGTTAGGCGGGCGTGGCTTGGAGATTTTTCTCGAGGATGAGGCGAGTGTTGCCCTATCCGGACCAGCGTTGTCAGAATGCCTGATGGTGGTTTTTCCAGGCGCTGCGAGGGAGGAAACGGCGATATGCCGCTCAGGATCGTTTCCGCGAGCGTGTACGTGTATGCGAGCGCGAGATGTTTGCGTGGCTTCTGTCAGGCGTAGCGGGACCAGTCTGGTGTGGCTTGTTCCCCCAAGGGGGGTAGGAACGTTGGACGGGCGCGCCCGTCAGCAAGTGGCCCCTATGACACCCTGGTTCACTTTGGTCGCGGCCTGAGCGCTGTGGTCCTCGTGATCACTGATGGCTTGTGTATCTTCGGCTTGGTCGTGGCCGTCGTCGTCGTCTTCGTCCTCGTCGTTCTGGTGGTACGGCTTGAGATGATTTATGCTTGCTGTGCGGCGTCGGCGGCTGTTAATTTCCTGCAGGCGCACGATTTTTGGTGAGAGGAACTTGACCACTCGGAACGGTCCCTCGTATTTGGCCGCTAGCTTGGCAGCGAAGCCCTCGGCGGCGTTGGACAGCACGTGGTTGCGGGCGAGAACCAGTGAGCCGAGAGGTGGCTTCCAGTCCCGTCGTCGCATGTTGTAATGCCGGCTCTGGTCGGCGGCAGCGCGCTCGGCGTTGTCGCGGGCCACCTTGAAGATTGCGTGGAGTTGTTCGCTTCTTTCCTCTGGCATGATCTGATTAGTCCCTCTTCCTGGGGTGACTTCGTCGTAGAGCGTGTTTGGTAGGCGTGGCTCCCGGCCTTGTACCAAAAAGGCGGGGCTGAACCCTGTCGTATCGGACACGCTGCTGTTCACTGCTAGCGAGATCTCTGGCAGTAGTTGGTCCCATGTATTTTGCGGGGCATCTCCTAGGTACTGTGCGATCATGGCCTTCACAGTCCTGTTCGCCCTTTCCGTGGGGTTCTGGCGTGGTGTGTATGGAGCTGTATGTTGAAGCTCCATCCCGAGTAACTTGCAGAATGTCTGGAACGCCCGGCTCGGGACTCCGAAACGGCTAAGTATACGTTCCCGGAATGCCCGCTCGAGGTATGGCACGGTGGCTCGTCGTAGGGGAATGAGTTCTACCCATTTGCTGAATGAGTCGAAATCCGCGAAATCCGCGCACAGGATGTGAAACGGTTCGTCGACCTGGCGTGTGAACATCCTTCCTGCCGACTTTTCTTGGCTCACCTTGAATGTTTGGCAGCTATGGCATCTTCGTACGTATTTGGCCACTTCCCGGAATAATCCTGACCAGTAATATTTTTGGGCCACCCGCGTGCTTGTCTTGCCGTTGCCCAGGTGTCCTCCTGTTGGGTGGTCGTGGCACTCGGCCAGTACCCTTCCTCGGTAGTTGGCTCCCACGCATAGTTTCCAGGGGGTGTATTCCTCGGCCTCGGGTCGTAGGCCGATGCGTCGGTAGAGTTGTCCGTTCTCTTCCCGAAAGTCTGGAAACTTGGCTGGTTCCTGTCGAACCCTCTGCAGCATTTTTGTGACCCACTTGCAGCGGGCATCTTGGACTTGTGCTGCGGTGGCGATCCCACAGTACGGCGTGTTCTTGGTCTTCGTGGGTGCCGGGTCCTGGAATCGGACTCTCCGGGGCCCTCGGCGAAAAGGATTTCGCTGAATCGCGGAGTCGACAGGGGCGGGCAGCACTTCAGCCCAACTCGGGGCCGTGTCTGCTGCTCTGGTGGCGGGCTTGCGGGGTCTCCGCCTGGGGTGCGTTCGTATGGTAACTTCGGTTGGAGTCTCGAGGTGTGACAGGGTGGCGGCTTCTGCGTGGTGCGCCTTCTTCGTGGTGCGCCAGTGTGGCGGCTTCTGCGTGGTGCGCCGGAGCGGCTTCTTCGTGGTGCGCCAGAGCGGCTTCTTCTGCGTTGTGCGCCGGAGCGGCGGCTTCTGCGTGGTGCGCCAGGGTGGCGGCTTCTTCGTGGTGTGCCGGAGCGGCGGCTTCGTGGTGCGCCAGGGTGTCGGCTTCTGCGAGGTGCGCCAGGGTGGCGGCTTCTTCGTGGTGCGCCAGGGTGGCGGCTTCCGTTGGTCTCTGGTGTTGCGCCGGAGTGGCGGCTTTCGCTGGCTTGGTCCGGACGGGTGGTTGAAGCTTCAGGACTTGACCCCCGCACTGGAGCGTGGCTCCGCTGTAGCATAGGAAGTCCATGCCAAGTAGGAGGTCGTCCAGCACATCCGCCATGACTACGGCGGAGATACTGACTCGGGCTTCTCCCAGCTGGATCGTCGCTCGTAAGGCGTGTGTTAGCTCCTTGTCGGTTCCGTCTGCTAGTGTCACCTGCGTCCGTACGGCGCGGTGATTCTTCCCGTTGCTTAGCTCTTGCGCAAGGCGCTCGCTTATAAAGCTATGCGAGGCCCCCGTATCCAAGGTGGCGGTGAGAGGTCGCCCCTCTACCGTGACTTTGGCGCGGATACGGTTGATGTCCTGCTGGATGGCGTGGGTTACTGTGATCGGGAGGCCGGAGGGTTCCTCGGGTGACTCCCTGATACTCGAGGCCCTTGCCCGTTTCCCTGCGTTGTGTTCCGGCAGCAGTTGACGGTGCGTATTCCCTGTCGACCGCAGTCCCAGCAGAATAGGAGCCTGGGGTTCTGGCATCCCGAAGAATAGTGACCGTTCTGGCCGCAGTTCCGGCAGGCGGTGCTGGCGTCGAATCCCCGGCGGGGTGCGGAGTCCTGGCCAGTGCTTCCTTGGCGTATAGTTTCGGCGCTGACTGGGTTCCTTGGGTTGGTTCTGGCGCGAGGCTGAGGTTGGACCGGTGAGACATCTGTCTCGGCTCTGCCGGAGGAATATCCTCGGACGGCTCGGCCTACGCGGCTGCGGACGACTTCAAAGCTGACCACCAGCTGGGTGAGCTCCGCAAGCGTCGTGAAATCCTGGCGTCTGGTGAACATTTGATATTCGGGCAGCATGTTCTCATACACCCGATCCAGTTCCTGACCCGAAGGTCTACCAGATATTCTTTGAATGGCTCGTTCGCCTTCTGGAAATGCGTACGTATCTCATCCTCCAGGCGTTGGAAGTACCGGGGAGGCAAGAAGAATTCCAGAAATTCCCGACGGGTTTCTTCCCATGTTCGTCCCTTTAGTCCACTGGTTCGGAACCAGCTTTCTGCTCGGCCCGTCAAAAGGATGGCGATGGCTTGCGCCAGATACCTCTTGTCGACCTGGTAGGTATCCGCTCGTTCCTCCATGTGCTCTACGAAGCTAAGTGGGTCCGAGCTGCCGTTGAAGGACAGTCCCCACTTGGTTACTTTGTCGAGGAGGGTGGAGCACATGTTTGCATCCCACTGTTGAGTGCCGGTGCGTGCGGTGGTCGGGGGCTCAGGAGGTCCCTCAGATCTTCCTCGTACTCCTGGAGAAGTGCTGCGTGGAATAGCCAACGTGTGGCGGGCACTGGGTGCGTCCACGTGGCTAACTGGTAGTGGCGACAGTGGCTTGGTATTCCCGGGAGGGATGTTCCCGTACTTCTGCTCCAACCTCCCTAGAGTAGCCAGGGCGTCGGCTGAAAGATCCGGTTGCCTAGCGAAGGCGTACAGTCGGGCTCGTTGTTCCTCGACTGTTCCATTCTGTTTCAATCCTAGCTCGAGCAGAGCGGCTCTCCAGCTTGTGACGAAGTCACAACCTTTGTACATATGTAAATATCTAGGTATAAGATAAATATAAGCTAGACATAATCATAGCCAAAACGCCTGCACTCACTCACGCACTCAGGCGAGTTCCACTCAAGCACACTCCCACACTCACTCAAAGGTGCACTCACATATGAGACCCACTCAAGCCCCGACGAGAGAGGGAGCAGCGGCCGATCGCCGGGTGAGAAGCGACGTCGCCGCTACCACCAAAGCGCAGGCGTGGGAAAAAGGGCGCGTGCCAAGCCGCCCTCCCGATTGGCCAGATCCGATCACGCCATGAGCACAAGACCGACACCAGAGCGACGGCACAGGCGCTGAAGCATCCAGAGAGCGGCAGAATTGTGCTGCCAACACGATCGCCTGGAGGAGTGAGCGAGAGGGAGAGAGACGCCGCCGACACTCAAACGACAAAACTAGGCCAGGGCCAAGCCGTGGAAAAACGAGCTTGGCAGTCAGTTCCCGACCAGGAAAGCGAGCAGCAGGAAGAATTTCTAAGTGCCAACAAAACCCGCCTAAGTCCGCGATCCCGCACCACGCGGTTGAAACCCCCAAAACGTAGAGCCGCCGCCGCGACTACCACGCCTTCAGCGCGCCCAGGACCTGCGACAGGACCGTTGCAGGACACCACCGCCCAAGGAGGAGAGGTGTGCGTGAGCGGGTGAGCCATGGCCGCAGGCCAACATTCGTCAGGGGCCGGGGGAAGGCGCCAGCCCTGTTAAGGCCCTTCTCTTCCCCCTTTCAGCGCAGTTTTTCTTTGGGCCACAGGCCATTTATATATATTAAATTAAATAATTTAATCTCGCCGCTGCCGGGCAAAGGCGCCCTTTTCCCGCACTGCCTCTTCGGGCCGCCGGCCATATACATTTATATACAGATTAAATCCCACAGTCTTGCAGCCGCCGGCTTAGATAATTATATCGTGTAAAATAAACCTATATTCTGGAAACCCTCGCCTCTCACTTGTCCCGTATTCCGCTCCGGGTTTCTGCGCCCATTCCTCGTGTCGCGGGGGAATCACGCCGTTCGGAAATTCTTCCAGGCGTAGGGCGTAGGTGGACCGTCCGGAAAATCCTCCGGGTCCAGGGGCGCCGGCCGTTCGGAAATTTTTCCAGGCGGGGCGCATAGGCGGACCGTCCGGAAAGTCTTACGGGTCCGAGGCGTAGGTGGACCGTCCGGAAATCCCTCCGGGTTCAGGGCATAGGCGGACCGACCGGAAAATCTTCCGGGTTCGCAGGGACCGCCGATCGGAAAGCCTTCCAGGCGGTTTCTAGGCCTTCCCTCTCGTTTTCTCTTTCTCGTTTTCCCCGCTTAGTTCGACCCCTTTTAAAAATATATAGCTAAACTTCGGCCGCCGTTATGTCCTGGCTGCCGCGGAAATAAATAAATTCTGTGGGGACCTCTGGAGCCGCTGAGGATTACCCCGGCCAGAGACGCTTCCTTACATGGCGCCCGAACAGCGGACTGGCCAGGACATAAAGGATTTTGTCACCCAGGCGAATTAAAACCCCCGAGCGGCCAAAAGTTAGCTTTTATTTTTATTAATTAAATTAATATATTATTCTTTTTCGCAAGTTGTTCTTTTTTTTTCGCACGCGTAGCGGCCGATCGGCGCAGCGAATAGAAGGAGGAAAAGGAGACGAGGAGAAACTTTCCGCGGGCCACGCGGAGTTTTGCCGTTTTCGCATTGTTTTGCATCATCGTTTTCGCCATCGGGCGCCGGCTAGGTGCTGCCGCTGGCAGAGCGAGTTTCTTGCATACGTTCTCGACTGCGCTGCTACCGCTGGCAGAGCGGCCTATTTTGCATGCAATTCTGCCGCTGCTGCCACTGGCAGAGCGGTCAAATTTTTACCCGCGTCCCAACTGCGTTGCCGCCGCCGGCAGAGCGACCTATTTTTGGCGTGCAATCCCGCCGCTGCTGCCGCTGGCAGAGCTTGCTAATTTTTTTCCTCCGCGATCTCGACGGCGCTGCCGCCGCTGGCAGAGCGACTTATTCCCGGCCTGCGATCCCGCTGCTGCCGCTGGCAGAGCGGCATATGTTGCCCGCCACACCGGCAGCGCTGCCGCTGCCGGCAGAACTTAATATTTTTGCATATATATTTTGCTAATATTTTTGCTAATATATTTCGTACGTATTTGGCCACTTCCCGGAATAATCCTGACCAGTAATATTTTTGGGCCACCCGCGTGCTTGTCTTGCCGTTGCCCAGGTGTCCTCCTGTTGGGTGGTCGTGGCACTCGGCCAGTACCCTTCCTCGGTAGTTGGCTCCCACGCATAGTTTCCAGGGGGTGTATTCCTCGGCCTCGGGTCGTAGGCCGATGCGTCGGTAGAGTTGTCCGTTCTCTTCCCGAAAGTCTGGAAACTTGGCTGGTTCCTGTCGAACCCTCTGCAGCATTTTTGTGACCCACTTGCAGCGGGCATCTTGGACTTGTGCTGCGGTGGCGATCCCACAGTACGGCGTGTTCTTGGTCTTCGTGGGTGCCGGGTCCTGGAATCGGACTCTCCGGGGCCCTCGGCGAAAAGGATTTCGCTGAATCGCGGAGTCGACAGGGGCGGCAGCACTTCAGCCCAACTCGGGGCCGTGTCTGCTGCTCTGGTGGCGGGCTTGCGGGGTCTCCGCCTGGGGTGCGTTCGTATGGTAACTTCGGTTGGAGTCTCGAGGTGTGACAGGGTGGCGGCTTCTGCGTGGTGCGCCTTCTTCGTGGTGCGCCAGTGTGGCGGCTTCTGCGTGGTGCGCCGGAGCGGCTTCTTCGTGGTGCGCCAGAGCGGCTTCTTCTGCGTTGTGCGCCGGAGCGGCGGCTTCTGCGTGGTGCGCCAGGGTGGCGGCTTCTTCGTGGTGTGCCGGAGCGGCGGCTTCGTGGTGCGCCAGGGTGGCGGCTTCTGCGTGGTGCGCCAGGGTGGCGGCTTCTTCGTGGTGCGCCAGGGTGGCGGCTTCCGTTGGTCTCTGGTGTTGCGCCGGAGTGGCGGCTTTCGCTGGCTTGGTCCGGACGGGTGGTTGAAGCTTCAGGACTTGACCCCCGCACTGGAGCGTGGCTCCGCTGTAGCATAGGAAGTCCATGCCAAGTAGGAGGTCGTCCAGCACATCCGCCATGACTACGGCGGAGATACTGACTCGGGCTTCTCCCAGCTGGATCGTCGCTCGTAAGGCGTGTGTTAGCTCCTTGTCGGTTCCGTCTGCTAGTGTCACCTGCGTCCGTACGGCGCGGTGATTCTTCCCGTTGCTTAGCTCTTGCGCAAGGCGCTCGCTTATAAAGCTATGCGAGGCCCCCGTATCCAAGGTGGCGGTGAGAGGTTGCCCTCTACCGTGACTTTGGCGCGGATACGGTTGATGTCCTGCTGGATGGCGTGGGTTACTGTGATCGGGAGGCCGGAGGATTCCTCGGGTGACTCCCTGATACTCGAGGCCCTTGCCCGTTTCCCTGCGTTGTGTTCCGGCAGCAGTTGACGGTGCGTATTCCCTGTCGACCGCAGTCCCAGCAGAATAGGAGCCTGGGGTTCTGGCATCCCGAAGAATAGTGACCGTTCTGGCCGCAGTTCCGGCAGGCGGTGCTGGCGTCGAATCCCCGGCGGGGTGCGGAGTCCTGGCCAGTGCTTCCTTGGCGTATAGTTTCGGCGCTGACTGGGTTCCTTGGGTTGGTTCTGGCGCGAGGCTGAGGTTGGATCGGTGAGACATCTGTCTCGGCTCTGCCGGAGGAATATCCTCGGACGGCTCGGCCCTACGCGGCTGCGGACGACTTCAAAGCTGACCACCAGCTGGGTGAGCTCCGCAAGCGTCGTGAAATCCTGGCGTCTGGTGAACATTTGATATTCGGGCAGCATGTTCTCATACACCCGATCCAGTTCCTGACCCGAAGGTCTACCAGATATTCTTTGAATGGCTCGTTCGCCTTCTGGAAATGCGTACGTATCTCATCCTCCAGGCGTTGGTAGTACCGGGGAGGCAAGAAGAATTCCAGAAATTCCCGACGGGTTTCTTCCCATGTTCGTCCCTTTAGTCCACTGGTTCGGAACCAGCTTTCTGCTCGGCCCGTCAAAAGGATGGCGATGGCTTGCGCCAGATACCTCTTGTCGACCTGGTAGGTATCCGCTCGTTCCTCCATGTGCTCTACGAAGCTAAGTGGGTCCGAGCTGCCGTTGAAGGACAGTCCCCACTTGGTTACTTTGTCGAGGAGGGTGGAGCACATGTTTGCATCCCACTGTTGAGTGCCGGTGCGTGCGGTGGTCGGGGGCTCAGGAGGTCCCTCAGATCTTCCTCGTACTCCTGGAGAAGTGCTGCGTGGAATAGCCAACGTGTGGCGGGCACTGGGTGCGTCCACGTGGCTAACTGGTAGTGGCGACAGTGGCTTGGTATTCCCGGGAGGGATGTTCCCGTACTTCTGCTCCAACCTCCCTAGAGTAGCCAGGGCGTCGGCTGAAAGATCCGGTTGCCTAGCGAAGGCGTACAGTCGGGCTCGTTGTTCCTCGACTGTTCCATTCTGTTTCAATCCTAGCTCGAGCAGAGCGGCCTCCAGCTTGTGACGAAGTCACAACCTTTGTACATATGTAAATATCTAGGTATAAGATAAATATAAGCTAGACATAATCATAGCCAAAACGCCTGCACTCACTCACGCACTCAGGCGAGTTCCACTCAAGCACACTCCCACACTCACTCAAAGGTGCACTCACACATGAGACCCACTCAAGCCCCGACGAGAGAGGGAGCAGCGGCCGATCGCCGGGTGAGAAGCGACGTCGCCGCTACCACCAAAGCGCAGGCGTGGGAAAAGGGCGCGTGCCAAGCCGCCCTCCCGATTGGCCAGATCCGATCACGCCATGAGCACAAGACCGACACCAGAGCGACGGCACAGGCGCTGAAGCATCCAGAGAGCGGCAGAATTGTGCTGCCAACACGATCGCCTGGAGGAGTGAGCGAGAGGGAGAGAGACGCCGCCGACACTCAAACGACAAAACTAGGCCAGGGCCAAGCCGTGGAAAAACGAGCTTGGCAGTCAGTTCCCGACCAGGAAAGCGAGCAGCAGGAAGAATTTCTAAGTGCCAACAAAACCCGCCTAAGTCCGCGATCCCGCACCACGCGGTTGAAACCCCCAAAACGTAGAGCCGCCGCCGCGACTACCACGCCTTCAGCGCGCCCAGGACCTGCGACAGGACCGTTGCAGGACACCACCGCCCAAGGAGGAGAGGTGTGCGTGAGCGGGTGAGCCATGGCCGCAGGCCAACATTCGTCAGGGGCCGGGGGAAGGCGCCAGCCCTGTTAAGGCCCTTCTCTTCCCCCTTTCAGCGCAGTTTTTCTTTGGGCCACAGGCCATTTATATATATTAAATTAAATAATTTAATCTCGCCGCTGCCGGGCAAAGGCGCCCTTTTCCCGCACTGCCTCTCCGGGCCGCCGGCCTATATTCTGGAAACCCTCGCCTCTCACTTGTCCCGTATTCCGCTCCGGGTTTCTGCGCCCATTCCTCGTGTCGCGGGGGAATCACGCCGTTCGGAAATTCTTCCAGGCGTAGGGCGTAGGTGGACCGTCCGGAAAATCCTCCGGGTCCAGGGGCGCCGGCCGTTCGGAAATTCTTCCAGGCGGGGCGCATAGGCGGACCGTCCGGAAAGTCTTACGGGTCCGAGGCGTAGGTGGACCGTCCGGAAATCCCTCCGGGTTCAGGGCATAGGCGGACCGACCGGAAAATCTTCCGGGTTCGCAGGGACCGCCGATCGGAAAGCCTTCCAGGCGGTTTCTGAGGCCTTCCCTCTCGTTTTCTCTCTCGTTTTCCCCGCTTAGTTCGACCCCTTTTAAAAATATATAGCTAAACTTCGGCCGCCGTTATGTCCTGGCTGCCGCGGAAATAAATAAATTCTGTGGGGACCTCTGGAGCCGCTGAGGATTACCCCGGCCAGAGACGCTTCCTTACATGGCGCCCGAACAGCGGACTGGCCAGGACATAAAGGATTTTGTCACCCAGGCGAATTAAAACCCCGAGCGGCCAAAAAGTTAGCTTTTATTTTTATTAATTAAATTAATATATTATTCTTTTTCGCAAGTTGTTCTTTTTTTTTTTCGCACGCGTAGCGGCCGATCGGCGCAGCGAATAGAAGGAGGAAAAGGAGACGAGGAGAAACTTTCCGCGGGCCACGCGGAGTTTGCCGTTTTCGCATTGTTTTGCATCATCGTTTTCGCCATCGGGCGCCGGCTAGGTGCTGCCGCTGGCAGAGCGAGTTTCTTGCATACGTTCTCGACTGCGCTGCTACCGCTGGCAGAGCGGCCTATTTTGCATGCAATTCTGCCGTTGCTGCCACTGGCAGAGCGGTCAAATTTTTACCCGCGTCCCAACTGCGTTGCCGCCGCCGGCAGAGCGACCTATTTTTGGCGTGCAATCCCGCCGCTGCTGCCGCTGGCAGAGCTTGCTAATTTTTTCCTCCGCGATCTCGACGGCGCTGCCGCCGCTGGCAGAGCGACTTATTCCCGGCCTGCGATCCCGCTGCTGCCGCTGGCAGAGCGGCATATGTTGCCCGCCACACCGGCAGCGCTGCCGCTGCCGGCAGAACTTAATATTTTTGCATATATATTTTGCTAATATTTTTGCTAATATATTTCGTACGTATTTGGCCACTTCCCGGAATAATCCTGACCAGTAATATTTTTGGGCCACCCGCGTGCTTGTCTTGCCGTTGCCCAGGTGTCCTCCTGTTGGGTGGTCGTGGCACTCGGCCAGTACCCTTCCTCGGTAGTTGGCTCCCACGCATAGTTTCCAGGGGTGTATTCCTCGGCCTCGGGTCGTAGGCCGATGCGTCGGTAGAGTTGTCCGTTCTCTTCCCGAAAGTCTGGAAACTTGGCTGGTTCCTGTCGAACCCTCTGCAGCATTTTTTGTGACCCCACTTGCAGCGGGCATCTTGGACTTGTGCTGCGGTGGCGATCCCACAGTACGGCGTGTTCTTGGTCTTCGTGGGTGCCGGGTCCTGGAATCGGACTCTCCGGGGCCCTCGGCGAAAAGGATTTCGCTGAATCGCGGAGTCGACAGGGGCGGGCAGCACTTCAGCCCAA
This sequence comes from Drosophila aff. chauvacae BK-2020, assembly GCA_018903765.1. Classification (NCBI taxonomy): domain Eukaryota; kingdom Metazoa; phylum Arthropoda; class Insecta; order Diptera; family Drosophilidae; genus Drosophila; species Drosophila aff. chauvacae BK-2020. The sequence continues at coordinate 36,698 of JAEIGO010000085.1, forward strand.
CTCGGGGCCGTGTCTGCTGCTCTGGTGGCGGGCTTGCGGGGTCTCCGCCTGGGGTGCGTTCGTATGGTAACTTCGGTTGGAGTCTCGAGGTGTGACAGGGTGGCGGCTTCTGCGTGGTGCGCCTTCTTCGTGGTGCGCCAGTGTGGCGGCTTCTGCGTGGTGCGCCGGAGCGGCTTCTTCGTGGTGCGCCAGAGCGGCTTCTTCTGCGTTGTGCGCCGGAGCGGCGGCTTCTGCGTGGTGCGCCAGGGTGGCGGCTTCTTCGTGGTGTGCCGGAGCGGCGGCTTCGTGGTGCGCCAGGGTGGCGGCTTCTGCGTGGTGCGCCAGGGTGGCGGCTTCTTCGTGGTGCGCCAGGGTGGCGGCTTCCGTTGGTCTCTGGTGTTGCGCCGGAGTGGCGGCTTTCGCTGGCTTGGTCCGGACGGGTGGTTGAAGCTTCAGGACTTGACCCCCGCACTGGAGCGTGGCTCCGCTGTAGCATAGGAAGTCCATGCCAAGTAGGAGGTCGTCCAGCACATCCGCCATGACTACGGCGGAGATACTGACTCGGGCTTCTCCCAGCTGGATCGTCGCTCGTAAGGCGTGTGTTAGCTCCTTGTCGGTTCCGTCTGCTAGTGTCACCTGCGTCCGTACGGCGCGGTGATTCTTCCCGTTGCTTAGCTCTTGCGCAAGGCGCTCGCTTATAAAGCTATGCGAGGCCCCCGTATCCAAGGTGGCGGTGAGAGGTTGCCCTCTACCGTGACTTTGGCGCGGATACGGTTGATGTCCTGCTGGATGGCGTGGGTTACTGTGATCGGGAGGCCGGAGGATTCCTCGGGTGACTCCCTGATACTCGAGGCCCTTGCCCGTTTCCCTGCGTTGTGTTCCGGCAGCAGTTGACGGTGCGTATTCCCTGTCGACCGCAGTCCCAGCAGAATAGGAGCCTGGGGTTCTGGCATCCCGAAGAATAGTGACCGTTCTGGCCGCAGTTCCGGCAGGCGGTGCTGGCGTCGAATCCCCGGCGGGGTGCGGAGTCCTGGCCAGTGCTTCCTTGGCGTATAGTTTCGGCGCTGACTGGGTTCCTTGGGTTGGTTCTGGCGCGAGGCTGAGGTTGGATCGGTGAGACATCTGTCTCGGCTCTGCCGGAGGAATATCCTCGGACGGCTCGGCCTACGCGGCTGCGGACGACTTCAAAGCTGACCACCAGCTGGGTGAGCTCCGCAAGCGTCGTGAAATCCTGGCGTCTGGTGAACATTTGATATTCGGGCAGCATGTTCTCATACACCCGATCCAGTTCCTGACCCGAAGGTCTACCAGATATTCTTTGAATGGCTCGTTCGCCTTCTGGAAATGCGTACGTATCTCAGCCTCCAGGCGTTGGTAGTACCGGGGAGGCAAGAAGAATTCCAGAAATTCCCGACGGGTTTCTTCCCATGTTCGTCCCTTTAGTCCACTGGTTCGGAACCAGCTTTCTGCTCGGCCCGTCAAAAGGATGGCGATGGCTTGCGCCAGATACCTCTTGTCGACCTGGTAGGTATCCGCTCGTTCCTCCATGTGCTCTACGAAGCTAAGTGGGTCCGAGCTGCCGTTGAAGGACAGTCCCCACTTGGTTACTTTGTCGAGGAGGGTGGAGCACATGTTTGCATCCCACTGTTGAGTGCCGGTGCGTGCGGTGGTCGGGGGCTCAGGAGGTCCCTCAGATCTTCCTCGTACTCCTGGAGAAGTGCTGCGTGGAATAGCCAACGTGTGGCGGGCACTGGGTGCGTCCACGTGGCTAACTGGTAGTGGCGACAGTGGCTTGGTATTCCCGGGAGGGATGTTCCCGTACTTCTGCTCCAACCTCCCTAGAGTAGCCAGGGCGTCGGCTGAAAGATCCGGTTGCCTAGCGAAGGCGTACAGTCGGGCTCGTTGTTCCTCGACTGTTCCATTCTGTTTCAATCCTAGCTCGAGCAGAGCGGCCTCCAGCTTGTGACGAAGTCACAACCTTGTACATATGTAAATATCTAGGTATAAGATAAATATAAGCTAGACATAATCATAGCCAAAACGCCTGCACTCACTCACGCACTCAGGCGAGTTCCACTCAAGCACACTCCCACACTCACTCAAAGGTGCACTCACACATGAGACCCACTCAAGCCCCGACGAGAGAGGGAGCAGCGGCCGATCGCCGGGTGAGAAGCGACGTCGCCGCTACCACCAAAGCGCAGGCGTGGGAAAAAGGGCGCGTGCCAAGCCGCCCTCCCGATTGGCCAGATCCGATCACGCCATGAGCACAAGACCGACACCAGAGCGACGGCACAGGCGCTGAAGCATCCAGAGAGCGGCAGAATTGTGCTGCCAACACGATCGCCTGGAGGAGTGAGCGAGAGGGAGAGAGACGCCGCCGACACTCAAACGACAAAACTAGGCCAGGGCCAAGCCGTGGAAAAACGAGCTTGGCAGTCAGTTCCCGACCAGGAAAGCGAGCAGCAGGAAGAATTTCTAAGTGCCAACAAAACCCGCCTAAGTCCGCGATCCCGCACCACGCGGTTGAAACCCCCAAAACGTAGAGCCGCCGCCGCGACTACCACGCCTTCAGCGCGCCCAGGACCTGCGACAGGACCGTTGCAGGACACCACCGCCCAAGGAGGAGAGGTGTGCGTGAGCGGGTGAGCCATGGCCGCAGGCCAACATTCGTCAGGGGCCGGGGGAAGGCGCCAGCCCTGTTAAGGCCCTTCTCTTCCCCCTTTCAGCGCAGTTTTCTTTGGGCCACAGGCCATTTATATATATTAAATTAAATAATTTAATCTCGCCGCTGCCGGGCAAAGGCGCCCTTTTCCCGCACTGCCTCTCCGGGCCGCCGGCCTATATTCTGGAAACCCTCGCCTCTCACTTGTCCCGTATTCCGCTCCGGGTTTCTGCGCCCATTCCTCGTGTCGCGGGGGAATCACGCCGTTCGGAAATTCTTCCAGGCGTAGGGCGTAGGTGGACCGTCCGGAAAATCCTCCGGGTCCAGGGGCGCCGGCCGTTCGGAAATTCTTCCAGGCGGGGCGCATAGGCGGACCGTCCGGAAAGTCTTACGGGTCCGAGGCGTAGGTGGACCGTCCGGAAATCCCTCCGGGTTCAGGGCATAGGCGGACCGACCGGAAAATCTTCCGGGTTCGCAGGGACCGCCGATCGGAAAGCCTTCCAGGCGGTTTCTAGGCCTTCCCTCTCGTTTTCTCTCTCTCGTTTTCCCCGCTTAGTTCGACCCCTTTTAAAAATATATAGCTAAACTTCGGCCGCCGTTATGTCCTGGCTGCCGCGGAAATAAATAAATTCTGTGGGGACCTCTGGAGCCGCTGAGGATTACCCCGGCCAGAGACGCTTCCTTACATGGCGCCCGAACAGCGGACTGGCCAGGACATAAAGGATTTTGTCACCCAGGCGAATTAAAACCCCGAGCGGCCAAAAGTTAGCTTTTATTTTTATTAATTAAATTAATATATTATTCTTTTTCGCAAGTTGTTCTTTTTTTTTCGCACGCGTAGCGGCCGATCGGCGCAGCGAATAGAAGGAGGAAAAGGAGACGAGGAGAAACTTTCCGCGGGCCACGCGGAGTTTTGCCGTTTTCGCATTGTTTTGCATCATCGTTTTCGCCATCGGGCGCCGGCTAGGTGCTGCCGCTGGCAGAGCGAGTTTCTTGCATACGTTCTCGACTGCGCTGCTACCGCTGGCAGAGCGGCCTATTTTGCATGCAATTCTGCCGCTGCTGCCACTGGCAGAGCGGTCAAATTTTTACCCGCGTCCCAACTGCGTTGCCGCCGCCGGCAGAGCGACCTATTTTTGGCGTGCAATCCCGCCGCTGCTGCCGCTGGCAGAGCTTGCTAATTTTTTTCCTCCGCGATCTCGACGGCGCTGCCGCCGCTGGCAGAGCGACTTATTCCCGGCCTGCGATCCCGCTGCTGCCGCTGGCAGAGCGGCATATGTTGCCCGCCACACCGGCAGCGCTGCCGCTGCCGGCAGAACTTAATATTTTTGCATATATATTTTGCTAATATTTTTGCGGCCGCCGCCGGCAGAGCCGCCCATTTCTGGCCGACTGCGCTGCCTCTAGGCTAGGGCCAATATAACGAGCTGCCCTTCACCAGGAGGGACACTGAGTAAAGAGCTTCGGTAGTGACAACTTGGAAAAATTTTCTCTCGCCTTGATCCTTACAAAGGATACCTCGCACAACTTAAACACAAAAAAATACCTCGCCGTGATCCTCACAACAGGATATCTCGAATAAAACTTCCTAGCCCTTTCGCCGCGACCTACATCCTGCGGCGTCGACAATATCCTTGCACATCGGGAAGGATTTCCAACACCGGCTCTCATCGTAAACCTTAGTTCAGCGACACTATCCTTGCACATCGGGAAGGATTTCGAGCACCGGATCTCATCGTAAACCTTAGTTCTTCGACAATATCCTTGCACATCGGGAAGGATTTCGAATACCAGCGCTCGCCGTGAACCTTAGTTCATCGTCGACATCCTTTCGCACCGGGAAGGACATTCCTAATTTTATTAAAATTTTCTAAATAATTTCCCCCGAGCCCTCGTCGTACAGCAGGCTAACCATGGGGGTCACCTGGATTAGCTACCGTAAGAAACACGAGTTGGAGACAATCCTCAACGAGTTCGGTCTCGAGGCCACTGGAACCGTCGACGAGTTGCGCTCCCGCCTCACGGCATTCGTTCGGCAGACCGACCACGCCGAGCCCATGCAGCTACGCCTTGCCGAGTTGGAGCGGCACCTCGGGAACATGCCCAGCGGGGACACCAAGGTGCTGTCCCCGATACATACAGATAAGGATCTCTGCTCGCCAGGATTAGGGGCATCCGCCCCACCAGCAGCGCTTACGCTGAATATACCGCGCAGTATCTCCCCCGTAGGAGCCCGGCAGTCGACCGCAAGGGCAGAGGCGCCCAAGCCGTGACCCGTCCGGCCGATCCCCATATGGGTGCCACTCTGGTCGAAAGGATGACCAAGTGGGGCCTCTCGTTTGATGGAACCACGGACCCCCTGGGGTTTATCGAACGCATCGAGGAGCGCGCCGACACCTGCCGGATCGACCGGAAATATTTGGCCCAAGCTTTGGTGGTGCTCTTGTCTGGCAGAGCGGAAGGATGGTTTCGGACCAATGGCCTCCAAGGAGCCAGCTGGAGTGGATTTACGACAACATGCTCCCGGAGTACCAGCTGTTCAGCCGGAGACAGGATTATCGCCGACCCGACCGGCGCTCAGCCGGACTACCATGGAAGCAGACAGGAAGACCCGCCGGACACCGGCTATAGCCCCGCAGGGGAACCCACCCATCGGATCCCGGAACCAGAACGAGAATGCGGACCGGAACGCAACCGCATCAGCAGTCACGGACCCGATCAACGTGCGCGACGCCTGCCGCAACTGCGGCCAATCGGGGCATTTCCAAGGCGAGTGCCGGAATCCCCGCCTCCTCTTTTGTTGGGACTGCGGCCGCCGGGCAATCCGGACAGCGGACTGCTGCCGTCGACAAGCCCAGGGAAACGGGAACGGGCCCCGCGTGATCGGGAATCACCCGGGGAACCCGCCCATCCCAGCAACGCAATAGGAGGTGCCCTCCACCAACACCAGGGACGCATCCGAGCCGCCATCACCATGGAGGGCCGAGGATTCGTAGCCACCCTGGACACCGGAGCTACGCATAGCTTCATCAGCAAGGGCTTGGCCGAGGAACTGGATAAAAAACGCAACATGAGGGACATCCGGACCCTGGTCACCCTGGCAGACGGGACCAGTCGGGAGTTGACCCGAGCTTTAGCCGACGATATCCACCTAGGGAACCGACGTACGCCTACCATCCTCATGGTAATGGCCGACGCCCTCGACGATGTACTCCTGGGGATGGAGTTTCTCGGCGGGATTGTAGCCACCTTACAATGCGGAGGACAGAGCCTCAGCCTGCTACCGGACGATCGCCATGATTTCCCCTGGGCCAGGACCCGGAGCGCCCCATCCTGGACAGGGAACCAACGCACACGACCACCGACCCACCGCCGGGAAGAACCCGGGAACGAGCCCCGAGCAATCACGCCGAAACCGGCCCCCAGGTGCCGCCCAAGCCCGGCGCCGCGAGCCCTACCTCGCACCACGATGCTCGGGACCCACGAGGACACAGCCTCTGGAAGCGACGTGCACCCACGCAATCCCGCCTCCGACCCGGCTACGCCGGGAGAGCAACCACACAGCTGGAGCCATATCCTGCCCGTGGCAGACGCCACAGCCGCGCAACGGAACCCTTTCCGTACCTCCAGGAAACGCGTCGAAGAAACGCCGGAGCAGAATCCTCCCCTGTGCGGAGCAGTATGTTCGGTGAGTCACGACCCCGAGCGTCGCGATTCAGCCGAGCCCGAGGAGCCCTTGATCCACAGCTACCCAGAGCCCTGGGTAGAGGAGTTCCTGGAGCGGGAGCTTACCCTCTTCGACACCCTCGCGGGGGTATCCCACATAGCGGAACACCATATCACCATGCGCAACGACCGGCTGCTAAATCAGCGGTATTTTCCCCGGAACCCGGCCATGAGAGCAGTCATCGACAAGCAGATCGACGAACTCCTCCGGGACGGGCGAATGGAGCCATCAAAAAGCCCACACAGCGCACCCATCGTAATAGCAGCCAAGAAGAATGGCGACGTCCGCATGTGCGTGGATTATAGCCAGCTGAACGAAAACTCTGTGCCGGATGCCTACCCTCTCCCGAGGATCCACCAAATCTTGGAGCGCCTGCGGAATGCCAAGTTCATATCGACGCTGGACCTCAAAAACGGGTATTGGCAAATCCCGGTCGCCCCCGAGAGCAGGGAGTGCACGGCCTTCACCGTTCCCGGCAGAGGCCTCTTCCACTGGCGAGTAATGCCGTTTGGCCTCCATTCGGCCCCCGCCACTTTTCAGCGCGCCTTGGACACGGTCATCGGACCGGATATGGAACCGCACGCGTTCGCATATCTGGACGACATCATCGTCGTCGGAGCCACCCTGGAGGAGCATGTCGGCAATCTCCAAGAGGTCTTCCGGCGCCTGCGCCGTGCGAGCCTACGGCTGAATCGAGGGAAGTATCACTTCTTCCAACGCCGTATCGTATACCTAGGTCACGTCATCAGCGAAGCCGGAATCCACACGGATCCGGAAAAGGTGGCCGCGATCCGCGAGCTGAAGCCCCCGATCTGCCTAAGGGAACTCCGGAGATGCCTGGGAGTCGCATCCTGGTATCGCCGCTTTGTTCCCAACTTCGCCGATGTTGTGGAGCCCATGACATCGCTGCTGAAGAAGGGCCAAAAGTGGGAGTGGGCGCCGAGGCAGGATCTCGCCTTCCAAGAGCTGAAGACCTTGTTAACCGAGGCTCCAGTCCTGGCGTGTCCGGACTTCGGCCAGAAGTTCGTCCTCCAAACGGACGCCAGCGAGTACGGCATCGGAGCCGTGCTCACTACGCGAGCCGCCGACTCAACACAGCTGAGCGGTGACCGAAAAGGAGTGCCTCGCCATCGTGTGGGCCATCAGAAAGATGCGTTGCTACCTCGAGGGCTACCAATTCGACGTTCTCACCTATCATCAGTCCCTGAAGTGGCTGAACTCGATAGACAACCCGACTGGCAGGTTCGCGCGCTGGGCTCTTGAGCTGCAGCAATTCCAGTATGATGTCCACTACCGGAAAGGATCCCAAAACATGGTAGCTGACGCCCTTTCTCGCCACCCACTGCCCACGGCACTGCAAGCTCAAGTACAGGAGACCAACTGTAAGTGGCTCGCGAGGATGCTCCGGAATGTTCGGACCGAACCCGCAAGCTTCCCGGACTTTAGAGAGGAGAATGGCCAGTTGTATCGCCGCATCGGGTTACGACCAGAAGAGGAGGAGTACACACCATGGAAGCTCTGCGTAGGAAGCGACTACCGGCAGCGAGTCCTCGAGGAGTGCCACGACCATCCTACCGCCGGACACTTGGGAATCCGGAAGACCAGCAACCGCGTGGCCCAGCGCTACTACTGGCCGGGCCTATTTCGCGAAGTCGCCCGCTACGTCCGCCGTTGCCAGAGCTGCCAGAAGTACAAGGTGAGCCAGGAGAAGCCCGCAGGCAAGATGTTCACACGAGTATTCGAGGAGCCGTTCCACGTCCTCTGTGCGGACTTCGTGGGCCCGCTATTGGTGTTCCTGGACGCTTTCAGCAAGTGGGTGGAGCTAGTCCCACTGAGGAAGGCAACCGGAACCTTCCTCGAACGCGCCTTTCGGGAAAGAATCTTGAGCAGATTTGGCGTCCCCAGGACCTTCGTGTGCGACAACGGCACCCAGTTTACGGGTCGCTCGTTCAGAAATTTCTGCAAAACTTTGGGCATGGAACTTGTGACGCGCAGACGCGCACAAATATAGTTGTAATAGAGGAATAAGGAATGGAATTGATCTAAATTTGAATTTAAACAAGATCCGCGCGCGCGCCAACCACGGGCGACTGGCCACACTAAGAGAGAGAGAGCTGGTCACACTAGGAGAGAAAGCTGGCCACACTATTAGGGCAAATTGCGAATCATCGGCGGGCACACTAAAAACGGCAGGGGCCTATATAAAGCGGGCAGTTGGCCTCATATCGGGACTCAGTTCCCGACAGCGATCGGGTAAGCATCGGCAGCAGCAGCAGCAGCAGTCAGCAGCTTGGTAAGATAAACCAGTAAGTTGGAGTAAGTAAATGGTAGTTAGCGCTTAATATCCTCCCGCCCTCCTATAATCTATGGATCTGAATGGTCATAATAGGATTTCTCTCTCTTGGATCTGAATGGTCATAATAGGGTTCTCGCTTACTCCTATAGCCGACCTGAATGGCCGCTTAAGGTTTATCTCTCTCTCTCTCGGATCCGAATGGTCATAATTAGGGTTCTCGCTTACCCCTGTGGCTGACCTGAATGGCCGCCTAAGGGACCGATCCTTCTGTCTTTACAGCGCCCACGACGACTCCGGACGACGATCCACGGCCCGCCCGCAACCCCGCGCCACCCCACCGCGCAGCCACGCGGAACGACGACTCACCGTGGAACGCCGCCTTCGCCGTGACAAGAGAGACGAACCGACCAGACGCCGGCCGAGCCGATCGAGTAGCACGGACCGCCCCCCATATTCTCAAACTCTGTCACTTTCTGTGAATAAACCAGTACGATTCTAAGTTACCGTGTAATTCACCCTGACTTCTACTCTGGGACGGGGTCGGCTTTCTCTTCCAGCAACCACATCCGATACAAATAAATATCTGTGACAACCCTGGGCCAGCCCTGAGCCGCCCAAACCCTCGACTAACCGTCACAGTGGCGCCCGAACAGATTAAAGTGGTTGCAAGGGGAGAAACCGACACCAGAAGAGTAATGTCGAGCTGGGTGTATCAGGTCAACGGAAGATTGTCGGAGTGAGACTGAAGCAGAACGAACGGACACGAAGATGGAAGGAAAGATAAACGTGGAGATCCTCGACCGGATACGAAGCTGGGAATACGGTACGATGGGACAACCAATCCACTGGAGTTTATTCGGAAGATGGAGAATTGGGCGACGCCATTCGGCATCCATCACGACGAATTGGTGCAGTCGATGCCATTCGTTTTGGAAGACGCCGCGATTGATTGGTGGATCTGCACGCCAATCAAAATAAACAGTTGGGCGGTGCTGACTGAAGAGATGGTGGAGTACTTCTTGCCTAGAAGATACCAGGAGCAACTTAAGGAACAAGTTACTTGGCGTAGACAAGGAAAGTCGGAACCATCGAGGGCATACGCGCTGGAGTTAATGAAGATGATGAGATTCACGGGTTACACGGAAAAGGAAAAAGTGGACCGGGTTTATTATAACTCCAGAAGCGAGATAAAGCTAAATATACAAAGAACGGGGTTTAAAACACTCCCCGAGTTCCTAAAGTTAGCAGAAGTAGTCGAGATTATCGAAGCAGAAAGTCTCGAACACTCACAGTACGGACTCAGCCCAGAGATCTGCGTGGGATCCGACGGTACGGTGCAGCGTAATATAGCCACCGAAACCATCGATTACTGTGAAATGGCGGCGAACCAACCGGAGCAGACAGGCCAGGTAGTTCGTGACCCATGGATCGCACTGGAAGGTAGAGATACCGCGGTGTGCGTGAGGTCAGCCGTTGGGAAAGACGATATAGAAAAACTGGAGGAGGTCAACGTGGAGCATCAAGAAGAGGGCATCACAAGGCAGACAGACGAGGTGGATAGGAGAACGGATCAGGGTAAAGGACAGGATGGACGAAAAGAGTTGGGAGCTGAATCTGGAGAACAAAAGGATGAGGAACAGATGAAGACAGGAAGGAAGGAGGACACAGAGCAAGCAGAGAAGGTCGAAGGAGGTGTGGCGATCGAGGGGATTTTCCGGAAAACTATGGAACCGGAGCTGGAAGAGGCCAACGGCACAGAGACACCGCGGCAACCACTAGCCGGACAGGCAGCACCCGACAAGAGGGACACGGCGATGAAGACAACGGCAACAGGAACAGGCGAATGGGAATGGAAGCAGGGTCGAGAGCAGGGTAATAATGTAACCTGGAGAAGCGTTTTCGATAGGGGGAAGCAATCACGGTGAGGTATCACACCGTCTCCTAAGCGAGGGGAGTGTGACGCGCAGACGCGCACAAATATAGTTGTAATAGAGGAATAAGGAATGGAATTGATCTAAATTTGAATTTAAACAAGATCCGCGCGCGCGCCAACCACGGGCGACTGGCCACACTAAGAGAGAGAGAGCTGGTCACACTAGGAGAGAAAGCTGGCCACACTATTAGGGCAAATTGCGAATCATCGGCGGGCACACTAAAAACGGCAGGGGCCTATATAAAGCGGGCAGTTGGCCTCATATCGGGACTCAGTTCCCGACAGCGATCGGGTAAGCATCGGCAGCAGCAGCAGCAGCAGTCAGCAGCTTGGTAAGATAAACCAGTAAGTTGGAGTAAGTAAATGGTAGTTAGCGCTTAATATCCTCCCGCCCTCCTATAATCTATGGATCTGAATGGTCATAATAGGATTTCTCTCTCTTGGATCTGAATGGTCATAATAGGGTTCTCGCTTACTCCTATAGCCGACCTGAATGGCCGCTTGCGGATTTATCTCTCTCTGTTGGATCTGAATGGTCATAATAGGGTTCTCGCTTACTCCTATAGCCGACCTGAATGGCCGCTTAAGGTTTATCTCTCTCTCTCGGATCCGAATGGTCATAATTAGGGTTCTCGCTTACCCCTGTGGCTGACCTGAATGGCCGCCTAAGGGACCGATCCTTCTGTCTTTACAGCGCCCACGACGACTCCGGACGACGATCCACGGCCCGCCCGCAACCCCGCGCCACCCCACTGCGCAGCCACGCGGAACGACGACTCACCGTGGAACGCCGCCTTCGCCGTGACAAGAGAGACGAACCGACCAGACGCCGGCCGAGCCGATCGAGTAGCACGGACCGCCCCCCCATATTCTCAAACTCTGTCACTTTCTGTGAATAAACCAGTACGATTCTAAGTTACCGTGTAATTCACCCTGACTTCTACTCTGGGACGGGGTCGGCTTTCTCTTCCAGCAACCACATCCGATACAAATAAATATCTGTGACAACCCTGGGCCAGCCCTGAGCCGCCCAAACCCTCGACTAACCGTCACAAACTGCAGCATACCGAGAGAGCCAACCGGACGATCAAGACGATGATCGCCCAATATCTGGATGGAGGCCAGCAGGGATCAGCTACTGCCGGAAATATCTTTGGCCATCAACAGCAGTATTTCCGACACCACAGGGTTCAGCCCAGCGTTCCTGACGCAAGGACGCGAACCACGGAGGTGGTCCCGACCGAGCGGAGCGAGCAACTCCGAACCATATTCGAAGTCGCCGGAGGACATGGCGTCCACCAGTAGGATCTTTAGTGCTCGTAAAACGTCACTCCCTGTCCAATCCAGCCGAGGGATTCGCCGCCAAGCTGGCCGCGAAGTACGAGGGACCCTTCCGAGTCGCAAAGTTTCCGTCGCCCAACATCGTGCAGCTCATCATCCCCGGCAGCCGCCGGCGGAAGACGGCCAGCCTGGGCCAACTTAAGCCCTATCACGAGGGGGAAACCGACGAGGAAAACGACCAGCGGGAGGAGGACAACAACACGTCGAACGTAGCGACCAAGGACACTCAACCGCCAGAGGAGGAAGAAGGCCAAGGGGAGCCACCGCCGCCCGCTAGGGCCCCGGAGACCCCACGCCGCCGCTAAAGCCAAAAGCCGCGTCCAAGGGGGAGGAGACCATGTTTTCGCAGGGGCCACTTGCTGACAGGCGCGCCTGTCCAACGCCTCGACCCCAAAAGGGGAGAAACATTGGTCCTCTTGGACAGCTCCCCCCCTAGCATGGTCTTTCTCTTTTCTTTCCCTCCACAGATCCCGACGCCAATACATCCGGCGCTCCTGCCCGGATCCACGCCACCGACGCCGAGGATCTTCGCCCTCGCCACTGTCACCCGACGCCAACGCTCCGGCACCACTGCCCGGATCCGCGTCCAGACGCCACCGACGCCAATACATCCGGCGCTTCTGCCCGGATCAATGCCACCGACGCCGAGGATCTTCGCCCTCGCCACTGTCGCCCGACGCCAACGCTCCGGCACCACTGCCAGGATCCGCGTCCAGACGCCAATACATCCGGCGCTCCTGCCCGGATCAACGCCACCAACGCCGAGGATCTTCGCCCTCGCCACTGTCGCAAGACGCCAACGCTCCGGCACCACTGCCCGGATCCGCGTCCAGACGCAACCGACGCCAATACATCCGGCGCTCCTGCCCGGATCAACGCCACCAACGCCGAGGATCTGCGCCCCGCCGCCGTCACCCGACGCCAACGCAGCCGGCACCTACTGCCTGGACCCTAGAGGTGCCGAAACATCGATGCTAACATCGATGTATCGACGTTTTTGAAAATTTCCGAAACATCGATGTTTTCAATCGACTATCGATGTTTTTGGTTCGTCACTATTTCAAGAACAAGAAGAAGAGGTACAACGCTAAAGGTATGCAAATTAGAAGAATTTGTTTTAAATATTTTATTTAACACGCTTCCGGACTTCATTTTTTTTTGCTCCGGCAGCATCTTGAGATGGCGAACGAGCCAGAAAAGTGCGAACCACTCATTTTTTGGAAGCTAAATTTTTTAAATTCGTTTTATGAGCTATTTAAATTAATATTTTTAATTTTAGGAGAGTTCAAACAATATGGCACCTTTCAAGGAACTGGCGTTGAAACACTTTTGTGTGCCTGCAACATCGGTTGAATCGGAATGGGCTTTTAGCATTTCCGATCGCCGAACTCGTCTCAAATCCGATTTAGTGGACAAATTAATGTTTATAAACAAAAATTTGAATATATCGACAACAAAGTGATTACATATACAATATGTACTCATTATAGATAGACTATTGAAACAGATCTCTTATAAGTTTAATTTCCTATTACATTGTGAAAAGAATTCGCATTGTTTTTAAGTTTCCAATTATCAGTTATTATGATGCGTGTAAAAAAGAATTTGCATTGTTTTTAATTTTCTTGATTTGTTATTAAATTTAAAATTGTGAGGAAGCGATTCGTTCTAAGGCTGGGATATCCTCAGCGGCTTAGGAGTCCTCCCATTATTTATATTGAGACAGGCAGGGGAAACGGGGATGCGCTGGTGAGAGCGCAGATTTATATTAGGAGGATAGTCTGGGGAAAAGGGGCGGCCCGTGTAGGGCTGCGTGTGGATCCAAGATCCAGGTTTTCTTGGGGACAGACAATCCCGTCCACGTCGGCCAAGTGACGGGGCCGCAGTGGCGGGATGGGCGGCCCGAGCGGCCGGCCGATGCCGGGAACCGGGTCGGGGCCCTCGGGGGCGTGGCCAGGTACCCGGCCCTGTTTACCATGGTGCCGAGCCGCTGGCCTCGCCAGGAGAATATGTCCGGGTCGGGATAGCCGGGCGCGTCTTAGTGCCGACCTTGTTTACCATGGTGCCGGCGCTTCGATCCCTAGCGAGGCCGCGGAACTGGGAAATCGGCCCCGTTTACCGTGGTGCCGATGCCCTAGCCGAAGATGGAGGGGGATCTCGGGGTCTGAGAGCCGGCCCTGTTTACCATGGTGCCGACACCCCGATCCACGAGGTTCTCCGAAACCTGAGAGCCGACCCTGTTTACCATGGTGCCGGCTTTCAAGTCTCGGCCTCCGCCGCTACGGAAAAGGATGCGGAACTTGAGACCCGGCCCTGTTAACCATGGTGCCGAGCCCAAGTCCGCCCAGAGGGGAGTTTAGGGAAGAAGAGGAGGAGGAGCTGCCCAGGATAGATGCCAAATGCCGTCGGGTTTTATTATTAAGTTTATTTTGTCCGTCTAGTTTTCCCTATCTGTTTCCCAACCTCGTGTTTACACCGCCGGCTCCCATGCCGCGGGAGGCCGCTTGGCCGGCTCACCCTCCTTACACCTGGGCGCTGGACTCCATGTCCATGTGGCCTCAGATTTAAAACGCCGTCGGTACTTTTCCACCACATGTTCCTGCGGGTTATATCGTCGCACGTCTGTTCGCCTTGAAGTTCGCCGAGAGAAGAGAACGATCGGCGGCGGCGGCGTTGCTCGGGCCCTTCCTCTGCCGATGTTCTGGCGCAGAAGCTTCACACCCCTGCCGCGGCGCATGTTCTCGACGTCCCGCTCTGGCATTCTCGCTTCCCAATCGGTGGCTCTCTCTTGAGCTTTCGGGTTGCCGTTTCTTTGTCCCCTTACTGTGTGGTGGTGGGTTCTTCGGCAATGTTGCGGGCTCTCTCTCTCTGAGAGTCGATGTTGCTGGTGCTCGCGGTGTTGCTTGCGTTTAGCTTGCTGTTGTTGGCCGATGTTGCTCGCGATGTCTCCGGCTGGTGTTGCTCGCGATCTTGCGGGCTCGTGTTGCTCGCGATGTTGGGGCGTTTTTGCTGGCCGACGCCAGTGATGATGACGCGGCGGGTCGGTGCCAGTGATGCTTGGCTGGCTATATCGATGTTGCTGGCGGGTGTTGGGTTTGCCCTATCTCCTAGCTATTTACAGGTGCCCTTCGTGGGTCTTCTTATGTCTCTTAACCCTAACTTATTACTAACTTAACAAAATATATATACAGTATGTACATAGGGTGAGGTACTCCTCGCAAAATAGATTTATTTTAATAATGAATAATGTGTTTTCTTTTTCAAGTGTTAATTCAAATATAAATCTTGTTAGAAAACATCGGAAAACATCGATGTTACATCGATGTTTTTTGTGAAAAACATCGAAACATCGATGCTTCCAAACATCGATGTTTCGACACCTCTACTGGACCCACGTCCTTCGAGCCGTCGCTGCCGAAGCCAGCGCCACCGCCCGACGCCATGGACGGAGAGCCGCCAGCCGCCAGGTACCTGTGGCCCGAGGATCGGCCATTGAACCGGGAGGAAATCCGGGCCGAGCTTCTCGAACCGCCAGGCCTGGTCCCACTCCCAGGGCCAGACGAGGACGGCGAGTTCGCGTGGATGGCCGCCGCTGTGGATGAGCTCCTCGAAGTCCTACAGCAGGAGGGAAACCGGCGTCCCCACCCCGACGACGAGGCAGTCATCGTGCTGCCGCCGCAGGAAGATTCTCCTCGAGCCTTCGACGAAGGGACATCTCCTGCCAGCGAAGTGGCGACCGCCCTCCGCGAATGCTTCGGGGACTTGCCCCCGGAATTATTCGGCGAGATGCCCAGTGAGGCAAGACCCGGGCCCCTCGGGGCCACCTACGAGGCGATATCCGACGAGGAGGACACACCCGCCCACGGATTCCCCGAGGAGGTCGACGACGTGGTCGAGATCTACGACCCCCTCGCCGAGGACTACGAGCCCCAACCCATCCGGGACCCCAGGGCACAGCCGCGGGATTGGACAGCACGGGGATCACCGCCCTCCTACGAGAGCCCTAGATTCCCCGAAGAGGACGACGACGTGGTCGAGATCTACGACCCCCTCGCCGAGGACTACGAGCCTCAACGAATCCGGGATCCAAGGGCACAGCCGCGGGCAGCACCAGGACCACCGCCCTCCTATGAGAGCCTTTTCGGGACAGGCCCATACAATGCCGACCCAGAAATCCGCCTCCCTGCGGTACGATGCCAGGCCATACGGACGCAGCACCACTTACCCTCCATCCAGGAGTACGAAGCCGGCGCTGCCCGCCACCGCGCAGAGCTACTGCATGCGGAGCTCGAGGATGACCGACCGGCTCCTCGGCAGGAGCCGCCGCCTCCCCGCAACAACAGGAGGCCCCGACGCCCCGTTCCCTGGGCAGATTCTGAGAGCGAGGACTCAGAAGGGACATGGTCCCCGCCTCACCGCCCGCAACATGGAGTGGACAACCCCAAACGGATCCCTTCCAGCTCGACTCATCGACGTAGGGCCCTCCGGTACCGGGAGGAGGAGCAAGGCCAGCGCTTTAGGGTGCACATCAGCACCAATCACCGGGTAGGGGTCTACGTGCTCCCCTCTCGGAGGTAGACAGCCGACCCCGCCGCCGCATCTCCGCCCCGTCCTCGCCGCCATACCCTCGCCTCGTCACCACGTCACCGCACCGCCCAAGACTCGACTCCGCAGCCCCGCGCTATCGCGCCTGCAGAAACCAGACCCTGAGCCGCCGCTGCCAGGGTCTCACGGCGCCAACGCCACGCCACGTCACAAAATTCAAACCAAACCGTCATGGCAAAGGTTACCAGACCGACGAAAACCCACGGCGATCGGCTATCGATAGCCAAGGAAAATCGATCGTCGGAACTACAACCAAAAAGCAAACCGAGACTTCACAAAACACACGTGCAGAAAAGATGCCACCTCGCCGCCAACGGGTACTACCACCGGGACTGCGTCCCGCCTCGCCCCCAGAAGCACGGCTCCGCCGACGAGCACCCCCGCCGGGACCCCGTCCCGTCTCGCCACCAGCAGATCGGCGCCGCCAGCGGACACCACCGCCGGGACCCCGTCCCGTCTCGCCACCAGCAGCTCGGCGCCGCCAGCAGACACCACCGCCGGAACCCCGTCCCGCCCCGGCACCAGCAGCACATATCCGGCCGAACACGGCGCAGCGCGCCGCGGACCAGGAAACGCAAGAGATGGAGCGCATCACGCTCCCACTAATGCCCGCACTGCTCCGGATACACCGTAACCTCGACCGGGTGCGCCACGCAATGCCCGCAGCTGGCGCTAACCCTAGCTGTCGGTACGAGATGCTCCGACAAATGGGCACATTCCAGCACCAACTCGGCCACATCCGGGCCCAACTACTTCCGATGCTGTACCCATTGGACATCCAACAGCGACCGAATTGGCACGCCATCGCCATGGACCAAGCGCTAGGCTCCCTGACCCTCCACATGGCCCACCTAAGCGACGCTCTACAGCGCCAGTAGGACCAAACCACCACATCACCACCGCCGTCCCTCCGCCGCCACCGTCGCCGCCGACCTGCGCCACGCCTCCGGGGCGTCCAGCCGCCCGGATCTGCGCACCAACGCCGCAGGCACCGCCGTGAGGACCGCGCCATCGCATCCGAGGCTCCCAGCCGCCCGGACCTGCGCCTCCTACGCCGGCAGCATCTGCGCCCACGCCTCCGGGACGCCCAGCCGCCCGAGCAGCGTGCCCGCTCCGTCGCCGCCGACCTGCGCCACGCCTCCGGGGCGCCCAGCCGCCCGGAGCAGCGCGCCCGCTCCGGCGCCACCGTCGCCGCCGACCGGCGCCACGCCTCCGGGGCGCCCAGCCGCCCGGAGCAGCGCGCCCGCTCCGTCGCCACCGTCGCCGCCGACCTGCGCCACGCCTCCGGGGCGCCCAGCCGCCCGGATCTGCGCACCAACGCCGCAGGCATCGCCGCCGACTAGCGCCATCGCATCCGGGGCGCCAAGCCGCCCGGATCAGCGCACCTGGACCAGTACCCAGGCCTCCGAGGCGCCCAGCCGCCCGGAGATGCGCACCCGTGCCACAACCCGACGCCACCAGGACTTGCGCCATCGCATCCGGGGCGCCCAGCCGCCCGGATCGGCGCATCTGCAACGGCACCCAGGCCTCCGAGACGCCCAGCCGCTAGGAACTGCGCACAACCGCGCACAACCCGTTCTGCCACGCTGTCCGGGGCGCCCAGCCGCCCGGATCGGCACACCTGCAGCGGCACCCAGGCCTCCGAGACGCACAGCCGCTCGGAGCTGCACACAACTGCGCACAACCCGTCGCTGCCAACTAGCGCCATCACTTCCGGGGCGCCACGCCGCCACGTCCTGGGCCTTCACCAGGACTTGCGCCCACCGTTTCCGGGGCGCCCAGCCGCCCGGATCAGCGCAACTGGACCAACGCCCATGCCCCGGGGGGCGCCACGCCGCCCGGAGCCGTGCACCGGCTCAAACCGCCATCAGGACCTGCGTCGCGGATCCGACGCACCAGGACGTACGATCGACCCTTCACCCCCCCCATGAAGTAAGAGGGGAGTGTGACGAAGTCACAACCTTTGTACATATGTAAATATCTAGGTATAAGATAAATATAAGCTAGACATAATCATAGCCAAAACGCCTGCACTCACTCACGCACTCAGCACTCAAGCACACTCCCACACTCACTCAAAGGTGCACTCACACATGAGACCCACTCAAGCCCCGACGAGAGAGGGAGCAGCGGCCGATCGCCGGGTGAGAAGCGACGTCGCCGCTACCACCAAAGCGCAGGCGTGGGAAAAAGGGCGCGTGCCAAGCCGCCCTCCAGATTGGCCAGATCCGATCACGCCATGAGCACAAGACCGACACCAGAGCGACGGCACAGGCACTGAAGCATCCAGAGAGCGGCAGAATTGTGCTGCCAACACGATCGCCTGGAGGAGTGAGCGAGAGGGAGAGAGACGCCGCCGACACTCAAGCTACAAAACTAGGCCAGGGCCAAGCCGTGGAAAAACGAGCTTGGCAGTCAGTTCCCGACCAGGAAAGCGAGCAGCAGGAAGAATTTCTAAGTTTTTTTTTTTTTTTTTTAGTTTAATATACCTTTATTTACATCTGCCCTCTGGGAGCAATAAATTAAATTGTTTGATAAAAATTTACTCTTTGATTAACAAATTATGTTAATTAAGGTGTGTTATTGGGGCGGGTTTGATGTTGGGGAAATGGTTGATGTATGGGAGGTATGGGTCTATGGGAATCTGAACGGCAGGTCCTGTGGGTGACATCTATGTAGTCTTCTTCGTTGATCTGTGTTTTCAAAAAGGCTTGTGGCTAGTGGGTTTACATGTTCCTGCATTTTGTCCAGGTGTCTTCTGCTGGATTTCGCAATTTCTTCTAGGACCGAAGGCATATTTAAATCACGCTTAATGGTGGTGTTGCGTACATAAAAAGGCGCATTAACAATTTGTCTGAGTATTTTGTTTTCTGCAACTTCCAATTTCTTAATATTTGTTTTAGCGGCAGAACCCCACATCTCAATGCCATAAGTCCATGCTGGTTTGATAATGGCCTTGTAAATAAGAAGCTTATTATTAATTGATAGTTTACTTCTCCTTCCTAGTAACCAGTACAATTGCCCACTTTTCTGCCGCAGAAGCTTTACTTTACTGGAGATATGTTCTCTCCATAACAGCTTAGCATCAAGTGTCAACCCCAAGTATTTTGCTGCTGGCTTCTGTGGGATGACTGCTCCATTAATAAAAACTGCCGGGGAGATGCCTGGTCTTAGTGTGAATGTAACGTGTGTAGATTTCTCAGCGTTTATGACGATGTTCCACCTGTGTAGCCACGTCTGCAAGTTGTCCAGAGTTTGTTGGAGTCTATGAGCTGCCAAAGCAATTGTATCAGCTGAGACCAGGAATGCTGTGTCGTCAGCATATTAACATATAATATGGAATCGGCATATTAGCTGTATAAATTGAATACAGAATCGGTCCTAGGACACTACCTTGTGGTACTCCAGCATTCACATCCTGAATAGGAGACTCCGCGTGATAATACCTCACATAGAAACGTCTGTTATTTAAATAGGCCTTTAAGAAGAGATAGAATGGCGTAGGCAGACAATGTTTGATTTTATAGAGGAGTCCCTGATGCCACACCCTATCGAAGGCTTGCCTAACATCCAAAAAAGTTGCAGCACAGAACTTTTTGTTTTCGAAGGAGTCCACAATCTTGCTAACGACTCTGTGGCATTGCTGGATGGCGCCGTGACCTCTCCTGAAGCCAAACTGATGGTCTGGGATGATGTTATTCTCCTCTATTATAAGCATCAACCTCCTTGCGAATAGCTTCTCTAGAATTTTAGACAGGATTGTTAAGAGGCTAATTGGCCTGTAGGACGTCAGGTCAGTCTCTGGTTTTCCTGGTTTTAAAATAACGATGACCTCTGCGCACTTCCACTGGGATGGAAAGTGACCAAGTCTCAGGCTTTGGTTCATTATAGATCTTATATTATCTATGCAGTTCAATGGGAGGTGATTTAAGGCTAAGGCATCTATGCGGTCGTATCCAGGAGATTTCGTCGACTTCAGATTACAGATTTCTTCTTGAATTTCTTCACTGTCTATTTCAGATATGGGAAGGTCCATGGGACATGCTATGTCTAGCAACTGCGTCGTCTCAGCCAGGTCTTCCGGATCACATAAATTAAAGGGCTGAAAGCTGCATCTTAGATGTTCTGCGAAGGCATCAGCTTTTTCCTGATCAAGTCCCAGTATTTGTTTTGACAGGTGCAACCCTCTTTACAGGTCTCTTGAGATATTTGGTTGCATTCCAGAGATTATGTTCAGCGCTACAAGGTTCAAGGTCCTTCAGATACGCTTCCAGAGCTTTACCTTTAAGATCTAGTAGCTTTCTGTTGAGATCCTTGCATGCTCTATTGAAAGCAGTATTGTCGCTCCGACGTCTGCTAATCTGCCAAACCCTCCTCAGCCTTCTTCTCTCCCTCACCATAAAAGCCAACTCTGTCGACCAAAGGTAATTGTCTCGACGAGCTCTATAATTTGTCGTCCGAGTTGCTTCTATCGTTGGGGTTGCAAAACTTGCTGCCATATGTACATTTCGGGTAAGGCTTTCCACCGCTTCATCAATATCCATTGGAGTTAGGATTACCGGTTGGGGGTCAACGTGTTCCTCGAGCCATCTTTTATATGTGCCAATGTTTGTGTTGCGCCTAATAAGCTTTACAGTGGCTGGTCTCCTCAAGTACGAGCATTTGAAAAGTAATTTGACCATACTATGGTCCGAACAGAGGTCGTAGCAGGCAGCAGTGGAAAGATTTAATGGGTCGATTCCTTTGCTAATAGCAAAGTCTAAGAGGTCCGGAATTTTAGTTGGATCAGTAGGCCAGTAGGTGGGCTCACCAGTAGAATGTACGCTGCAACCCAATTCCATTATACATCTGAAAAGTAATCTGCCATTAGGATTGACGATTCTGGAGCCCCACCAAGTATGTTTGGCATTGAAGTCACCACCAAGTATAAATCTAGGTCCCAAGCCCGTCAGTACTTGGTCTAGATCCGCATGAGTTATTGTGAAACGAGGGGGCAAATACGCAGCGGCAATTGTGATCCTGCCAGTCGACGTCAGAAGATATATCTGCGCACACTGCATCCACTCAAGCTGTACGGGCTCAAGCTCTTCGTACTGTATACCACGCTTTATAATAATAGAAGCTCCTCCACGTGCTCTGTCGCCAGGATGTTTTGCGTTTATGATGTCATAGCCAGGGAAGGAAAAGTGAGTTCTGGTGGTAAAATGAGTCTCAGACACGAGCATTATATCAACTTGGTTAGTTTTGATAAAATGCTCCACTTCAGGCTTGCTCTTAGTCAAGCCGTTCGCATTCCAGATTATTAATTGCGTGTTTATGGACATTGGAAGGTATTCAATTGACTTGATAACATGGCCATCATCATATTTTTTAGCTGGATGAACATGGTATTCATCATTTCTTCCATTCTCCTCATTAGTCTCTGCTCCAAGGTAGAGTCACCACCCCTAACAATATTAGCATAGCTGAATTTCTGACTTGCACCAGAACTAGGAGAAAAGTTTGCCTGCGGACCACGACTGAAAGGTGTTGCTACCGCTGCCTTTGGCTTAGCTCCGAAGCGCTTTTTGGCTTCCAGATAAACTCGGCAACCCCGATAAGAGGCGGTGTGTTCTTCACCGCAATTTCCACACATGGGTGGGTCCTCCTTGGCCTTCCTGCATACAAGAGTGTCATGCTCTTGCCCACACTTCACGCAAGAAAACTGCAATCGGCAATATTTTTTTGTGTGGCCAAAAGCCTGGCAGCGAAAGCACTGCACAACATCGTCAAACTTTCTGGGCTCCTCCACTTTGACTACAGCATGGCACAGTCTGGTAATTTTAAATACATCCTTGTTATTAATAGCTGGCTCTAAGTTGACAAAAAAGATCGACATCGGCCTTGAAAGACCATTTTTGATGTCTCGTACCTTGTGTCCGAGCTTCTCAACAGCCTCCACAATCTCGGTTGTGGGAGTAGAAAAATGCAAACCTTTAAGGACAACTCGGAACGCTCTCTCCTCCTTTAATTGATAAGAACTAAAGGCCACTGTGCAATTATCTAAATGGGCAACAATTTTCCTGTAAGTGAGGCTATCTTTTGGCAAAAGTCTTATGTTTCCTCCGCCCGAAGACTTGTATGAAAAACTGCCTGCTTCTACAATTTTGCGAACATAATTTAGCATCTCTGCTATATTCCTTACCCCCGGAATAAAGATGGGGGAGGTTTGGGAGCAGCCATTGGCTCTGCGTTTTCATTGATATTGGCATGACTGTCCTCAACAGACAGTGTTGCAAATTGATTTGAAGTGCTGGGCTCTACATCCATTTTTGAAGCTTGCTTGCACGAACCTGTATCCTGGCAGTCTTTTTCGGGAATAGGAACGGACGGGCCTCATCTTCTTCAAGCTCCAAGACACTGCTGCTGGAGTTGGGGCTTAGAGAATTATCAAATTTGACACATGAATTTAATTTTTTGGCCGCAATTTCCGGAACCGGAGCGTTAAGACTCCTTTTAACTGGCAAGCATTTGGGCTGCAGAGATTGCCAATTAGCCTTCCCTAAAGTAGCCCCAGCAACATTATCAATCTCCATGTTGATGGTATTGCTATTGGCAACAGAGACTGTTTGCGAAGCATTCAATGAATCAAATAATGTTGATAAATCCGAACGATTAACAGAGAGCTGAGATCTTATCTCAGCTGGAACAGCACCAGCTATTTTTCTCATCTCCGAATTCTCCATCCTTAATTACCCCCTACTACGCTTACGCGCAGGGGGGAATAAAATGCCCTAAGGGCAGAGCACACGATAATTGAATCCGCTGAACCTAGAGAAGGGATCAGGAACGAAATTTTGTCGAACGACGAATTCTTTGAAAAATTTTCCAGATAGAAATTTATATTTTGCCAAACAAAATTTACTGGAGCTCCAAAAACAAACACAACCGGTCCCTATGACAGTAAAATCCGGAATGAGAATTTCTAAGTGCCAACAAAACCCGCCTAAGTCCGCGATCCCGCACCACGCGGTTGAAACCCCCAAAACGTAGAGCCGCCGCCGCGAGTGCCACGCCTTCAGCGCGCCCAGGGCCTGCGACAGGACCGTTGCAGGACACCACCGTCCAAGGAGGAGAGGTGTGCGTGAGCGGGTGAGCCATGGCCGCAGGCCAACATTCGTCAGGGGCCGGGGGAAGGCGCCAGCCCTGTTAAGGCCCTTCTCTTCCCCCTTTCCGCGCAGTTTTTCTTTGGGCCACAGGCCATTTATATATATTAAATTAAATAATTTAATCTCGCCGCTGCCGGGCAAAGGCGCCCTTTTCCCGCACTGCCTCTTCGGGCCGCCGGCCATATACATTTATATACAGATTAAATCCCACAGTCTTGCAGCCGCCGGCTTAGATAATTATATCGTGTAAAATAAACCTATATTGTGGAAACCCTCGCCTCTCACTTGTCCCGTATTCCGCTCCGGGTTTCTGCGCCCATTCCTCGTGTCGCGGGGGAATCACGCCGTTCGGAAATTCTTCCAGGCGTAGGGCGTAGGTGGACCGTCCGGAAAATCCTCCGGGTCCAGGGGCGCCCGCCGTTCGGAAATTCTTCCAGGCGGGGCGCATAGGCAGACCGTCCGGAAAGTCTTCCGGGTCCGAGGCGTAGGTGGACCGTCCGGAAATCCCTCCGGGTTCAGGACCGCCGATCGGAAAGCCTTCCAGGCGGTTCCGAGGCCTTCCCTCTCGTTTTCTCTCTCTCGTTTTCCCCGCTTAGTTCGACCCCTTTTAAAAATATATAGCTAAACTTCGGCCGCCGTTATGTCCTGGCTGCCGCGGAAATAAATAAATTCTGTGGGGACCTCTGGAGCCGCTGAGGATTACCCCGGCCAGAGACGCTTCCTTACAAGCTCATCCTTCTTCCTATAGGATATCCATGAAATTCCCATCTTGGAGTCTGGTTTTGCCTGCGGCAATGGGTGTTCCAAAGTTGGCGACGCGTCTGAACTATGCGGTAGGAAAACGAGAATAGGGGGCAGGAGCAATGCTGCTGTAGCCCGGGGTTGATCCTGGTGGTTCTGGGGTAAGGACCTGTATGTGTCCTTGGGCGTAGGGGTGGTCCTGTGAATCCTTGAGGATCCGGGCTGGGTGTCCTGGCTGGTAGCTTGCGTTGTCCTGGCTAGGGTTCAGGAGCGGAGCGATGTTGATCCTTGCGGGATCCTTGCTGCGCGTCTTGACTGGTGGCTCGCGTTGTCCTGGCTAGGATGCAGGAGCGGGGCGATGTTGATCCTTGCGGGATCCTTGCGGTGCTGGAGAGTCCTGTGAGTATCCTTGGGCACATGGTTATCCTGTGTCTGTGTCCTTATTGGTCCTGCTGCTGCTCGAAGCTCTGATTGTTGACTAAATAGTCCTGCGAATCCTTGCTGGGTGATTGAATGGTTATGGCTCCGCGGAGCGACTGAATTGTTATAACTCTGCTGTTCGACTGATTTGTTATAGCTCTGCTGAACGACTGATTTACTATGCTTGTCGGTGTCGACTTATATACTCGCGGTTCTGCCGGCCTAGAGCGTCCCGACGCCAAGAGGACCAACGGTGGGACAGAGATAGGAAACTGGCTAGCTGTCGGCGTCTGCGTCGACGTGGTTCTCTCTCCTCTTCCCCTTGGCTTTCCTCGTGTGGATTTTTGGTGTCTGACTGTACTTGCTTGCCTTTTTTCGTATCGGATGCGCCGACGGTTTTCTCTGCTTGCCTTTATTTCGTGTCGTGTGCGACGACGGATTTTTTTTCTTGTTCCTCTGCTTGCCTTTGTTTGGTGTCGTGTGCGACGACAAAATTCTCTGTTGCTATGCGGGCCTTCTCTGCCTCTTTCCTTCTTATGTCCCGTTGTTTTTCTCGTCTGTCATGTCCCCGTAAAATTTTGCCGCGCTGACCGCGTGCTCTGTTTTATTTTTTTTTCAAATTTCGTCCCTAACCTCAAATTTTTCGACCTAATATTTTCTGGTGGTTTTTTACGCCACGATGGATGGAATATCCTTTCGTTATCCTGCCTAGTCCCTGCTCGGGTGCCATGTGAGGAAGCGATCTATTCTAAGACTGGGATAAGGCAGGGGAAACGGGGATGGCGCTGGTGAAAGCGCGTATTTGCTTTAGGAGGATAAATTTGGGAAAGGGGCGGTCCGTGTAGGACTGCGTTTTATTTGGGACAGACTGGATGAGCGGCCCGAGCGGCCGGCCGGAGCCGGGAACCGCGTCGGGGCCATTGGAGGCGTGGCCAGGTACCCGGCCCTGTTTACCATGGTGCCGGGCCGCTGGCCGCGCCGGGGAAGATGCCCAGGTCAGGAAGGTCGAGCGCGTAACCGTCGTCCCGGCCTCCTGATCCCAGAGCGGAGCCTCGGAATTGGGAATCGGCCCCGTTTACCATGGTGCCGATGCCGTGGACGGCCCCAGTTGGAGTGCCGACCCTGTACCAGGAGCCGGGTTCGAACCCGAGGAAGCCCGGAACCGGGAGAATCGGCCCCGTTTACCCTGGTACCGATTTCCCTGATCCGGAGCCAAAGGTGGAGGGCGATCTCGGGATCTGAGAGCCGGCCCTGTTTACCATGGTGCCGACCCTTCGATCCACGAGGCTCTCCGAAACCTGAGAGCCGGCCCTGTTTACCATGGTGCCGGCTTCCAAGTCTCGGCCTCCGCCGCTACTTTCCCGTAGCGGAACTTGAGATCCGGCCCTGTTTACCATGGTGACGGGTCCAAGTCCGCCCAGAAGGGGGATTTAGGGAAAAGGAGGAGGAGCAGGGATTTTACTATTTGCCTTTTATTGTCAGTCTAATCTCCCTATGCTTGTTTTCCTACCTCTTGCCTGCACCACCTGCTCCCATTCCGCGGGAGGCCGCTTGGCCGGCTCACCCTACTTAGCCCTGGGCGCTGGACTCCATGTCCATGTGGCCCAGAGTTGAAAAGCTGCGGTACTTTACTCCACGTGTTTTTCCTGCGGGAATAGCGTCGCACGTCTGTACTGCTTGAGGGCCGCCGAAGTAAGAGAGCGATCGTTGGCGGCGATGCAGCTCGGGCCCCTCCTCTGCCAACGTTCTGGCGCAGTAGCTACGGCCTCTGCCTCGGCGTATGTTCTTGCCGTCTCTCTTCGGCATGCGCGCTTCCCGATCGGGGCTCTCTCTTCTTTAGCTTTCGGGTTGCTCGTTCTCTGTCTTCTGTGGTGGTGGGCCCTTCGGCCATGTTGCGGTCGGGCTCTCTCTCTCTCCGAGAGGCGATGTTGCTGGTGTCTGCTTGCGATATCTCCGGTCGATGTTGCTGGTGTCTGCTTGCGATATCTCCGGTCGATGTTGCGGGCGTGTGTGCTCGCAATGTTGCTGGCCGTTGCTGGCGTGTGTTGCGGGCGTGTGCTCGCGATGTTGCGGGCGTGTGCTGCTGGCGTGTGTTGCTGGCGTGTGTTGCTGACGTATGTGGCCAGTGATGAGGCGTCGTCATGATGGTGCCCGTGATGCCTGACTGGCTATGTCGATGTTGGTGGGCGTAGGTTTTCCCTAACTCCTAGCTATGTTACAGATGCCCTTTGTGGGTCTTTCTATGTCTCTTAAATCTACCTTATGACTAGCTTAACTATATATATATGTACATAATATTTACATGTTAGGGGTGAGGCGCTGCTCACAATGTAATTTAATTTCAGTGTATCTTGGAATTTGTGTTTCATGTATGCATAATGGAAATCATACATCTTCCATTTTGATAGCTCCAACACAACGAAACCCAAGTATGTTGGTTTATTGCAAACGTTATGTAATCTTTTCATTTGGATTGCATACATATTTTCAGTGAACTTTGTTGCACTGTGAAAATTTGATCCGAGTTGTTTAAAAGCTTAAAAAAGTCTTTCTCAAAATTACTTATAGCCCTAGTCCCATGCTCGGTATTTAGATCAATATACTTCTTAAGCCATGGTTTTTGCTTAAATTGAAGGATTGCATGAAATTTTTCTACCTCCAGCCCATTTTTAATAGCCTGCTGTAAAACTTTATAGTGTATTATATATTTTTTTTTATCACACAAATCGGCTATTAGTTTCGGAGTTTTGGAATTTTTGAAGGAAGTCTGTTTGCGGGGCAAAAAGGCAAGTCATTGTGTATATCATGAACCGAGTATGGATATTTCAGATCTACTTCTAGAATATATCCATACTCGCTACTTTCAGAAATAGATTTTATGTCAAACAAATCTATTTCTAGTTCTTCTAGTCATTTAAAATCCCCATAAGGCAGTGCTTCAGACATTGCCCATCCATATAAATTTTTGGCATCAACATACATTAAGTACTATGATTCCTTTGAAGGATCAAAATCTTCAAGGTATTTATGGTTTGCCTTTGTATATCTATGAGTACTTTGAACTCCAGACTCCAATTCCAGACTGAATAAACGTTATCATGTCAATATCAGTGAGCAATTCGAGGGATATTTCTGTTGTTTTTAGCATCGCATCCCATGACAAACCCGGAGTTGTGTAATAGTGGGCAGGGTCGAGCTCATAAATAGACAAACAAATAGCCCTAAAATTCTGGAAAATATCTGTGAGCAGCAAAACATCTGTTTTCAGATATAACTCCATGTAATCCTTAAGTGTTTGACACTTGAAGTGGTTTCAACCGCATGCAGGTAGTCAGCCTCAGAACATTCTGTGTCTGTTAAATGACTGTAAAATGCACAATTTGAGGGTAGAGAAGTTTCCGACAACTTCTTTTCAGAATCTACTAGATTCATTCATATATGGGGAAAACTCCTTTCCTACGAAGTAAACTGAAATCTAGTGTATTTGGAAATTGATTTCGAAGAACCTTGAAATCCCCTTCATTTAAATTTCCTGCAAGAGTGTCTAAGCTAGAGGACATGAAACGAAAAGTGTCTAAAAATCTAATTTCTAACTTATTTTTTCCCACAGTGATATATTGAGATAATGAAACATATAATTCCTTATTCAAAGGAATTATTTTAATTTCCCCATCAATGTCCCCAAGACTTTTAACGAAAAGGTGGAGGTCATAATTTGGAGGTACATATATTGAAGAATGCGTCCCTTGAAGCCGTCGGTAATTTGCTTAATTTGGCCATTTACAGGTTTGACCGCAGCATATTTATGTTTATCCGTCCGAACATGGTGATGCCATTTGGTATTGGCAGGAAGTTGTTCCTGACAGAAGTCGCAGAAAATTCCATTCGCGTTCTTGATGATGTTGATGTTCATGTTGTTGGCGTACATTTTGGTTTTGATTTGTTTTTGTTTTTAGTTTATTTAAATTTGTTTTAAATTTGAGTTTTTGTTATACCCTGGCAGGGTATTATAATTCTAGTCAGAAGTTTGCAACACAGTGAAGGAGACATTTCCGACCCTATAAAGTATATATATTCTTGATCAGCATCAACAGCCGAGTCGATCTAGCCATGTCCGTCTGTCCGTCTGTCGTCTGTCTGTCCGTCCGTTTCTACGCAAACTAGTCCCTCAGTTTTAAAGCTATCTGAATGAAACTTTGCAGATAGTCTTCTATATGCTCTCACTACTATATATGTCGGAACGGGCCGGATCGGACGACTATATCATATAGCTGCCATAGAAGCAATCGGAAATTTTTGAGAAAAAAAAAATTTTACTTTGCCAATTTTCAATATATTTTCATATAATTTGATACATGGCCATTTTGTATTATTCCAGAATTTCGTTTTAATTTTATTTAAATCGGACCACTTTACCATATAGCTGCCATAGGAATATATAGTGACATATCCATAAATCCCTTTGACTTAAGTATATACCCACTATACACAACATACATACCCAAAACTACCCTACACTTAACAATTGTAAATCAACATACCTCACACTACCCTATATGTACCCAATCAATAGATATAAACTGTCACCCAAATCCCAGACACAAGGCCAAATGGAAAATCCCCAAAATCGAACAAAGGATGTAATCGGAACTCCAGACGCATTAGCCACTGGTAGACTAAACATAAAAGTCCAAGTCCTCATCCAATTGTCACGATCCCACGTTCAAAGTTCGGAATCGCCAAAACTCGAAAACAAAAGTTTTAGATTACAAGATCGTAAAATCAAATTGAAGAGCAACTTGTATCCAAGAGCGAAAGCACTTGAATCCAAGAGTAAGAACAAAGAACTCCAAAGCTCTCTCCAGATTCTCTTAGGACCTTAAGTCCAAAGTCCATATCCAAAAAGCTCGAAACCGAGGCTTGAACGTCAATCAATTCAGATCAGTTAGTTAAGTTCAGTTAGTTCTGAGACTTGAAATTATTCGGTCGGTGTTCTTCAATATAGAATATTGTAATTATTTAGTTAAATAAAATTTATATTTTTTTAACTTATGAGTATTGCAATTATTTAATTGGCGCAGCCGGTAGGATTGCAAATAAAAAGAGTCCTTTTTAGTACGGTACTGAGTAACCAAAGCATAAGCTATTGAATAAGTTTTTTTTTTTTTTAGTTTAATCTACCTTTATTTACATCTGCCCTCTGGGAGCAATAAATTAAATTGTTTGATAAAAATTGACTCTTTGATTAACAAATTATGTTAATTAAGGTGTGTTATTGGGGCGGGTTTGATGTTGGGAAATGGTTGATGTATGGGAGGTATGGGTCTATGGGAATCTGAACAGCAGGTCCTTGGGGTGACATCTATGTAGTCGTCTTCGTTGATCTGTGTTTTCAAAAAGGCTTGTGGCTAGTGGGTTTACATGTTCCTGCATTTTGTCCAGGTGTCTTCTGCTGGATTTCGCAATTTCTTCTAGGACCGAAGGCATATTTAAATCACGCTTAATGGTGGTGTTGCGTACATAAAAAGGCGCATTAACAATTTGTCTGAGTATTTTGTTTTCTGCAACTTCCAATTTCCTAATATTTGTTTTAGCGGCAGAACCCCACATCTCAATGCCATAAGTCCATGCTGGTTTGATATACCCACTTTACACAACACCACAGCGTATACACAATATACATACCCAAAAAATCAACATACCTCACACTACCCTATATGTACCCAACCAATAGATAAGAATAAACTGTCACCCAAGTCCCAGAATCCCCAAGATCGAACAAAGGATGTAATCGGAACTCCAGACTCATTAGCCACTGGTAGACTAAACATAAAAGTCCAAGTCCTCATCCAATTGTCACGATCCCACGTTCAAAGTTCGGAATCGCCAAAACTCGAAAACAAAAGTTTTAGATTACAAGATCGTAAAATCAAATTGAAGAGCAACTTGTATCCATGAGCGAATGCACTTGAATCCAAGAGTAAGAGCAAAGATAATTAGAACAAAGAACTCCAAAGCTCTCTCCAAATTCTCTTAGGACCTTAAGTCCAAAGTCCTGCGACGCCCCGCGCCGCATTTCTTATTACTATTATTACTGATTACTATACTATTATACTATTATTATACTATTATTATTATTAGTCGCTTATTATGAGTATTATTATTTACGGCCACCGTTATTATTATGAATTGGGATTATTATGAATTGTTATTATTAGTAGTAATAAATAAAGGGGCGCGAGTACGCCATCTGGCAACACCCCACCGATAGAGGCACCAGCCCTGAACAGCTGATAGTTATCGGCCGTACCCAACGATATGGCAACCCTAGTGCCTATCGATAAGAATCGGATATCGATCGGGGAAACACAGCTGATCGCGGCCTATAAAAGGCGAGACACAACTCAGGGCAAGTTCACTTCTTGCGTGCAGCCGAGCAGACAACACCTGGGTAAGTTAACAAGTAGATAATAATAGTGGAGCAAGGCTCTTGTAGCTGAACTCCCAACAGTATCATAGACGTGGGCCAAGGTTCAGCTCCTGCTAGCGGATCTTGAAGTGGACCAGGGTAGCGGAGCAAGGTTCCTGTAACCGAATTCATGCCACAGAATAGGAAGGGGCCCAAGGTTTAGCTCTTGCTAGCAGATCTTGATGAGAACAGGGTAGCGGAGTAAGGTTCCTGCAACCGAACTCGAGCGGATTAGCACAGACATGGGGCCACGGTCTAGCTCTTGCTAGCGGACCCCGAGGAGGGAGGAAATCGAGGGCATTAGGAGGATAGAACAACGGTGCGAGCATAGGCCCGACGATCGTCATTACGACATAGCGTCACCCGGACTCGACCGTCGTGACCCTAACCGCGGCCAGCCCGCTTGGATCACACGCCTCACCCCGAAGACAACTTATTACAGGTTATCCACAAGCCGACCGCGCCAGTCGCGAAGTCGCCGACCCTACACTACAGGGTATCCTCCAACCAACATCACCCCCCCCTCAAAAAAACACACCCCCCCTTCCAGAAATTTTCTTCCCCAAAATACCCCGCGAAGTCGCCCGCGCTACAGGGTATCCGCACGCCGA
This sequence comes from Drosophila aff. chauvacae BK-2020, assembly GCA_018903765.1. Classification (NCBI taxonomy): domain Eukaryota; kingdom Metazoa; phylum Arthropoda; class Insecta; order Diptera; family Drosophilidae; genus Drosophila; species Drosophila aff. chauvacae BK-2020. The sequence continues at coordinate 68,633 of JAEIGO010000085.1, forward strand.
CTATATCGCGCCAGCCGCGGAGTCGCCACTTCTTCCCCAGGAACAACACGATCGTAATAAATAAATAAATAAAACCGAACTTTCACCTCTCTTCTTACTGGTTACTTGTGGGACTCAGGGAAACGGCACGCACAAATTTGTGTAACTCACGACCCCGGCGAGCTAAGCCACGCAGCCCGAAAGAGGGTCGTTACACTGGCGCCCAAAGTGTTTAGTTCCTAAGTCCTGTAAAAAACAAAGTAAACCATGTCCACGATGGATAAACCTGGAAGTCAAGCACCCTCCGACACAAGACCATGAAAACAAAAAGCCCGAATAGGAGCCAAGGTACGAAGAACCCCGCAAAGACGAAGAACACACCAACGAAGGAGACGACGACGGCAACGGCAAAGGACACGAGGAAAACACCAACGGAGGCATACACAGGACTCGACCCCAGAAGATCCCAGGATAACGAAACGACCACGGAATGGCCACGGATCACCAGCGCAACCAAGACCTGTTCTGGCAACGGAGGGGGAGATGCGACGCCCCGCGCCGCATTTCTTATTACTATTATTACTGATTACTATACTATTATACTATTACTATACTATTATTATTATTAGTCGCTTATTATGAGTATTATTATTTACGGCCACCGTTATTATTATGAATTGGGATTATTATGAATTGTTATTATTAGTAGTAATAAATAAAGGGGCGCGAGTACGCCATCTGGCAACACCCCACCGATAGAGGCACCAGCCCTGAACAGCTGATAGTTATCGGCCGTACCCAACGATATGGCAACCCTGCTGCCTATCGATAAGAATCGGATATCGATCGGGGAAACACAGCTGATCGCGGCCTATAAAAGGCGAGACACAACTCAGGGCAAGTTCACTTCTTGCGTGCAGCCGAGCAGACAACACCTGCGTAAGTTAACAAGTAGATAATAATAGTGGAGCAAGGCTCTTGTAGCCGAACTCCCAACAGTATCATAGACGTGGGCCAAGGTTCAGCTCCTGCTAGCGGATCTTGAAGTGGACCAGGGTAGCGGAGCAAGGTTCCTGTAACCGAACTCATGCCACAGAATAGGAAGGGGCCCAAGGTTTAGCTCTTGCTAGCAGATCTTGATGAGAACAGGGTAGCGGAGTAAGGTTCCTGCAACCGAACTCGAGCGGATTAGCACAGACATGGGGCCACGGTCTAGCTCTTGCTAGCGGACCCCGAGGAGGGAGGAAATCGAGGGCATTAGGAGGATAGAACAACGGTGCGAGCATAGGCCCGACGATCGTCATTACGACATAGCGTCACCCGGACTCGACCGTCGTGACCCTAACCGCGGCCAGCCCGCTTGGATCACACGCCTCACCCCGAAGACAACTTATTACAGGTTATCCACAAGCCGACCGCGCCAGTCGCGAAGTCGCACGACCCTACACTACAGGGTATCCTCAAGCCGACTACATCGCGCCAGTCGCAAAGTCGCACACCCTGCATTCCAGGATATTCTCAAGCCGACTACATCGCGCCAGTCGCGAAGTCGCCCGCGCTACAGGGTATCCGCACGCCGACTATATCGCGCCAGCCGCGGAGTCGCCACTTCTTCCCCAGGAACAACACGATCGTAATAAATAAATAAATAAAACCGAACTTTCACCTCTCTTCTTACTGGAACGTAAGATCGTAATAAATAAATAAATAAAACCGAACTTTCACCTCTCTTCTTACTGGTTACTTGTGGGACTCAGGGAAACGGCACGCACAAATTTGTGTAACTCACGACCCCGGCGAGCTAAGCCACGCAGCCCGAAAGAGGGTCGTTACAGTCCATATCCAAAAAGCTCGAAACCGAGGCTTGAACGTCAATCAATTCAGATCAGTTAGTTAAGTTCAGTTAGTTCAGAGACTTGAAATTATTCGGTCGGTGTTCTTCAATATAGAATATTGTAATTATTTAGTTAAATAAAATTTATATTTTTTTAACTTATGAGTATTGCAATTATTTAATTGGCGCAGCCGGTAGGATTGCAAATAAAAAGAGTCCTTTTTAGTACGGTACTGAGTAACCAAAGCATAAGCTATTGAATAAGTTTTTTTTTTTTTTTAGTTTAATATACCTTTATTTACATCTGCCCTCTGGGAGCAATAAATTAAATTGTTTGATAAAAATTGACTCTTTGATTAACAAATTATGTTAATTAAGGTGTGTTATTGGGGCGGGTTTTATGTTGGGGAAATGGTTGATGTATGGGAGGTATGGGTCTATGGGAATCTGAACGGCAGGTCCTGGGGGTGACATCTATGTAGTCGTCTTCGTTGATCTGTGTTTTCAAAAAGGCTTGTGGCTAGTGGGTTTACATGTTCCTGCATTTTGTCCAGGTGTCTTCTGCTGGATTTCGCAATTTCTTCTAGGACCGAAGGCATATTTAAATCACGCTTAATGGAGGTGTTGCGTACATAAAAAGGCGCATTAACAATTTGTCTGAGTATTTTGTTTTCTGCAACTTCCAATTTCTTAATATTTGTTTTAGCGGCAGAACCCCACATCTCAATGCCATAAGTCCATGCTGGTTTGATATACCCACTTTACACAACACCACAGCGTATACACAATATACATACCCAAAAAATCAACATACCTCACACTACCCTATATGTACCCAACCAATAGATAAGAATAAACTGTCACCCAAGTCCCAGAATCCCCAAGATCGAACAAAGGATGTAATCGGAACTCCAGACTCATTAGCCACTGGTAGACTAAACATAAAAGTCCAAGTCCTCATCCAATTGTCACGATCCCACGTTCAAAGTTCGGAATCGCCAAAACTCGAAAACAAAAGTTTTAGATTACAAGATCGTAAAATCAAATTGAAGAGCAACTTGTATCCATGAGCGAATGCACTTGAATCCAAGAGTAAGAGCAAAGATAATTAGAACAAAGAACTCCAAAGCTCACTCCAAATTCTCTTAGGACCTTAAGTCCAAAGTCCTGCGACGCCCCGCGCCGCATTTCTTATTACTATTATTACTGATTACTATACTATTATACTATTACTATACTATTATTATTATTAGTCGCTTATTATGAGTATTATTATTTACGGCCACCGTTATTATTATGAATTGGGATTATTATGAATTGTTATTATTAGTAGTAATAAATAAAGGGGCGCGAGTACGCCATCTGGCAACACCCCACCGATAGAGGCACCAGCCCTGAACAGCTGATAGTTATCGGCCGTACCCAACGATATGGCAACCCTGGTGCCTATCGATAAGAATCGGATATCGATCGGGGAAACACAGCTGAGACACAACTCAGGGCAAGTTCACTTCTTGCGTGCAGCCGAGCAGACAACACCTGGGTAAGTTAACAAGTAGATAATAATAGTGGAGCAAGGCTCTTGTAGCCGAACTCCCAACAGTATCATAGACGTGGGCCAAGGTTCAGCTCCTGCTAGCGGATCTTGAAGTGGACCAGGGTAGCGGAGCAAGGTTCCTGTAACCGAATTCATGCCACAGAATAGGAAGGGGCCCAAGGTTTAGCTCTTGCTAGCAGATCTTGATGAGAACAGGGTAGCGGAGTAAGGTTCCTGCAACCGAACTCGAGCGGATTAGCACAGACATGGGGCCACGGTCTAGCTCTTGCTAGCGGACCCCGAGGAGGGAGGAAATCGAGGGCATTAGGAGGATAGAACAACGGTGCGAGCATAGGCCCGACGATCGTCATTACGACATAGCGTCACCCGGACTCGACCGTCGTGACCCTAACCGCGGCCAGCCCGCTTGGATCACACGCCTCACCCCGAAGACAACTTATTACAGGTTATCCACAAGCCGACCGCGCCAGTCGCGAAGTCGCACGACCCTACACTACAGGATATTCTCAAGCCGACTACATCGCGCCAGTCGCGAAGTCGCCCGCGCTACAGGGTATCCGCACGCCGACTATATCGCGCCAGCCGCGGAGTCGCCACTTCTTCCCCAGGAACAACACGATCGTAATAAATAAATAAATAAAACCGAACTTTCACCTCTCTTCTTACTGGTTACTTGTGGGACTCAGGGAAACGGCACGCACAAATTTGTGTAACTCACGACCCCGGCGAGCTAAGCCACGCAGCCCGAAAGAGGGTCGTTACACTGGCGCCCAAAGTGTTTAGTTCCTGAGTCCTGTAAAAAACAAAGTAAACCATGTCCACGATGGATAAACCTGGAAGTCAAGCACCCTCCGACACAAGACCATGAAAACAAAAAGCCCGAATAGGAGCCAAGGTACGAAGAACCCCGCAAAGACGAAGAACACACCAACGAAGGAGACGAGACGGCAACGGCAAAGGACACGAGGAAAACACCAACGGAGGCATACACAGGACTCGACCCCAGAAGATCCCAGGATAACGAAACGACCACGGAATGGCCACGGATCACCAGCGCAACCAAGACCTGTTCTGGCAACGGAGGGGGAGATGCGACGCCCCGCGCCGCATTTCTTATTACTATTATTACTGATTACTATACTATTATACTATTACTATACTATTATTATTATTAGTCGCTTATTATGAGTATTATTATTTACGGCCACCGTTATTATTATGAATTGGGATTATTATGAATTGTTATTATTAGTAGTAATAAATAAAGGGGCGCGAGTACGCCATCTGGCAACACCCCACCGATAGAGGCACCAGCCCTGAACAGCTGATAGTTATCGGCCGTACCCAACGATATGGCAACCCTGCTGCCTATCGATAAGAATCGGATATCGATCGGGGAAACACAGCTGATCGCGGCCTATAAAAGGCGAGACACAACTCAGGGCAAGTTCACTTCTTGCGTGCAGCCGAGCAGACAACACCTGCGTAAGTTAACAAGTAGATAATAATAGTGGAGCAAGGCTCTTGTAGCCGAACTCCCAACAGTATCATAGACGTGGGCCAAGGTTCAGCTCCTGCTAGCGGATCTTGAAGTGGACCAGGGTAGCGGAGCAAGGTTCCTGTAACCGAACTCATGCCACAGAATAGGAAGGGGCCCAAGGTTTAGCTCTTGCTAGCAGATCTTGATGAGAACAGGGTAGCGGAGTAAGGTTCCTGCAACCGAACTCGAGCGGATTAGCACAGACATGGGGCCACGGTCTAGCTCTTGCTAGCGGACCCCGAGGAGGGAGGAAATCGAGGGCATTAGGAGGATAGAACAACGGTGCGAGCATAGGCCCGACGATCGTCATTACGACATAGCGTCACCCGGACTCGACCGTCGTGACCCTAACCGCGGCCAGCCCGCTTGGATCACACGCCTCACCCCGAAGACAACTTATTACAGGTTATCCACAAGCCGACCGCGCCAGTCGCGAAGTCGCACGACCCTACACTACAGGGTATCCTCAAGCCGACTACATCGCGCCAGTCGCAAAGTCGCACACCCTGCATTCCAGGATATTCTCAAGCCGACTACATCGCGCCAGTCGCGAAGTCGCCCGCGCTACAGGGTATCCGCACGCCGACTATATCGCGCCAGCCGCGGAGTCGCCACTTCTTCCCCAGGAACAACACGATCGTAATAAATAAATAAATAAAACCGAACTTTCACCTCTCTTCTTACTGGAACGTAAGATCGTAATAAATAAATAAATAAAACCGAACTTTCACCTCTCTTCTTACTGGTTACTTGTGGGACTCAGGGAAACGGCACGCACAAATTTGTGTAACTCACGACCCCGGCGAGCTAAGCCACGCAGCCCGAAAGAGGGTCGTTACAGTCCATATCCAAAAAGCTCGAAACCGAGGCTTGAACGTCAATCAATTCAGATCAGTTAGTTAAGTTCAGTTTGAGACTTGAAATTATTCGGTCGGTGTTCTTCATTATAAATATTGTAATTATTCAGTTAAATAAAATTTATATTTTTTTAACTTATGAGTATTGCAAGCATTTAATTGGCGCAGTCGGTAGGATCTACTAATAAAAAGAGTTCTTTTAATACGGTGCTGAGTAACTAAAGGATAAGCTATACAACTAGCTATCCTAACTCGGCGAATTGAATAAGTGATTTAAAAAAACTTTGTGATCCGCAGAGGAATCTACGTGAAAGTAGAATTCAAAATACAAAATCCCGTGTGGTCAGCAATAAACTGCAAATTAAACAAAATCCAGTGTGGTCAGAAATAAACTGTAAATCAAATAAAAATCCCGTGCGGTCGGAAAAAATTTTAATGCAAAGTTTTAATTCCGAAGTTTATAAAAACTTATAACATTTTCAACACCGTGTATTAAATAAAAGCCACAAAGACAAAACTATGGCAATGGCAAATCCCCCAATCTCCGAAGGCCACATGAACCAATTGTTGGCCCAAATAAAAGAAATAAACTACAACGATGGACAGATTGGGAAACTATCTGAATTTATCAGTCAAGTTGAGATACTGCTTAACTTATACCCAACCCAGGAACCTCGACAGGCTCATATTATCTATGGGGCCATAAGACGTGTACTGGTGGACTCGGCATTGGAAGCCGTAATGCGGGCTAAAGCAACAACATGGATGGAGATGAAGACGGTACTATCCGCAAGATTCAAGGACCTTAGGCCGTATTCGAAATTGGTGAAGAACATGGAGGAGACGCAGTATCCCGGTAACTTTAGTAAATTTATTGATAATCTTGAAGCACAATTTAGAAATTTTTCTGATAAGTTAGAACACGAAGCTAACCCTGCAATGAAAACTACCTATACAGAAATATTATACACAACAATGAAATCAGTAATTGATGATAGATTGCCGGAAAGACTATACATATCGTTATCAAAAAAGAACATTGATACTGTTGAGAACTTAAAACAAGCTACAATGGAGTTTGGTATTTACCAGGGTAATTCGGAAGAATAAAATTTTGGTAGAACAGACAGACAGAATAGAAGGAATAGGAGTAATAACAATAGCCAGAGAAATAATCAGAGATACTATAATAACACAGGCCGACAAAATTTTGACCCAGAAACCAGTATATACTTTTCCGAAGGTTTCCGGTGCGCTGAATCCGAATCCGAGATCGAAATTTCCGAATTGGCTCTGGTTTTTTGCCTATATTTGAAGTTATTTAGCACCATCAACATCAAATAACACAAATAACAACAGACCAGTAAATAGACAAAGAGAGAGTAAAAGTGGACAGAGTAGGATGGACGTAAATTTTCATCAAGTTGCCTCGGACACTCAAGCGACACTAGAGGACGAACCTGTACCGTAATTTTCCGATAATTATGATTTCCTGTTAGGTCGAGGGTATCTAGAAGATACGAAGGCTAAGATCGACTATGACAAAGGGACCGTTACTCTAAGCTCAAGGATCTTTAAGCTCATATATGAAGAAAATAAGGGCGAGACCGCATCAGAATGCCTCGACCCAAAACCAAAAATTGATTCTGCTCCAGTGGAGGAAATCAATTCAAAAAAGCAGAAGGTTAAGACCGCACCTAAGTGCCTTAAACCAGAGCTTAAAACAAAACCTAAACAACAAAAGAATGAGACCGCATCCAAAAAATGCCTCACTTCAGAAGTTGTTAGTGACGCAGTGGATGATGATGCAACACATCTCAATCCCATGTCCGTTGATAACGAAATAATCAACTTCGCGATTAATAATGAGTTACGTGAATGTAATGAATATAGACTGGAACATCTAAATGTTGAAGAGGTCGAATGTTTTAAGAAGGTCCTATATGACTATAGAGACATTCAGTACAAAGAAGGTGAAGATTTGACTTTCACAAGTACCATTAAACATGTCATCCAGACTCAGCATGAGGACCCGGTATACCGTAAACCCTATAAGTACCCCCAAAGTGTTGACGAGGAAGTCAACAAACAAATCAAAGAAATGATAGAACAAGGGATTATACGTAAATCAAAGTCCCCTTATTGTTCTCCTATCTGGGTGGTCCCCAAGAAGGCAGACGCCTCTGGGAAGAAGAAGTTTAGGTTGGTAGTCGACTATAGAAATCTCAATGAGGTAACAGTTAACGACAAATTCCCCATTCCAAGAATGAATGAAATATTGGATAAATTGGGAAGATGCCAATATTTTACGACCATTGACCTAGCCAAGGGCTTTCATCAAATCCAAATGGATGAAAACTCGATAGCGAAAACTGCTTTCTCAACTAAGCATGGGCATTACGAATATACGCGTATGCCTTTTGGATTGAAAAACGCCCCAGCAACTTTTCAAAGATGCATGAACAATCTGTTGGAAGACTTGATCTACAAAGATTGTTTGGTGTATTTAGATGATATAATTATTTACTTCACTTCATTGGAGGAACATATCTTATCTCTGAAGAAAGTTTTTGAAAAGTTAAGAGGTGCTAATTTGAAACTTCAGTTGGACAAATGTGAATTCATGAAGAAAGAGACTGAATTCCTAGGTCACATAGTAACAACGAATGGCATAAAACCTAACCCAAACAAAACAAACGCAATTACGAATTTCCCATTACCGAAGACGCCTAAGCAAATAAAATCATTTTTGGGATTATGTTTATTCCTAACTTTGCCAAGGGAGTGAAACCTATGACCCTTAAGCTAAAGAAAGGCGCTGTAATTGACACCAAATGCAAAGACTATGTCGAAGCATTTGAAAGATTAAAGGTTTTGATAACCTCAGATCCGATTTTAATTTATCCTGACTTTTCAAAGCCTTTTAATTTAACAACTGACGCAAGTAACGTAGCCATTGGTGCTGTATTATCACAAAATCAAAAGCCTGTATGTTATGCCAGCAGAACGCTGAATGAACATGAAATAAACTATGCTACCATTGAAAAAGAATTACTAGCTATAGTTTGGGCTACAAAATATTTCAGGTCATACCTATTCGGGAGGCCATTTGAAATTTTAAGTGACCATAAACCATTAGTATGGCTTAATAACATCAAAGAGCCAAACATGAAACTACAAAGATGGAAAATAAAATTGAATGAATTTGATTATAAAATCAAATATCTTCCAGGCAAGGAGAATTATGTAGCGGATGCGCTTTCCCGCACAAAAATTGAGGAAGTAATGGTTGGCGAAATTGCAAACAGTGCAGATGCAACCATTCACAGTGCCACTGAAGATAACTTAAATTATATATCCATCACGGAAAGACCCCTGAATTTCTTTTCTAGACAAATAGAAGTAGAAAAAGGAGACAGCGATACGACAGAAGTAAAACATTTCTTTCAGAAGTTACAGATTAAAATAATCTATAAAGAAATGACAGTCGAACTCGCCAAAACACTCATTAAAGAATATGTGTGTACTAAGAAAAGTGCCATATATTTCCCTAATGATGAGGCTTTCTTGATTTTCCAGAGGGCATGTACTGAAATCATAAGCCCCAACAATTTCACGAAGTTATTAAGATGTACTTGAAAGCTAATTGATATACTAACCTATGCAGAATTTAAAGATCTAATTCTAAAGAATCATAAGGAAGTATTACATCCCGGTATAGAGAAAACCATTAATTGGTTTAAAGAAGAATACTATTACCCGGACAGTCAGAAGCTCATTCAGAACATCATCAATGAATGTGAAATCTGTAATCTGGCAAAAACAGAACACCGAAATACAAAATTGACTTTCGAAACAACCCCAGAAATATTAAACGCAAGAGAAAAATACGTAATAGATTTTTATCTTACGGGAAACCAGATCTTCCTATCATGTATTGATGTCTATTCGAAATTTGCATCACTAGTTGAGGTAAAAAGTAGAGATTGGCTGGAAGCCAAAAGAGCCATAATGAAGATTTTCAATGATATGGGAAAGCCTCAGGAAATCAAAGCAGACAAAGACTCAGCTTTTATGTGTGCAGCTTTGCATAATTGGTTAACCTCTGAAGGCGTGAATATTTCCGTTACAACCAGCAAAAATGGCGTATATGATATAGAAAGGTTTCACAAGACTGTGAACGAAAAATTGAGAATAATTGGTAGCGAACGGAACATAGAAGATAGATGTACAAGATTTGAAATAATCTTATATGTCTATAATCACAAAACCAAACATAACACTACTAAGAGAACTCCAGCGGATATTTTTCTATATGCAGGTAGCCCCGACTTTAATGTACAGCAAAACAAAATCGATCAAATCGAACAGCTGAATAAAAAGAGACACGATTTTGAAATAGATACCAAATATTGTCAAGCTCCGCTTGTAAAAAGCAAGATTACCAATCCGTTTAAGAAAACCGGAAGGATTGAACAGGTGGATGATAAACACTTTGAAGAAACTAACCGTGGCAGGAAGATCGTGCACTATAAATCAAAATTTAAGAAACAAAAAAAGATTAATAAAAGTAAATACGATAATTCCAGAGCAACCGAGGAAACGTGAAGGACGCAACATGCTATTGATAATGTTTATTTGCATGTTTACCCTTATCACTACGGTTAAAGGCGGTAACATCGAAGTAAATCCCCTTAATGCGAAAAACGGTTATTTAATGTTTCAAACCGGAACAATGGACATACCAACGAATTATGAATATCACTCTCTGATCATAAATACGACACAGACAATGCTAATGTTCGAAGACCTGTTAAACGAAGCAAAGAATTTCTCCCATGTACCTCAAGTACGATACTTAGTAGAAAAACTAAGACGAGAAATTAATGGTCTGAGAATCATTAAACGAAGGAAAAGAGGTCTGGTAAACGTAGTGGGATCTGTATACAAATATTTATTTGGAACCCTAGATCAGAATGATAAAGATGAGTTAGAAGAGAAAATCAATGACTTGTCAGATAATTCAATACAAAAACACGACTTAGACATGATCATAGATGTAATTAATAGCGGGATTAACGTTATTAATAAACTCGAGGCGAAGAAAGAAATAGATCAGCAAATTTCCATACTAATTTTCAATCTACAACAATTCACTGAATACATAGAAGATATTGAATTGGGAATGCAATTAACCAGATTAGGGATCTTCAATCCAAAGTTATTGAAACATGATTATTTAAAAGAAATAAATTCGGAAAAGATTCTAAAAATAAAAACTTCAACATGGTTTAGGACAGACACAAAGGAAATTTTGATTATTTCTCACGTTCCTAGTAAAGTTACCAAAGCTCCATTAATTCAAATAATTCCATATCCAGATGATGATAACCGAGCAAGTTTCCGAAAAGTTTTATGTATTTAACAATCAGGTGTATCGAAAAGATACAGAAGAAATAATTCTTGACAAGTGTATAAAGGGAATTATTAAACAAGAACCCACTGAATGTAAATACACTAAGACACACAAAAATTTCCAAACGAATTATATAGAACCGAATATTCTTTTAACGTGGAACATCCCTAAAACTACAATAAACCAAGATTGCATACCAAATACCATTGTAATATCAGGACACAACATTATAAAAATTAAAAATTGTACTATGCAAGTTGATGAACATATAATTTCAAACAATTTCGCAGATTTTACGCAGTCAGTCTACATTACAAATAACATCACACGATTAGAACCCATAGAATATTCAAAAACTAAAGAAATGATAAATTCGCACGTAAAATACTACAATATATTTCAAATCATATGTATCACCACTTTTGTTATTACAATCATAAGCCTAATTTTGTATTTAACATTTAAATTAAAAAATATACCTAAGCAAATAATTGTAAAATATCGTAAGCAAAAAGAAGAACAACCGCACCCCGTGAATAACGAACATATTCAGTTAGAAACCAATACAATTCAATCAGAAAATAACGTCATGCTATATCCAAATTATCCAACTTTAGTGACCTGAGGACAGGCCAGATTCAAAGGATGGGGGAGTGACATATCCATAAATCCCTTTGACTTAAGTATATACCCACTATACACAACATACATACCCAACACTACCCTACACTTAACAATTGTAAATCAACATACCTCACACTACCCTATATGTACCCAATCAATAGATATAAACTGTCACCCAAATCCCAGACACAAGGCCAAATGGAAAATCCCCAAAATCGAACAAAGGATGTAATCGGAACTCCAGACGCATTAGAAACTGGTAGACTAAACATAAAATTCCAAGTCCTCATCCAATTGTCACGATCCCACGTTCAAAGTTCGGAATCGCCAAAACTCGAAAACAAAAGTTTTAGATTACAAGATTGTAAAATCAAATTGAAGAGCAACTTGTATCCAAGAGCGAATGCACTTGAATCCAAGAGTAAGAACAAAGAACTCCAAAGCTCTCTCCAGATTCTCTTAGGACCTTAAGTCCAAAGTCCATATCCAAAAAGCTCGAAACCGAGGCTTGAACGTCAATCAATTCAGATCAGTTAGTTAAGTTCAGTTTGAGACTTGAAATTATTCGGTCGGTGTTCTTCAATATAGAATATTGTAATTATTCAGTTAAATAAAATTTATATTTTTTTTAACTTATGAGTATAGCAATTATTTAATTATATATATCAATTCATTAAATTTTTTCGCAACATATTTCGTTAGCAACATTTCTCGCTAGCAACATTTTTTGCTAGCAACATTCCGAGAAAGCGGAAAGTCTGAACATTTTTCTTCTTCTTCTTCTACTTACTGCAAGGGTATTTAAACTTCGGCATGCCGAAGTGAGCTTCCTTTCTTGTTTTTCACTAAAACAAATTTGTTTTAAATTTGAGTTTTTGTTTTTCACTAAAGCTCGGGCTTGTGAACTTTTGAAATTTTTAATTATTTGATTTTAAAAACTTTATTTGCACTTGTGTTTTTTAGGATTTGAAAATTCACTGAAACTGACGAATACTCCGAATTGTTTGAATAGCAAACTAGAAGTGATTCTTACGACTCAGTTAGTCTATACGGAGAGGCATTAAAATCCTAAAAAATACAAACATACAATCACTTCACATTTTTTCCCACCCTTTTTTATCCCTTTTGAAGCGTGTTCTGAGTTCGTTGGGAAACCGTTACAAGTGTATCCATTTACCCAACTCCCACGCACTCCTAGTTGTGTTGAGTAATTCAAGATGTTGTTTCAAGTATTCGATCGGTTGTAAGTGGAGGGAGTGTGGGAAAATCACAGACTATCCTTTTCAAGGGTCTTGGATGATCGTCCTCGTTGGGAAACCGTTACAAGTGTATCCATTTACCCAACCCCACACACTCCTAGTTGCGTTGACTAATTCAACGTATGTGGAGGGAGAGTTGGGAAAATCACACACTGACCCTTTCAAGGGTCGTTGGTGAGCGTCCTTCCTAGGAATTTAGCTCGCTTCTTCAATTACACACCCTCCCTTTGACTCAGGATTGCTCGTGAACGTACACGTGCGAGGCAGGATCGGTGCGGCGCGGGATCGCTCGTGTGCGGCACTTGATCGCTGCAGTGCGCTCTTTTCCATTACACTCCCTCCCTTTTTTAAGTGGAGGGTCGTGGGTGAAGGAGTACATGCGCCTGATAAACATACACGTGCTGGACAGGATCACTCGCGATCGTGGGAATCCCTTGAACACTTGTTTCTCAAGTGTCATTTTACATGCTGTGACCCTAATTTATTCCATCTTTATTACCCCCTCGGTTGACAGGTTGACATCTAACCCACATTAATTGCATTTTTACTACTTAATTTTGACAGCTAACCCATTAAATGCATTTTATTACCCTTGCCGACATCAAAGGTCCCGAAAATGGGGATATTATGTTAGCCGGGATGTTAATAGAATCATCCGAAGATTGGGAAACCGGATACGAAAGCTCCTTAAGCTCTTTAGGCAGAACTCTCTGGATAGAGAACTTGAGGAAGCGACAACGAACCAGGATACCAACTTCGCCTTGTGGAAGCTTACGAGCAGATACAAGAGGCAGGTAGCCCCGAAGTTCCCGATCCAAAAAGCCGATTCCACTTGGGCTCGCACGCCGTTGGATCGAGCAGAAGTGTTTGCCGACAAACTTCAAGAGAGGTTCACACCATTTGGAACTTCCTCGAAAGGGAGAGTTGACAAGGTCAAGAACATTTTGGAAGCTCCTCATCAAATGTTCTTGCCTGCACCCCCCATTCTCTTTTCTGAAGTAAAGAGGAAAAACCGAAAAGCTCCAGGGCCGGATAGGATCACGTCACAGGTGTGCAGGCTGCTTCCAGATCGGGCCATTTTGTTCCTGGTTTTAATCTTCAATGCTGCGCTTAGATTGGGATACTTTCCGAAGATCTGGAAGAATGCAAACGTAATCCACAAGCGAGGGAAGCCGCCCATCGGTGTGGATAGTTACCGACCTGAAGTCCAGAACGCGATTCACAATCACCAATTTGGCTTCTGGCAAAATCATTTCACACCAGAGCAGCTTCACAGAGTTGCCGACTTCCTCATGGATGGTTTCCAAAAGAGTCAATATACGGTAGCAGCATACCTGGACATCCAACAAGTTTGGCACCCTGGACTGCTGGCCAATCTCAGGGGTCTTCTTCCTCACCAACTTTTCGAGCTTGTCGTTAGCTTCCTGAAGGCCAGATCCTTCCAGGTAGTTCAGGAATATCCTCCTCGACCAGACCCATTCTTGCCGGAGTTCCACAAGAAAGTGTGTTGGGTCCTACTTTGTACACCCTCTTCACTATTGACGCCCAGATGCCCACTGGCAGACGCAGCAACAGTCTGCGCATCGCCACCTATGCAGATGACACTGCCATTTTATCTAGATCTGATTGTGTCTACGAGGCAACTGACCAACTCCAGATAATCCTCAAACGTTTTAAAAACTGGTCTTGTAGGTGGAACATTGCCATTAACCCTGACAAGTGTGCTACGGTCACCTACACTCTGCGCAAGGATTCCAGCCCGGGTGTCTTCCCGCACGGTCAGCTGCTTTCTCAGCACAAGGAGCACCGTTACCTGGGCCTGATCCTTGATCGCAGGCTCACATTTGCCTCTCACATCAAGCAGACAAGTGCAAACTCTAAGCTAAGTTTAGCCAACAAGAAGAGGGTTTACCTTCTATCTTAGCACCAATTTGGAAGTGTGGACTTCCCATTTACGGCATCGCTTCTAAGTCCAATCTAAAGAAGATAAGTTCATTCCAAGCCAAATTTTTAGACGCATTTCTGGAGCTGAATGGTATATCCGCAACACCGACATTCACCGTGATCTCGATGTCCCATTGGTTGGTGACATTATTAACGAATTCGCAAGGAGACATCGTTTTCGACTCCGATTCCACCCCAATCCGCTAGCTAGGGCTGCAGCTTCTACGAGGACCAGATGGAGGCTCAAGAAGGTTACTTTGGGTAAACTGGTTCTAACTTATATACTGTTTCATTTTTCAATAAAACTTTATCGCCTACGTCTATTTTAAAATCGGATACCTTATTGTCATAAGCTAGTCTTTGTCTTATTTTATTATTTTCTAACATTATACGGGCCCCTTATACGCGTTTTCTAATCTAAATTTAACCTCCTTAGCATAATCATCTATATTACATAACGGGTCTATTCTATCTATTCTATTAAAATGTATTGACAAGTTGCTAGGCTTACCAAATACTAGTTAATATGGACAGTAATTATGTGTTACTGATGGTGTAGTGTTAAAACAATACACAAAATAATGTAACCATATGTCCCAATCAGTTTTGTCAACTGAGATATATGAATGAATGTACTCGTTGAATGTTCTATAACTTCTTTCAACGGTACCCAAAGTCTGGTGATGATAAGGAGTAGACGTTATGTTGTCTATTTTCATATAACTTCACAAGTCATTTATTATTGAATTTTTATATTCTGTTCCCATGTCCGTAATGAACGTCTTCATTCGACCATACTTGAGAATAAAATTTTCAACAATTTCTTTAGCTACAGTATTTGCACTCTTATTTGCAATTGGAATAGCAACTAAATATTTTGTTAGGTCACAGATCAAAGTGACTGCGTATTCGTTGCCATACTCGGATTTGGGTAGTGGGCCAATTGTGTCCACTATCACTCTATCGAAAGCCTTAGTTGGTGTGTCCGTTAGGGTTGTAAAGAATCACATTGCACTATATTATTTAAGTTAGATTTAAGGAGAACATCTGATTAATATTTTAGGTATTAGATTCAAGTTCACGAAGAACATACAATTTATATTGTAACGACATTTAGTATTTAAATTAGCCCTAAGTGGCCACGCAAAACCTATCGAATAAGCTAGGAGAATAGCAGTAGTTATAAAACCTTACATCTGAGCCACCTTTGATATGTCGCTAATTGATAGGGTCATTAATTAGATAAAAAAGGGTCATCTGACACATGTCACCCCCTTAAAAGGGTAGGGTAATAAAAATTGATTAGGGTCACTGATTGAATGGTGTGAGGACACGTGAGAAACGTGTGTGGAAGCTGTACCGCCACGAAGACGCACTCGATACGACAACGAGTGCGAATGCGATC
Organism: Drosophila aff. chauvacae BK-2020; assembly: GCA_018903765.1. NCBI lineage: Eukaryota > Metazoa > Arthropoda > Insecta > Diptera > Drosophilidae > Drosophila > Drosophila aff. chauvacae BK-2020. The sequence continues at coordinate 85,049 of JAEIGO010000085.1, forward strand.
GAGCGATATCGACACGCGTTTGATCCGCGTTTTCCCACGATCGAATCAGACCCAAAAGGAGATGGAGGGTAGCACCTGTGCACGCACCTCCATCACGTGCGATCAGGTCAACAAAGCCTGTGCACACACAAGAGGAAGGGATGAAAAGGTCACTTGTGCGTGCAAGAAAGGACGGCCTCATGCAATGAAGAGGAAGGGATGAAAAGGTCACTTGTGTGTGCACGAAAGGACGGCCTCATGCAATGAAGAGGAAGGGGTGAAAAGGTCACTTGTGTGTGCACGAAAGGACGGGCTCACCAGCTATCCCAAAACTACTTGTGTATCCCACCTGCATTTCCTGAACTCTAAAAGGAAGGGACAGTCCATAGACTGCATGCTTGCATTCGAAAGAAAGCAAAAACACTTGCATTTTCCCTTAAAGGTTGCAGGTGCTCAGGTACTTATGTATGAGGGCGCCGCTAACAAAATTGTCCCTTCTAATTCATCCCAAAAACATGTCAACAATTTCGAACCCTCTTCGATCCACCACCCAAGATAATACAGCCAATTCCATATCCATGCACATGACCAGCAAAATCCAGGTCAAAATGGAGCAAACTATAGGCTCTAAACTCAGAATCCTTCAGCCTCGGGTTTCACTTTCAGTTTATACTCGAAGCCATCACGCCGGTCTTAGCCTTCATCCGTTGAGAAAATTTTAAGTAAAAGTTAAAGTGAACGAAATTGTTTAAATAAAAAAACCAAAAGTGAATAAAAAGAAATTGTTTAAATAAATTGTTTGTTATCAAAAACAAAAAAAATTTTTAAGAACGAAAACATTTTTAAAAACAATAAAAAATCATAAATCATGTATCATATTGTGGTGAACAAGTGAATAAAAATAGTTTAAATAAAAACAATTTGTGTGTGAAAACAATAAAAATTACCGACAACAACAACAAAAACATTTATCAACAAAAACACGAATAAAAAAAATAAAAATAAAAAAACGCAAAAACAAACTATCGCTCCAGCATCAGATCCAGCACCAGCACCAGCGCCATCAGCTCCATCAACATCACCAACTCCATCAGCTCCATCAACATCATCAACTCCACCACATCAACATCCACCTCAACCTTCGACAACATGAACAACATGAACAACAACATGAACAACAACAACTTGAACAATGGCAACATTTTTTGCCATACCTGCCAATTATCTCTCCCGGCAGGACAGAAATGGCATTCCCATATCCGCTCAGAAGAACATAAAGCGCGTGCTATACAACCTGTTGATGGTTGTATCAAGCAGATTTTTGATGGATTTAAGGGTCGCATCCTTCAATACATGTTTGTTAATGAAGGGCCTGCTGTTAGGAATCCCACTGAATTCCTGAATGAAGCGGGTACAGCACTGGTTCCCCACATTAAAAGAGTGATGACTTCCCACCACTGCTCAAAAATCAATTTCGAATTGTTTGGAGAGTATATGCTAGTGAAGGAGGATTCCATACGTGTAGAAATAAAGTCATTTCAGACAAAAATGACTTTCATAACAGCTGCTTCAATTTCACAGCATATTTTAATTACCACAAACAAGAAATTGAAGCAAAAATGAGCGAGTTCCAGGAAAGGGATAGCGGGTGGACGCTAACTCGCATCATCAGAGTGGAATTAAATATGTTGAAATGTGATCCATTAAAAGGCTCGAGTCATTTTGTACTCCCCAAAAAACTGCAAAATAAAAATGCAGTAATAAATGTGCAAAATGAGGATGAATTCTGCTTCAAGTGGGCTATACTATCCCACTTTTCAAAAACCAAAAAGCCACAGCGATGCACCTCATATGGAGTGAACATAGCCGATGAAGTTATTGACATTCAAGGCTTAATTCAATTTGATTTCACTGGATTGGATTTCCCAATGGAGATAAGTGAAATTTATAAATTCACAGATCAAAACCAGCACATAAGTTTAAATGTGTTCGGGTATTGTGAGGCGGATAATAAAGTATTTGGACCACTTTATTGGGAAGCTGTGGAAAGGGACTTCCACATTAATTTATTATATGTTGATGGACCAACTGCCAATGCCAACGGACATTTTGTGTGGATAAAGTCCATGTCAAAGTAAGTATTAGAAAAAAAAAAATAAAAATAAAAATAAAAAAAAATAAAATAAAAAAATAAAATAAATAAATAAAAATAAATAAATTACAAAAATATAAAAATAAATAAAATCCAATGTACTAATTCAATTTTTTTATTTTTATTTACAGATTACTCTCAGCACAAATGGGACAGGAAAGAATTGCACGACTTTTCTGTAATAGATGTTTGTGCTATTCGACGAACGACCAAAGGGCTGAGGAACATGTTCGACTATGCAGCAATATATTGACGGAAGCACCACATCGTGATGCATCAAAGCTGGAGTTCACGAATTATCAACGTCAACTGGAGGTACCATTCATAGTCTATGCTGACTTTGAATGTATACTGGAGCCGTCATCAGTAATAGTAAGTGATAAGACAGAAACAATAAATACTCATGTACCAATATCATTTGCATACTACATAAAGTGTGTATTTGATTCTAGATTTGATAAGTTTGTTTTAAATACAGGTCCGAATGTGAGTCGCACTTTCATTAATAGTCTAACGTCCGATTTGTCCGAGTTATATTCAAATCACATGATATTACCAGTCCCTTTACAAATGACACAAGTAGACGTTTTAAATTTTAATTTTGCAATTAATTGTCATATTTGTAAGCGAGAATTAGGTAATGACAGAGTGAGAGATCACTGTCATTTCACAGGTAGATTTCGAGGTGAAGCTCATAATGAATGCAACCTCAAATTTAGAACAAGTGATTTTATTCCGGTCTTCTTTCACAATTTTTCGAAATACGGCAGCCATTTGTTTTTAAAAGAGTTTGGGGAAACTGAAGGCCCCATTAAAGTAATTCCAGTGAATAGGGAATTATATATTTCAGTTTCTAAATATGTCCCCGTAGAAAATAATACATTAGAAATACGATTTTTAGACTCCTTCCGTTTCATGTCCTCTAGTCAAGACACTCTGGCCAGTAATTTAAATGATGATCATTTAAATGTTTTAAAATCCCAGTATCCTAATAGAGAAGATTTTTCACTTCTTCGTAGGAAAGGTGTTTTTCCATATGAGTATTTAAAATCTGTTGAAAGACTAGATGAGACTTCTCTCCCACCGCGTGAAGATTTTTATAGTTATTTAAATGAAACAGAATGTTCAGAGGCTGATTATGCACACGCATGTAGAGTCTGGGTTCATTTCAAGTGTCAAACACTTAAGGACTACCTAGAACTTTATTTGAAAACTGATGTGTTGTTGTTGTCTGATGTTTTCCAAAACTTTAGGGGAATTTGTTTAGAAATACATGAGCTCGATCCTGCTCATTATTTTACTATTCCTAGTCTTGGGATGCAATGCTTAAGACAACGCAAATTTCCCTCGAATTACTCACAGATATTGATATGATCAGATTTATTCAGTGTGGTATTCGAGGGGGGTTAGTGCAAAGCAGTCATCGATATACCAAGGCAAACCACAAGTACCTTAAAGATTTTGATTCTTCTAAAGAATCAGAATATTTAATGTATGTGGATGCAAATAATTTGTATGGTTGGGCCGTGTCCGACTCCTTACCCTATGGGGAGTTTAAGTGGTTAGAAAAAGATTCTATTCTTTCGTTTAATGTTGAAAACATTGGCGAGGATAGTGAGTATGGATATATTTTAGAGGTTGACTTAGAATATCCATACGAATTACACGACCTACATAATGATCTCCCTTTCTGTCCTGCAAACAAGCTTCCCTCTTCAACTTCAAAAGTTAAGAAGCTTATAGCTGATCTCCGTAACAAGGAGAAATATATAATTCATTATAAAACCCTACAACAGTGCTTTATGAATGGTTTGAAGCTAACAAAAATTCACTCCATCATCCAGTTTAAGCAAAAGCCCTGGTTGAAAAAATATATTGATATCAACACTGAGCATAGGACCAGGGCTAAAAATGCTTTCGAAAAAGACTTCTTCAAACTGTTAAACAATAGTATATACGGAAAATGTCTCGAAAACACAGAAAAGCACGTTGATGTACGTCTAGTAACGGAATGGGAAGCCCCACCCAGTGGTACACAAGGGGGACGTCCGCGATTATGTGCAAGGGATCTTATTAGTAGGTCAAATTTCCATAGCTTTAGTAAATTTAGTGACAAACTATATGCTATTCAGTTGAAGAAATTGCGTAACGTTTGTAATAAACCACTGTATTTAGGTTTCGTTGTTTTAGAATTATCTAAATGGAAAATGTACGATTTCCATTATTCGTACATGAAACCAAAATTTTCGAATGCACTTAAACTAAATTATATGGATACTGATTCATTTATTTATTCGATTAAAACTGAGGATTTATATGCAGACATTAGAAATGATGTTGAATATAAATTCGATACATCCGATTATCCAGATGAATTAGCAATGAAATATAATTTCAAACAGTGTAATAAGAAGCGGTTAGGTTTTTTCAAAGATGAATTGAATGGAATGTCTATGACAGAGTTTGTAGGCTTACGTTCAAAGATGTATGCATACACATCTGAAAGTGTAGGTAGTCAGCCTCTGAAATGTATTAAAAAAAATAAGGGAATAAAATGTAGTTGTCTAGCAAAAATAACATTTGAGGGGTACAAAAATTGTTTATTTACTGGCCAGCAAGAGCGTGATAGTATGTATATGTTTAGATCTAGAGGAGATGAAATAAGTACATTAAAAATTTCTAAAGTTACATTAGATAATAAAGATGATAAAAGATTCATCTGTGATGATGGAGATTCAACTCTAGCAATAGGACATTATAAAATAATAGAAAATGAAACCTTAAGGCGCAGCCAAATGGAGAGCACAAGTAGTGATAGTAAAAAGAATAGTCTAAAAAGAAAGTTGGATGAAAATGAAAGTGCGATTACCAATCAAGTAGTACATTTAATAACACATTACAGTTCAGATTACTATGCCAAGAAAATAAGAAAAGACTGAAAAAAAAAAAAAAAATTATAAGTATATAAATGTATATAAATGCTATATAAAATAATTTAAAAAATAAAACAATTTATTTTAGTTTATAATATAATAATTTATTGAAAAATGTTTAAATCTAAGATATATATATAATGTATATAATAGTTAAGACAAATACTTGGAAAAAACAAAAAAAAAAATAAAAATGTTTAAATCTAAGATATATATATAATGTATATAATAGTTAAGACAAATACTTGGAAAAAAAATAAATAAAAAAAAATAAATAAAATAAAATAAAATTTAAACATGTGTTTAATTTATTATAAAATTTGGGATTCATCAATCCAACTGTCCTCAGTTTTTGGGAAATTGAACCAGCGCACAAGAGCTCTATTACCTCTTCTTTTCAATACTTTTTCCACTAGGTATTCATCAGGAAAACGAGAACCCATAAGGGGGTTACCCTTTAAATCTTCAAGTAAGTATGTAACAGGACAAGTATTTTTTACTTTGATAATTCTAAAGATTTCTGTGCTCCAATTTGCTGTATAAGATTTTTCAAAAATTCCTTTATATTTACTAATACGTACATTATTTCCAATCTTTAGTTTGCTTCCTGTAAATAGTTTTTTGTTATTATATACAGTATCCAAAATATGTTTCTCATTCCTGATATTCACACTAATAGGGACCATTTTTATTGTTCTATGTTTACGTATATGTTATAAACGGAAATAAGACGTTTATACATATTGTGTAGTGAGGTTTCTGCTGGGGGTTGGTATGGTTGAGACCGGGATTGATCGGATTCCAAATAATAACGCAGAGGCGAGGGGGTTAGGTTTCTCCGAAAGGCAGTCTTTATTCGAATGGGTGTATATATATATATAAAGAATGTTCCAGAATTGACTTCAATGTTGCTCCAAGATCGTGTCTTTTCGTGGTGTAGAAAAAAAAGTAAGTAACAAAAAGTGTGGCCAGCGGTCCCTAATGGAAGAAATATTCCCTTTTTCAAAAGGGAGTGGGTGGATTCCCTTCTCCATTTAGGGACGCGTGGAACTGGCACACGGGAGCTGGTGTAAACATCCCGCCCGCCTTGCAATGCCACAGATTGCAAAAGACTCCGCGATACATCAGTGGGTGTATGTCCCGGAGAGCATCCATCCTAGCCTTTCGTGATTCGGCAGGCACGACCCGAATAGCTCTTGACATCAAATGGTCCCGCGAAGTCGAGTCCTGTGTGTGTAAAGGGTCGCGAATAGGTCGCTCTGGACTGAGGTAGTTTACCCATTAGCTGAGACTGCACCTTCTTCCGGTGAATGACACACACCTTGCAGGTCGTGGTCACACGTTTGATCAGGTTCCGCAGCTTCGGAATCCAGTATCTCGTCCGGATGAGACGAACCATCAGCTGATTTCCCCCGTGTATGGAGATACGGTGAGTAAATGTGACCAGAAGCTCAGCTAGTTTGGAATGGTACGCCAAAAGGATAGGATGACGTTCGTCGTAGGATAACGAGTCAGATGCAGTCAAACGACCGCATGACCTCATGATGCCGTCAGCATCCAGGAACGGATTAAGGTTGAGGATACAACTGGGCGAGGGAAGCTGTCCTTTGGATTGCAGGATGTTGTATTCCTCTGGATAGTCGGCCCGTTGAGTTTGCCTAATAAGCACGAGTTGTATATGGGCGAGCTCTTTACTGCTTAAGTCTGGAGAAGAAGGCGTAGGAATGCGTCTGCAGCGGTTGATGAACCGCTGCACAAAAGCCATGACTCGCAGCATGCGATTGAAGTTTGAAAACCGCTCTAGGAGATCCCATGATGGACACGCCAAATGGCACCGGATGGATCGTCTTTCGAGTTCAAGGTCCTATACCGCTTCGTGCGACGTGGGCCAGGAGACTTGCGGCTGAATCAGCCACGAAGGGCCATGCCACCAGAGGTCACTACTTGCCAGCTCTTCAGCCGTGACACCACGACTGGCTAGATCTGCTGGATTGTGCTCGGAACGCACATGTGACCATTGGCTGGCATCTGTATTTAGAGCAATCTTAGTCACTCGATTCGCTACGAAGGTGGTCCATTGACATGGTGGCTTGTTCAACCATGCCAACACAATGGTGGAATCAGTCCAGAAAAACGTCTCTATTCGACCGAACGGGATGTGAGGAAGAATTGCGGCCCATAGGTCAGCAAGAAGAACTGCACCACACAACTCTAAGCGCGGGAGTGAAACGATTTTGACAGGGGCGACTTTAGTCTTTGACGTGAGCAGACTCGACGAAATGCCTCCGTCGTATTGGATGCGAACATAAATCGCTGCCCCATAGGCCTTCTGAGATGCATCACAGAAGCCGTGGATCTGCACTTGTGCTCCCGGTCGGAATTGTACCCAACGCGGGACGCGAACCTTTTGAAGGGAACTATGGCTGCGAAGGAAATCATGCCAGCGTTGCCGTAGCTCTGCAGGGAGAAACTCGTCCCATCCAATGCCGGCTAACCATATATCCTGCATCAGGATCTTGGCCTGGACTACAAATGGGGACAACCATCCAGCGGGATCGAACAGTTTTGCGATTTGCGATAGGACGTCGCGCTTGGAATAATTCGCATTGACAACAAGCTCAGTCGGGACAAAATAGAACTCATCCGCCTTGGCGTTCCACCGTATTCCCAACGTTTTAGTGGTGCTCACCTCTTCGATGTCGAGGAAGTCACCTGAGAGCAGGTGGTCTGAAGGAAGTGCCTTTAGAAGAGTTCGCTCATTTGCTGTCCACTTGCGGAGAGGAAAACCTGCGGAGCTCAGAGCTGTCCTCAACTCCTGAATGGCTAAAGTAGCCTCGACCTTCGTGTGCGCTCCTGCAAGCACATCGTCCACGTACATATAATCTGAAACTATTCGAGACGCCCGTGGATATAGGGCGTGGACATCCTCGGACAGCTGCCGCAACGTTCGTAAAGCTAGAAACGGGGCACAATTAACTCCAAACGTGACAGTCTGAAGCTCATAGTCTCTGATGTCCCCACGATCATCTCGAAAGAGAATTCTCTGGAAAGCGGTGTGTGCAGGGTTTAGGAGAATCTGCCTATACATCTTGGTGATATCGGCATTAAAGACATATTGGAATGTTCGCCACTTTAGGATCTGGAGGGTGAGATCGGACTGAAGTACTGGCCCTGGATGCAGGATGTCATTCAGGCTGTTCCCTTTTGACGAAGGACTGAATGCGTTGAATACCACACGGACCTTTGTGGTAGTACTTTCGGGCTTGAACACCGCGTGATGGGGAAGATAAAAATTCACCGTGTCCGTATTCGGAGGCACAGGCTTCATGTGGCCAAGATCTATGTACTCTTTGATCACTGAGTCATAGGTATCTTTGAGAATAGGATCCCTTTTCAGGCGAGTCTCATTCCTTAGGAATTGTGCGAGAGCGAATGATCTGGAATGCCCCAAGTTGATGTGCTCAGCATCTTTAAAGGGTAGGGATACTACATATTTCCCGTCCCGAGACCTGATAGTCGTTCGAGCGAAGTTTTCTTCGCACAAGTTATCCGACTCCTTTACCACTTTACATGGAAGATCCTCCACCTCCCAAAATTTTGTGAGAAGTGTCTCCATGGTAGGTTCCGATTCTATGGATATCTTTGTCGTGAAGGACGAAACCCTACTAGTGGCTGTAGAAACTGGGCCGGTTAAAATCCACCCGAAAATGGTCTCTTGCCCTAGCAGTGACCCACATAAGTTTGGCTTCAAGCCTGAGAGGAGGACAGACGGAAGAATATCCGCCCCTATTAGAAGGTCGATCTGGGAGGGCTGGAAAAACAGTGGATCAGCCAACGGAATATTTGGTAGTCTTCCGAGAATGCTGCGATCGATCGAACTCGTCGGCAGATTCCCGGCCAGATTGGGCAACACCAACGCAGTCGTGTCTATCTTGAGCATCGGCTTCGCCGCCGTGCCCATCTGGAAATGGCACATCCTTTGTGAGACACCTGTGCTGGTTTGGTTCAGCCCCGTGATTCTAGTTCTCACGGCCTGACAAGGAAGCTTGATTCGAGTTGCAAGCTTCTCGGAGATGAAGGTGCCCTCGGAGCCTGAGTCTATCAAAGCCCGTGCGGGAAAGTTTTCTCCCTGGTGACAGACTTGGACAATGGCCGTTCCTAAAAGGATGCCCTGCCGATTGGAGGCGAAATGAACAGAAGTGTTCGCGATGGGCTGATCTGGATTATGAGCCTGCGCTGCGCTGGTGGAAGTAGCAGGACTTTCCTTATGAAGCAGCGTGTTGTGGCGGCCCTTGCACGTAAAACAATTGTGTCTACTTGTGCACTCCCGAAGATTGTGTCCTTTGGCGAAGCAATTAAGGCATAATCGCTTCTGCTTGATGTATGATACTCTTTGTGGTTGAATCATCTGGAGGAAACGAGGACACTGCCGAACTGGATGTGACTCTCTGGAGCAGAGATCACAGGACCGTACACGTGGGGCGACTTGCGTTTCAAAGGAGTTTACCCTTTTAGGCTGTGGGTTCCTGGGCTCCCTAGTATGTTGTGAGTTGGAAGTATGAAGTCGAACCTCTTCAATCGCTTCTAGCGTGCGATATCTCTCTTCGAGAAACGAATTCATCTCGTCCCAGGTAGGAATTTCGGACTTGTTGTTCAACGACTGCTCCCATAATGAGAGAGTGACTGTTGGCAACTTGGAAGAGCAGAAGAAAATCAGGATGCAATCCCAATTTTCTGTGGAGACATTGGAGTGTTCCATGGCAATCAAACACCCTTGAATTGTGCTCTGAAGATCCTTCAAGGCCGTTCCTGATTCGGTGCCTATTTTCGGGAGATTGAAAAGAACCTTCAACTGGCTGTTTACTAAGAGTCGCTTGTTTTCAAAACGCTCTTGAAGTGCAGACCATGCGGATTGGAACCCAGAATTTGTAAGGGGGGACTTGCTAACAATGGCGTGAGCTTCGCCGCTAGTTTTGGCGTTTAAGTGGAATAATTTTTCCACTGGAGTCAGCCTGGAATTATCGATGTAGATCGCTGTGAATAGGTCCCGGAAGGTGGGCCACCGCAGATAATCTCCAGTGAAGATTTCTGTGTCACATGGCGGAAGCCTGCAACCCTTCGAGAACGTCTCAACGGACGGATTTGAACTCCCCCTGAGAACTGGGGGCGGACAGACGGGCAATCTGTTCGTTTAATTGGGAAGCACACCTCTCATAAACCAAGTAGCAATTCTCATATTTGCTCTGAAGCTGCCGAACGCTTTCGCCACTTCCTTCGTGAAGGGCTAGTCGGGAGACTGCTTCGTATTCCCGCTCAACCTTGTCCCAGAGGGACTGGATTTGGTCTAGGCGGATCTTTAGTGTAAAAGCATTGGGCTCGGCAGAGGACGAGGATGCCGCACAAATCTGGCTTTCAAATTTGCTAAGCCGGTCGCTGGTGGCTATAAAATCAAGCACCGCAGCGTCTAAGGGGGTTCTAGTTTTTGACCTCAAATTCCCAGCGGGTCCGGCCCCTGTGTCCCTTGGGCTAGGATCCCGCTTCTGGCCTGCTTCAGACATCATAATAGTTGTTTGTGAAAAAGCGCAAAATTAACACCAAAAAAGAAATAGAGGACAACCGTGTAACTGGTGACTTGATTCTTCCGAATAAATTGGCTGGAAAATGATGCTTGTAATTATTTTATTATTTATTGTTTATATACAAGGTTCAAGGATTTGCTGTAGGAATGGAATAGTAGACGTGTTAATCTCTGTACTCAAGCCAGTAAACCGATCCAAATATAGTTAACTAACGTCGAGATGCAAGTATACGAAAAACGGTCGTTTGATCTGACGCAAAGTTTACTTTGCGGAAACCGTAAAACAAATATGCAGACCTGAGTACCGTCCGAAAAAATCCAGAATGTAGAAGTACCGTCCACCAGAAATGCGGAATGGAGAAAAGCGGAATGGTACTGATGTGAACTGACGGAAAACCGAAACAATACGGTGATTTGAGTACCGTCCGAAAAAATTCAGAATGTAGTAGTACCATCCACCAGAAATGCGGAATGTAGGAAATGCGGGATGGTACTGATGTGAACTGACGGAAAACCGAAACAATACGGTGATTTGAGTACCGTCCGAAAAAATTCAGAATGTAGTAGTACCATCCACCAGAAATGCGGAATGTAGGAAATGCGGGATGGTACTGATGTGAACTGACGGAAAACCGAAACAATACGGTGATTTGAGTACCGTCCGAAAAAAAATCCAGAATGTAGAAGTACCGTCCACCACAAATGCGAAATGCAGAAATGCGAAATGTAGAAATGTAACGCAGTGTGAAGACACTGTTACTGTGGCCGAATTAAATGTAGGAATATGTAAATGTGTATGTGTGTATGTTTATGTATGTTTATATGTTTATATGTTTATATGTTTATATGTTTATATGTTTATATGTTTATATGTTTATATGTTTATATGTTTATATGTTTATATGTTTATATGTTTATATGTTTATATGTTTATATGTTTATATGTTTATATGTTTATATGTTTATATGTTTATATGTTTATATGTTTATATGTTTATATGTTTATATGTTTATATGTTTATATGTTTATATGTTTATATGTTTATATGTTTATATGTTTATATGTTTATATGTTTATATGTTTATATGTTTATATGTTTATATGTTTATATGTTTATATGTTTATATGTTTATATGTTTATATGTTTATATGTTTATATGTTTATATGTTTATATGTTTATATGTTTATATGTTTATATGTTTATATGTTTATATGTTTATATGTTTATATGTTTATATGTTTATATGTTTATATGTTTATATGTTTATATGTTTATATGTTTATATGTTTATATGTTTATATGTTTATATGTTTATATTTTTGTATGTTTATATGTTTATATGTTTATATGTTTATGTTCGGAGGGGGATGGCTTTAACCTGAAATGCACTCGACAAGAAAAACACGGTAGAACAATTTCGGGGTATTACGCGACGTGCGTCTTTATTTGTGTAATGGTAAATTACTAATGACAAAGAAGAAGGCTTAAATCTAGCTTGGGGAGAGCGGATTAGCAGCTCCATGCACGAAAGTGCAGTGGAAGAGGGAGAGAGAGAGCGAGTGTACGGGATCACACTGCCTCCGGAAAATAAATGCCCTTCTGGCGTGAACATTCTCCCCCCCCTTGCGAGGATACGCAGCAAAAAATATAAGAAGGCCTTCGAGGCCCCCTAGCGAGGATACGCTGTAGGAATACAGGAGGCCTTTGCTCGGGAAAGCGTTGGGTACGCTGAGCGCTCGTGGACGTGGAGAAGTGTGTGGTGATCCTGGCCACACGACTGGCATCGGTCGTCACTGCGGCAAGATCCAGTGGAATGGTGATGGGCGAGGCAATTGACGCAGTATTTCTTCTCGATGACTGCTTGGAGCCGTTTCTCCGCGCTAAGCCGAAGAAAACGGTGGCACTTCCGAAGAGGATGGTTCCCTTGGCAGACTCGGCATGGGTAGGATAAAATACCTCGGGAACGTCTGCATTTCGTCTCGTTGTACGGAACCCAGTAATTGGAAGACTCAGGAGCAGTAGTCACTCGTGTGGAGAACGAGGAAATTCTTTGGATCGGATCAGAAGCAGTATCAGGAGCAGTCGGTTCACTGGAGGAGCAGTTGATTGGATGCAACAAAGTGTGATGCCGACCGTGACACTTGAAGCACTTGTGGGCGCTTGTGCAATTACGGAGTTGATGACCGCTTGCAAAGCAATTTAAGCACAACCGCTTCTTCTGGATATAAGATGTACGATCCTCTGTCGTCATCTGAAGGAAGCGTGGACATAAACGCACTGGATGGTTCTCTTTGGAACATACATCGCATCTTTTGGATATCGGAACGATCCTCGTACTGAAGGATTTCAGTATTCGTGGCGACACGTCGGAGGGTGTCGGTTCTGACGGATGGAGGCGCAACTTAGGAGGTTGGATAGAATCTATAGTTTCTAGAGTTCTATGGCGCTCAGTCAGGAATGAATCAAGTTCTTGCCACGTTGGAATTTCGGTTTTATTTGTTAAGGACTGCTCCCATAGTGAGAGCGTCAGTTTTGGAAGTTTCGTGGAACACAAATAAACCAGGAGACAATCCCAATTATCCGTAGGAAGGCCGGACAAATTTAGGGATGTGAGGCAGTTCTGGATTGTATTTTGCAGCTCCTTCAAGGCTGCCGAAGATTCTTGTGCGACGGACTGCATGTTTAATAGCTTTTTCAGTTGGCTGTTCACCAGCGCTCGTTTATTTTCGAAACGCTCAGATAGGTTTTTCCAGGCTGAGCGGAAACCATCGTTGGTGAGTGGCGAATTGGAAACTACGGAATGAGCTTCACCACTAGTCTTGGCATTTAGATAGAACAACTTTTCAACAGGGGTCAGCGCAGGATTGTCTATATAGACCGCTGTGAAAAGGTCTCGGAAAGTCGGCCAGCGAATGTAATCGCCCGAGAAAACTTCTGTTTCGCACGGAGGAAGCTGACAGCCAGACGGATAGGAATTTTGGGGCGGAACGGGTTGGACTTGAGCTGTTGTAGTAGCGATCGTTTCGATCTGTTCCATGAGCTTTGCGGCACACCTTTCGTATATAAAATAGGCATACTCGTATTTTGCCTTTAGAGTAGGTAAGGTGTCCCCCGTGCCCTCTAAGCCAACTGAAATTTGCTCTGAACAAGCTTCGTACTCTTTCTCGACTTTATCCCATAGCGCTCGGACTTGGTCGAGATGGATTTGGCACGTGTACTTGGATGAACTTGGGGCTGCTGGATTGCAGATTTTGGAATCGAAGTGACTTAGACGGTCACAGGTCATCGTAAATTTATTTAAACTGCAGGAAGTCATTCTGGATATATTTTAGGAAAATTTACTGTCGTATATATATCTGTGTATATTTCGAAATATTTACGTGTCGAAGCTGAATTGGAATTTAGGAACCAATCGGAATGTATTAGGAATTTTATTTATTTGTAGAAGCAGGATTGGAATTTAGGAACCAATCGGAATATATAAAATTAAATTTAATTTAATTTAATAACGAATTAATTGAATAATATTCTCTCTGCTGCAAAACGGATACGGTCACACTAATGCGGATATGGAAGCGCACTTGAATTCCTAACTGATTCAGTTAGTTGGAATTTTTATAAAAAATAATTTTAAAATTATTTTTGTGCCTGGACTTATCCAGTTGACCGCTGCTGTATTTTCCGCGGTACTGTTCTTGGAGATAAGGCGTGCGTGTGAATATGTTTATGCATTAGCCGTTGCGAATGCAAAATAGCGGATACAACGGAGTCGGAGAAAATTGCCAAAAGTCGGAGCGTCGACTTGCCGACGATTACATATGTACATATGTAATTGCAATGTTTGCCTATGTTTGCATGCAGCTGAGCTCAGGATAGAGCAAAGGAATGACAATAAATATTGTTTATTTGGATGAAGCTCCGCTCAGGATAGAGCAGGGAAGAGCTGATAAATAAATGCACAAATTAAGTCGGCGTTTCTGAGCCGTGATTCTGGGGATATATTTATTTATTTATAGGAGCTGTGGACTGTATTTGTAGAATTTTTTAGTTGAACGTTGAGGAATTATTATAAATATATTTATTTTATAATTTGTGGGGTAAATTATTTAAATTATTAAAATACCCGTGCCGGAATATTTGGAGGTTTATATATTTAATTTAATTTTGTGTAAATTGCTTGTGGCGCTCGTAGATCAGTGGAGTGGACTGTATTGCATATCGGAGAGTGTAAATATGTAACTGCAAGCGGAACAAAGTGAACGAAGAGAATTTCGGAACGAGAAGTTTCACTGTGGCTTATAGACGTACATATATTTAATTTACACTTTTGGATTTTGGAATGTTTATTTACTATTATTATCCAGGATAGGAATATTTATAGCGTAAATTATTGGTGCCGATTGTAGATAAGTGGACATATGTATGTAGGTGTAGAAGTGGAAATAAATGCAAGCGGATCACAGTGAACGAAGAGAAATTCGAAATCGAAAGTTTCACTGTGGCTTATGGCATATATTCGCATGAATTCGCGGAAAATTAATATAAATTAATTGCGACACTAGGATTCTACAAATCGGATTCGGAATTGGAAGCTGCCGTTGTGTCGGATCAATCGGACTAGGATTTAGACACAAATCATAAAAATGACCGGCAGGGCAGCAAAGTAAAATGTTTACTTATCTTGTGCGGTGTTAAAGCCACCGGAACTGCTGGAGATAGAATTATCCGGCTCTGTTGGACCAAATGTTCGGAGGGGGATGGCTTTAACCTGAAATGCACTCGACAAGAAAAACACGGTAGAACAATTTCGGGGTATTACGCGACGTGCGTCTTTATTTGTGTAATGGTAAATTCCTACTGACAAAGAAGAAGGCTTAAATCTAGCTTGGGGAGAGCGGATTAGCAGCTCCATGCACGAAAGTGCAGTGGAAGAGGGAGAGAGAGAGCGAGTGTACGGGATCACACTGCCTCTGGAAAATAAATGCCCTTCTGGCGTGAACAGTTTATATGTTTATATGTTTATATGTTTATATGTTTATATGTTTATATGTTTATATGTTTATATGTTTATATGTTTATATGTTTATATGTTTATATGTTTATATGTTTATATGTTTATATGTTTATATGTTTATATGTTTATATGTTTATATGTTTATATGTTTATATGTTTATATATTTATGTTTATATGTTTATATGTTTATATGGACAATTGGGAAATATTAATTGCACAAAATTAATATTTGTTTATGCAACACCGATCCGTTGAACAAAATAAATTAATGTAGACAATCGATGACACTTGGAATTTCGGAACCAAATGTGTAATGTATGTATGTAGGTAACTATTAATTGCAAATCGATCAGTTGCAAAAAAATAAATGAATGTTGAAAAACGATGACACTTGGAATTTGGAACCAAATGTGTAATGTATGTATGTAGGTAAATGTATGTTTATATGGCCAATTGGGAACTATTAATTGCAAATCGATCAGTTGCAAAAAAATAAATGAATGTTGAAAAACGATGACACTTGGAATTTGGAACCAAATGTAGAATGTATGTATGTAGGTTAATGCAAAAAAACCGATCACTTGCCAAGAATAAGAGAACGTAAGAAATTGATGACACTTGGAGTTTCGGAACCAAATGTGTAATGTATGTATGTATGTAAATGTATGTTTATATGGCCAATTGGGAACTATTAATTGCAAATCGATCAGTTGCAAAAAAAAATAAATGAATGTTGAAAAACGATGACACTTGGAATTTTGGAACCAAATGTAGAATGTATGTATGTAGGTTAATGCAAAAAACCGATCACTTGCAAAGAATAAAAGAATGTAGGAAATTGATGACACTTGGAGTTTTGGAACCAACTGTAGAATTAGAACTATCACACATATGTACATCCATGCAGGGAACGATGTAAAAACTTAATTGGACAAAATGGCGTGCAGTACTTAGCTGACTATCCCTCGAAGAATCCGGCTGCCGAAGGACCAAAATGTGTAGTGAGGTTTCTGCTGGGGGTTGGTATGGTTGAGACCGGGATTGATCGGATTCCAAATAATAACGCAGAGGCGAGGGGGTTAGGTTTCTCCGAAAGGCAGTCTTTATTCGAATGGGTGTATATATATATATAAAGAATGTTCCAGAATTGACTTCAATGTTGCTCCAAGATCGTGTCTTTTCGTGGTGTAGAAAAAAAAGTAAGTAACAAAAAGTGTGGCCAGCGGTCCCTAATGGAAGAAATACTCCCTTTTTCAAAAGGGAGTGGGTGGATTCCCTTCTCCATTTAGGGACGCGTGGAACTGGCACACGGGAGCTGGTGTAAACACATATCAATCCACTTGTATGTTCCATTAAAACTGAATTCTCTCCCCATGAGTTCTTTTAATGTTCTATTAAATCGTTCAACAATTGAATCCTTTAGTGCACTAAATGTTGAATAATGATTAATTTTATAACGCTTCATTAATGCATTAAATTGGGTGTTAAAGAACTCTTTCCCATCATCTGTTTGAAGATTTGCGGGGACTCTACCACCATTCTTAAATACTTTTTCCATAGCCTCAGTAACATCTCTTGCACTTTTTGTTTTAATCGCTTCACCCCAAGCAAATTTGGAAAATGTGTCGATTACAGTTAGCAGGTAGCGATACCCATTATTGGAGGTTGAATATTTTCCCATTTCCACTAAGTCAACTTGAAATAAATTATCAATTCCCTTCATAATTACCCTACGACGATGGAGCGTGTAATTCATTAATAATACCCCGTCTACTCATATTTAAGGAATAACTTATTATTAATTTATTTTAATATTGTGAAGACTAATAAATTATTTTAAAAAACTAATTTTTTCAATAATGCTTGAGATAACAACCTCAAGTCGATCCAATCGATCTTCAATATCCCCTGTTTTAATATCAGGTAAAGACACAATTAATTCATTTTGATGTGAAATAATTGAATCTCTTAGTCTCTCTATAGATTGATCAACATAGTCTTTAGTAGCTTTTTCGTCAGATTCTTTTCCATTTTTCAAACCTTGAATACTAAAATTTCCCGAAGTATCAACATCAATAGCCTCTAGCCCATCAAAGCTTTGACCGATTTCTTTTCGATATTTGATATTCAATGATGATAAAGATATTGTCAACTCGTGAATGGCTTTATCAACATATTCTTTAACTACGATATCTCCATTTTCCTTTGGAAAGCCAGCATTTTTTAAACGCCTTCTTTGTAAATTAAAATTTCCATCGCTGTCGTTTCATGTAAATAGCGTCCAAACTTGTCAACAGACATTATGTTAACCTTATTTTATTTTTAAGCTCTAAATATATACTATATTAATGTATTATTTGAGCCTCTCTAAATTGTTCAATTATAGATGTAATTTCATTTGAATGGGACATATTTCCTGAAGACTGTGATCCAATTAATAGCTGTAATCGTTGGACTAATTCATTCGCATTGTCCTAGTATACGAAGTTTGGCTTAGTCATCTCAAGTCTCATGAAACCAGTCCCTGTTATCTTTTTTTAGTTTGTTTTGGTGTAGATTCGGCAATCGGAGATTTAGCTAAGAGCGGCTTAATAATTTCCGAATACTTCAATGCCCTTGTTCCTTTCACCTGTCCATTCGGATGAAAGTTTCTTCGATAGACATTCGTTTTTACTAAAATTTGTCTATAAATTTCCAATTCATCAGAGTTATAGTTTTGTGGTATGTGATGACATATTAAAGAATATAGACCATTTGTAAGCTGCCAGTTTTCACCATCTTCAAATTCTATTCTATTGTTGGAAACACTTATATGGCTACTCCCAAGCATTAATTTACCATCTCCATTTTTTCTAGGACCATATGTCTTATCCAAAACCCGTTCTCGGGCCAGTTCACTAATGTTGAAATTTTTTGAAGTCTCCTTCACAGCTGATGTGGTAGGAGCGAAAGAGTCCTCCTTATGCCTCTCATCCTCGCCCTCCTCCTCCTCCTCCTCCTCCTCTATAGCTGATTGAGAATAGAATATATCATCATCATCATCTTCATCATCATGATCATAATCATTACCCCAATCATATGATTTGTGGACATCATTATATTTAGGAGTCGAGTTTTGTTTATTTATATTGTTAAATGAAAGTTTCCTCTTCTTTTGTGGTGTATCAATGATTAATGAATAATTGTTTTGTTTAGTTTTTTTTTCTGTCTTTATATTTTTATAATCCTTAGGTAATATATCATATAGTTTTTTATTATCATTAACAAGTTCATGTAATGGATTAGTTATAGGTTTAAATGTTTCTTCAAGTCCCATAATATTTCGAGTTTGATTTTGTTTTAATTCTGAACATTTTTTCTTTAGAGCATTTCGACTTTTTGTCAATTGATTTAAAATTTGCTCATTCATTATGTTAAATTTTGTGAAACTAAATTTTGGAAGGAAGTGGATATTACTCCTTTGCGATTGAAAAATGTAATGAAAATTAAATCATAATTCAATTACATTTATAGCTTATATCAGAAAACTAAACAGACCTGGTAACCTGATCAGTTAATCAGACCTGGTAACCTGATCAGTTAATCAGACCTGGTAACCTGATCAGTTAATCAGACCTGGTGTTAACCATTCATTAAAAGAAGAAAAAAATATATCAAGCTGAAAACAAATTTTCCCATATCCCGAATAAAAAAGTTTAAAATTTAATGTTTTTCAATCATTTATATTTTCATTTTTATTTAAATTAAATCAATGTAAATAAACTGAAAGAAAAATGCTGAAAAAGAAATTTTTTCCCAATCCCAAATAAAAAATCTTTAAAAATTTAATGTTCATATTATTTATTCGTTTTTATTTAAATTAAATCAATGTAAATAAACTGAAAGAAAAATTCTGAAAAAGAAATTTTTTCCCAATCCCAAATAAAAGATCTTTAAAAATGTAATGTTCATATTATTTATTCGTTTTTATTTAAATTAAATCAATGTAAATAAACTGAAAGAAAACTGCTGAAAAAGAAATTTTTCCCAATCCCAAATAAAAAATCTTTAAAATTTAATGTTCATATTATTTATTCATTTTTTCTTTTTTTTTCTTTTTACATTTTAACTACGAAATCTACATTTCCATCTGGCAACTTATACATAATGTATCTTTGTTGACTAAAAAAAGCTAAAATGCAATCTTCGACTGCATTATAGCGTTCTGGGAGATAAACGTAATGAGCCTACAACTCAATCCTTACATTTTCTCCATATTTTCCCTTAACGGGGGAAGGTGACAAAATTTCGAATCCCGTATTAATCGGGAGCAGATTAAAGTTAAGCTTGCCTTTAACTCTACACGCGTTAAAGGCAAGCATAAGGGGGTCCATTTGAATATCATCAATTAAGGCATCCAAATCCTCTTGTGTCACACCACAAGGTAATTTGGATGCTGAATTGATGATGGTAGTATTACCCTTGTTGGAGGTGGAGGTTGAGGTGGAGGTGGATGCGGTGTTGGCGTTCACGTTGTTCATAGTGGATGTGGTAGAGCTGGTGAATGTGGTAGAGGTGGTGGAGCTGGAGCTTGATCTGGTGCTGGTGGAGCTGGAGCTGGAGCTGTAGCTGATGCTTGTGCTGGTGCTGGTGGAGCTGGTAGAGCTGGAGCTGTAGCTGATGCTTGTGCTGGTGCTGGTGGAGCTGGTAGAGCTGGAGCTGGAGCTGTAGCTGGTGCTGGAGTTGGTGCTTGTGCTGGTGCTGGAGCTGGTGCTTGTGCTGGTTCTGGAGCTGGTGCTTGTGCTGCTTCTGGGCTGGTGCTGGGCTGATGCTGCTGCTGCTGCTGACTGCTGGTCAGTGAATGATATTTTTCCTCCAGGAACTGGCTGAATTTATACACAACCCAGGACCGAATTTCTTCTTCTTCTTCTTCTTCTTCTCCTACCTACTCATAGTTCAATGGAATGGTGTGAGAAGAAGGGTCAGTTCGCCGAAAGGTTGTCGTAGCGTAATAAAAGCAAACATATAGCCACATTAGCGAGACGAAGCGCAGTCTAGCAAGAATTTTATACACAAGTGTCCACAGTTAAAGGTCCCAAATTTTTGGAATCGTTGATAATTATACCTGAGGTTTTTTCCCAAATATAAAACTACTTCTAATGGTGGCTGTAAATTTCCAAAACTGTCGAAATAAAATGAATCTAATCCCTTCTTAAAATATGCTACCCAATGCGTTCCATTTGATGAAGAGTCTGATAAATTTATTATTCCACACTCATGATAAAGAGGGAATTTAGGTAACTCATTTTTCATATAAACTCCTCGAAAGTGTGGAATATTTTTAAAGCCAAACTTCATTATATCAAAGTTGGATAATGCCCTTTTGGGTAGCACATTTAATAGTTTTTTTGACTACGTTTTTGTTTTTCTTTATTTTTTGAAAAAGAAATCCCAAAACCCTTTTTAAATGGCTGCAAGTATAAACCTTTACCAAATGCAACTGATTCAAGCTTTCTATTATGTCTCTGGTTTTCCTCCAGCTGTGCTTTAGCAATGCGTGCACTGTTTATAGTCTTTGCTATTGCTGCACTACCTGAAGCCAAACTCCCAACAGCACTTAGAGCTGTTAAAATTGGAACGAGTGGCAGGAAGCCTCCTATTTTTGGTACATTGATAATGCGAGGAATTGTTATATTTTTCTTACATCCCATTGTGTTTTTTACTGCTTTGCGTGCTACTTTTATTGCGTTTAATATGTCAAGCGGCTTATTCTTTTTCAATTCCTTGGTGGCATGCGTGATTATTGAAGCAAGGGATTTTTTAATGTCTTCTTCTTCACTTGCTTTGTACCCATTCCAAACTTTTTCTTAGCCTTTATCATATTTGTTACAAAATAAGCTGCAGCTCTCTCCCCGATACTACTATCCTTTGCTTTAACTCGATCCCAAGCCCTATTAATTAAAACAGAGTCCGCTTTATGGCGATCACTCAAGTCCTTACTGTTTGAGTATTCTATATCATGAATTCTACACGCTTCATCTAACCCGTTAATTCCACGATCGCCTCTAGCTAATCGTTTATCTAGCTTTGTACCAGGTCCACAGAAGTTATAACCAGGTAAATGAGCCTCAAAGGGTAGAGCATCAATAATATTGTTGGATATACGTTCAACTCCCGCATAGAGCGGACGTGGTCTCGCGCGAGCTCCGGGAAAACAATTTAAAATAGTGGATGAAATAGTGGAAACTTAAAGAATATTATACTGGATCACTCCAAACAGTGCGAAAAGACGCTAACAATTAAAAAACAAAGAAAAATATAATCATAACTAGTGTTATGATTAATACAAGTGCTTATTTAATTTAAACAAATAAGTGCCACGCATTACAAGCTCAAAAAATGAGCAGCGATCAAAAGAATGAGCGTAGAAGCTCCGTCAACCCAAGAAATGCTTGCTACTCTTATTTCTCAACTCGCGATATAGATCAAAATCAGAAATCGACAAAGAGCAACTCGACTCTACTGACCGTCGACAGCAAGAGAGCCAGCTCATGCTCACCCTCTCTGCTCACCCTAACTCCCGCATCTTGGAGTTACCAATGCCAAACCCCACCACCGCCGGCTTCGCTGAATGAAGCTCCAACAACAAGCAGTGCTACAATTACTGCAGTTGCAGCAAAATTACCACCAATACCAATACCAATAACTACCAATATTGCGAGTTCGGTCCCAACGGCTGCAGAACAAAATAAAATGCCAACAAAATCACTTAGCTCCGATAAGCAACAAGCGGTCCCGGCTATACAGACCGGTATGGACCGCTACATCCAGATTAAGCGCAAGCTGAGTCCACTCAACACGGTTGGTAACAAACCGAAGATCAACCGAACCAACAAAAGCACCGACCAAACGAGGAGCTCCAATGAAAACCGTTTCTCCATCTTAGGAGAGGCGGACAATAACCAACCAGAGTTGGGGCAGGAGACCCAAAGGAAACCTAAGCCCCCACCTATTTACATAAGAGAAAAAAAAGTTCAAGCGCCCTGGTCAACAAAATTGTTGCGCTGGTCGGGGACGAGAATTTCCATGTAGTTCCGCTTATTAAAGGGAACATACACGAAACAAAGGTTCAAACGAAGTCCGAAGAACACTTCCGAGCTGTGTCTAAGTACCTGGAAGACACAAAAAAGAACTTTTACACCTATCAACTAAAAAGCAGCAAGGGACTGCAAGTTGTGCTAAAAGGTATAGAACCTGACGTCACCCCCTCTGAAATTCAAGAAGCCCTTAAGGCCAGGGGCTTCTGTGCCAAAAATGTTAGCAATATTGTTAACAGAAACAAAAAACCTCAACCACTTTTCAAGGTCGAGCTTGAACCAGATAGCAAAGCCTTAAAGAAAAACGAAGTGCACCCGATCTACAAGCTGCAGCTCTTACTGCACCGAAGAATCACCGTGGAAGAACCCCACAAACGCAACGGCCCTGTTCAATGCACAAACTGCCAAGAGTATGGACACACCAAGACATACTGCACACTTCGGACGGTCTGCGTAGTCTGCGGAGACTTCCACAACTCCGTAAACTGCCCCGCAAACAAAGAAGACCCCCAAATGAAAAAATGTGGCAACTGTGGAGGAAACCATACGGCAAACTACAGAGGCTGTGCGGTCTACAAGGAGCTGAAGAGTCGCATGCGACGAGCGACAGCTACGAACCAACAACATGCACAAAATGTGTATTACAACTCAAAAAGTACGCCAGACGTATTTTTCGCCAAGGCAGCCAGATCATCATTTGGGCAGCTAAATACAACCAAGGGAATCTCCTACGCCGAAGCACTAAGAACAGGCATGGAAAATCCACCCCAGCCTCACCCAGAAAATGCTCAGCAGGTTCCAGGGCAGCCGCAAAGCAAATTGGAATCTATGATGTTCACCATGCAACAAAGTATGATGGAACTTATGTCATTCATGAAAACAACCATGCAAACCCTTGTTCAGAACCAGAACATGGTAATTCAGTTGCTTGTAGCACAACAGTCCAAAAAATAAATGACTAACCTACGTATATCCATGTGGAATGCCAACGGCATTTCACGGCATAAACTTGAAATAACTCAATTCCTAAACGTAAATCACATCGACGCCATGCTGCTGGTTGAAACGCACCTCACAGGGAGATATAACTTCCATATAAGAGGTTATACCTTTTACCGCACAGATCATCCGGATGGCAAGGCACACGGCGGAACGGGCATCTTAATCAGAGAACGCATCAAACACCACTTTCATCAAAGGTTTGCAACAAATTACCTGCAAGCCACGTCCATAAAAAGTGAACTCAGGAAACGGAAACCTTTGCATTGCCGCTGTCTACTGCCCACCTCGATTTAATATCTCTGAAGGTCAATTCATGGACTTCTACAACACTCTGGGGGATCGCTTCATAGCCGCAGGAGACTACAACGCCAAACACACGCACTGGGGATCACGCCTCGTGACTCCCAAGGGAAGGCAACTGTATAATGCACTTATAAAGGTGAGCAATAAACTGGACTACGTTTCTCCTGGTAGCCCCACATATTGGCCTGCAGACCCAAAAAAGATCCCAGATCTAATTGATTTCGCGGTGACAAAAAACATCCCACGCAATCTAATAAGCGCCATAGCACTACCGGATCTCTCATCTGACCACTCGCCTTTGTTGATAAGCCTTCGTCAAAGCCCAGAAATTGCGGACCACCCCTACAGGCTGACGTCGCACAACACTAACTGGATGAAATACAAAAAGTATGTGAGTTCCCACATTGAGCTAACTCCCCAACTAAATATCGAAGCGGACATCGACTGCTCCTCCTCCGCCCTGGAAGAGGTACTCGTCACAGCAGCCAGGATCTCAACCCCTATACGGAAAGATGGGGAACTTAAGAAGTTCAAAACCAACCGGCAAATCGAACAGCTGGTTCAGGAAAAGAGGCGTCTGCGACGAGCGTGGCAAACCAGCAGATCGCCATGCTCAAAGCAACGTCTTACTGAAGCCACCCGCAATCTTAACCGGGCCCTGAAGCAAGAAGCTGAAAATGAACAACTTAAATATATTGGAAAACTCTCGCCAACTAGTACAAAGCATCCCTTGTGGAGGGCTCACCCAAGTCTAAGCTCTCCAATTCAAACCGTCACCCCTATAAGGAATTCCTCAGGGTGCTGGGCCCGCAGCGACAAAGATAGAGCCGAATCATTTGCCTTACATCTCAGAGGCGTCTTCCAGCCGAACCCCGCAGCTAATGATTATGTTCCCCCGCAAATCCACCTCGAAACTGAATCCACGCCAACTACATTTCAGCCGAACGAGATCACAAAAGTCATCAGGGAGCTAAAACCAAAAAAGGCTCCAGGCGGTGACCTAATAACTACAAAAATGATAATGGAACTTCCGTACTGTGCTATTGAGGTCATCTGTAAACTCTTCAATGGAATTATAAGTCTCGGCTACTATCCAAGGAAATGGAAAAAATCAATTATTATAATGATACCGAAGCCCGGAAAAGATCACAAGATTCCGTCATCTTACAGACCAATAAGTTTATTATCATGCTTGTCCAAATTATTCGAAAAATGCCTTCTAACGCGCATAATACCATATATGGGAGCCCACAACATTATCCCAGCCCATCAATTTGGCTTCAGAGAAAAACACGGAACTATAGAGCAAGTAAACAGAATAACATCAGAAATTCGCACAGCCTTCGAACATAGGGAATATTGCAGCGCGATATTCCTCGACGTATCTCAAGCATTCGACCGCGTCTGGCTCAAAGGTCTCATGCATAAAATTAAAACACACTTGCCCGGGTACACTCATAAACTCCTTGAATCCTACCTCTACAATAGAGCCTTCGCAGTAAGATGTAACACAACAATTTCCGACAGCTACACTATCGAAGCCAAGGTAGCGCACTTGGGCCAACTTTATTCGTCCTCTACACAGCAGATATTCCCACGAGCGACCGACTAACAACATCCACCTTCGCCGACGACACTGCGATCCTTAGCCGCTCCAGATGCTCAGTCCGTGCAACAACCCAACTCGCCAACCACCTCGTGGTAGTCGAAGTGGCTATCTGACTGGCGTATTAAAATAAACGAACAAAAGTGTAAACACATAACGTTTACCCTTAACAGACAAACTTGCCCTCCGCTCTGTATGAATAGCACGCAGATCCCCCAAGTTAATGAAGTAACATATCTCGGCATCCACCTCGACAGACGTCTAACATGGCGTAGACATATCGAATGCAAGAAACTGCACCTAAAACTGAAAGCCAGCAGCCTCCACTGGATTATTAACTCACGATCGCCCCTGTGTCTGGACTACAAGGTCCTGCTCTACAACTCCACTCTTAAGCCAATCTGGACGTATGGCTCCCAGCTGTGGGGGAACGCGAGCAGAACCAACATAGACATCATACAGCGAGCCCAATCAAAGATCCTGCGAACTATCACTGGGGCACCATGGTATATTCGTAATTCGGCATTCTCGCAGTAAAAGATGAAATAGACAGGCAAAAAGCGTCCTACAATGAAAAACTCTCTGTCCACCCAAATCCTCTAGCAAGGGTCTTGACTCGGGTCTCCAGCCGAACCCGCCTGCAACGTACAGACCTTCCAACCCAGCCATAACTTGTCAGGGCCACTGTCTCAGTCTTCATGACTCCTAGTTAGGTTATAGTATAAGATTTGATACACTTATTGTTAGTCTCATAAATGAGAAGATTCAATAAATAAAAGCAAAGCATAAAAAAAAAAAAAAAAAAATAATAATATTGTTTATGAGCCCAGTTCCCCGTTTGACATTTGCTTTATGACTGTTTATATTATAAAGACGTTTAACCAATTTATAAGAACCTCAATTAACAAAAGATTGTCATTGAATGAAGTACTTATCACAATAACATGCGTTTATTAAAGCAAAATAAAAACATCATAGTTCGAAATATTGAGGGTGGTGGAGGAGGAGAGAACAAACCTCCACGCCACAGCACTTTGTTACCGAATACAAATAGATCCTTAATTGTCGGTCCATCAAATTGTGGGAAAACTAATGTGATGTTAAGCCTGATTGAAAGTCCAAATGGTCTCAAATTTGAAAATATTCAGGCATGCTCCGGTAATCGTAATTTTTTCCCGATTTCGATTTGTCCAAAATCTTACGATTTCGATTTTAGGTGCTCCGGTTTTCATAAAATTTTTGCTATCGTCGGTAAACAGCTGTTTGGGGTCAACAGTAAACAGCTGTTTAAGCTGTTTCCTACACAAACGTGTTGCCACATTTTTCACAGTTTTAATTCCGATGTTTTCAATAACATTTTTACTGTATTCTCACCATAAAAGTAATTAAAATAAATAGCAATATTTATAAAAAACATTTATGGCCCTGATTTAAATTTAAATTTTATAAGTATTTTTACCTGGCTGTTTCAATCCACCATATGGCATTCCAAGTATGGCAACCCTGGCGATAATTTTCGACCAAGTACTTTTCTACATTTGGCCAAATCGAGATTGCTTGTTGCCGACGGCAAAATTTGGTTTGTCAAATTTGAGGTGGGGTCAGAAATAAATTTGTTATAAAATAACTACGTGCCAGAATGATCTTGTGGTGGTGTGGAATAAACATCAATGACCACTGAGTAAACTATTTTTTTCCCTTAGTAAATTAGATATGATTTGATATAAAAAAAGGCATTTACTTTTCATTTCGGGCAGACAAAGGTGCCCGTTTTCCAATTCGGTAAAATTTTACGATTTCGAAAACCGGAGCACCGATTTTACGATTTCAATTCGAAATCGTAAAAATTTACCGAATTCGGATACCGGAGCATGGCTGATTTATGTATTTTCGAAAAGCTTATTTCAACCTAAATATGAGTATTTGGAAAAACTTATCAAGCCAATACGAGGAATGGGATATTACACATTTTCATCAAATGACAGCATTATATCACCAGAAGAAGCAAAAAAGAATTCTATTATGATCTTCGATGATATTCCTGCTTCGACGAAGCAGGACAATATTAAAAGCTTTTTCTCTTTCGGAAGACATATGAACATAGATTCATTCTACTTATCTCAAACGTATTCACATGTTGCCAAACATTTAGTACGAGATAACTGCAACATTTTAGTAGTTTTCCATCAGGATTTACTAAACATGCGAAACATTTATAGAGATCATGTGTGTGGTGATATGACATTTGATACATTTATGGATATTACAAGAAAGTGTTGGGAGACCAAGTTTGGTTTTCTCTTAATTTCTGAAGACGACGAAATTAATTCTGGACGTTATCGCAAAGGCTTTCATCAATTTATTATATTATAAAATTCATATTTATATTTATATAACTACGCTATGATAATGATTATTTGAACAGTTTAAACTTAAGCTTCATAATGAGTACATCGTTAACAATTGCATTAACTGGGAATACTTCAGTTATAAACGAAAACTTTTTCCCACAGATTGAAATGAAACGGAATTATGAATGTGCTCTTATTGATTTCTATACATTCAATTCAATCCCAAATGTTGATACGAAAAACAATCTATTTCATATTGGGAATAAAGTTATTGAAATACCAGTAGGCTCATATGAGTTTGATGATATTATTAAATATATATTTAATAAGTCATAAAGAGTTTCAACTTCATGACAGTGTCAAAATTGAATGTAATAATAATACATTTCAAGTTCATGTTATTACAAAAAATGAAACTATATATTTTAATCATGATCGATCAATTGGTCAGCTATTTGGTTTCAATAAACGAAAATTACGATCACATAATGATGAAATTTACAAATCGGATAATCCTATAAATATTACAAATGTAAATTCCATTAGATTGGAATGCAACATTATTAGCGGATCATATGTCGGTAATAGATCGAATCATGTAATACATGATTCAAGGGACAACTGTCCCTTGTGGATATAAAATCTGTGAGACACCGACTAATTTAATCTATTTACCGGTGAACACCAGACAAATAAGTACTATCGAATTACGCATTACAGATCAGAACGGAGATTTAATTAATTTGCGAGGGGAAACTGTAACAATTCGTTTACACTTACGATCAGTAGAATGATAATCTATAATAAAAAGCCGGTCCTTCGCCCCCTAATCAGCATTACAAAATCAAAAGCTGAAGTGAAAACATCATCACCGTCATCATTATCATATGAAAAAGCTTCTCACAAGCGAACTCCTCTCACATTAAAAAATAAATTGATTTTAAAATCACTTGCATTTAAAATAAAAAAGTAGTTTCAAATGAATGAAATTTTTCACGTTCTCGATAAACCAATTAATGATGAAACTATCATTAAAAAGGAATACCACACTTATTATCCATATCAACGAAACTTCAAGACAAATGATGAAGTTCGTATCACAATACAAAACCAAGATTTATAAGTCCTTCCATGTGAAAGTTTTCTCCACTTTGAAGGAACTCTTAGCAAAATTATTGATAAAAATACAGGAACAAGCAGTACAAATGGTGTTGATGGTTTGCTCAAAAATAATTGTATGGCCAATTTTTTGGATGAAATAAGATATGAATTAAAAGGATGTTACGCGGTTTTCGAAATCTTTAAGGATCGAAGTGCTTTTCGCGAAGGCAAGTAGTTCGCCTGGCTTCCTCCTGGAGGCATCTTCTAGCGATGCCAGAACCGGAGCGCCTAGGTATTCTATTCTTGCCCTTGCTAGGGCCGGACATTTGCAAATGAGATGCTCCAAGGTTTCAGTTGCCTCGGATTCATCACATTTCCGGCATTTGGTGTTTTCGGTAATGCCCAGCTTGACTGCATGAGCAGCAGCTAGGCAGTGACCTGTGAGAATTCCCACTAACAGCCTGCAGTCTTTCCTCGGAAGATGCAGCACGTAGTGACTGAGTTTTGCGTTGCGCTCTTTGCACATAATCTTTGATGTTTTGCAGGTTGTGGAATTTCTCCTCCACCTGCTGTTAGCTCGTGTGTCGGCCCGGCTCTCTAGCTCTCTTTGGAGCGTTCTAAGGGAGACAGGAACGTTTAATATTCTTTCAATCGGCAGTCCTACGCCTTCCTTTGCAAGTTCGTCGGCCGTCTCGTTGCCATCGATGCCCTGGTGGCTGGGAACCCAGTAGATCCGCACTGACGTAGTCGTGCTGAGGATATCTAGTGCCTCCCTGCTTGCCAGTGCATTTTTGGAACTGACCGCCGACGATCGCCGCTTGACTGTCTACGAACAAATTGACCGCTCCATATGGGCGGTCTATGCTCTGCGCAAGCTCTGCCGCTTTCCCTATGGCGAATACTTCCGCCTGGAAGATGCTGCATTGGCTTGGTAGCTTATACGACAGCCTCATTTCAGGGTCTGTACAGTATATGCCCGCTCCAACTCCTCCTTCCATCTTGGAGCCGTCGGTGTATATGTTGAGGTGTTGAGCATGGTCCTGACCTGTTTTCCAGTCGTCTGGTCCCATGAATGTAGTTGTTTTTACATCCGGGCACGTTCTGGTGACCATGTAGCCAGATATACTGCTCATGTCTCGACCAATTGAACTATGCCCGAATCCCTGTAGGGACATATTTCCTGATGCGGCTAGGCGTTGTGCCGCCTTTCCTGCAATCAGTTGCGCGTGGATGTCTAGGGGATCAACTCCTATTATAGTTTCGAGTGCTTTTGTGGGGGTTGATCTCAGCGCCCCTGTTATGCAGAGCAGTGCCTGCCGCTGAGTCCTCTCCATGAGCTTGTTATACGTCTTCTTTTCCATGGCCTGCCACCACACTAAGACTCCATACATCAGAGTTGGACGCACCACCGAGATGTAAATCCAGTGCATTAGAGCGGGTGAGAGGCCCCATGTGCTGCTAAGCATCTTCTTGGATGCATATAGCGCTATGGTGGCCTTTTTTACCCTCTCTAATACATTGGGCTTCCATGCCAGCTTGCTGTCTAATACAATTCCGAGGTACTTGACTTGTGTTTTCGGGGTTAGCCTGGTAGAGTTGATTTTCGGGGGGACCCATAGCGGAACCTTGTATCTCTTGGTGAAGAGAATGAGGTCCGTCTTGTCCGCGTTGATACTGAGTCCTACCTTCTTCGCCCACTCACATATCTCCCTGAGTGTTGATTCCATAATCGAGCTGAGGGTCGATGGGCAGACTCCCGTGATAATTATGCTTATGTCATCAGCATAAGCTGTTATCTTTGGGGCCTTCCTCTCGAATCTCTTGATCAGGTCGTCCACCACCAGATTCCACAGAAGAGGCGACAGGACCCCGCCTTGCGGCGTGCCCCTGTGTGCTCCTTTCACCGTGGAGGCGGTGCCCCAATCGGATTGTACCCGCCTACAGCTTAGTAGATTTCTTATCCACATACTGATGGCGGGGGGCGTGTTTGCCGCTTCTAGGCGGTCCATTATAGCGTCTGTGGTCACGTTGTTGAATGCTCCGGATATATCCACAAACACTCCTAGAGCATATTCTTTGTTATACAGGGCTCTCTCAATGGTGGCTACTAACGAGTGTAGTGCCGTCTCCACTGATTTCCCTTTCGTGTAAGCGTGCTGGTTGGATGACAGCAGTCGTCCTACATCGTTTCTGATGTATATGTCCAGCAGCTTTTCTAGCGTCTTAAGTAAGAATGAGGTGAGGCTAATCGGCCTGTAATCCTTGGGGCTCACATGGCTGCACTTGCCTGCTTTTGGCAGGAAGACAATCCTAGAGGTCCTCCATTGGATAGGGATATAGCCCGTGCTTAGGCAAGCTGTGAATATAGCGTGTAGCCATGGGGTGATCACTTTTTGGTCACCTGTAGCATGGCTGGGAATATTCCATCTAGTCCTGGTGCTTTAATTCCCGCAAAGGAATCTATAGCCCATTGGATTCTTCTAGAGGATATTAGGTTTGTTGGGAGACTCTCTTCTCCAAGTGCGAGCTCCTGATGCTTGCTAGCATCGGATATCTCAGTGCATCCTGGGAAGTGAGCATGCATTAGGCTAGGCTCCTCGCTGCCCTCAGTCCACTGTCCGTCGTCGCGTTGGAGCTGACTCTGTATGGTGGGTTGCTTTGATAGCAACTTCCGGAGTCTAGCCGTTTCTGGGGCCGTCTCGATATTGGAGCAGAAGTTTCTCCACGAGCTTCGTTGTGCCCTGCGTATTTCCTTCTTGTAATCCCTGAGTAGGATCTTGTATTCCTCGTCGATCACATCCTCTTTCTCCTCTTTGGCGATTTTGAAGAATTCTCTGAGGTTATTGCGTAGGAGCGAAAGATTACTATTCCACCAGGGTGGCTTGGTCCTCTTCCTAGCTCTAGATGTCGGGCATGCTGCGCGTTGCGCATCTAGTAATTCCCTGGAGAGGGTCTCTAGGGACTTTTCTATGTCTTCAGCGGATTTTACTAGGCCCGGGCCAGTCGCGAGTCGTGTAAAGATTGTCTTCCTAAACTTTCCCCAGTTGGTGTTCCGGGGGTTCCTAAAGACAGTTGGTTTGGGAGAGTGGTCGAAGTCGTATTGGAATTGAATGTACTTATGATCTGAGAAGGATGGTCTCTCAAGGACTCTCCATTCTGATACCATTGTACATTGTCCCCTTACGAGTGTTATGTCTAGCACGTTTGAGGAGGTGGGACCTACGAAGGTATGTTCTTCTCCTACGTTAGCTATGCATAGGTTAGTGGGTAATAGAAAGTCTAAGAGTGACTCACCTCTGTCGTTGATGTCGGGGCTTCCCCACACGCAGTGATGTGCGTTGGCGTCCGCACCCACGATCAGTTGCTGGTCGTTCGGGATGGCTTCCACCATGCTCCTGAGTTCCTCCGGAGGGGCCGTTCTGTCGTGTGCCATGTAGCAGGAAGCTACCATAAGGCGCTTCTTCTCGCTCTCCAGCATCACAACAGTTAGGTCATCCGTGCTGTAATGAGACATAAGGTAAGCATGCAGACCCTTCCGTACAAGTACGGCGGTTCTATTTCTGCTTACCGATGGTGTGTAGAACAATTTGTAATTAGAGGACTTTAGTCCGGCGACGGCATTGCCCGAGGCAATCCATGGCTCCTGAACTAAAGCTATGTCGGCGGACCCTTGCTCCAGGGCTATGAGGAGTTCCGCCGACGCGATTTTACTCTTATGGAGATTGAGCTGCAGCACCCTGAGTCAACGTGGGCGGCGTCCACGATGGTTTCCAGACCTAAGTCCTTCTCCACCTCGCCTGCCTTCAGGGTGTGAGCATCCTTATCCCTGGGATGGCGTTTTTTGAGGCGCAGGTACACGCTCCCCATGCCCCACGCCATCTTCCCGTATCTCGGATAAAGGATGTCCTCTGCCTCCTTGTTGATCTGGAGGACTGCACTCTGGCCCCCCTCCTTGGGTAATGGGGTCGCAAGGTGCAGAACCTTCCAGTCCGCGGTTGGGATGTCCGGATTCTGACGCTGCAGCAGCTTCAGCGCCCGGTCCCCTTGGATTGCGATGGGGAAAAGAACCTTCGCCTTAGGAATGGACGGGATTAGCTCCCTGTCCACCACCTCCAGCTGGGCCCCCTCCCACAACGCCTCCAGTTGGCAGACCGTTTGTGTCAGCCACTTCCTCGTCGGGTCATCCTTACACTTCAGGATTTTGACCCCGTTCAGCCACCCGGCACCATCAAATGTGGGCATGGGGGCCTCGGAGTCTTCCTCCATCCGTGCAAATAATGACTCAACGAGTCGCGCATGCACCAACTTCCACCGCGGCTCGGTCATCTTGCCGGCTTCATCGCTTTTGTCAATGAGTGCCACGATCAAGTGTCGTTTGGTCACCTCACTGACTTTAAGCTTCTTCGTCTCGGGCTTCGTCGCTTTTAGGGGGGGAGCGCCTGCCTCCTTCGGCCCGCGTCGCCGCTTGCTCCCCGGTGCGTCCTTGTTGGCGCTCTCGGTTGAGCGTTGCCTCTTGTTGGCAAGCGACTCCTCCACCTTGTTGGCGAATCCGCCCGTTGAGCCCATATTCGGGAGGTTGGCGAAGTGCAGCCTCTCCTGTGGGGATAGGGCGGCTTTTTCCTGGAGCCGGCTCAGGATGCGAAGGGCGGCTTTATATTGCGCCTTAGCCTTCATCCCCTCGCTTGAACGCTTCGGCCCGTCCCTGCGCGGGGAGCTGGTGCCTGGTTTCGGCGAGCGGAGAAGGCTTTCCTCCTCTTCTTTAGAGAGCTGCACGCTCTCCAGGTCCGAGTCTGTATCGACTATGGCACCTGAGCGGCAAAGCTTCCCTTGCGACGTTGTGGCAGTAGCATTACAACTGATATGACCTGCTCCCGTCAAATCAGAGGTGTGACCGCTGGCGACACGCAGAGGGGATTGCTCCCCCCCGTGCCCGCCGATGGTAGCAGTCACGCCTTCCACCGACGTTTGGGCTGATATCCCAGCCCGAGTTGACTCCGTTTTCGTGTCCATATCAGAATACACTGGTTGATTTTCCGGGGAACCACCCACTTGCGTTTTATGCCTAACCGCCAGGCTGCGTTTTATGCCTAACCGCCAGGCACCTCCACCCATGGCAAAGTGATTCATTTCCTCCAGCTTTTTCAGCGGAAGGAATTGAACCGTTGCCTTAGCTAGACACTGTATTACCGCGGACGGAGCAAGCAGCAGTGCATTACCCGTTGTCCGGGATAATACAGTGCCCATTGCCCAGCCGGCGCCCTCTTGGAGGGTTCAGATGGAGGATTTTCGCCAGGAGAGAACATCAGGTCTGGTGGACATTTCACCTTTTCTGTACCACTGAAAATGTTGATTGGATTTGCTGAAGACTATAAAAAAGTTGTATTAAATTGTAAGCATGAAATCATCCTCCTACTAGCTAAAATTACAGATGATATGTATATTAAGACTGTTGATGGAAAAACGCATAATATCGCCATACTTAACATTAGCTGGAAAGTACCTCATATCGTTCCAAGCGATGCCGCAAAAATTAAAATGTATAATGTTGTTAAAAGCGGTGATAGTCTTCCGCTATCATTTCGTAGTTGGGAAATGCATATTAATCCTACGCTAGTACAAGGAACGCAACACGTATGGAATGTGAAACTGGCTGGAAATAGGGAACGACCACGCTTTGCTATCATAGCATTTACATTAAATGGAGAATTTATTTCAAATAATTTGAGAAATTTGAAGGTTCATTTAATACATCATCGAATACACACCTTTGACTGGTTTAACTCAACGTATTGTCTAAGAAGTTGTAGGACATTTCTTCATTCAATTTTTTGAAATCGTTGCAAGCAGACGTCTACGGTATAAAAATATAAAACAAACAAAAAATGTTTGCGGACAACGGAAGGAATATTACATCCAATATGGAAATCATTCAACTTATATTAAAAATAAACAACTTCTTGAAAATTTATGAGGAACAAATTTTCCCCGAACACACAAAATATTTGGAAGAGTCCTTAAAATATTTTTGTAATAGGCTGAGTGATTTTCCACTGGTTTCTAATATATATGGCGAACATTTCTCATCTTGTTGCTGGGCTCAAAATGATGTTAACGAATGCGTTGATACCTGCGCATGTCATTTCTATACTGTACGCTCAAACAAATGTCTTAAAATTATTAAAATGTATTTAAATTTAGAACTTCGTTTTTGATCATTGTACTTGAGAAAATAAAATTATACTTTTTCTGAAATAAAGTAACTACTCTTTTTATTTGGGATTGGGAAAATTTTCTTTTCAGCATTCTCTTAATTTTTATGTTTTGTTTACCTGGAATGGATGGAACAGAAATTTAGCGCTCTAAGAGATAGAGAGGGAGAAGCGGCGACTCATCCCTTAGTTGATTCGTTAAGCGGTTGGGTGCGGCGCCTGGCTTTATTGACTTTCCTTTTAATTTTCCCTTTTTTTCAGCATTTCGAAAGAATTTTCGAAGATATCCTTTTTTATCCCACCACACATCCCTCCCATTGTTTGTAAGCTGTAACCTTCGTAAGAACTTTTCAATTAGCTGTCTGCACATACCTTTTTTTATTATGAGGTGTGTGGCGCCTGGCTTGATTGACTTTTCCTTTTGTTCACTCCCGAAAGAATTTTCCTAGGATCCTATTTTTTATCCTACCAACCTTCCTAAGAACTCTTCAATTAGTTGTCTACACATACCTTTTTTTATTATGAGGTGGGTGTGTTGATGACATTCATAGGGGGGGTTGTGTGGGTTTAAGGTCACATCCCTTGACTTTTGATGCTTTGCATTCTTTAGAATACATGCAGTCTTTGAGACTGTCCCTTCCTTTTAGACTTCAAGAAATGCAGGTAAGCGTCTGTGAGCCCGTCCTTTCGAGCACGCACAAGTGACCTTTTCATCCCTTCCTCTTGTGTGTGCACAGGCTTTGTTGACCTGATCGCACGTGATTGAGGTGCGTGCACAGGTGCTACCCTCCATCCCTTTTTGGGTCTGATTCGATATCGCTCGATCGCATTCGCACTCGTTGTCGTATCGAGTGCGTCTTCGTGGCGGTAAAGCTTCCACACACGTTTCTCACGTGTCCTCACACCATTCAATCAGTGACCCTAATCAATTTTTATTACCCTACCCTTTTAAGGGGGTCAGATGACCCCTTTTTATCTAATTAATGACCCTATCAATTAGCGGCATATCAAAGGTGGCTCAGATGTAAGGTTTTATAACTACTAATAGCTAGATTCCCGCCGAAGCCAAAAAATACTGAAAACCCAGAAAATACTAGACATCGACGACGAGGGATTTTGAAAAAAGAACGAACAGGCACATTAGAAAAGGGAGTTTATTTTCGAGCACGCGGCGATCAAGAGCGTGAGGAAGCGATCTATTCTAAGGCTGGGATATCCTCAGCGGCTCAGAGTCCCCACATTATTTATATTGAAACAGGCAGGGGAATCGGGGATGGCGCTGGTGAAAGCGCGTATTTGCTTTAGGAGGATAAATTTGGGAAAGGGGCGGTCCGTGTAGGACTGCGTTTTATTTGGGACAGACTGGATGAGCGGCCCGAGCGGCCGGCCGGAGCCGGGAACCGCGTCGGAGCCATTGGAGGCGTGGTTAGGTACCCGGCCCTGTTTACCATGGTGCCGGGCAGCTGGCCGCGCCGGGGAAGATGCCCAGGTCAGGATGGTCGAGCGCGTAACCGTCGTCCCGGCCTCCTGATCCCGGAGCGGAGCCTCGGAACTGGGAATCGGCCCCGTTTACCGTGGTACCGACGCCCAATCCGGAGCGGAGCCGCGAACCCGGAAGCGGCCCTGTTTACCATGGTGCCGATGCCGTGGTCCGAAGCCGAGAGGGAGAAGGAACTCCGGATCTAGGAATCGGCCCCGTTTACCGTGGTACCGACGCCCCAATCCGGAGCAGAGCTACGAACCCGGAACCGGTCCTGTTTACCATGGTGCCGATGCCGTGGTCCGGAGCCGAGGCTGGGAAGGAATGCCGGGATCTTAGTGCCGACCCTGTTTACCATGGTGCCGGCGCTTCGACCCCGAGCGAAGCCGCGGAACCGGGAGAATCGGCCCCGTTTACCCTGGTACCGATTTCCCTGATCCGGAGCCAAAGGTGGAGGGCGATCTCGGGATCTGAGAGCCGGCCCTGTTTACCATGGTGCCGACCCTTCGATCCACGAGGCTCTGCGAAACCTGAGAGCCGGCCCTGTTTACCATGGTGCCGGCTTCCAAGTCTCGGCCTCCGCCGCTACGGGAAAGGTTGCGGAACTTGAGATCCGGCCCTGTTTACCATGGTGACGGGTCCAAGTCCGCCCAGAAGGGGGATTTAGGGAAAAGGAGGAGGAGCAGGGATTTTACTATTTGCCTTTTATTGTCAGTCTAATCTCCCTATGCTTGTTTTCCTACCTCTTGCCTGCACCACCGGCTCCCATTCCGCGGGAGGCCGCTTGGCCGGCTCACCCTACTTAGCCCTGGGCGCTGGACTCCATGTCCATGTGGCCCAGAGTTGAAAAGCTGCGGTACTTTACTCCACGTGTTTTTCCTGCGGGAATAGCGTCGCACGTCTGTACTGCTTGAGGGCCGCCGAAGTAAGAGAGCGATCGTTGGCGGCGATGCAGCTCGGGCCCCTCCTCTGCCAACGTTCTGGCGCAGTAGCTACGGCCTCTGCCTCGGCGTATGTTCTTGCCGTCTCTCTTCGGCATGCGCGCTTGAGCTTTCGGGTTGCTCGTTCTCTGTCTTCTGTGGTGGTGGGCTCTTCGGCCATGTTGCGGTCGGGCTCTCTCTCTCTCCGAGAGGCGATTTTGCTGGTGTCTGCTTGCGATGTCTCGGGTCGATGTAGCGGGCGTGTGTGCTCGCAATGTTGCTGGCCGTTGCTGGCGTGTGTTCCGGGCGAGTGCTCGCGATGTTGCGGGCGTGTGCTGCGGGCGTGTGTTGCTGGCGTGTGGTGCTGGCGTGTGTGACCAGTGATGAGGCGTCGTCATGATGGTGCCAGTGATGCCCGACTGGCTATGTCGATGTTGTTGGTGGGCGTAGGTTTTCCCCTATCTCCTAGCTAATTTACAAGT
Source organism: Drosophila aff. chauvacae BK-2020 (assembly GCA_018903765.1). Taxonomy (NCBI): domain Eukaryota; kingdom Metazoa; phylum Arthropoda; class Insecta; order Diptera; family Drosophilidae; genus Drosophila; species Drosophila aff. chauvacae BK-2020. Next base: position 123,239 of record JAEIGO010000085.1, read on the forward strand.
GCCCTTCGTGGGTCTTTCCATGTCTCTAAAATCTAACTTATGACTAACTTAACTATATATACAAAAATTTACATAATAGGGGTGAGGCACTCCTCACAAGAGGTTAAAAACTAAGACTTGGAAAATAAGAACAAAAACGACGACACAGGAACACGTGGCAGCGATCCCGAACCCAACAAGGAGAAACAGAACCCTGGCGACGGCAAACAGGGGGAGCATAGTGAGTGCGACAGGGAAAGACAGGGCTAGTTAGGGAAGATAAAAGAATGTGAATAAACTAAAGAATTTAAAACCCAAACGTGAAATGTTAAGATGTTATCCCTCATCGTGCTGCGAGCATTCCGGGCCTTTCCGCAAAGTTTTCCTTAGCAGCGTTAGCTACGATCTCGCCGCCAGTGCGTAACCGGGCATTTTCGTAGAGTTTTCCAAACAGTGCTAGGACGACGGTGCCGCCTGCGAGTAACCGGGCCCGTGCGTATTATCTAGGCAATCAGTTTTAGTTGTGATCGTGCCGCCTGCGAGTATTCCGGGCACTTTCGCAAAGTTTTCTTCGACAGAGTTACCTGCAATCATGCCGCCTGCAAGTAAACGGGCATTTTCGTAGAGTTTTCCAAACAGGAAAACAGGCCATCAGTGTTAGCTGCGACCATGCCGCCTGCGAGTAACCGGGCATTTTCGCAAAGTTTTCTTCGACAGAGTTAGCTGCGATCATGCCGCAGGGCATTTTCGTAGAGTTTCCCCAACAGTGCAAGACGACGAGTAACCGGGCCCGTGCATATTATTTAGGCCATCAGGGTTAGCTGCGATCATGCGTCACCGGGCGTTGTAGTGGCGCTTGGGTAAGAAATAAATAAATCGCCCTTAGCCCAAAAGACGACACTTTAACCCAAATTATGCGGCGATCGGCGAATGGCAAAACTGTTTACCGAATGGCATATAGCATACTTTCGCTTAACATAAGCTTCCAGTAGCGATGGTCGGGAGATAATCGGGAAGATATAGAGTCGCTCCCGATAATGGAAAGAGCTTTACACGAGCTCCAAATTTCCGCCCCGACTTGAGCTATATCCGTACGAAGCTTGGTTCAGTCTTTTCGATCTGACCAGCGACTGAGACGGACGTGCTCTGGAGAGCTACAAAAGAAACTTAAGTGCCTAGGTAATTATTTATATTGGACTTCGGCATCCTGGCCTTATAAGCTAACAACGGAAAATCCTTCTTATAGGATTGGCACCAAGTGCTATAATTTTTCCTCGCAAGAATTCGGTGGCCTCTACCCTATTTTGTGGGTCCGCATCGGCAGAGACACGTGCTTGAGGCGCCACCAAACCCAAGGCATCGGGGCTCCTCAAGGCAGTGCATATGTCCAACTATCAAGCTTCACACGCCCTAAGCTCGACAGGCGAGAGCAGCGCAGCAACAGCAGCAGTGCAGTGCATAATCTATTCTTATGGTTTTTTTTTGGCGGCAGAAGAGTCGTCCCTAACCCCTCGCGGAACAAAGTTACGCCCATCCATCGATAGAGACGCGTTAATCCACGTTTGAAGAAATATAGTGTAAGGAAGGTCCCCACAGAATTTATTTATTTCCGCGGCAGCCAGGACATAACGGCGGCCGAAGTTTAGCTATATATTTTTAAAAGGGGGTCGAACTAAGCGAGGAAAACGAGAGAGAGAGAACGAGAGGGAAAGCCTCGGAACCGCCTGGAAGGCTTTCCGATCGGCGGTCCCTGCGAATCCGGAAGATTTTCCGGTCGGTCCGCCTATGCCCTGGACCCGGAGGGATTTCCGGACGGTCCACCCTGCGCCACGCCTGGAAGACTTTCCGAGCAGCGTGCGCCCCTGGACCCGGAGGAATTTTTGGACGGTCCACCTATGCCCCGGACCCGGAAGATTTTCCGGACGGTCCGCCTATGCGCCCCGCCTGGAAGAATTTCCGAACGGCGTGATTCCCCCGCGGCACGAGGAATGGGCGCAGAAACCCGGAGCGGAATACGGGACAAATGAGAGGCGAGGGTTCTCCACGATATAGATTTATTTTTCACGATATGATTATCTGCCCGGCGGCGGCGAGATATTAATTATTAATTTAATATATATAATTAAATAATTGCAATACTCATAAGTTAAAAAAATATACATTTTATTTAACTGAATAATTACAATATTTTATATTGAAGAACACCGACCGAATAATTTCAAGTCTCAAACTGAACTTAACTAACTGATCTGAATTGATTGACGTTCAAGCCTCGGTTTCGAGCTTCTTGGATATGGACTTTTGACTTAAGGTCCTAAGAGAATTTGGAGAGAGCTTTGGAGTTCTTTGTTCTAATTATCTTTTCTCCTACTCTTGGATTCAAGTGCAATCGCTCTTGGATACAAGTTGCTCTTCGATCTTGTAATCTAAAACTTTTCTTTTCGAGTTTTAGCGAGTCCGAACTTTGAACGTAGAATTGTGACAATCGGATGAGGACTTAGACTTTTATGTTTAGTCTACCAGTGGCTACTGCGTCTGGGGTTCTGATTACATCCTTTGTTCGATCTTGGGGATTTTCCATTTGGCCTTGTGTCTGGGATTTGGGTGACAGTTTATTCTTATCTATTGGTTGGGTACATATAGGGTAGTGTGAGGTATGTTGATTTACAATTGTTAAGTGTAGGGTAGTGTTGGGTATGTACGTTGTGTATGTGCTGTGGTGTTGTGTAATAGTTGATATATACTTAAGTCAAGGGACTTATGGATATGTCACTCCCCATCCTTTGAATCTGGCCTGTCCTCAGGTCACTAAAGTTGGATAATTTGGATATAACATGATGTTATTTTCTGATTGAATTGTATTGGTTTCTAACTGAATATGTTCGTTATTCACGGGGTGCGGTTGTTCTTCTTTTTGCTTACGGTATTTTACAATTATTTGCCTAGGTATATTTTTGAATTTAAATGTTAAATACAAAATTAAGCTTATGATTGTAATAACAAAAGTAGTGATACATATGATTTGAAATATATTATAGTATTTTACGTGGGAGTTTATCATTTCTTTAGTTTTTGAATATTCTATTGGTTCTAATCGTGTGATGTTATTTGTAATGTAGACTGACTGCGTAAAATCTGCGAAATTGTTTGAAATTATATGTTCATCAACTTGCATAGTACAATTTTTAATTTTTATAATGTTGTGTCCTGATATTACAATGGTATTTGGTATGCAATCTTGGTTTATTGTAGTTTTAGGGATGTTCCACGTTAAAAGAATATTCGGTTCTATATAATTCGTTTGGAAATTTTTGTGTGTCTTAGTGTATTTACATTCAGTGGGTTCTTGTTTAATAATTCACTTTATACACTTGTCAAGAATTATTTCTTCTGTATCTTTTCGATACACCTGATTGTTAAATACATAAAACTTTTCAGAAACTTGCTCGGTTATCATCATCTGGATATGGAATTATTTGAATTAATGAAGCTTTGGTAACTTTACTAGGAACGTGAGAAATAATCAAAATTTCCTTTGAGTCTGACCTAAACCATGTTGAAGTTTTTATTTTTAGAATCTTTTCCGAATTTATTTCTTTTAAATAATCATGTTTCAATAACTTTGGATTGAAGATCCCTAATCTGGTTAATTGCATTCCCAATTCAATATCTTCTATGTATTCAGTGAATTGTTGTAGATTGAAAATTAGTATGGAAATTTGCTGATCTATTTCTTTCTTCGCCTCGAGTTTATTAATAACGTTAATCCCGCTATTAATTACATCTATGATCATGTCTAAGTCGTGTTTTTGTATTGAATTATCTGACAAGTCATTGATTTTCTCTTCTAACTCATCTTTATCATTCTGATCTAGGGTTGCGACAGGGAAAGACAGGGCTAGTTAGGGAAGATAAAAGAATGTGAATAAACTAAAGAATTTAAAACCCAAACGTGAAATGTTAAGATGTTATCCCTCATCGTGCTGCGAGCATTCCGGGCCTTTCCGCAAAGTTTTCCTTAGCAGCGTTAGCTACGATCTCGCCGCCAGTGCGTAACCGGGCATTTTCGTAGAGTTTTCCAAACAGTGCTAGGACGACGGTGCCGCCTGCGAGTAACCGGGCCCGTGCGTATTATCTAGGCAATCAGTTTTAGTTGTGATCGTGCCGCCTGCGAGTATTCCGGGCACTTTCGCAAAGTTTTCTTCGACAGAGTTACCTGCAATCATGCCGCCTGCAAGTAAACGGGCATTTTCGTAGAGTTTTCCAAACAGGAAAACAGGCCATCAGTGTTAGCTGCGACCATGCCGCCTGCGAGTAACCGGGCATTTTCGCAAAGTTTTCTTCGACAGAGTTAGCTGCGATCATGCCGCAGGGCATTTTCGTAGAGTTTCCCCAACAGTGCAAGACGACGGTGCGGCCGGTGCGGTGCGGTGCGACGGTGCGAGTAACCGGGCCCGTGCATATTATTTAGGCCATCAGGGTTAGCTGCGATCATGCGTCACCGGGCGTTGTAGTGGCGCTTGGGTAAGAAATAAATAAATCGCCCTTAGCCCAAAAGACGACACTTTAGCCCAAATTATGCGGCGATCGGCGAATGGCAAAACTGTTTACCGAATGGCATATAGCATACTTTCGCTTAACATAAGCTTCCAGTAGCGATGGTCGGGAGATAATCGGGAAGATATAGAGTCGCTCCCGATAATGGAAAGAGCTTTACACGAGCTCCAAATTTCCGCCCCGACTTGAGCTATATCCGTACGAAGCTTGGTTCAGTCTTTTCGATCTGACCAGCGACTGAGACGGACGTGCTCTGGAGAGCTACAAAAGAAACTTAAGTGCCTAGGTAATTATTTATATTGGACTTCGGCATCCTGGCCTTATAAGCTAACAACGGAAAATCCTTCTTATAGGATTGGCACCAAGTGCTATAATTTTTCCTCGCAAGAATTCGGCGGCCTCTACCCTATTTTGTGGGTCCGCATCGGCAGAGACACGTGCTTGAGGCGCCACCAAACCCAAGGCATCGGGGCTCCTCAAGGCAGTGCATATGTCCAACTATCAAGCTTCACACGCCCTAAGCTCGACAGGCGAGAGCAGCGCAGCAACAGCAGCAGTGCAGTGCATAATCTATTCTTATGGTTTTTTTTTGGCGGCAGAAGAGTCGTCCCTAACCCCTCGCGGAACAAAGTTACGCCCATCCATCGATAGAGACGCGTTAATCCACGTTTGAAGAAATATAGTGTAAGGAAGGTCCCCACAGAATTTATTTATTTCCGCGGCAGCCAGGACATAACGGCGGCCGAAGTTTAGCTATATATTTTTAAAAGGGGGTCGAACTAAGCGAGGAAAACGAGAGAGAGAGAACGAGAGGGAAAGCCTCGGAACCGCCTGGAAGGCTTTCCGATCGGCGGTCCCTGCGAATCCGGAAGATTTTCCGGTCGGTCCGCCTATGCCCTGGACCCGGAGGGATTTCCGGACGGTCCACCCTGCGCCACGCCTGGAAGACTTTCCGAGCAGCGTGCGCCCCTGGACCCGGAGGAATTTTTGGACGGTCCACCTATGCCCCGGACCCGGAAGATTTTCCGGACGGTCCGCCTATGCGCCCCGCCTGGAAGAATTTCCGAACGGCGTGATTCCCCCGCGGCACGAGGAATGGGCGCAGAAACCCGGAGCGGAATACGGGACAAATGAGAGGCGAGGGTTCTCCACGATATAGATTTATTTTTCACGATATGATTATCTGCCCGGCGGCGGCGAGATATTAATTATTAATTTAATATATATAATTAAATAATTGCAATACTCATAAGTTAAAAAAATATACATTTTATTTAACTGAATAATTACAATATTTTATATTGAAGAACACCGACCGAATAATTTCAAGTCTCAAACTGAACTTAACTAACTGATCTGAATTGATTGACGTTCAAGCCTCGGTTTCGAGCTTCTTGGATATGGACTTTTGACTTAAGGTCCTAAGAGAATTTGGAGAGAGCTTTGGAGTTCTTTGTTCTAATTATCTTTTCTCCTACTCTTGGATTCAAGTGCAATCGCTCTTGGATACAAGTTGCTCTTCGATCTTGTAATCTAAAACTTTTCTTTTCGAGTTTTAGCGAGTCCGAACTTTGAACGTAGAATTGTGACAATCGGATGAGGACTTAGACTTTTATGTTTAGTCTACCAGTGGCTACTGCGTCTGGGGTTCTGATTACATCCTTTGTTCGATCTTGGGGATTTTCCATTTGGCCTTGTGTCTGGGATTTGGGTGACAGTTTATTCTTATCTATTGGTTGGGTACATATAGGGTAGTGTGAGGTATGTTGATTTACAATTGTTAAGTGTAGGGTAGTGTTGGGTATGTACGTTGTGTATGTGCTGTGGTGTTGTGTAATAGTTGATATATACTTAAGTCAAGGGACTTATGGATATGTCACTCCCCATCCTTTGAATCTGGCCTGTCCTCAGGTCACTAAAGTTGGATAATTTGGATATAACATGATGTTATTTTCTGATTGAATTGTATTGGTTTCTAACTGAATATGTTCGTTATTCACGGGGTGCGGTTGTTCTTCTTTTTTGCTTACGGTATTTTACAATTATTTGCCTAGGTATATTTTTGAATTTAAATGTTAAATACAAAATTAAGCTTATGATTGTAATAACAAAAGTAGTGATACATATGATTTGAAATATATTATAGTATTTTACGTGGGAGTTTATCATTTCTTTAGTTTTTGAATATTCTATTGGTTCTAATCGTGTGATGTTATTTGTAATGTAGACTGACTGCGTAAAATCTGCGAAATTGTTTGAAATTATATGTTCATCAACTTGCATAGTACAATTTTTAATTTTTATAATGTTGTGTCCTGATATTACAATGGTATTTGGTATGCAATCTTGGTTTATTGTAGTTTTAGGGATGTTCCACGTTAAAAGAATATTCGGTTCTATATAATTCGTTTGGAAATTTTTGTGTGTCTTAGTGTATTTACATTCAGTGGGTTCTTGTTTAATAATTCACTTTATACACTTGTCAAGAATTATTTCTTCTGTATCTTTTCGATACACCTGATTGTTAAATACATAAAACTTTTCAGAAACTTGCTCGGTTATCATCATCTGGATATGGAATTATTTGAATTAATGAAGCTTTGGTAACTTTACTAGGAACGTGAGAAATAATCAAAATTTCCTTTGAGTCTGACCTAAACCATGTTGAAGTTTTTATTTTTAGAATCTTTTCCGAATTTATTTCTTTTAAATAATCATGTTTCAATAACTTTGGATTGAAGATCCCTAATCTGGTTAATTGCATTCCCAATTCAATATCTTCTATGTATTCAGTGAATTGTTGTAGATTGAAAATTAGTATGGAAATTTGCTGATCTATTTCTTTCTTCGCCTCGAGTTTATTAATAACGTTAATCCCGCTATTAATTACATCTATGATCATGTCTAAGTCGTGTTTTTGTATTGAATTATCTGACAAGTCATTGATTTTCTCTTCTAACTCATCTTTATCATTCTGATCTAGGGTTGCGACAGGGAAAGACAGGGCTAGTTAGGGAAGATAAAAGAATGTGAATAAACTAAAGAATTTAAAACCCAAACGTGAAATGTTAAGATGTTATCCCTCATCGTGCTGCGAGCATTCCGGGCCTTTCCGCAAAGTTTTCCTTAGCAGCGTTAGCTACGATCTCGCCGTCAGTGCGTAACCGGGCATTTTCGTAGAGTTTTCCAAACAGTGCTAGGACGACGGTGCCGCCTGCGAGTAACCGGGCATTTTCGCAAAGTTTTCTTCGACAGAGTTAGCTGCGATCATGCCGCAGGGCATTTTCGTAGAGTTTCCCCAACAGTGCAAGACGACGGTGCGGCCGGTGCGGTGCGGTGCGACGGTGCGAGTAACCGGGCCCGTGCATATTATTTAGGCCATCAGGGTTAGCTGCGATCATGCGTCACCGGGCGTTGTAGTGGCGCTTGGGTAAGAAATAAATAAATCGCCCTTAGCCCAAAAGACGACACTTTAACCCAAATTATGCGGCGATCGGCGAATGGCAAAACTGTTTACCGAATGGCATATAGCATACTTTCGCTTAACATAAGCTTCCAGTAGCGATGGTCGGGAGATAATCGGGAAGATATAGAGTCGCTCCCGATAATGGAAAGAGCTTTACACGAGCTCCAAATTTCCGCCCCGACTTGAGCTATATCCGTACGAAGCTTGGTTCAGTCTTTTCGATCTGACCAGCGACTGAGACGGGACGTGCTCTAGAGAGCTACAAAAGAAACTTAAGTGCCTAGGTAATTATTTATATTGGACTTCGGCATCCTGGCCTTATAAGCTAACAACGGAAAATCCTTCTTATAGGATTGGCACCAAGTGCTATAATTTTTCCTCGCAAGAATTCGGCGGCCTCTACCCTATTTTGTGGGTCCGCATCGGCAGAGACACGTGCTTGAGGCGCCACCAAACCCAAGGCATCGGGGCTCCTCAAGGCAGTGCATATGTCCAACTATCAAGCTTCACACGCCCTAAGCTCGACAGGCGAGAGCAGCGCAGCAACAGCAGCAGTGCAGTGCATAATCTATTCTTATGGTTTTTTTGGCGGCAGAAGAGTCGTCCCTAACCCCTCGCGGAACAAAGTTACGCCCATCCATCGATAGAGACGCGTTAATCCACGTTTGAAGAAATATAGTGTAAGGAAGGTCCCCACAGAATTTATTTATTTCCGCGGCAGCCAGGACATAACGGCGGCCGAAGTTTAGCTATATATTTTTAAAAGGGGGTCGAACTAAGCGAGGAAAACGAGAGAGAGAGAACGAGAGGGAAAGCCTCGGAACCGCCTGGAAGGCTTTCCGATCGGCGGTCCCTGCGAATCCGGAAGATTTTCCGGTCGGTCCGCCTATGCCCTGGACCCGGAGGGATTTCCGGACGGTCCACCCTGCGCCACGCCTGGAAGACTTTCCGAGCAGCGTGCGCCCCTGGACCCGGAGGAATTTTTGGACGGTCCACCTATGCCCCGGACCCGGAAGATTTTCCGGACGGTCCGCCTATGCGCCCCGCCTGGAAGAATTTCCGAACGGCGTGATTCCCCCGCGGCACGAGGAATGGGCGCAGAAACCCGGAGCGGAATACGGGACAAATGAGAGGCGAGGGTTCTCCACGATATAGATTTATTTTTCACGATATGATTATCTGCCCGGCGGCGGCGAGATATTAATTATTAATTTAATATATATAATTAAATAATTGCAATACTCATAAGTTAAAAAAATATACATTTTATTTAACTGAATAATTACAATATTTTATATTGAAGAACACCGACCGAATAATTTCAAGTCTCAAACTGAACTTAACTAACTGATCTGAATTGATTGACGTTCAAGCCTCGGTTTCGAGCTTCTTGGATATGGACTTTTGACTTAAGGTCCTAAGAGAATTTGGAGAGAGCTTTGGAGTTCTTTGTTCTAATTATCTTTTCTCCTACTCTTGGATTCAAGTGCAATCGCTCTTGGATACAAGTTGCTCTTCGATCTTGTAATCTAAAACTTTTCTTTTCGAGTTTTAGCGAGTCCGAACTTTGAACGTAGAATTGTGACAATCGGATGAGGACTTAGACTTTTATGTTTAGTCTACCAGTGGCTACTGCGTCTGGGGTTCTGATTACATCCTTTGTTCGATCTTGGGGATTTTCCATTTGGCCTTGTGTCTGGGATTTGGGTGACAGTTTATTCTTATCTATTGGTTGGGTACATATAGGGTAGTGTGAGGTATGTTGATTTACAATTGTTAAGTGTAGGGTAGTGTTGGGTATGTACGTTGTGTATGTGCTGTGGTGTTGTGTAATAGTTGATATATACTTAAGTCAAGGGACTTATGGATATGTCACTCCCCCATCCTTTGAATCTGGCCTGTCCTCAGGTCACTAAAGTTGGATAATTTGGATATAACATGATGTTATTTTCTGATTGAATTGTATTGGTTTCTAACTGAATATGTTCGTTATTCACGGGGTGCGGTTGTTCTTCTTTTTGCTTACGGTATTTTACAATTATTTGCCTAGGTATATTTTTGAATTTAAATGTTAAATACAAAATTAAGCTTATGATTGTAATAACAAAAGTAGTGATACATATGATTTGAAATATATTATAGTATTTTACGTGGGAGTTTATCATTTCTTTAGTTTTTGAATATTCTATTGGTTCTAATCGTGTGATGTTATTTGTAATGTAGACTGACTGCGTAAAATCTGCGAAATTGTTTGAAATTATATGTTCATCAACTTGCATAGTACAATTTTTAATTTTTATAATGTTGTGTCCTGATATTACAATGGTATTTGGTATGCAATCTTGGTTTATTGTAGTTTTAGGGATGTTCCACGTTAAAAGAATATTCGGTTCTATATAATTCGTTTGGAAATTTTTGTGTGTCTTAGTGTATTTACATTCAGTGGGTTCTTGTTTAATAATTCACTTTATACACTTGTCAAGAATTATTTCTTCTGTATCTTTTCGATACACCTGATTGTTAAATACATAAAACTTTTCAGAAACTTGCTCGGTTATCATCATCTGGATATGGAATTATTTGAATTAATGAAGCTTTGGTAACTTTACTAGGAACGTGAGAAATAATCAAAATTTCCTTTGAGTCTGACCTAAACCATGTTGAAGTTTTTATTTTTAGAATCTTTTCCGAATTTATTTCTTTTAAATAATCATGTTTCAATAACTTTGGATTGAAGATCCCTAATCTGGTTAATTGCATTCCCAATTCAATATCTTCTATGTATTCAGTGAATTGTTGTAGATTGAAAATTAGTATGGAAATTTGCTGATCTATTTCTTTCTTCGCCTCGAGTTTATTAATAACGTTAATCCCGCTATTAATTACATCTATGATCATGTCTAAGTCGTGTTTTTGTATTGAATTATCTGACAAGTCATCGATTTTCTCTTCTAACTCATCTTTATCATTCTGATCTAGGGTTGCGACAGGGAAAGACAGGGCTAGTTAGGGAAGATAAAAGAATGTGAATAAACTAAAGAATTTAAAACCCAAACGTGAAATGTTAAGATGTTATCCCTCATCGTGCTGCGAGCATTCCGGGCCTTTCCGCAAAGTTTTCCTTAGCAGCGTTAGCTACGATCTCGCCGTCAGTGCGTAACCGGGCATTTTCGTAGAGTTTTCCAAACAGTGCTAGGACGACGGTGCCGCCTGCGAGTAACCGGGCCCGTGCGTATTATCTAGGCAATCAGTTTTAGTTGTGATCGTGCCGCCTGCCAGTATTCCGGGCACTTTCGCAAAGTTTTCTTCGACAGAGTTACCTGCAATCATGCCGCGACCATGCCGCCTGCGAGTAACCGGGCATTTTCGCAAAGTTTTCTTCGACAGAGTTAGCTGCGATCATGCCGCAGGGCATTTTCGTAGAGTTTCCCCAACAGTGCAAGACGACGGTGCGGCCGGTGCGGTGCGGTGCGACGGTGCGAGTAACCGGGCCCGTGCATATTATTTAGGCCATCAGGGTTAGCTGCGATCATGCGTCACCGGGCGTTGTAGTGGCGCTTGGGTAAGAAATAAATAAATCGCCCTTAGCCCAAAAGACGACACTTTAACCCAAATTATGCGGCGATCGGCGAATGGCAAAACTGTTTACCGAATGGCATATAGCATACTTTCGCTTAACATAAGCTTCCAGTAGCGATGGTCGGGAGATAATCGGGAAGATATAGAGTCGCTCCCGATAATGGAAAGAGCTTTACACGAGCTCCAAATTTCCGCCCCGACTTGAGCTATATCCGTACGAAGCTTGGTTCAGTCTTTTCGATCTGACCAGCGACTGAGACGGACGTGCTCTAGAGAGCTACAAAAGAAACTTAAGTGCCTAGGTAATTATTTATATTGGACTTCGGCATCCTGGCCTTATAAGCTAACAACGGAAAATCCTTCTTATAGGATTGGCACCAAGTGCTATAATTTTTCCTCGCAAGAATTCGGCGGCCTCTACCCTATTTTGTGGGTCCGCATCGGCAGAGACACGTGCTTGAGGCGCCACCAAACCCAAGGCATCGGGGCTCCTCAAGGCAGTGCATATGTCCAACTATCAAGCTTCACACGCCCTAAGCTCGACAGGCGAGAGCAGCGCAGCAACAGCAGCAGTGCAGTGCATAATCTATTCTTATGGTTTTTTTGGCGGCAGAAGAGTCGTCCCTAACCCCTCGCGGAACAAAGTTACGCCCATCCATCGATAGAGACGCGTTAATCCACGTTTGAAGAAATATAGTGTAAGGAAGGTCCCCACAGAATTTATTTATTTCCGCGGCAGCCAGGACATAACGGCGGCCGAAGTTTAGCTATATATTTTTAAAAGGGGGTCGAACTAAGCGAGGAAAACGAGAGAGAGAGAACGAGAGGGAAAGCCTCGGAACCGCCTGGAAGGCTTTCCGATCGGCGGTCCCTGCGAATCCGGAAGATTTTCCGGTCGGTCCGCCTATGCCCTGGACCCGGAGGGATTTCCGGACGGTCCACCCTGCGCCACGCCTGGAAGACTTTCCGAGCAGCGTGCGCCCCTGGACCCGGAGGAATTTTTGGACGGTCCACCTATGCCCCGGACCCGGAAGATTTTCCGGACGGTCCGCCTATGCGCCCCGCCTGGAAGAATTTCCGAACGGCGTGATTCCCCCGCGGCACGAGGAATGGGCGCAGAAACCCGGAGCGGAATACGGGACAAATGAGAGGCGAGGGTTCTCCACGATATAGATTTATTTTTCACGATATGATTATCTGCCCGGCGGCGGCGAGATATTAATTATTAATTTAATATATATAATTAAATAATTGCAATACTCATAAGTTAAAAAATATACATTTTATTTAACTGAATAATTACAATATTTTATATTGAAGAATACAGACCGAATAATTTCAAGTCTCAAACTGAACTTAACTAACTGATCTGAATTGATTGACGTTCAAGCCTCGGTTTCGAGCTTCTTGGATATGGACTTTTGACTTAAGGTCCTAAGAGAATTTGGAGAGAGCTTTGGAGTTCTTTGTTCTAATTATCTTTTCTCCTACTCTTGGATTCAAGTGCAATCGCTCTTGGATACAAGTTGCTCTTCGATCTTGTAATCTAAAACTTTTCTTTTCGAGTTTTAGCGAGTCCGAACTTTGAACGTAGAATTGTGACAATCGGATGAGGACTTAGACTTTTATGTTTAGTCTACCAGTGGCTACTGCGTCTGGGGTTCTGATTACATCCTTTGTTCGATCTTGGGGATTTTCCATTTGGCCTTGTGTCTGGGATTTGGGTGACAGTTTATTCTTATCTATTGGTTGGGTACATATAGGGTAGTGTGAGGTATGTTGATTTACAATTGTTAAGTGTAGGGTAGTGTTGGGTATGTACGTTGTGTATGTGCTGTGGTGTTGTGTAATAGTTGATATATACTTAAGTCAAGGGACTTATGGATATGTCACTCCCCCATCCTTTGAATCTGGCCTGTCCTCAGGTCACTAAAGTTGGATAATTTGGATATAACATGATGTTATTTTCTGATTGAATTGTATTGGTTTCTAACTGAATATGTTCGTTATTCACGGGGTGCGGTTGTTCTTCTTTTTTGCTTACGGTATTTTACAATTATTTGCCTAGGTATATTTTTTGAATTTAAATGTTAAATACAAAATTAAGCTTATGATTGTAATAACAAAAGTAGTGATACATATGATTTGAAATATATTATAGTATTTTACGTGGGAGTTTATCATTTCTTTAGTTTTTGAATATTCTATTGGTTCTAATCGTGTGATGTTATTTGTAATGTAGACTGACTGCGTAAAATCTGCGAAATTGTTTGAAATTATATGTTCATCAACTTGCATAGTACAATTTTTAATTTTTATAATGTTGTGTCCTGATATTACAATGGTATTTGGTATGCAATCTTGGTTTATTGTAGTTTTAGGGATGTTCCACGTTAAAAGAATATTCGGTTCTATATAATTCGTTTGGAAATTTTTGTGTGTCTTAGTGTATTTACATTCAGTGGGTTCTTGTTTAATAATTCACTTTATACACTTGTCAAGAATTATTTCTTCTGTATCTTTTCGATACACCTGATTGTTAAATACATAAAACTTTTCAGAAACTTGCTCGGTTATCATCATCTGGATATGGAATTATTTGAATTAATGAAGCTTTGGTAACTTTACTAGGAACGTGAGAAATAATCAAAATTTCCTTTGAGTCTGACCTAAACCATGTTGAAGTTTTTATTTTTAGAATCTTTTCCGAATTTATTTCTTTTAAATAATCATGTTTCAATAACTTTGGATTGAAGATCCCTAATCTGGTTAATTGCATTCCCAATTCAATATCTTCTATGTATTCAGTGAATTGTTGTAGATTGAAAATTAGTATGGAAATTTGCTGATCTATTTCTTTCTTCGCCTCGAGTTTATTAATAACGTTAATCCCGCTATTAATTACATCTATGATCATGTCTAAGTCGTGTTTTTGTATTGAATTATCTGACAAGTCATTGATTTTCTCTTCTAACTCATCTTTATCATTCTGATCTAGGGTTCCAAATAAATATTTGTATACAGATCCCACTACGTTTACCAGACCTCTTTTCCTTCGTTTAATGATTCTCAGACCATTAATTTCTCGTCTTAGTTTTTCTACTAAGTATCGTACTTGAGGTACATGGGAGAAATTCTTTGCTTCGTTTAACAGGTCTTCGAACATTAGCATTGTCTGTGTCGTATTTATGATCAGAGAGTGATATTCATAATTCGTTGGTATGTCCATTGTTCCGGTTTGAAACATTAAATAACCGTTTTTCGCATTAAGGGGATTTACTTCGATGTTACCGCCTTTAACCGTAGTGATAAGGGTAAGCATGCAAATAAACATTATCAATAGCATGTTGCGTCCTTCACGTTTCCTCGGTTGCTCTGGAATTATCGTATTTACTTTTATTAATCTTTTTTGTTTCTTAAATTTTGATTTATAGTGCACGATCTTCTTGCCACGGTTAGTTTCTTCAAAGTGTTTATCATCCACCTGTTCAATCCTTCCGGTTTTCTTAAACGGATTGGTAATCTTGCTTTTTACAAGCGGAGCTTGACGATATTTGGTATCTATTTCAAAATCGTGTCTCTTTTTATTCAGCTGTTCGATTTTATCGATTTTGTTTTGCTGTACATTAAAGTCGGGGTTACCTGCATATAGAAAAATATCTGCTGGAGTTCTCTTAGTAGTGTTATGTTTGGTTTTGTGATTATAGACATATAAGATTATTTCAAATCTTGTACATCTATCTTCTATGTTCCGTTCGCTACCAATTATTCTCAATTTTTCGTTCACAGTCTTGTGAAACCTTTCTATTCAGATACGCCATATCATATAGCGTTCAACTCCCGCATAGAGCAGACGTGGTCTCGCGCGAGCTCCGGGAAAACAATTTAAAATAGTGGATGAAATAGTGGAAACTTAAAGAATATTATACTGGATCAGTCCAAACAGTGCGAAAAGACGCTAACAATTAAAAAAACAAAGAAAAATATAATCATAACTAGTGTTATGATTAATACAAGTGCTTATTTAATTTAAACAAATAAGTGCCACGCATTACAAGCTCAAAAAATGAGCAGCGATCAAAAGAATGAGCGTAGAACCTCCGTCAACCCAAGAAATGCTTGCTACTCTTATTTCTCAACTCGCGATATAGATCAAAATCAGAAATCGACAAAGAGCAACTCGACTCTACTGACCGTCGACAGCAAGAGAGCCAGCTCTTGCGCACCCTCTCTGCTCACCCCAACTCCCGCATCTTGGAGTTACCAATGCCAAACCCCACCACCGCCGGCTTTGCTGAATGAAGCTCCAACAACAAGCAGTGCTACAATTACTGCAGTCGCAGCAAAATCACCACCAATAATTAAACCAACTACCAATATTGCGAGTTCGGTCCCAACGGCTGCAGAACGAAATAAAATGCCAACAAAAACAGTTAGCTCCGATAAGCAACAAGCGGTCCTGGCTATACAGACCGGTATGGACCGCTACATCCAGATTAAGCGCAAGCTTAGTCCACTCAACACGGTTGGTAACAAACCAAAGATCAACCGAACCAACAAAAGCACCGACCAAACGAGGAGCTCCAATGAAAACCGTTTCTCCATCCTAGGAGAGGCGGACAACAACCAACCAGAGTTGGGGCAGGAGAACCAAAGGAAACCTAAGCCCCCACCTATTTACATAAGAGAAAAAAGTTCAAGCGCCCTGGTCAACAAAATTGTTGCGCTGGTCGGGGACGAGAATTTCCATGTTGTTCCGCTTATTAAAGGGAACATACACGAAACAAAGGTTCAAACGAAGTCCGAAGAACACTTCCGAGCTGTGTCTAAGTACCTGGAAGACACAAAGAAGAACTTTTACACCTATCAACTAAAAAGCAGCAAGGGACTGCAAGTTGTGCTAAAAGGTATAGAATCTGACGTCACCCCCTCTGAAATTCAAGAAGCCCTTAAGGCCAGGGGCTTCTGTGCCAAAAATGTTAGCAATATTGTTAACAGAAACAAAAAACCACAACCACTTTTCAAGGTCGAGCTTGAACCAGATAGCAAAGCCTTAATGAAAAACGAAGTGCACCCGATCTACAAGCTGCAGCTCTTACTGCATCGAAGAATCACCGTGGAAGAACCCCACAAACGCAACGGCCCTGTTCAATGCACAAACTGCCAAGAGTATGGACACACCAAGACATACTGCACACTTCGGACGGTCTGCGTAGTATGCGGAGACTTCCACAACTCCGTAAACTGCCCCGCAAACAAAGAAGACCCCCAAATGAAAAAATGTGGCAACTGTGGAGGAAACCATACGGCAAACTACAGAGGCTGTGCGGTCTACAAGGAGCTGAAGAGCCGCATGCGACGAGCGACAGCTACGCACCAAAAACATACACAAAATGTGTATTACAACTCAAAAAGTACGCCAGACGTATTTTTCGCCAAGGCAGCCAGGTCATCATTTGGGCAGCTATATACAACCAAGGGAATCTCCTACGCCGAAGCACTAAGAACAGGCATGGAAAATCCACCCCAGCCTCACTCAGAAAATGCTCAGCAGGTTCCAGGGCAGCCGCAAAGCAAATTAGATCTATGATGTTCACCATGCAACAAAGTATGATGGAACTGATGTCATTCATGAAAACAACCATGCAAACCCTTGTTCAGAACCAGAACATGGTAATTCAGTTGCTTGTAGCACAACAGTCCAAAAAATTAATGACTAACCTACATATATCCATGTGGAATGCCAACGGCATTTCACGGCATAAACTTTAAATAACTCAATTCCTAAACGTAAATCACATCGACGCCATGCTGCTGGTTGAAACGCACCTCACAGGGAGATATAACTTCCATATAAGGGGTTATACCTTTTACCGCACAGATCATCCGGATGGCAAGGCCCACGCGGAACGGGCATCTTAATCAGAGAACGCATCAAACACCACTTTCATCAAAGGTTTGCAACAAATTACCTGCAAGCCACGTCCATAAAAGTGAACTCAGGAAACGGAAACCTTTGCAATGCCGCTGTCTACTGCCCACCTCGATTTAATATCTCTGAAGGTCAATTCATGGACTTCTACAACACTCTGGGGGATCGCTTCATAGCCGCAGGAGACTACAACGCCAAACACACGCACTGGGGATCACGCCTCGTGACTCCCAAGGGATGGCAACTGTATAATGCACTTATAAACTGGACTACATTTCTCCTGGTAGCCACACATATTGGCCTGCAGACCCAAAAAAGATCCCAGATCTAACTGATTTCGCGGTGACAAAAAACATCCCACGCAATCTAATAAGCGCCATAGCACTACGGGATCTCTCATCTGACCACTCGCCTTTGTTGATAAGCCTTCTTCAAAGCCCAGAGATTGCGGACCACCCCTACAGGCTGACGTCGCACAACACTAACTGGATGAAATACAGAAAGTATGTGAGTTCCTACATTGAGCTAACTCCCCAACTAAATATCGAAGCGGACATCGACTGCTCCTCCTCCGCCCTGGAAGAGGTACTCGTCACAGCAGCCAGGATCTCAACCCCTATACAGAAAGATGGGGAATTTAAAACCAACCGGCAAATCGAACAGCTGGTTCAGGAAAAGAGGCGTCTGCGACGAGCGTGGCAAACCAGCAGATCGCCATGCTCAAAGCAACGTCTTGCTGAAGCCAACCGCAATCTTAACCGGGCCCTGAAGCAAGAAGCTGAAAATGAACAACTTAAATATATTGGAAAACTCTCGCCAACTAGTACAAAGCATCCCTTGTGGAGGGCTCACCCAAATCTAAGCTCTCCAATTCAAACCGTCACCCCTATAAGGAATTCCTCAGGGTGCTGGGCCCGCAGCGACAAAGATAGAGCCGAATCATTTGCCTTACATCTCAGAGGCGTCATCCAGCCGAACCCCGCAGCTAATGATTATGTTCCCTCGCAAATCCATCTCGAAACTGAATCCACGCCAACTGCATTTCAGCCGAACGAGATCACAAAAGTCATCAGGGAGCTAAAACCAAAAAAGGCTCCAGGCGGTGACCTAATAACTACAAAAATGATAATGGAACTTCCGTACTGTGCTATTGAAGTCATCTGTAAACTCTTCAATTGAATCATAAGTCTCGGCTACTATCCAAGGAAATGGAAAAAATCAATTATTATAATGATACCGAAGCCCGGAAAAGATCACAAGATTCCGTCATCTTACAGACCAATAAGTTTATTATTATGCTTGTCCAAATTATTCGAAAAAATGCCTTCTAAGCGCATAATACCATATATGGGAGCCCACAACATTATCCCAGCCCATCAATTTGGCTTCAGAGAAAAACACGGAACTATAGAGCAAGTAAACAGAATAACATCAGAAATTCGCACAGCCTTCGAACATAGGGAATATTGCAGCGCGATATTCCTCGACGTATCTCAAGCATTCGACCGCGTCTGGCTCAAAGGTCTCATGCATAAAATTAAAACACACTTGCCCGGGTACACTCATAAACTCCTTGAATCCTACCTCTACAATAGAGCCTTCGCAGTAAGATGTAACACAACAATTTCCGACAGCTACACTATCGAAGCTGGGGTCCCACAAGGTAGCGCACTTGGGCCAACTTTATTCGTTCTCTACACAGCAGATATTCCCACGAGCGACCGACTAACAACATCCACCTTCGCCGACGACACTGCGATCCTTAGCCGCTCCAGATGCCCAGTCCGTGCAACAACCCAACTCGCCAACCACCTCGTGGTAGTCGAGAAGTGGCTATCTGACTGGCGTATCAAAATAAACGAACAAAAGTGTAAACACATAACGTTTACTCTTAACAGACAAACTTGCCCTCCGCTCTGTATGAATAGCACGCAGATCCCCCAAGATAATGAAGTAACGTATCTCGGCATCCACCTCGACAGACGTCTAACATGGCGTAGACATATCGAATGCAAGAAACTGCACCTAAAACTGAAAGCCAGCAGCCTCCACTGGATTATAAACTCACGATCGCCCTTGTGTCTGGACTACAAGGTCCTGCTCTACAACTCCACTCTTAAAAAAAGATGAAATAGACAGGCAAAAAGCGTCCTACAATGAAAAACTCTCTGTCCACCCAAATCCTCTAGCAAGGGTCTTGACTCGTACAGACCTTCCAACCCAGCCATAACTTGTCAGGGCCACTGTCTCAGTCTTCATGACTCCTAGTTAGGTTATAGTATAAGATTTGATACACTTATTGTTAGTCTCATAAATGAAAAGATTCAATAAATAAAAGCAAAGCATAAAAAAAAAAAAAAAAAAAAAAAGATACGCCATTTTTGCTGGTTGTAACGGAAATATTCACGCCTTCAGAGGTTAACCAATTATGCAAAGCTGCACACATAAAAGCTGAGTCTTTGTCTGCTTTGATTTCCTGAGGCTTTCCCATATCATTGAAAATCTTCATTATGGCTCTTTTGGCTTCCAGCCAATCTCTACTTTTTACCTCAACTAGTGATGCAAATTTCGAATAGACATCAATACATGATAGGAAGATCTGGTTTCCCGTAAGATAAAAATCTATTACGTATTTTTCTCTTGCGTTTAATATTTCCGGGGTTGTTTCGAAAGTCAATTTTGTATCTCGGTGTTCTGTTTTTGCCAGATTACAGATTTCACATTCGTTGATGATGTTCTGAATGAGCTTCTGACTGTCCGGGTAATAGTATTCTTCTTTAAACCAATTAATAGTTTTTTCTATACCAGGATGTAATACTTCCTTATGATTTTTTAGAATTAGATCTTTGAATTCTGCATAGGTTAGTATATCAATTAGCTTCTTAGTACATCTTACTAATTTCGTGAAATTGTTTGGGCTTATGATTTCGGTAAATGCCCTCTGGAAAATCAAGAAATCCTCATCATTAGGG
The DNA here is from genome assembly GCA_018903765.1 of Drosophila aff. chauvacae BK-2020. Lineage (NCBI taxonomy): Eukaryota > Metazoa > Arthropoda > Insecta > Diptera > Drosophilidae > Drosophila > Drosophila aff. chauvacae BK-2020. The sequence goes on from JAEIGO010000085.1 coordinate 143,724, forward strand.
AAATATATGGAACTTTTCTTAGTACACACATATTCTTTAATGAGTGTTTTGGCAAGTTCGACTGTCATTTCTTTATAGATTATTTTAATCTGTAACTTCTGAAAGAAATGTTTTACTTCTGTCGTATCGCTGTCTCCTTTTTCTACTTCTATTTGTCTAGAAAAGAAATTCAGGGGTCTTTCCGTGATGGATATATAATTTAAGTTATCTTCAGTGGCACTGTGAATGGTTGCATCTGCACTGTTTGCAATTTCGCCAACCATTACTTCCTCAATTTTTGTGCGGGAAAGCGCATCCGCTACATAATTCTCCTTGCCTGGAAGATATTTGATTTTATAATCAAATTCATTCAATTTTATTTTCCATCTTTGTAGTTTCATGTTTGGCTCTTTGATGTTATTAAGCCATACTAATGGTTTATGGTCACTTAAAATTTCAAATGGCCTCCCGAATAGGTATGACCTGAAATATTTTGTAGCCCAAACTATAGCTAGTAATTCTTTTTCAATGGTAGCATAGTTTATTTCATGTTCATTCAGCGTTCTGCTGGCATAACATACAGGCTTTTGATTTTGTGATAATACAGCACCAATGGCTACGTTACTTGCGTCAGTTGTTAAATTAAAAGGCTTTGAAAAGTCAGGATAAATTTAAATCGGATCTGAGGTTATCAAAACCTTTAATCTTTCAAATGCTTCGACATAGTCTTTGCATTTGGTGTCAATTTCAGCGCCTTTCTTTAGCTTAAGGGTCATAGGTTTCACTCCCTTGGCAAAGTTAGGAATAAACTTGCGATAGAACCCACATAATCCCAAAAATGATTTTATTTGCTTAGGCGTCTTCGGTAATGGGAAATTCGTAATTGCGTTTGTTTTGTTTGGGTTAGGTTTTATGCCATTCGTTGTTACTATGTGACCTAGGAATTCAGTCTCTTTCTTCATGAATTCACATTTGTCCAACTGAAGTTTCAAATTAGCACCTCTTAACTTTTCAAAAACTTTCTTCAGAGATAAGATATGTTCCTCCAATGAAGTGGAGTAAATAATTATATCATCTAAATACACCAAACAATCTTTGTAGATCAAGTCTTCCAACAGATTGTTCATGCATCTTTGAAAAGTTGCTGGGGCGTTTTTCAATCCAAAAGGCATACGCGTATATTCGTAATGCCCATGCTTAGTTGAGAAAGCAGTTTTCGCTATCGAGTTTTCATCCATTTGGATTTAATGAAAGCCCTTGGCTAGGTCAATGGTCGTAAAATATTGGCATCTTCCCAATTTATCCAATATTTCATCCATTCTTGGAATGGGGAATTTGTCGTTAACTGTTACCTCATTGAGATTTCTATAGTCGACTACCAACCTAAACTTCTTCTTCCCAGAGGCGTCTGCCTTCTTGGGGACCACCCAGATAGGAGAACAATAAGGGGACTTTGATTTCCGTATAATCCCTTGTTCTATCATTTCTTTGATTTGTTTGTTGACTTCCTCGTCAACACTTTGGGGGTACTTATAGGGTTTACGGTATACCGGGTCCTCATGCTGAGTCTGGATGACATGTTTAATAGTACTTGTGAAAGTCAAATCTTCACCTTCTTTGTACTGAATGTCTCTATAGTCATATAGGACCTTCTTTAAACATTCAACCTCTTCAACATTTAGATGTTCCAGTCTATATTCGTTACATTCGCGTAACTCATTATTGATTGCGAAGTTGACTATTTCGTTGTCAACGGACATGGGGATTGAGATGTGTCGCATCATCATCTGTTCGCGCCACAGTTAGATTACATATAGAATAGCGAATAATTTGGAAATGTATCGATCTAATTTAATCGATGACTTATGAAATAAATTGAATTGAAACTGGAGATTAAAACAGAGCGGACGTACGAGTTTGTACCAAGTATAAAAAGGCAAAAATTATACTTTGAACGCTTGCGGAGGTTAAAGCGTAAATATTGGCGCCCGAACAGAGGACATTTGGATAAGGTTCAAATCCGGATGGAGTTCACCTTGGAGCTCAGCAACATATAAAAAGACTACCGACGACGAGACTTGGTTGACCGGAGACTGCGGCGGCATCTCGTATTGATTGTGAGTCAAACTGCACAGTGCATTTAATATTTCTTGCAGGCATGTTTATTTCAAATTCGATGTGTGTGATAAATTAATTAAAATTTAGTAAATGGTGTCAAGTGATGGTCGAATTGGTGCATCGGCTTAACAAATGGTGTAGGTCAGTTCGTATGCATTAGAAGTGCTGACTACATATATATGTACGTGCATACAATTATATGCATGTATGTATATTGAAATAGCGGGCTACCTAAGTGACATTGGCTTGACATTGAATTCAGTTCCCTTATTGTGCGCATATTCGTCTTAACTGCAGCCCAACTTAATACAAAGTACAGTCGAATTTGACTGGCTTTAAGTTGAAGAGCCGCTAGGATTGCAATTACGGTTCTTTTTTTACGACACAGTGACTTGGGTGCGGGTAAAAGAGCGATAAGGGAATATTGTAAGTAAATAACTGGTCGAACAGCGGCATTTAAAGTACACAGCTTAGTATAGCTTTTGGTCGTGTTTAAGAAAGTTCAAGCACTAAGAAAAATAATTTGTTCTGTGAAATGGCTCCAAAGAAGGGCAAGGGTTTAGAGTTGATGGGCTCGCGGACCGGATTAGTGAATTCTTTTTTTGCGGAACAAAGAGTATGTCATGAAAAATATAGCGTGTATGACAACTGCGGAACTTGAAGCCCGACTAAGTTTGGTTGAATCGAATTATGGTCAGTTCTGTATTATGCAGGCGCAAATCGAGCAAGATTGCGAGGATGCCAGCGAATATGAAAGTCGCCACCAAGTTGAAGATTTGTATTGTGAAATTAAGGCAAGATTATTAAGCGCTATCGGTCATGCTGGACGCAAGACAAGCCTGGGAGATGTATTGAACAGCACACAAGTATCGCGTGCGACCAAGCTTCCCGCTCTGAAGTTACCTGAGTTCTCAGGCAAGTTTACGGAGTGGACAAGTTGGTTCAATACATTTCAAACAATTATAGATTCAGATTCGGACCTGGATGAATTGTCGAAATTTATTCACTTGAGGGCGTCGATGGGTGCTGTTCCGTTAAGTACGATTGATTGCTTAGAGTTATCAGCTGCGAATTACAAAAGGGCATTGAAATTATTGCGAGATCGTTTTGAAAATAAGGCGATTATCGTGCAAGCACATATCATAGATCTGTTTAATATAAAACGCCTTAAGAATGCAGATTCAGAAGGGCTCAGAGTTCTCGTGGATAGTGTGAATGCTCAACTGGTGGCGCTAAATTCTTTGGGTACAGTGCAAGATACACTTATTGTTACACTTATTGATACACTTATTGTTAGTCTCATAAATGAAAAGATTCAATAAATAAAAGCAAAGCATAAAAAAAAAAAAAAAAAAGATACGCCATTTTTGCTGGTTGTAACGGAAATATTCACGCCTTCAGAGGTTAACCAATTATGCAAAGCTGCACACATAAAAGCTGAGTCTTTGTCTGCTTTGATTTCCTGAGGCTTTCCCATATCATTGAAAATCTTCATTATGGCTCTTTTGGCTTCCAGCCAATCTCTACTTTTTACCTCAACTAGTGATGCAAATTTCGAATAGACATCAATACATGATAGGAAGATCTGGTTTCCCGTAAGATAAAAATCTATTACGTATTTTTCTCTTGCGTTTAATATTTCCGGGGTTGTTTCGAAAGTCAATTTTGTATCTCGGTGTTCTGTTTTTGCCAGATTACAGATTTCACATTCGTTGATGATGTTCTGAATGAGCTTCTGACTGTCCGGGTAATAGTATTCTTCTTTAAACCAATTAATAGTTTTTTCTATACCAGGATGTAATACTTCCTTATGATTTTTTAGAATTAGATCTTTGAATTCTGCATAGGTTAGTATATCAATTAGCTTCTTAGTACATCTTACTAATTTCGTGAAATTGTTTGGGCTTATGATTTCGGTAAATGCCCTCTGGAAAATCAAGAAATCCTCATCATTAGGGAAATATATGGAACTTTTCTTAGTACACACATATTCTTTAATGAGTGTTTTGGCAAGTTCGACTGTCATTTCTTTATAGATTATTTTAATCTGTAACTTCTGAAAGAAATGTTTTACTTCTGTCGTATCGCTGTCTCCTTTTTCTACTTCTATTTGTCTAGAAAAGAAATTCAGGGGTCTTTCCGTGATGGATATATAATTTAAGTTATCTTCAGTGGCACTGTGAATGGTTGCATCTGCACTGTTTGCAATTTCGCCAACCATTACTTCCTCAATTTTTGTGCGGGAAAGCGCATCCGCTACATAATTCTCCTTGCCTGGAAGATATTTGATTTTATAATCAAATTCATTCAATTTTATTTTCCATCTTTGTAGTTTCATGTTTGGCTCTTTGATGTTATTAAGCCATACTAATGGTTTATGGTCACTTAAAATTTCAAATGGCCTCCCGAATAGGTATGACCTGAAATATTTTGTAGCCCAAACTATAGCTAGTAATTCTTTTTCAATGGTAGCATAGTTTATTTCATGTTCATTCAGCGTTCTGCTGGCATAACATACAGGCTTTTGATTTTGTGATAATACAGCACCAATGGCTACGTTACTTGCGTCAGTTGTTAAATTAAAAGGCTTTGAAAAGTCAGGATAAATTTAAATCGGATCTGAGGTTATCAAAACCTTTAATCTTTCAAATGCTTCGACATAGTCTTTGCATTTGGTGTCAATTTCAGCGCCTTTCTTTAGCTTAAGGGTCATAGGTTTCACTCCCTTGGCAAAGTTAGGAATAAACTTGCGATAGAACCCACATAATCCCAAAAATGATTTTATTTGCTTAGGCGTCTTCGGTAATGGGAAATTCGTAATTGCGTTTGTTTTGTTTGGGTTAGGTTTTATGCCATTCGTTGTTACTATGTGACCTAGGAATTCAGTCTCTTTCTTCATGAATTCACATTTGTCCAACTGAAGTTTCAAATTAGCACCTCTTAACTTTTCAAAAACTTTCTTCAGAGATAAGATATGTTCCTCCAATGAAGTGAAGTAAATAATTATATCATCTAAATACACCAAACAATCTTTGTAGATCAAGTCTTCCAACAGATTGTTCATGCATCTTTGAAAAGTTGCTGGGGCGTTTTTCAATCCAAAAGGCATACGCGTATATTCGTAATGCCCATGCTTAGCAGTTTTCGCTATCGAGTTTTCATCCATTTGGATTTGATGAAAGCCCTTGGCTAGGTCAATGGTCGTAAAATATTGGCATCTTCCCAATTTATCCAATATTTCATTCATTCTTGGAATGGGGAATTTGTCGTTAACTGTTACCTCATTGAGATTTCTATAGTCGACTACCAACCTAAACTTCTTCTTCCCAGAGGCGTCTGCCTTCTTGGGGACCACCCAGATAGGAGAACAATAAGGGGACTTTGATTTCCGTATAATCCCTTGTTCTATCATTTCTTTGATTTGTTTGTTGACTTCCTCGTCAACACTTTGGGGGTACTTATAGGGTTTACGGTATACCGGGTCCTCATGCTGAGTCTGGATGACATGTTTAATAGTACTTGTGAAAGTCAAATCTTCACCTTCTTTGTACTGAATGTCTCTATAGTCATATAGGACCTTCTTTAAACATTCAACCTCTTCAACATTTAGATGTTCCAGTCTATATTCGTTACATTCGCGTAACTCATTATTTATTGCGAAGTTGACTATTTCGTTGTCAACGGACATGGGATTGAGATGTGTCGCATCATCATCTGTTCGCGCCACAGTTAGATTACATATAGAATAGCGAATAATTTGGAAATGTATCGATCTAATTTAATCGATGACTTATGAAATAAATTGAATTGAAACTGGAGATTAAAACAGAGCGGACGTACGAGTTTGTACCAAGTATAAAAAGGCAAAAATTATACTTTGAACGCTTGCGGAGGTTAAAGCGTAAATATTGGCGCCCGAACAGAGGACATTTGGATAAGGTTCAAATCCGGATGGAGTTCACCTTGGAGCTCAGCAACATATAAAAAGACTACCGACGACGAGACTTGGTTGACCGGAGACTGCGGCGGCATCTCGTATTGGATTGTGAGTCAAACTGCACAGTGCATTTAATATTTCTTGCAGGCATGTTTATTTCAAATTCGATGTGTGTGATAAATTAATTAAAATTTAGTAAATGGTGTCAAGTGATGGTCGAATTGGTGCATCGGCTTAACAAATGGTGTAGGTCAGTTCGTATGCATTAGAAGTGCTGACTACATATATATGTACGTGCATACAATTATATGCATGTATGTATATTGAAATAGCGGGCTACCTAAGTGACATTGGCTTGACATTGAATTCAGTTCCCTTATTGTGCGCATATTCGTCTTAACTGCAGCCCAACTTAATACAAAGTACAGTCGAATTTGACTGGCTTTAAGTTGAAGAGCCGCTAGGATTGCAATTACGGTTCTTTTTTTACGACACAGTGACTTGGGTGCGGGTAAAAGAGCGATAAGGGAATATTGTAAGTAAATAACTGGTCGAACAGCGGCATTTAAAGTACACAGCTTAGTATAGCTTTTGGTCGTGTTTAAGAAAGTTCAAGCACTTAGAAAAATAATTTGTTCTGTGAAATGGCTCCAAAGAAGGGCAAGGGTTTAGAGTTGATGGGCTCGCGGACCGGATTAGTGAATTCTTTTTTGCGGAACAAAGAGTATGTCATGAAAAATATAGCGTGTATGACAACTGCGGAACTTGAAGCCCGACTAAGTTTGGTTGAATCGAATTATGGTCAGTTCTGTATTATGCAGGCGCAAATCGAGCAAGATTGCGAGGATGCCAGCGAATATGAAAGTCGCCACCAAGTTGAAGATTTGTATTGTGAAATTAAGGCAAGATTATTAAGCGCTATCGGTCATGCTGGACGCAAGACAAGCCTGGGAGATGTATTGAACAGCACACAAGTATCGCGTGCGACCAAGCTTCCCGCTCTGAAGTTACCTGAGTTCTCAGGCAAGTTTACGGAGTGGACAAGTTGGTTCAATACATTTCAAACAATTATAGATTCAGATTCGGACCTGGATGAATTGTCGAAATTTATTCACTTGAGGGCGTCGATGGGTGCTGTTCCGTTAAGTACGATTGATTGCTTAGAGTTATCAGCTGCGAATTACAAAAGGGCATTGAAATTATTGCGAGATCGTTTTGAAAATAAGGCGATTTCGTGCAAGCACATATCATAGATCTGTTTAATATAAAACGCCTTAAGAATGCAGATTCAGAAGGGCTCAGAGTTCTCGTGGATAGTGTGAATGCTCAACTGGTGGCGCTAAATTCTTTGGGTACAGTGCAAGAAAATTTTGATGCTATTATCTTCCATTTGATCAGAACCAAATTGGATGACGAAACAATAGAAAAATGGGAGAACGAGTGGGACTGTTCAAAACTACCATCGTGGCCGCTATTGTCTCAATTTCTGGTAAATAAAGGAATGAATTTCGCTAATCGGGAAGCACGTCGTACAAATGGAGCTCGAAACAATAATGCTAATAAACAAGATTCAAAAAGGGCTAGTTTAGCTGCGGCAGTAAGCAGCAATGGTAACAATTCGTGTTACAAGTGTTCGGGAATGCATAGTTTGAAGGCGTGTCCCACATTTAAAGAATTATCACCGATGCAGCGGTATCAAGATGTGAAACGCTATGGGCTGTGCTTAATATGTTTTAGCAAGCGCCATCCAACAAGGGCCTGCAATGGCCATCGATGTGGCATATGTAATAAGCCGCATAATGATTTGCTCCATCGGCATTCATCGAATGCCTTGAATGAAGGCATACCAAACAATAATCAAGCGCAACCAGAAAATAGTTCTTTACATAGTTCGCTATTATCAAGGTCGACAACTAGCTTTCTAGCAACAGCGATTATCTTAGTTAAGGGTAGCGATGGCAGCTATCATGAATGCAGATGTGTTTTGGACTCTGGAAGTCAACTCAATTTTGTGACATCAAGGTTGCAGTCCATGCTTAAGCTTGAGATGCAATCTGTAAATATGCGCCTAACTGGAATAGGCAATGCAGTTTCGAAAATTATTGGTGAAGTGCAAACCACACTTAAGTCCAGAGTGACAAGGTTCTCGGTTACAGAAACCTTTTGTGTGCTACCCGAAATTACCCAATACAATCCGTCGAACTCCTCAGTAGGATCGAAGTGGCAGGTTCCCACCGGGGTAACATTAGCTGATCCAACTTTTGATTCTAATCAAAAAATTGACATGTTATTAGGAGTAGGGCTGTTCTTCAAATTAATTATAGCGGATAAAATTGAATTGGGGCCTCAATTGCCAATCTTGCAAAAATCACTTTTAGGCTGGGTAGTTGTAGGCGAATATACCCCGACTACCGGTATATCACTGCTATCTACAGAAATAGAGCCGAAGCCTCGATCCGATTCGGACGCATTGCAAGAGCTAGTGCAAAGATTTTGGAAATATGAAGAAGTTGTTCAGCCAGACGAGAATCTGACAGAAAACGAGAAAAAATGTGAAGAGAATTTTGTTTCGAATGTCAGCCAGGCAGAGTCCGGACATTTCGTGGTAGCATTGCCTTTCAAGGAGAACCAACCAAAACTAGGAGACACGCATAAAATTGCGCTCAACAGATTTTTAAATTTAGAGAAACGGTTGAGTCGCAACCAGGCTCTGAAGGAGCAATATATAGAATTCATTGAGGAATACAAAAACTTAGGACATTTAGAAATTGTTGAGAATTCTAAGATTCGGGATGTTAAATATTTCATGCCCCATCATCCAGTGCTAAGACCTGAGAGCTCGACGACTAAATTGAGAGTCGTTTTCGATGCCTCTTGCAAGTCCAGCAACGGCATCTCACTCAACGATACAATGTTGGTTGGTCCAACACTACAACCAGATTTATTTGAGACACTGGTTCGCTTCCGTTTTTATAAATACGCTTTAACAGCTGACATAGCTAAAATGTACAGACAGGTGTTGGTGAACGAACCGAACCGGAATAACCAATGCATTTTGTGGCGATCTAACCCGGCTGATCCCATGCAAGCGCTGCGCCTTAAAACCGTAACATATGGAACCAATTCTGCTCCCTTTCTAGCGGTTCGTTGTTTATTTCATTTGGCAAGTAAATATGGTGAGCAGTATTCGTTAGCGGTAAAGGCAATTAACAGAAGTTTTTATATGGACGACATGCTTTGTGGTGCGAATTCGGAATCGGAGCTCTTAAGATTAAGAAATGAGGTGTCTGAGTTGTTAGAAATTGGCAGGTTTCAGTTACATAAATGGCGTAGTAATTGTTTGAACGTTCTGGGTAGTGATTTAAGCTCGGAACCGCTGATGTTAAAAACGGAAGACGCTGCCAAGACATTGGGTATATATTGGACAAGTCGAGAAGACAAATTCCAATTTGCTTATAACGTGAAGTATTGCCCAACTATTACGAAGCGGACTGTGCTGTCAGAACTGGCTCAGGTTTTTGATCCATTAGGATTTCTAAGTCCAATTTTAATTCTGGGCAAGATTTTCGTACAAGAATTATGGCTGCTTAAGCAGGATTGGGACGAAGACTTGCCGCAAAGCTATGCCATTCAATGGAAAAAGTATCGCAATGAGTTGAAATTAATTGATCAGTGTTCACTACCGCGATCTGTTATTGCTATTGGCGCAGATGTAGATACGGTAGAGCTTTTTGGCTTTTCTGATGCATCTACACGTGCCTATGGCGGAGCAATCTATGCTCGTGTAAGAAATAAAAGTGGAGCCTTTACGGTTAATTTGGTGACAGCCAAGTCCAAGGTGTCACCAGTCAGGGTGACGTCCTTGCCCCGTTTGGAGCTACAAGGCGCACTACTTATGACAAAACTGATGACCAGAGTTCGCGCTTGCGTTCACGTTAATGTCAATCGAACTAGTTATTTTACTGACTCTACGATTGTGCTCAACTGGCTATCATCTCATGCGAGTCGATGGACAACGTTCGTGGCCAACCGCGTGGCTCAAATACAGGAATTGTCAAACATTCAGGATTGGTTCAAAGTCGAGTCAAAAATGAGCCCAGCAGATATTGTATCTCGGGGACTGTATCCAACTGACTTAAATAAATCAACGTTGTGGTGGCACGGCCCAGACTTCTTGTTGAGCTCAAAATATGAACAGGAGCGTTGGCAGACAGGGGATAAGTTAATCCCAGAGCAAAGAGCAGGTACATTTTCGCTCACTGTAAGTTGGCCAGTAACGAATGAAGCGCAAGATATTATAGGAGAATGTAAATTTGCAAATGAATTTTTGAAACTGCAGCGAGTTTTCAGCTACGTCTATCGTTGGCGTAATGCTATACGGAAAAATTCTACAGATAAGATTTGCAGCCTCTCTGCTACAGAACTGGCAGGCGGACTACGTTAAATAGTTTTTAACTTGCAGAACCTTAAGTTGCATGAAGAATTCATTAAGTTGCGATCCGGCAAGCGAATAAAATCTTCAAAAATACAGTGCTTGAATCCTTTTATTCACGAAGAAGAAGGTGTGTGTAGTATAAGAGTAGGTGGGTGGTTAGTAAACGCTGCACTGTCATTTGATACTAAGCATCCCATTTTGATGCCAAGTAACCATGTAGTGGTTAATGCACTAATTGAATACACACATCGAAAAAATTTACATGCCGGGGCACAGTCCTTATGTGCCTTTTTGCGGCAGAAATATTGGATCATTAATTGCAGAAAACTGGCACGCAAGACGGTGCGAAGCTGTATCGTATGTTTCCGGCTACGACCAATATTGGGCAGTCAGCTAATGGGAGCACTGCCAGAAAGTCGTGTGAGAGGCCGGATCTACCCGTTCGAGCGTGCTGGACTGGACTTCGCTGGACCGATCTGGATGCATTTTAACATTCGAGGGAAGCGCCCAGTTAAAGTGTATCTCTGCGTTTTCGTATGCTTTCTGACAAAGGCATGCCATCTGGAGATCGTCTCGGATTTGAGTACCAACGCCTTCATAGCTGCACTAAAGCGTTTCTTCGCCCGACGTGGATTGAGCTCCGACCTTTTTTGTGACAACGCCACTAACTTTGTAGGCGCTTGTCGTGAGCTAAAGCAACTCTTCAACGCTGCAGATAAAGGGCTGATTGCAGATGAGTGCAGCCAACGAGGAGTACAATTTCACTTCATACCCCCACGGTCGCCCCATTTTGGAGGGCTTTGGGAAAGTGCTGTAAAGATCGCCAAGCAATTGCTGATCAAATGCACAAATAGCGTGGCACTCAACTACGAGGATCTTTCGACTGCTCTAACCCAAGTGGAGGTCGTGATGAATTCCAGGCGGTTGCATCCATTATCATCGGACCCGAATGATTTGGAAACCTTAACTCCAGGCCACTTCTTAGTGGGCCGTCCATTGAATGGGCTAATTGAACCAGTGGATGAAGATTTGGTTAAACTCTCTATTACCAATCATTGGAAACGAATTTTGTTAGTCCACAACTCATTCTGGCGCCGCTGGTCGGCTGAGTACCTGACGCTGTTGCAGGAGCGAACTAAGTGGTTATTAGGACGAGTGATCGAGCTGCATCCAGGACCTGATGGCGCAGTTCGTGTAGTCACACTTAAGATAAAAACTGGAGTCCTTAAGCGAAACGTTCATCGTATCTGCGCTCTACCATTGGATTAAGGCAAACCTATTATGTTGGAAGGAACTTCCAAGGCGGGGAGTATGTTCGCGCCACAGTTAGATTACATATAGAATAGCGAATAATTTGGAAATGTATCGATCTAATTTAATCGATGACTTATGAAATAAATTGAATTGAAACTGGAGATTAAAACAGAGCGGACGTACGAGTTTGTACCAAGTATAAAAAGGCAAAAATTATACTTTGAACGCTTGCGGAGGTTCCACTAACAACTTCTGAAGTGAGGCATTTTTTGGATGCGGTCTCCTTCTTTTGTTGTTTAGGTTTTGTTTTTGGGGGGTTGTTTGGTTTTTGGGGGCTAAGGCGGGGTGGGTGAAGCGTGTGCGCTTGTCGCCTCGTCGATCCTACTCAGCTAGTGGTGGTTGGCAGTCACATGCCGACTATTAAAGACCGACCATACGTGGTGAAGAACCACATCCTGCTCGAGGTGCCCCTGCTCTAGACTAAATATGGCGGATCTAGAGAGGACAACTCGAAAAAACCCGTAATCACCGGTGTTACCGTACCGTGCCCCTGTGATGGATGGCACTACGTCATTGTGTTTTTTAACGGTGGCTTCCGGATACCTGGCACCTCCGGTCGTACAAGCGCCCGATCCGGGGTATGAGGCTCTGCCCCGGGGGATACTTCCTTCCTCATTACTCGTGGGACCAATCTATGGAAACCATTGAAAGTATGAACACAGTAACAGGGTGCTCTAGCAGCCCCAAATCGATCGATATCGAACAAATCCGGGAGCCCGAAGTAGCCATGGACGTATGTTCACAAGGCTCTGGCACCGACACAATCACCAAAGAAGAGGAAGAAGCCCTTCTCGCCTCTCCCAAGGTGAACAAGCCCAAGCGGATCACCCTATCGGGCGCCGCTAGGAAAAGGTTGCGCAGACACCTTGCAAACGGCATTCCCATGGAGGAGGCCAAAAGGCTCGCTCAGAAGCCTATGGACCCTCCAAGGGTAGAGCCCAGCAAGAGTGGCGCGACTAAGAAAAGGGTAAGATCGGCTAACGCGACCCCAGAGGAGGTGTCGACCAAGAGGGCCATGACTAAAACCGCGGCACCTAGTGCCTTGTCGAGGGGTGGCCTTGCGACTGCACCGCCTGCCACGGAGGCTCCAGTAGCCTCCACATCCGCAGCTGTAGCTGAGGCTGGGCAGCAGATACAGGAGCAATCACCCCAAGTCGGTGTCATGCCCTCCTACAGGGACGTTGCCAGCTCATCGAAGATGGCGATACTCCCTGCCGACTACCCTCAACAGTTCTTTACGACGGATCAGCTGAACAGCATCCAGTCTGCCATCCTAGCGAGAGTGATGGCCATGAGACACGGCTCTGTGAAGCCGCTGTTCTCTGGCTGCACGTTTCGACCAGGGTGGATGGCAATCACGTGTGGGAACGCAGAGACGGCTGAGTGGCTGAGCACAGAGGTGCCAAAGCTCCGGCTGTGGAAAGACGCCCACCTCAAAGTAGACCCCGAGGCAGAGGCACCACGTGCCGCCGTCTATGTCGGCTACTTCCCGCTTCCAAATGCGGAATTGAAGACAGCAGAGGTTTTAAACCTCATTGAAGTCCAGAACACCGGCCTGCGAGTGGGAGACTGGCGGGTCTTCCACCGTGAGATGAGGCAAAACACGGCTGTCTTGACGATCGCGCTAGACCCGGTTTCCGCCAACCGATTAAAAGCGCTGGGGCATCGGCTCAACTTTGCTTTTGGCACGGCTTCTCTAAAGCCAAAGGCCGATATGCAGGCGAAGAGACAGGCAGCGGCTCCGGTTCCCGCAACGGAGAAGCCCACCTGCTCAAATGCCAGTGCTCCTGTTATGGCTGCGTCGACACCACAGGGCACTGCAGTCGCTCAAGAGTCCGCAGCACCGCGGAAAATCCTGCGCCCTCCACTCCATGGGCGCATTACGCGCGGAACCGGGCGCCCCACTCGAGGCACCGGGCGCGTACCCAAGGGTGCGAGGCTCACACCTCGCCCTAGAACGGCGTTGTTAATTAACAAAAATCTAACATTTGTTCCCCTTTCACAGTTTATAACTGAGGACCAGGTGGCGGTTTGGACTAAAATACCCACCGCCCACGGCGAGCAGGAGGCAGTGTTGGCCTCCGCCTATCAACCCGGTGACTCGGAGGAGGTGCCTACGGCGGCTACTTGTGCCCTGATAGAGCACTGCCAGAGAAACCGGCTCAGATGGATAATCGCCTGTGATGCCAATGCGCATCACACGGTCTGGGGGAGCAGTGACATCAACAAGAGGGGTGAGTACCTTCTTGAATATATTATTAGTAATAACATAGGATTACTAAACCAGGGCAGCGAACCCACATTTATTAATGCCATTAGAGAGGAGGTTCTTGACCTGACTCTCTGTAGTACAAATATGTTGTCCGTTGTCTCAAACTGGCACGTTGCAAGTGAGATCACTATGTCAGATCACCAACACATTAGATTTGACATAGGATGCGCCTTGCAATGTAGCCTAGTCACCAGAAATCCCAGGAAAACCAACTGGGATCTCTTCTGTTTTGAACTTGAGCAATCCAGAGACTGCTCAACCCGTCCGATAATATCCATAGACGAGTTAGAGCGTGAAGCTACTGTGCTTCATACAAATGTTGAATCAGCATATCACGCCAGCTGCGACCAAAAGGTACGCAAGACCGGAAGGGCTGTTCCCTGGTGGAACAAAAGCCTTGACGATCTCAAAAAAGCTGCGCGCAGGCTCTTCAATAAGGCGAGGAAAGGGTGGTCCTCATGGGACTCCTACACATCTGCTTTAACGCTCTATAATAAAGAGCTGAGAAAGTCAAAACGGGCTACTTGGCGTCAACACTGCGGGCAGATCTCATCTCTCCCGGAAGCTGTTAGGCTGCAAAAAGCCCTCTCCAAAGACCACTCAAACGGCATCTGCACGCTGAAAAAGCCGGGTGGAACATACACAAACAACCCAAAGGAGACGAGTAGCCTACTCCTGGCCACTCACTTTCCTGGGTGTGTGGCTGTGGAGCAACCCATCTCACAGAGAGAGGCACCAACCTACCTCTCTGAGACTGGAGAGTGCCCACACCTGCATATGACTATGGTGGCAGACTCCAATGGGGCTGAGAGAGGGAACCCCCCATCGCTCAGAACGTGTTGGAAACATGCCCTATAGGATGTTTCATCAAAATAGCGTACAATGGGCATTACAAAGTTTCAGCCCATACAAATCACCCGGACCGGATGGTATATATCCATGCCTGTTACAGCGGGGACTGCACCTGATCGCACTCCCCCTGGTCCGTCTATTTCGAGCCAGTCTCCTGCTTGGACACATACCAAGCAACTGGGCTATAGTAAAAGTCGTGTTTATCCCAAAGGCAGGGAAGAAAGATTCCCAATTGCCTAAATCATATAGACCGATTAGCCTTAGCTCCTTCTTCCTCAAAACCATGGAGAAGATAATCGACCAGCACATCAGGGAGGTAAATCTCAAGCAACATCCCCTAAACAAGTACCAATATGCGTATCAAGCTGGTAAATCAACTGAGACCGCCATACATAGCCTTACAACAACCATTGAAAAGGCCATTGGCGCTCAACAGATAGCACTAGGTGCCTTCTTAGACATCTCAGGAGCTTTCGACAACACGTCATACGAGGCTATACGTGCCTCTCTTGTACGCAAGAATGTCTCCACACCTATTATTAGGTGGATTCTGGAAATGCTTAAATCCAGAATCATAACTGTAGACCTTGGAGGAACTATGACCTCAATCACAGCCACAAGGGGGTGCCCTCAAGGGGGAGTACTCTCTCCTCTCCTGTGGACTCTGGTCATTGACGAGCTACTATACGAGCTCAACAACTTAGGGTTTCCCACTCAAGGCTACGCTGATGATCTAGTCATCTATATAGTGGGCTGGCATGAGCAAACCATTTCGGACCGCATGCAGCAAGCCCTTAATATAGCCAACGGATGGTGTCAGGACAAAGGACTGTCCATAAACCCATCAAAAACAGTTTTAGTCCCATTTACCAGGAAAAGGTCTCTCTCCTTAAAAAGACCATCCCTAAATGGGTCCATCATCGACTTTTCGGTTGAGGCCAACTACCTAGGAGTCACACTTGACTCCAAACTCAACTGGAATGCACACCTGGAAAAGACTATAAACAAAGCAACTCGAGCACACTTTGCTTGCAACAGGCTTTACGGTAGAACATGGGGCCTAAGTCCCAAAATGATCTACTGGTCTTTTAACACTGTGGTAAAACCGATCTTAACCTATGCATCTCTTGCTTGGTGGACGAAATCTACCCAGAGGACAGCTGCGGCTGCACTTTCCAAATTACAACGACTGGTCTGCATAGGCATCACCGGAGCCATCCGGACATGTGCCACTGCAGCACTAGGAGTCATAACTGGCATACCCCCTTTACCAATTACATTGAAAAAGGAGGCCTGCCTGGGGGCACTTCGCCTTCAAAACATCACCAATATAAAAAGTGGTGATCTTACCGGGCATCTTAGGGTCCTTGAGCCCCTAATAAATGAGCCCATCCTGCGCGTAACTGACGAGCAGAAACCAAAACTCGTTTTCCACAGAAATTTCTCAGTAGTCTTGTACACTAGGAATGAATGGTGTTTGTAGGGGGGCCGATCCTCCAAAGATAAGTAATCCAAAGTAGTTGGTGGAAAATGCAGGAAAACTCCCACGGCGCAAAACGAAAGAAGTCCGACGAAGGGAATCGGCGGCACCAGAGAAGAAGAACGAGAGGCGGGGGCGTCGTGGGCATTCAATCTTTATTTTTCGCATTCATACATGGAACTGACTTAAAACCTAAAGCGCTGACGTGAGCGCGGGAGACCGACGGCGGCCGATCGGGAAGTCCGCAACCCGAGCTCGAGCTCGGAAGCGAGCGCAAAAGAGAGGCGAGCGCGGACGAGAGCGAAAGCTCTGTGCGCAGAGGCCGCACAGTGGCCCCTCACATAAACATCCCGCCCCCCCCCTTGCAATCACTCGGGTTGCAACATGGTCCTTATTATGGCTGGTGGCAGGCTCCGCACACGACCCATCCAAACACGGTGCTCTGGGCCACCGGCAGTCCGTCCTGGATTCTCATCAAGCCTGGCCGCATCACTTGCGGATACATGTCCGCGCCCAGGATCACAGATATCGTCGCGGGTAGATAAAAACGCTCATCGGCCAGAGTAATGTCCCGGAAATGGGCCCGCACCGACTCGCTAAGCTCCCGGACTGGCGTGCGAACGCGCACCTGATGCTCAACCTTGAAGGCCACATCCAACTGGACACTGGGGTCATTCTTGGCGCCCACAATTGCCGAACACATCCGTTCGTCCCCAACGCTGGTAGTTGGCAGCCGGAAAGCAGTCGCTAGAGACGCGTCGATGCAGCTCGTAGCCGTGCAAGGGTCGATAAGCGCCGCCGTGTCGAAGACCCGAGCCCCAGTATGGATCCGCACCAGAGCCGTTGGCAGAAGATTGACTGAAGCACGCCTTGGAGCGGCGGACGAGGGCCTTGGAGCGGCTGAAGCACGCCTTGGAGCGGCGGACGAGGGACTTGGAGCGGCTGAAGCACGCCTTGAAGCGGCGGACGAGGGCCGAGGAGCGGCTGAAGCACGCCTTGGAGCGGCGGACGAGGGCCTTGGAGCGGCTGAAGCACGCCTTGGAGCGGCGGACGCGGGCCTCGGAACGGCTGAAGCACGCCTTGGAGCGGCGGACGAGGGCCTTGGAGCGGCTGAAGCACGCCGTGATGCGGCTGACGAGGGCCGAGGAGCGGCCGCAGCACGCCGTGGAGAGGCGGACGAAGGCCGAGGGGCGGCTGAAGCATACCTTGGAGCGGCGGACGCGGGCCTTGGAGCGGTAGAAGCATGCCGTGGAGCGGCTGCCGAGGGCCGAGGAGCGGCAGAAACACGCCGTGGCGTGGCACCCGAGGCCTGAGGAGCGCCTGAAGAATTCCGCGAGTGGGCGCCCGGCGACCGGCGCGCCTCCTGACGCGGCCGACGCTGAGCCATCGGCTGCTCGGAAAGGTGCAGCAGTGTATGGTGATCCTGGCCACACGTTTTGCAGCGGTCTCCTCGCCGACACGCTCCGTCGGAATGCTCGTGAGCTAAGCAGCGGGGGCAGTACCGGTTGGCCAGGACCGCCCGTAGACGCTTCTCGGCCTTGAATCGAAGAAAACGACGGCACTTCCGTAACGGATGGACCTCACTGCAGACTCGGCAACGGTAGGAATTGATACCTCGAGTACATCTGCTCTCCAGTGTGTTGGCGCTGCGTGGACGTGGCGACATCGTATCGTGACTGGCGGACTAGGACGGAGAGGAAAAAATAGCAATCAGTACTGGTACTACTACGAATTGGAACTACGGATTAGCGACGAAACAGCACAGTGACGTGGAACATTGGTGTGGACGGGAGACTGGGAGACAGGGCAGACGGGTGCGTCCTTTGCTATGGGACGTTTGATTAGTCCCCGCGCAGTGCGGATGTCGACCACACGGACATGGCCATCGGATCCTGGAAACACTGCGTCAATACGCCCTAAACGCCACTCATTGGACGGCAGGTTGTCTTCCTTAACAACCACCATGTCCCCGACACGGGAGATCTCTAGTAGGGGCTCGCCACTTGTTCCACTTATGGAGTTCCTTGAGGTACTCCTCCTTCCATCGCAGACGAAACTGCTGATGTAGAGCCTTTAGATGTTGCCAGCGGTTTATGATGGTCGTGGTATCCCCCTTGATCTCAGGTTCAACTATTGCTAGGAGTGGCCCTCCAACCAGAAAGTGCCCAGGAGTAAGAGCTAATAGGTCACCGGGGTCTTCGGACATTGGCGCGAGCGGACGAGAATTCAAGCACGCCTCAATCCTAGCCAGCAGCGTGGACAGCTCTTCGAACGTGTATTTCCGCGTGGCCGTAGACTTGTAAAACAAGGTTTTGAAGCTCTTAACGCCTGCCTCCCACAAGCCTCCCATGTGGGGGGCTCCTGGCGGGATGAAATCCCAAAGAAGCTGCTGGTGGCTATAGGCACTCGTCACAGCCCCTTTGAGAGCCTGGAGGAAATCGCGGGAGAGTAGGCTGGCCGCACCCACAAAGGTCTTCCCGTTGTCCGACTGAACTTGACGGGGGCATCCTCTTCGGGACACGAAACGGGCGAAAGCGGCGAGAAACTTTTCAGTCGTGAGGTCGGAGGTCGGCTCTAAATGGATGGCCTTGGTGGAGAAGCACACGAATACCAACACATACCCTTTGGTAATGAGGCAGGCTCGTCCCGTGTAGTTCTTGATGTTGAAGGGGCCGGCATAGTCCATACCGGTATGTGTGAAGGGGCGCGAGAAGGACGTCCGCTCTTTGGGTAGTTCTCCCATGAGCTGAGTTTGCAACTTCTTTTTGTGGATAACGCATACCTTGCAGGAATGGATAACGGACTTGATCAAATTCCTCACTTTCGGGATCCAGAATTTGGAACGGATCAGACGGACCATCAGCTGATTACCGCCGTGCAGCGTTATGCGATGGGTAAAATGAACGAGGAGTCGAGACAGATGGCAGTTATATGGAAGAATAACCGGATGGCGTTCGTCATACTGGAGGAGTTCGGAGGCGGTAACGCGGCCACACGCTCTCATGAGTCCTTGAGAGTCCAGAAACGGGTTCAGGTTTTGAATCGGACTGGATGCTGGCACTGGCCGCTTGTGGCTTACACAGTCGATCTCAAGGCTGAAGTGCCTGCGTTGAGTGACGGAAATTAGGAGAATTTCGGCCGAAGCAACTTCAGTCGCCGTCAGGTGGTTCTCGAACGAAGACGTGGTCTTTCGCGAGCGCTGGATGGAGCGACGAACATAGGCGAGGACTCGCAGCGCCTTATTGAAAGTAGAAAAGCGCTCAAGAATATCTTCCGGGGGGGCCTTGGCAACGTGGACCTTGACTGCTCGCTTCTCAAGTTCAGTCTCGGGGAAGTCATTGGCTGGAATGGGCCACTCGGAGCGCGGCCCTCGCAGCCAGGAAGGGCCATGCCACCACAGTTGACTGTCCGCGAGGTCTTGAAGAGCTACCCCCGGCTAGCGAGATCTTCCGGATTATGTTCGGAGCGGACATGTGCCCATTTCTCCACCTCGGTGAATTGAGTAATCGAGGTCACCCGATTTGCCACGAACGTTGTCCAATGGCACGCCGGTCTGCGCAACCAGGCGAGAACAATTGTAGAGTCCGTCCAACAGTGGAGGGCGGACGCAGGGCCGGGCATCTTGGGAAGAATTGCGTTGGCCATCTCGGACAATAGGACGGCTCCGCACAACTCCAATCGCGGAAGCGACACCGTCTTGACTGGGGCCACCCGTGTCTTTGCCGTCAGCAAGTTCACCACCACCGTGGACCCGGTCTCCACCCGGACGTAGATGGCCGCCGTACGCCTTTTGCGAGGCGTCACAGAACCCATGATGTTCTACCTTCAAGTGAGGACGGAAAGCGACCCAGCGGGGGATTCGGATCTGATCGAGCGCCGAGTAATCTTCTAGGAAGTCAACCCATCTTTTGCAGAATTCCTGAGGGAGGACATCGTCCCAGCCCAGATCCTGG
This sequence comes from Drosophila aff. chauvacae BK-2020, assembly GCA_018903765.1. Lineage (NCBI taxonomy): Eukaryota > Metazoa > Arthropoda > Insecta > Diptera > Drosophilidae > Drosophila > Drosophila aff. chauvacae BK-2020. The sequence continues at coordinate 164,064 of JAEIGO010000085.1, forward strand.
AGCCAAATGTCCTGCATAAACATCTTTGCCCGGACAATGAAGGGGGCTAGCCAGCCGGCTGGATCGAACAATTTGGCAATTTGAGACAGGACCTGACGCTTTGAGAACGAAGATCCCAAGGTCAATTCTGGCGGAATGAAGAAAAAATCATCCGACGTCGCCTTCCACCGCACGCCGAGAGTTTTGGCCGTGCTCTCTGCGTCGATTTCGAGGAAGTCAGCCCGAAGGAGATGATCAGTCTGAATATTTGACAAAATCGCCTTGCTGTTGGCTGTCCACTTCCTAAGTGGGAACCCTGCCGAACCCAGGGCCCCCTCGAGTTCTCGGATAGCTGCCTGCGCCTCAGTCTTTGAGTCTGCACCAGCGAGAACGTCGTCGACGTACATGAACTGTCGGATAATCTGACTCGCCTGCGGATACCTCGACTGTTCGTCTTCGGCGAGCTGTTGCAGGACGCGAATCGCTAGGAATGGAGCGCAATTGACCCCGAAAGTTACTGTCTTCAATTCGTAGTCGCGGATTTCTCCATCGGAGTTGCGGAACAGAATGCGCTGGAGTGGAGTATGCTTGGAGTCTACCCAAATCTGCCGGTACATCTTCTCGATGTCGGCATTGAAAACAAACCTGAAGTATCGCAACTTCAGGATTTGTATAGTCAGGTCGGATTGTAAGACCGGGCCCGCGTACAGAATATCATTCAGACTAGTCCCGTTTGCGGATGGGCTAGACGCATTGAAAACTACGCGCACCTTCGTAGTTGTGCTTTCGGGCTTGAGAACAGCATGGTGTGGAAGGTAGTACGTGGCGGAACTGCTCGTCGTAGAAACCTCGGCCATGTGTCCTAAGTCGAGGTATTCCTGGATCACCGCGTCATACCGGGCTTTGAGGAGGGGATCCCTTTTTAGGCGCTGCTCGTTGCGGAGGAACTGAGCTAGAGCGAAGGATCGTGAAGATGCTAGCTCGGAGCCCTTGTGCTCGGGGTCGCGCAAGGGGAGCGTCACAACATACTTGCCCCGATGGTCCCTTCTGGTGGTTTGTACGAAATTTTGTTCGCAAAACGCATCAGACTCAGGGACGATCTGTGTGGGCACTTCCTCCACCTCCCAGAACTTGGTGAGGAGCTGGTCCAGAGAGTCCTCGAGGGCGCAGGTAACTCGCGTGGAGAAGGCGGACACCCTGCGTGGGGCTGCCGAATGGACTGGGCCTGTCAACACCCACCCGAAAATGGTTTCCTGGCCGAGAAGCGAACCGCAGATGTTCGTTTTGGAGTTGCCGAGGAGGATCGATGGAAGAATATCTGCTCCTATCAAAATGTCGATCTGAGAGCTCTCAAAGAACTTGGGGTCCGCCAGGGGGATGTTAGGAAGGTCCTTAAGAATATCTCGTGGAATTGGATACGAGGGTAAATTCCCGGCCAGCTGCGGAAGAACATAGGCCGCAGTCTCTAACTGTATCCCAGGCCTGGAGGGCGATCGAATCGAAAACGTACACAACTTGGTGGACTGAGCGGCCACGGTTTGGTTCAGGCCGGACACTTGTGCTTGGACAGTCTTGAACGGAAGTTTGACTAAGTTGAATAGTCGTTCTGTAATAAAAGTAGCTTCGGACCCAGAGTCAATCAAGGCACGTGCTTGAAAGTTGCACCCCAGATGGCAAACGTTAATGAGGGCAGTGCCCAGTAGGACGGCTCTTGACCCGGAAGCGAAGCATACTTGCACATCTGCGGGATCGTCGGAGGCACCCGTGCCTCTTGGAGAAGGCGCGGGCCGAGGCGTGGCTGTCGTAGACGGACTTGGAGCGGTTGCAAAAGGATTACCGCGGTGCAGGAGGGTGTGATGCCGGCTGTGGCATGTAAAACAGCTGTGGGCACTGGTGCAATCCCGTTGCTGGTGCCCTCGGGCAAAACAGTTAAGGCAAAGTTGCCTTCTCTTGATATAGTCGGAGCGACCATTCACGTCCATTTCGAGGAACCGTGGACATACGCGAATGGGATGGTTCTCCCTGTTACAGAGATCACATCCCCTGGGCGCTGGAGCGAGCCTGGCCTCATACGAGTTGAGCCTGCGCGGTGCGGCGCTCGCAGTTGCCGATCTTGGCGGAATTTGCCCCGAAACGCTCGGTCTGATGTCGTCGATTGCCTCCAGAGTCCGATAGCGCTCTGTCAAGAAGGCGTCCAACTCACTCCAGGTTGGAATTTCGGACTTGTTGTGCACTGATTGCTCCCACATGGAAAGCGTAATTTTGGGAAGCTTTAAGGAGACCATGTATACCAGGAGACAATCCCAAGCTTCGACATTAATGGAGGACATACGTAGGGCAGTGAGGCAACTCTGAATGGTGCCTTGTAGCTCTTTCAGAGCTGCTCCGGACTCTTGGGGAACAGTCTGGATGTTGAAAAGGATTTTCAACTGACTGTTGACCAAAGACCGCCGATTCTCGAAGCGCTCGGTCAGGCCGTGCCACGCTGACACGAACCCTTCATTGGTTAGCGGGGCCTTACAGACAATGGCGTGCGCGTCGCCGCTTGTCTTTGAAAACAGGTGGAACAACTTTTCCACCGGTGTGAGCCCCGAGTTGCGGATATATATGGCGGTGAACAGATCTCTGAATGTGGGCCACCGAAGGTAATCACCAGCGAAAACTTCGGTGTCCACTGGCGGTAGCCGGCAGCCAGTAGAAGTGGGCAGCTGGCTGGAAGCGGAAGCCTGAGCGGACTGAGAGGCGGACTGAGCGGACTCTATGAGCTCTTGGAGATTGGCTACACACCTTTCGTAGACCGAAAAACAATATTCATACTTTGACTGGAGTGTTAGTCCTACCGTTGAACTTTCAGCAGATGCCGCAAGAAGCTCAGAACAGCTGTCGTAATCTCTCTCCACTTTGTTCCCAAAGTGCCCGGATCTGATCGCAACGCACTTGACACATGTGGGGGGAGAGGCCGGTCGTTTCTGGAGTACCCGGAGTGTGGATATTGGCCTCAAATTGGCTCACACGGTCCGTAGTGGCAGTGAATTTCCTCACGGCGGTATCGATAGCGGATTGAGCCATTTTTGTGGTCGATCGAGTTTGTTTTGCCGATAAACCTGGGGCGGTATTTGAAGAAATGCCGCTACTAGCCCGTGGATTGATAACGGGGGACCTAGATTGCGGATGAAGGGGCCGCGGAGATGCGGATTGGGACCTGTCCAAACGGATTGATGGGATCGGACGCGGCTTCTTGTCGTCTCCCGTGGGCATTCTCCGAATCGAATTCTGCCGATTAGCGTGTGTCGACGCGCGTGAGCCACAAGCGTCTCGTACGGAGCAGGGCGGTCACACTGATGCTCTTGGCGCGTTCAGAAGCGGCGACTCGGCCCAATGAAGCCGGCAGCAGAAATTCGGTAGTAAGGGCGGATGGTGCCTTATGCGAGGTGGACCGCAAAATCGGTAACCAGTAGGTAGGCCGGAAAAAATATATATAAAAAAATATATAAAGAATATTTACTGCGTGGCTCGGACGTGGAGCTTGCTTTATGTTTTAGTTGGCAAAAAATGAGGCCCAGAAAATTAATAAATTATATCCAAAAATCCAAGAAACCATCAATAAATAAATAATTATTACAAAAAATTATTTGTTGTTTGCCCATGAAACACTTGCGCAGCCGGAAGGGTGGAATAAAAAACCTTGGCTTTGGTTCCGGCGAAAACCCCACTGTTGCCGTCGGCAAAGCAGTGTTCGTGTACGGTACGCAGGAGAGCGCAAAGAAACACAGCAATAACAACACCGCAGCTTTGGTTCGGCCGAAAACTCACTGTTGCCGTCGGCAAAGCAGTGTTAGTGTACTGTACGCAGGAGAGCGAAAAAAAAACCACAGCAATAACAACACAGCGGCCGCTGCAGAAACTCCAACAAAATCAAAGAAAATCGAACAAAAAACAATCGCGGTCCCGCCCGAATGGATCTGTAATAATTTTGATTTGAATGTTTGTCTCTTGTTGTCTCGCTTTTAATTGGGTTTATGTACGTATATATGTATATTAATTTCGTAGCGGAGGTTTAGTTGCTGGAATCGGGTGCAGATAATATGTGCATATATGTATGTATGTATGGGATAAATATGGGCATGTATTTATGGAGGCACAGTGGAGCGTCGCGGAGTGGACTGTATATTAAAATGTGCAGATAATATCGGCATATATATTATATGTATGTATGTATGGGTATGGGTATGTATATATGGGCATGCATTAATGAGGGCACAGTGGAGCGTCGCGGAGTGGACTGTATATTAAAATGTCTGGAAAAGGACAGTAAAATTATGTGGCGAAAAAAAATGGCACACACCGGAATCAGAACAGAAAGAATATCGAGACCAACGGCAGACTGTCCGGCGAACAGGGAACTCCCGCACAGTGCACACTCGGTGGCCGATATTGCTTATGCCTTTCTTTTCTCATAACACAATTTCACTTTTTCACTTGGCGAATTCACGGAGTTAGAATTGCGCCGACATATAATTATAATAATATATGTACATATATATATGCCAGTATGTAATTGGATGGCTGCACATACATATATGTACATATGCCGCGACCGTTTGCACTTTGATGTACGCAAAGAGAACGGCGAGGAATATGGCGGCGCGAAAAAGAAACGAAGTGGAGACGAATTGAAAATTTCGGCGGACTGGGAGCACTAATTACTTTATGCGGACTAGGAGCACTATTAATTTATGCGGACTAGGAGCACTTTTAATTTATGCGGACTAGGAGCACTATTAACCGGCAGGCCGTAGAAGCAGAGGTAAGATCGTACTTATCTTTGGGCGGAACAAGCCGGGAACTGCTGGCAGAAGTGGAGAGGATGAAGAAAAATCCGGCTCGAAGGACCAATGTTTGTAGGGGGGCCGATCCTCCAAAGATAAGTAATCCAAAGTAGTTGGTGGAAAATGCAGGAAAACTCCCACGGCGCAAAACGAAAGAAGTCCGACGAAGGGAATCGGCGGCACCAGAGAAGAAGAACGAGAGGCGGGGGCGTCGTGGGCATTCAATCTTTATTTTTCGCATTCATACATGGAACTGACTTAAAACCTAAAGCGCTGACGTGAGCGCGGGAGACCGACGGCGGCCGATCGGGAAGTCCGCAACCCGAGCTCGAGCTCGGAAGCGAGCGCAAAAGAGAGGCGAGCGCGGACGAGAGCGAAAGCTCTGTGCGCAGAGGCCGCACAGTGGCCCCTCACATAAACATCCCGCCCCCCTTGCAATCACTCGGGTTGCAACATGGTCTTTATTATGGCTGGTGGCAGGCTCCGCACACGACCCATCCAAACACGGTGCTCTGGGCCACCGGCAGTCCGTCCTGGATTCTCATCAAGCCTGGCCGCATCACTTGCGGATACATGTCCGCGCCCAGGATCACAGATATCGTCGCGGGTAGATAAAAACGCTCATCGGCCAGAGTAATGTCCCGGAAATGGGCCCGCACCGACTCGCTAAGCTCCCGGACTGGCGTGCGAACGCGCACCTGATGCTCAACCTTGAAGGCCACATCCAACTGGACACTGGGGTCATTCTTGGCGCCCACAATTGCCGAACACATCCGTTCGTCCCCAACGCTGGTAGTTGGCAGCCGGAAAGCAGTCGCTAGAGACGCGTCGATGCAGCTCGTAGCCGTGCAAGGGTCGATAAGCGCCGCCGTGTCGAAGACCCGAGCCCCAGTATGGATCCGCACCAGAGCCGTTGGCAGAAGATTGACTGAAGCACGCCTTGGAGCGGCGGACGAGGGCCTTGGAGCGGCTGAAGCACGCCTTGGAGCGGCGGACGAGGGACTTGGAGCGGCTGAAGCACGCCTTGAAGCGGCGGACGAGGGCCGAGGAGCGGCTGAAGCACGCCTTGGAGCGGCGGACGAGGGCCTTGGAGCGGCTGAAGCACGCCTTGGAGCGGCGGACGCGGGCCTCGGAACGGCTGAAGCACGCCTTGGAGCGGCGGACGAGGGCCTTGGAGCGGCTGAAGCACGCCGTGATGCGGCTGACGAGGGCCGAGGAGCGGCCGCAGCACGCCGTGGAGAGGCGGACGAAGGCCGAGGGGCGGCTGAAGCATACCTTGGAGCGGCGGACGCGGGCCTTGGAGCGGTAGAAGCATGCCGTGGAGCGGCTGCCGAGGGCCGAGGAGCGGCAGAAACACGCCGTGGCGTGGCACCCGAGGCCTGAGGAGCGCCTGAAGAATTCCGCGAGTGGGCGCCCGGCGACCGGCGCGCCTCCTGACGCGGCCGACGCTGAGCCATCGGCTGCTCGGAAAGGTGCAGCAGTGTATGGTGATCCTGGCCACACGTTTTGCAGCGGTCTCCTCGCCGACACGCTCCGTCGGAATGCTCGTGAGCTAAGCAGCGGGGGCAGTACCGGTTGGCCAGGACCGCCCGTAGACGCTTCTCGGCCTTGAATCGAAGAAAACGACGGCACTTCCGTAACGGATGGACCTCACTGCAGACTCGGCAACGGTAGGAATTGATACCTCGAGTACATCTGCTCTCCAGTGTGTTGGCGCTGCGTGGACGTGGCGACATCGTATCGTGACTGGCGGACTAGGACGGAGAGGAAAAAATAGCAATCAGTACTGGTACTACTACGAATTGGAACTACGGATTAGCGACGAAACAGCACAGTGACGTGGAACATTGGTGTGGACGGGAGACTGGGAGACAGGGCAGACGGGTGCGTCCTTTGCTATGGGACGTTTGATTAGTCCCCGCGCAGTGCGGATGTCGACCACACGGACATGGCCATCGGATCCTGGAAACACTGCGTCAATACGCCCTAAACGCCACTCATTGGACGGCAGGTTGTCTTCCTTAACAACCACCATGTCCCCGACACGGAGATCTCTAGTAGGGGCTCGCCACTTGTTCCACTTATGGAGTTCCTTGAGGTACTCCTCCTTCCATCGCAGACGAAACTGCTGATGTAGAGCCTTTAGATGTTGCCAGCGGTTTATGATGGTCGTGGTATCCCCCTTGATCTCAGGTTCAACTATTGCTAGGAGTGGCCCTCCAACCAGAAAGTGCCCAGGAGTAAGAGCTAATAGGTCACCGGGGTCTTCGGACATTGGCGCGAGCGGACGAGAATTCAAGCACGCCTCAATCCTAGCCAGCAGCGTGGACAGCTCTTCGAACGTGTATTTCCGCGTGGCCGTAGACTTGTAAAACAAGGTTTTGAAGCTCTTAACGCCTGCCTCCCACAAGCCTCCCATGTGGGGGGCTCCTGGCGGGATGAAATCCCAAAGAAGCTGCTGGTGGCTATAGGCACTCGTCACAGCCCCTTTGAGAGCCTGGAGGAAATCGCGGGAGAGTAGGCTGGCCGCACCCACAAAGGTCTTCCCGTTGTCCGACTGAACTTGACGGGGGCATCCTCTTCGGGACACGAAACGGGCGAAAGCGGCGAGAAACTTTTCAGTCGTGAGGTCGGAGGTCGGCTCTAAATGGATGGCCTTGGTGGAGAAGCACACGAATACCAACACATACCCTTTGGTAATGAGGCAGGCTCGTCCCGTGTAGTTCTTGATGTTGAAGGGGCCGGCATAGTCCATACCGGTATGTGTGAAGGGGCGCGAGAAGGACGTCCGCTCTTTGGGTAGTTCTCCCATGAGCTGAGTTTGCAACTTCTTTTTGTGGATAACGCATACCTTGCAGGAATGGATAACGGACTTGATCAAATTCCTCACTTTCGGGATCCAGAATTTGGAACGGATCAGACGGACCATCAGCTGATTACCGCCGTGCAGCGTTATGCGATGGGTAAAATGAACGAGGAGTCGAGACAGATGGCAGTTATATGGAAGAATAACCGGATGGCGTTCGTCATACTGGAGGAGTTCGGAGGCGGTAACGCGGCCACACGCTCTCATGAGTCCTTGAGAGTCCAGAAACGGGTTCAGGTTTTGAATCGGACTGGATGCTGGCACTGGCCGCTTGTGGCTTACACAGTCGATCTCAAGGCTGAAGTGCCTGCGTTGAGTGACGGAAATTAGGAGAATTTCGGCCGAAGCAACTTCAGTCGCCGTCAGGTGGTTCTCGAACGAAGACGTGGTCTTTCGCGAGCGCTGGATGGAGCGACGAACATAGGCGAGGACTCGCAGCGCCTTATTGAAAGTAGAAAAGCGCTCAAGAATATCTTCCGGGGGGCCTTGGCAACGTGGACCTTGACTGCTCGCTTCTCAAGTTCAGTCTCGGGGAAGTCATTGGCTGGAATGGGCCACTCGGAGCGCGGCCCTCGCAGCCAGGAAGGGCCATGCCACCACAGTTGACTGTCCGCGAGGTCTTGAAGAGCTACCCCCGGCTAGCGAGATCTGCCGGATTATGTTCGGAGCGGACATGTGCCCATTTCTCCACCTCGGTGAATTGAGTAATCGAGGTCACCCGATTTGCCACGAACGTTGTCCAATGGCACGCCGGTCTGCGCAACCAGGCGAGAACAATTGTAGAGTCCGTCCAACAGTGGAGGGCGGACGCAGGCATCTTGGGAAGAATTGCGTTGGCCATCTCGGACAATAGGACGGCTCCGCACAACTCCAATCGCGGAAGCGACACCGTCTTGACTGGGGCCACCCGTGTCTTTGCCGTCAGCAAGTTCACCACCACCGTGGACCCGGTCTCCACCCGGACGTAGATGGCCGCCGTACGCCTTTTGCGAGGCGTCACAGAACCCATGATGTTCTACCTTCAAGTGAGGACGGAAAGCGACCCAGCGGGGGATTCGGATCTGATCGAGCGCCGAGTAATCTTCTAGGAAGTCAACCCATCTTTTGCAGAATTCCTGAGGGAGGACATCGTCCCAGCCCAGATCCTGGAGCCAAATGTCCTGCATAAACATCTTTGCCCGGACAATGAAGGGGCTAGCCAGCCGGCTGGATCGAACAATTTGGCAATTTGAGACAGGACCTGACGCTTTGAGAACGAAGATCCCAAGGTCAATTCTGGCGGAATGAAGAAAAAATCATCCGACGTCGCCTTCCACCGCACGCCGAGAGTTTTGGCCGTGCTCTCTGCGTCGATTTCGAGGAAGTCAGCCCGAAGGAGATGATCAGTCTGAATATTTGACAAAATCGCCTTGCTGTTGGCTGTCCACTTCCTAAGTGGGAACCCTGCCGAACCCAGGGCCCCCTCGAGTTCTCGGATAGCTGCCTGCGCCTCAGTCTTTGAGTCTGCACCAGCGAGAACGTCGTCGACGTACATGAACTGTCGGATAATCTGACTCGCCTGCGGATACCTCGACTGTTCGTCTTCGGCGAGCTGTTGCAGGACGCGAATCGCTAGGAATGGAGCGCAATTGACCCCCGAAAGTTACTGTCTTCAATTCGTAGTCGCGGATTTCTCCATCGGAGTTGCGGAACAGAATGCGCTGGAGTGGAGTATGCTTGGAGTCTACCCAAATCTGCCGGTACATCTTCTCGATGTCGGCATTGAAAACAAACCTGAAGTATCGCAACTTCAGGATTTGTATAGTCAGGTCGGATTGTAAGACCGGGCCCGCGTACAGAATATCATTCAGACTAGTCCCGTTTGCGGATGGGCTAGACGCATTGAAAACTACGCGCACCTTCGTAGTTGTGCTTTCGGGCTTGAGAACAGCATGGTGTGGAAGGTAGTACGTGGCGGAACTGCTCGTCGTAGAAACCTCGGCCATGTGTCCTAAGTCGAGGTATTCCTGGATCACCGCGTCATACCGGGCTTTGAGGGAGGGGATCCCTTTTTAGGCGCTGCTCGTTGCGGAGGAACTGAGCTAGAGCGAAGGATCGTGAAGATGCTAGCTCGGAGCCCTTGTGCTCGGGGTCGCGCAAGGGGAGCGTCACAACATACTTGCCCCGATGGTCCCTTCTGGTGGTTTGTACGAAATTTTGTTCGCAAAACGCATCAGACTCAGGGACGATCTGTGTGGGCACTTCCTCCACCTCCCAGAACTTGGTGAGGAGCTGGTCCAGAGAGTCCTCGAGGGCGCAGGTAACTCGCGTGGAGAAGGCGGACACCCTGCGTGGGGCTGCCGAATGGACTGGGCCTGTCAACACCCACCCGAAAATGGTTTCCTGGCCGAGAAGCGAACCGCAGATGTTCGTTTTGGAGTTGCCGAGGAGGATCGATGGAAGAATATCTGCTCCTATCAAAATGTCGATCTGAGAGCTCTCAAAGAACTTGGGGTCCGCCAGGGATGTTAGGAAGGTCCTTAAGAATATCTCGTGGAATTGGATACGAGGGGTAAATTCCCGGCCAGCTGCGGAAGAACATAGGCCGCAGTCTCTAACTGTATCCCAGGCCTGGAGGGCGATCGAATCGAAAACGTACACAACTTGGTGGACTGAGCGGCCACGGTTTGGTTCAGGCCGGACACTTGTGCTTGGACAGTCTTGAACGGAAGTTTGACTAAGTTGAATAGTCGTTCTGTAATAAAAGTAGCTTCGGACCCAGAGTCAATCAAGGCACGTGCTTGAAAGTTGCACCCCAGATGACAAACGTTAATGAGGGCAGTGCCCAGTAGGACGGCTCTTGACCCGGAAGCGAAGCATACTTGCACATCTGCGGGATCGTCGGAGGCACCCGTGCCTCTTGGAGAAGGCGCGGGCCGAGGCGTGGCTGTCGTAGACGGACTTGGAGCGGTTGCAAAAGGATTACCGCGGTGCAGGAGGGTGTGATGCCGGCTGTGGCATGTAAAACAGCTGTGGGCACTGGTGCAATCCCGTTGCTGGTGCCCTCGGGCAAAACAGTTAAGGCAAAGTTGCCTTCTCTTGATATAGTCGGAGCGACCATTCACGTCCATTTCGAGGAACCGTGGACATACGCGAATGGGATGGTTCTCCCTGTTACAGAGATCACATCCCCTGGGCGCTGGAGCGAGCCTGGCCTCATACGAGTTGAGCCTGCGCGGTGCGGCGCTCGCAGTTGCCGATCTTGGCGGAATTTGCCCCGAAACGCTCGGTCTGATGTCGTCGATTGCCTCCAGAGTCCGATAGCGCTCTGTCAAGAAGGCGTCCAACTCACTCCAGGTTGGAATTTCGGACTTGTTGTGCACTGATTGCTCCCACATGGAAAGCGTAATTTTGGGAAGCTTTAAGGAGACCATGTATACCAGGAGACAATCCCAAGCTTCGACATTAATGGAGGACATACGTAGGGCAGTGAGGCAACTCTGAATGGTGCCTTGTAGCTCTTTCAGAGCTGCTCCGGACTCTTGGGGAACAGTCTGGATGTTGAAAAGGATTTTCAACTGACTGTTGACCAAAGACCGCCGATTCTCGAAGCGCTCGGTCAGGCCGTGCCACGCTGACACGAACCCTTCATTGGTTAGCGGGGCCTTACAGACAATGGCGTGCGCGTCGCCGCTTGTCTTTGAAAACAGGTGGAACAACTTTTCCACCGGTGTGAGCCCCGAGTTGCGGATATATATGGCGGTGAACAGATCTCTGAATGTGGGCCACCGAAGGTAATCACCAGCGAAAACTTCGGTGTCCACTGGCGGTAGCCGGCAGCCAGTAGAAGTGGGCAGCTGGCTGGAAGCGGAAGCCTGAGCGGACTGAGAGGCGGACTGAGCGGACTCTATGAGCTCTTGGAGATTGGCTACACACCTTTCGTAGACCGAAAAACAATATTCATACTTTGACTGGAGTGTTAGTCCTACCGTTGAACTTTCAGCAGATGCCGCAAGAAGCTCAGAACAGCTGTCGTAATCTCTCTCCACTTTGTTCCCAAAGTGCCCGGATCTGATCGCAACGCACTTGACACATGTGGGGGGAGAGGCCGGTCGTTTCTGGAGTACCCGGAGTGTGGATATTGGCCTCAAATTGGCTCACACGGTCCGTAGTGGCAGTGAATTTCCTCACGGCGGTATCGATAGCGGATTGAGCCATTTTTGTGGTCGATCGAGTTTGTTTTGCCGATAAACCTGGGGCGGTATTTGAAGAAATGCCGCTACTAGCCCGTGGATTGATAACGGGGGACCTAGATTGCGGATGAAGGGGCCGCGGAGATGCGGATTGGGACCTGTCCAAACGGATTGATGGGATCGGACGCGGCTTCTTGTCGTCTCCCGTGGGCATTCTCCGAATCGAATTCTGCCGATTAGCGTGTGTCGACGCGCGTGAGCCACAAGCGTCTCGTACGGAGCAGGGCGGTCACACTGATGCTCTTGGCGCGTTCAGAAGCGGCGACTCGGCCCAATGAAGCCGGCAGCAGAAATTCGGTAGTAAGGGCGGATGGTGCCTTATGCGAGGTGGACCGCAAAATCGGTAACCAGTAGGTAGGCCGGAAAAAATATATATAAAAAAATATATAAAGAATATTTACTGCGTGGCTCGGACGTGGAGCTTGCTTTATGTTTTAGTTGGCAAAAAATGAGGCCCAGAAAATTAATAAATTATATCCAAAAATCCAAGAAACCATCAATAAATAAATAATTATTACAAAAAATTATTTGTTGTTTGCCCATGAAACACTTGCGCAGCCGGAAGGGTGGAATAAAAAACCTTGGCTTTGGTTCCGGCGAAAACCCCACTGTTGCCGTCGGCAAAGCAGTGTTCGTGTACGGTACGCAGGAGAGCGCAAAGAAACACAGCAATAACAACACCGCAGCTTTGGTTCGGCCGAAAACTCACTGTTGCCGTCGGCAAAGCAGTGTTAGTGTACTGTACGCAGGAGAGCGAAAAAAAACCACAGCAATAACAACACAGCGGCCGCTGCAGAAACTCCAACAAAATCAAAGAAAATCGAACAAAAACAATCGCGGTCCCGCCCGAATGGATCTGTAATAATTTTGATTTGAATGTTTGTCTCTTGTTGTCTCGCTTTTAATTGGGTTTATGTACGTATATATGTATATTAATTTCGTAGCGGAGGTTTAGTTGCTGGAATCGGGTGCAGATAATATGTGCATATATGTATGTATGTATGGGATAAATATGGGCATGTATTTATGGAGGCACAGTGGAGCGTCGCGGAGTGGACTGTATATTAAAATGTGCAGATAATATCGGCATATATATTATATGTATGTATGTATGGGTATGGGTATGTATATATGGGCATGCATTAATGAGGGCACAGTGGAGCGTCGCGGAGTGGACTGTATATTAAAATGTCTGGAAAAGGACAGTAAAATTATGTGGCGAAAAAAATGGCACACACCGGAATCAGAACAGAAAGAATATCGAGACCAACGGCAGACTGTCCGGCGAACAGGGAACTCCCGCACAGTGCACACTCGGTGGCCGATATTGCTTATGCCTTTCTTTTCTCATAACACAATTTCACTTTTTCACTTGGCGAATTCACGGAGTTAGAATTGCGCCGACATATAATTATAATAATATATGTACATATATATATGCCAGTATGTAATTGGATGGCTGCACATACATATATGTACATATGCCGCGACCGTTTGCACTTTGATGTACGCAAAGAGAACGGCGAGGAATATGGCGGCGCGAAAAAGAAACGAAGTGGAGACGAATTGAAAATTTCGGCGGACTGGGAGCACTAATTACTTTATGCGGACTAGGAGCACTATTAATTTATGCGGACTAGGAGCACTTTTAATTTATGCGGACTAGGAGCACTATTAACCGGCAGGCCGTAGAAGCAGAGGTAAGATCGTACTTATCTTTGGGCGGAACAAGCCGGGAACTGCTGGCAGAAGTGGAGAGGATGAAGAAAAATCCGGCTCGAAGGACCAATGTTTGTAGGGGGGCCGATCCTCCAAAGATAAGTAATCCAAAGTAGTTGGTGGAAAATGCAGGAAAACTCCCACGGCGCAAAACGAAAGAAGTCCGACGAAGGGAATCGGCGGCACCAGAGAAGAAGAACGAGAGGCGGGGGCGTCGTGGGCATTCAATCTTTATTTTTCGCATTCATACATGGAACTGACTTAAAACCTAAAGCGCTGACGTGAGCGCGGGAGACCGACGGCGGCCGATCGGGAAGTCCGCAACCCGAGCTCGAGCTCGGAAGCGAGCGCAAAAGAGAGGCGAGCGCGGACGAGAGCGAAAGCTCTGTGCGCAGAGGCCGCACAGTGGCCCCTCACATAAACAAATGGAAAACAAAATCAATATCTCTGCCCAGTGGATCACAAACGTGGTACACTGACGGGTCGAAACTGGAAAACGGTGACACCGGGGCTGGCATTTTCGGACCAAGGTTCAAAAAATCCATAGCCATGTGAAAGTCTCCAACCATTTTCCAAGCAGAGATACACGCCATAGAAATCTGTGCTCGTGAATGCCTTCGCAGGAAAATGCAAGGCGCACGGATTTACATCTTCTCTGACAGTCAGGCAGCGCTCATAGCGCTGAGTTCCTTTACGATCTCATCCGGACTTGTAGAGAACTGTTTCCAGCAGCTGAACGCCCTTGCCTCCAAAAACACTCTAACGGTGGGCTGGGTGCCAGGGCATGAAGGCCATATAGGAAACGAGGTAGCAGACTCCCTAGCTAAACGCGGGGCGATGACACCTTTTATCGGCCCTGAGCCGTTCTGTGGACTATCGAAAGGACACAAGAGGGAACTGCTCAGGAAATGGGAGGAAGCGGAGATAAATCGTCACTGGACCGACAGTGCAGGGCTGAGACAAGCCAAACAATTTCTCGTCCCCCAGATGACGCGCTCAAAACGCATCATTAACCTACCAAAGAGCGAAATTCGCACTCTAACAGGCTACCTAACGGGTCACTGCAACCTTAGGTATCACCTTAAGAAATTAAAACTTTCAGAAGACGACACCTGCAGATTCTGCGAGATGGAGCAAGAAACATCAGAACATATTCTATGTGAGTGCCCATCGCTAATCAGACGTCGACTTCAACATCTAGGAGGTGAACTTATTCCCCCCTACAGGATTTGGGAACAAATAGACCTTACCACAGTGCTCTCTTTCATTAAAAGCCTAGGTATAGGGCCTCTCCCCTAATCCTACAGGCCGGCACAAAAGATCTAAAATCTGGTCGCAGTGCAACAAGGCCTTTGTAATAATAATCTGTCTTCATAATTCTTTAATATGTTTCTTAAATATATTTCGCCTAAGGCTAAGCCGCGTAGCTGCGCTGCCGGATACGCCAGCAGCGGAGCGGCTCTCTTATGTATATCAAATGTTTATATATTCTTATTGAGAGGGCGATTTATGCACTTATGTATTTGGCACTTGGTAAGCGTGGGAATGCTGACCATGCACTTATACTTTGGAGCCTCCAAGTGGACGATCATGTTACGTCCGACTTGGGCCTTATTGGTTGCATAAACATAGCAACAAAGTGCTGCTATGTGCTTGTATGTATGTTCTGAATATTACATAGGCGCATACTACATCTCCCTCCTTTTGAAAAATAACGTAGCCTAGTGAAGTTATTTTAATTAATGAATGCAAATAAAATTTTTTGTTTTTTTTTTGTTCTTTTTTTTTTTGTATAAATGTTTAAGAAAAATATAAATGTAAAATCGATTATGAATGAAATTTCTTTAATCTATCTTTATGAACTATTTGTTTCTTGTTTTTATTAGTAAGCAACGTAATATTATCATTATCTCCTATGCTTTCTATCTTATAGGGCCCTGTGTATTTAAAGTCTAATTTATGACCTACCTCATTTCTTAATAAAACTTTATCTCCTACTTCTAACTCTATGTTATTTACTTTTAAGTCGTAATTTCCCTTATTTTTCTCTTTATGTGCTTCAAGCAGTTTTCTTGCACGAGCATATGCTACCTCTAACCTATATTTACTTTCCTTAGCGTAATCATCTAAATTATATATGGGTTCTATGCTATGTAACTTATTAAAATATTTTGGTAGATTCAAGTAATCTACCGAAGTAATTCTACCGAAAACTAATTCATAGGGACAGTAATTATGTACCGTAGATGGGGTCGTGTTGAAGCAGTATACGAAATATTTAAGCCATACGTCCCAATCGGTTTTGTCAGTCGATATGTAGGATCGTATATACTCGTTTAAAGTTCTATGACTTCTTTCGACCACTCCAACTGTCTGATGATGATGTGCAGTTGATGTTATGTTTTTTATTTTCATAAATTTGCACAAATCAGTAATTATTGAATTCTTATACTCTGTACCCATGTCCGTAATGAACGTCTTCATTGGACCGTACGTCAGAATAAAAGACTCAAATATCGCTTTTGCTACTGTGTTTGCACTTTTGTTAGGTACAGGTATTGCAATTAAATATTTGGTTAAATCACAGATGAGAGTGATTGCATATTCATTGCCATTCTCTGACTTTGGTAGTGGACCAACTGTGTCCACTATCACTCTATCAAAAGCGTGGTCAGGTGTCTCAGTTATTGTCATTGGGGTCTTCGTGTGCTTTGTTGTTTTTGCTTTTTGGCATTTTTGACATTTTCTTACGTACTCTTTTATGTATTTACTCATATTTTTTCAGTAATAATGTCTTTTGACCTTGGCCAAGGTTTTTGTAATGCCTGTATGACATTCTTGTATTGGATCATCATGTAATGTAGACAAAATAGCTTCTTTTTCTTTTTCATTATTTATTTGGGTCACCGGGGTAAGTAGCGCTACTTTTAAATTCTTTAATATTTTATTGCCCATTTTTTTAAATTCATCTATTGAAACGGGTTCAAAGATTTTTTCCCACGGTGCCATTTTGAGTTGGTTGATATCGTATATACCGGCTTGCGATTCAAGCCTTTGGAAAAATTGATTTAGATCAAGAACTCCATTAGTATAAAAATCACCAACACCATATCTTTCTTTCCATATTTAAATATACATATCTTATCATTCAATTGCAATGTCACTACTTTTCGTACTTCGTCATTTGCTATGACTGCATATACGTTGGGCTCTGAAGCTTTTTCTTTGGTTTGCTCATGCAAATCCAATTGTTCTTTTCCTGCGCAGGATTTTTGTCTACTTTGAAATCTTGTAGTGACTTTTAATATATTGCCTGTAATTTCCTTTAGCTCCTTGATGGTTATTCTTGATAACGCATCAGCTACATGATTGTCTTTGCCTCTTAGGTACTCTACCGTAAAATTATATTCCTCTATTCCTCCAGTGTCTAGCTAAGGCAACGGTTCAATTCCTTCCGCTGAAAAAGCTGGAGGAAATGAATCACTTTGCCATGGGTGGAGGTGCCTGGCGGTTAGGCATAAAACGCAGCCTGGCGGTTAGGCATAAAACGCAAGTGGGTGGTTCCCCGGAAAATCAACCAGTCTACTCTGAGTAATGGACACAACAAAGGACACAACTCGGGCTGGGATATCAGCCCAAACGTCGGTGGAAGGCGTGACTGCTACCACCGGCGGGCACGGGGGGGAGCAATCCCCTCTGCGTGTCGCCAGCGGTCACACCTCTGATTTGACGGGAGCAGGTCATGTCAGTTGTAATGCTACTGCCACAACGTCGCAAGGGAAGCTTTGCCGCTCAGGTGCCATAGTCGACACAGACTCGGACCTGGAGAGCGTGCAGCTCTCTAAAGAAGAGGAGGAAAGCCTTCTCCGCTCGCCGAAACCAGGCACCAGCTTTCCGCGCAGGGACGGGCCGAAGCGTTCAAGCGAGGGGATGAAGGCTAAGGCGCAATATAAAGCCGCCCTTCGCATCCTGAGCCGGCTCCAGAAAAAAACTGCCCTATCCCCACAGGAGAAGGCAAAGCTTACCTGGGCCGAGCAAAGGGTCGCAGAGGGCAGGCTGCACTTCGCCAACCTCCCGAATATGGTCTCAACGGGCGGATTCGCCAACAAGGTGGAGGAGTCGCTTGCCAACAAGAGGCAACGCTCAACCGAGAGCGCCAACAAGGACGCACCGGGGAGAAGCGGCGACGCGGGCCGAAGGAGGCAGGCGCTCCCCCCCAGAAAGCGACGAAGCCCGAGACGATCGTGGCACTCATTGACAAAAGCGATGAAGCCGGCAAGATGACCGAGCCGCGGTGGAAGTTGGTGCATGCGCGACTCGTTGAGTCATTGTTTGCACGGATGGAGGAAGACCCCGAGGCCCCCTTGCCCACATTTGATGGTGCCGGGTGGCTGAACGGGGTAAAAATCCTAAAATGCAACGATGACCCGACGAGAAAGTGGCTGACGCAAACGGTCTGCCAATTGGAGGGGGCCCAGCTGGAGGTGGTGGACAGGGAGCTAATCCCGTCCATTCCTAAGGCGAAGGTTCTTTTCCCCATCGCAATCCAAGGGGACCGGGCGCTGAAGCTGCTGCAGCGTCAGAATCCAGACATCCCAACCGCGGACTGGAAGGTTCTGCACCTTGCGACCCCATTACCCAAGGAGGGGGGCCAGAGAGCAGTCCTCCAGATTAACAAGGAGGCAGAGGACATCCTTTATCCGAGATACGGGAAGATGGCGTGGGGCATGGGGATCGTGTACCTGCGCCTCAAAAAACGCCATCCCGGGGATAAGGATGCTCACACCCTGAAGGCAGGCGAGGTGGAGAAGGACTTAGGTCTGGAAACCATCGTGGACGCCGCCCAGGGACTCTCACTGGACGAGGACGCGGAGGACGGTGACATGACGTTGACAGTCAACCCGTCGAATGGAGTTGAGCCCAGTACCCATGCCACTCAGGGTGCTGCAGCTCAATCTCCATAAGAGTAAAATCGCGTCGGCGGAACTCCTCATAGCCCTGGAGCAAGGGTCCGCCGACATAGCTTTAGTCCAGGAGCCATGGATTGCCTCGGCACATACGGTCGAAAAAGGACTTTCTGGCCGTCGGGTCAACATCTTCCCTGCCTGCTTGAGTTGGCTTACTTTGAACTGTTGACAGGTAGGGCACCGTCGTACATATCGAACCACGTCCCGAAACATACCTGGCCAATAGTACCGTTGGCCGATGCGTTTTGCCGTTTTCCGAATCCCCGTGTGGCCCGCTGTTGGGTTGTCATGGCACTCCTGCAACACCTGCCGCCTGTGGCTGCTGGGCACGCAGAGTCTCCAGGCTCCGTGACATTCCTGATCGATGGGATCGGCGAAGTGGCGGTACAATTGACCGTTCTCCTGGACATAATCCGGAAACTTTTCCGGGCTCGCCTGCATCTGCTGGATCTTGGCTGCGATCCATTTGCAAGGCTCGGGTTCTTCCTTGAGTTGTTGCAACGTTTCCAGTGGCTGGCGCGACAAGGCATCCGCCACTACGTTCAACTTTCCTCGGCGGTAGATTACGTCGAACTGAAACTGCTGCAGTTCGAGTGCCCATCGCGCGATCCGCCCGGTCGGGTTATCAATAGAGTTTAGCCACCTTAGGGCCAAGTGATCGGTGATCACATCAAATCGATATCCCTCTAGATAGCATCGCATCTTCCGGATTCCCCAGACAATCGCCAGGCACTGCTTTTCCGTCGCCGAATAATTCTCCTCTGCCTTCACCAATATCCGGCTCGCATACGCGATAACCCGCTCGGACCCCTCCAACTGCTGCGTCAGCACTGCGCCCAGGCCGAAATCGCTGGCATCCGTCTGAAGCTGAAACTTCTGGCTGAAGTCGGGACAGGCTAACACTGGGGCTTCCGTCAGCTTCGCCTTTAATTCCTCGAACGCCTGCTGCTGCGGATCGCTCCAAGTCCACTTACGCCCTTTCTTCAGGAGTATCGATAGTGGTTGGACGATCGTAGCAAAGTTCGCTACAATTCGCCGGTACCAGGACGCAATCCCCAGGCATCGCCGTAGCTCCTTGCAATTCGTCGGAGGTTCCAATCCCTGAACAGCGGGGATTTTCTCTTGGTCCGTATGAATCCCGGCCTCGCTGATCACGCGGCCCAAGTAGGAGATGCTTTTCTGGAAGAATTTGCACTTGCCAGTAGCCGTTCTTGAGATTGTAAATAGGTCGAGGGCTCCAAGTGAAATGAACACAATTAATTTGGTTATGCAGCCTTCAGGCTGACTTTGGTTTTCTTTATTTATAATTCTTTAAATCTGGCAGAAATGGTTCTGCCAGTTCAACTCTTCACAAGTATCTGTCTTCATAATTCTTTAATATGTTTCTTAAATATATTTCGCCTAAGGCTAAGCCGCGTAGCTGCGCTGCCGGAAACGCCAGCAGCGGAGCGGCTCTCTTATGTATATCAAATGTTTATATATTCTTATTGAGAGGGCGATTTATGCACTTATGTATTTGGCACTTGGTAAGCGTGGGAATGCTGACCATGCACTTATACTTTGGAGCCTCCAAGTGGATGATCATGTTACGTCCGACTTGGGCCTTATTGGTTGCATAAACATAGCAACAAAGTGCTGCTATGTGTTTGTATGTATGTTCTGAATATTACATAGGCGCATACTACATTCCCTCCTTTTGAAAAATAACGTAGCCTAGTGAAGTTATTTTAATTAATGAATGCAAATAAAATTTTTTTTTTTTTTTTTTTTTGGTTCTTATTTTTTTTGTATAAATGTTTAAGAAAAATATAAATGTAAAATCGATTATGAATGAAATTTCTTTAATCTATCTTTATGAACTATTTGTTTCTTGTTTTTATTAGTAAGCAACGTAATATTATCATTATCTCCTATGCTTTCTATCTTATAGGGCCCTGTGTATTTAAAGTCTAATTTATGACCTACCTCATTTCTTAATAAAACTTTATCTCCTACTTCTAACTCTATGTTATTTATTTTTAAGTCGTAATTTCCCTTATTTTTCTCTTTATGTGCTTCAAGCAGTTTTGTTGCACGAGCATATGCTACCTCTAACCTATATTTACTTTCCTTAGCGTAATCATCTAAATTATATATGGGTTCTATGCTATGTAACTTATTAAAATATTTTGGTAGATTACTTGTTCTACCGAAAACTAATTAATAGGGATAGTAATTATGTACCGTAGATGGGGTCGTGTTGAAGCAGTATACGAAATATTTAAGCCATACGTCCCAATCGGTTTTGTCAGTCGATATGTAGGATCGTATATACTCGTTTAAAGTTCTATGACTTCTTTCGACCACTCCAACTGTCTGATGATGATGTGCAGTTGATGTTATGTTTTTTATTTTCATAAATTTGCACAAATCAGTAATTATTGAATTCTTATACTCTGTACCCATGTCCGTAAAGAACGTCTTCATTGGACCGTACGTCAGAATAAAAGACTCAAATATCGCTTTTGCTACTGTATTTGCACTTTTGTTAGGTACAGGTATTGCAATTAAATATTTGGTTAAATCACAGATGAGAGTGACTGCATATTCATTGCCATTCTCTGACTTTGGTAGTGGACCAACTGTGTCCACTATCACTCTATCAAAAGCGTGGTCAGGTGTCTCAGTTATTGTCATTGGGGTCTTCGTGTGCTTTGTTGTTTTTGCTTTTTGGCATTTTTGACATTTTCTTACGTACTCTTTTATGTATTTACTCATATTTTTCCAGTAATAATGTCTTTTGACCTTGGCCAAGGTTTTTGTAATGCCTCTATGACATCCTTGTATTGGATCATCATGTAGACAAAATAGCTTCTTTTTCTTTTTCATTATTTATTTGGGTCACCGGGGTAAGTAGCGCTACTTTTAAATTGTTTAATATTTTATTGCCCATTTTTTTAAATTCATCTATTGAAACGTGTTCAAAGATTTTTTCCCACGGTGCCATTTTGAGTTGGTTGATATCGTATATACCGGCTTGCGATTCAAGCCTTTGGAAAAATTGATCTAGATCAAGAACTCCATTAGTATAAAAATCACCAACATTATATCTTGCAATGATTTTCTTTCCATATTTAAATATACATATCTTATCATTCAATTGCAATGTCACTACTTTTCGTACTTCGTCATTTGCTATGACTGCATATACGTTGGGCTCTGAAGCTTTTTCTTTGGTTTGCTCATGCAAATCCAATTGTTCTTTTCCTGCGCAGGATTTTTGTCTACTTTGAAATCTTGTAGTGACTTTTAATATATTGCCTGTAATTTCCTTTAGCTCCTTGATGGTTATTCTTGATAACGCATCAGCTACATGATTGTCTTTGCCTCTTAGGTACTCTACCGTAAAATTATATTCCTCTAATTCGAGCCTCATGCGTGTTAGTTTTGAGCTTGGGTTACTCATTGAGAATAAAAATGTGAGCGGTCTATGATCTGTTTTGACTGTAAAATGCTCACCATAAATGTAGGGTCTAAAGTGTGTTATTGCCCAGTGAATTGCTGTTAATTCCTGTTCTGTAGTACTTTTATTGCTCTCACCCTTTGTAAATGATTTGTTTGCAAATGCTGGCTGGCGAAAATCCTCCATCTGAACCCTCCAAGAGGGCGCCGGCTGGGCAATGGGCACTGTATTATCCCGGACAACGGGTAATGCACTGCTGCTTGCTCCGTCCGCGGTAATACAGTGTCTATCTAAGGCAACGGTTCAATTCCTTCCGCTGAAAAAGCTGGAGGAAATGAATCACTTTGCCATGGGTGGGGGTGCCTGGCGGTTAGGCATAAAACGCAGCCTGGCGGTTAGGCATAAAACGCAAGTGGGTGGTTCCCCGGAAAATCAACCAGTGTACTCTGAGTAATGGACACAACAAAGGACACAACTCGGGCTGGGATATCAGCCCAAACGTCGGTGGAAGGCGTGACTGCTACCACCGGCGGGCACGGGGGGAGCAATCCCCTCTGCGTGTCGCCAGCGGTCACACCTCTGATTTGACGGGAGCAGGTCATGTCAGTTGTAATGCTACTGCCACAACGTCGCAAGGGAAGCTTTGCCGCTCAGGTGCCATAGTCGACACAGACTCGGACCTGGAGAGCGTGCAGCTCTCTAAAGAAGAGGAGGAAAGCCTTCTCCGCTCGCCGAAACCAGGCACCAGCTCCCCGCGCAGGGACGGGCCGAAGCGTTCAAGCGAGGGGATGAAGGCTAAGGCGCAATATAAAGCCGCCCTTCGCATCCTGAGCCGGCTCCAGAAAAAAGCCGCCCTATCCCCACAGGAGAAGGCAAAGCTTACCTGGGCCGAGCAAAGGGTCGCAGAGGGCAGGCTGCACTTCGCCAACCTCCCGAATATGGTCTCAACGGGCGGATTCGCCAACAAGGTGGAGGAGTCGCTTGCCAACAAGAGGCAACGCTCAACCGAGAGCGCCAACAAGGACGCACCGGGGAGAAGCGGCGACACGGGCCGAAGGAGGCAGGCGCTCCCCCCCAGAAAGCGACGAAGCCCGAGACGATCGTGGCACTCATTGACAAAAGCGATGAAGCCGGCAAGATGACCGAGCCGCGGTGGAAGTTGGTGCATGCGCGACTCGTTGAGTCATTGTTTGCACGGATGGAGGAAGACCCCGAGGCCCCCATGCCCACATTTGATGGTGCCGGGTGGCTGAACGGGGTAAAAATCCTAAAATGCAACGATGACCCGACGAGAAAGTGGCTGACGCAAACGGTCTGCCAATTGGAGGGGGCCCAGCTGGAGGTGGTGGACAGGGAGCTAATCCCGTCCATTCCTAAGGCGAAGGTTCTTTTCCCCATCGCAATCCAAGGGGACCGGGCGCTGAAGCTGCTGCAGCGTCAGAATCCAGACATCCCAACCGCGGACTGGAAGGTTCTGCACCTTGCGACCCCATTACCCAAGGAGGGGGGCCAGAGAGCAGTCCTCCAGATTAACAAGGAGGCAGAGGACATCCTTTATCCGAGATACGGGAAGATGGGATGGGGAGCGTGTACCTGCGCCTCAAAAAACGCCATCCCGGGGATAAGGATGCTCACACCCTGAAGGCAGGCGAGGTGGAGAAGGACTTAGGTCTGGAAACCATCGTGGACGCCGCCCAGGGACTCTCACTGGACGAGGACGCGGAGGACGGTGACCTGACGTTGACAGTCAACCCGTCGAATGGAGTTGAGCCCAGTACCCATGCCACTCAGGGTGCTGCAGCTCAATCTCCATAAGAGTAAAATCGCGTCGGCGGAACTCCTCATAGCCCTGGATCAAGGGTCCGCCGACATAGCTTTAGTCCAGGAGCCATGGATTGCCTCGGGCAATGCCGTTGCCGAACTAAAGTCCACTAATTACAACTTGTTCTACACACCATCGGTAGGCAGAAATAGAACCGCCGTACAGAACGGCCCCTCCGGAGGAACTCAGGAGCATGGTGGAAGCCATCCCGAACGACCAGCAACTGATCGTGGGTGCAGACGCCAACGCACATCACTGCGTGTGGGGGAGCCCCGACATCAACGACAGAGGTGAGTCACTCTTAGACTTTTTATTACCCACTAACCTATGCATAGCTAACGTAGGAGAAGAACATACCTTCGTAGGTCCCACCTCCTCAAACGTGCTAGACATAACACTCGTGAGGGGACAATGTACAATGGTATCAGAATGGAGAGTCCTTGAGAGACCATCCTTCTCAGAGTACCCTGTAGTACTGCTGGTGGCAATAGACCATGTTGCACTACTTACTCCACTAGCCCATACATGACTGGTTCGGTAGGTAGCCCTATGGTAAACGAGCGTCGAACCACCAAACTAATTTCTTTGCTAGTTACCATATGGGTACCTACTAGATTGACCCTCAGGTAAACGAACTTCGAACCACCTAACTAAATTCATTGCTAGTTACCATATGGGTACCTACTGGATTGACCCTCAGGTAAACGAACTTCGAACCACCAAACTAATTTCTTTGCTAGTTACCATATGGGTACCTACTAGATTGACCCTAAGGTAAACGAACTTCGAACCACCTCGTCCACTTTGACTTATTCCAGATTCTGCCGCCTGGTGCGCTTTACAGGAACCTCTCCCCATTAAACCTTGGTGGCGCTATATTTATACGTTATATATTTAATATTTTTAAATGAAGTAGCCAGCACCATCTGTCGGACATCCCCTGTAACTTTAGAGGGAAATTTAAGGTGGTTTTTAAAAATTCTAAAGTTAAACAAAATATGTGAATCAAGTACCGTTTGTTTTGATTGTCATTAAGTATAGTGTTTGAACAAATTCGAAAATTATTTGCAGTTGTTCAACGTGCTCAAAGTGTAAAGGTGTGGAAAGAAATTTAAAAAAAAATTGTGACGGTGGTAAGATAAATTAATTTATTAAGATGTTCAGTGAAAGGCATAAAAGAAGGCTGAAACAGCAATTGAAAAGACAATATCAAGAAAAGTTAAGTCTTGCTCTTGCAAATCAGAATGTGCTTTGGGAAAGCAACAAAGCCTGGGCCAACAAGTAATGAAAAAATTTCCCGATCCAGACAGTGGAAAAATTAGAACAAATCAATCAGGAGATTACGGAAACAAACAAAGAGCTTTACGTAAGTATTTATTTTATTTTTTTTAAATTTATTGACGAACTATAATTACTCTTTATTTTGTATAGATCGATGCTATGAAGACCCTAATGATGCCTGGCGGAATATCCAAAAATTTAAAAAATATTTTGGCAAATACTGTTGTTTTGGCCCATAATGTTGATGGGGTTCAAGGCAAAATTGCATTAAAAAGCCACATTTTTTTTTATAGAGCCTTGCTTGGTAAATATTATTGAATACATTGTAATTGCACTTTGTTACAATCAACATCTTAACTTTATTTTCAGATGCAATCAACAATTTAAATGATGGTGGTCCAGCGGAGGACCAACTTCGCAAGGCCATGCAATTGCAAAAAAAGCGGCATTTCAAAAATACCAGCATAAGCAAACAAAAGGAGGAGGCCAAATTGGAATGATTTTTTTAAAATTTGTTGAAAAATATAACATTAAATAAATATATTAAATCTAGCATGTGTACTCTTTTACTAACCCTATCATGGGTACCAATGTAGGTAATCTAGTCATGGGTACTCTTTTCACCAACCCTTACATGGGTACTTTTTTCACTAACCCTATAATGGGTACCAATGTAGGTACTCTAGTCATGGGTACTTTTTTCACCAGCACTGAGATGGGTACCAGTGTAGGTACTCTAGTCATGGGTACTCATTTCACTAACCCTATCATGGGTACCAATGTATGTAATCTAGACATGGGTACTCTTTTCACCAACCCTTACATGGGTACTTTTTCACTAACCCTATAATGGGTACCAGTGTAGGTACTCTAGTCATGGGTACTTTTTTCACTAACCCTTAGATGGGTAGCCTTTTCACCAACCTTATTGTAATCGATGTGGTGGCGATTGACCCTATATGCGGACATTTCATACAAAAGTGGAAATGATAAAACACATTGCTTAGGGTTAGTAAAGTAAGTAGAGGTAGTCTGTTTGTAAGTACTTATTTCACCACCTACGAACTAGTGCGCAGTTCTACTGGGTACATTCAATTCCAATACGACTTCGACCACTCTCCCAAACCAACTGTCTTTAGGAACCCCCGGAACACCAACTGGGGAAAGTTTAGGAAGACAATCTTTACACGACTTGCGACTGGCCCGGGCCTAGTAAAATCCGCTGAAGACATAGAAAAGTCCCTAGAGACCCTCTCCAGGGAATTACTAGATGCGCAACGCGCAGCATGCCCGACATCTAGAGCTAGGAAGAGGACCAAGCCACCCTGGTGGAATAGTAATCTTTCGCTCCTACGCAATAACCTCAGAGAATTCTTCAAAATCGCCAAAGAGGCGAAAGAGGATGTGATCGACGAGGAATACAAGATCCTACTCAGGGATTACAAGAAGGAAATACGTAGGGCACAACGAAGCTCGTGGAGAAACTTCTGCTCCAATATCGAGACGTCCCCAGAAACGGCTAGACTCCGGAAGTTGCTATCGAAGCAACCCACCATACAGAGTCATCTCCAACGCGACGACGGACAGTGGACTGAGGGCAGCGAGGAGGCCCTAACAGCACTAATGCATGCTCACTTCCCAGGATGCACTGAGATATCCGATGCTAGCAAGCACCAGGACCTCGCACTTGGAGAAGAGAGTCTCCCAACAAACCTAATATCCTCTAGAAGAATCCAATGGGCTATAGATTCCTTCGCGGTAATTAAAGCACCAGGACTAGTTGGAATATTCCCAGCCATGCTACAGGTGACCAAAGAAGTGATCACCCCATGGCTACACGCTATATTCACAGCTTGCCTAAGCACGGGCTATATCCCTATCCAATGGAGGACCTCTAGGATTGTCTTCCTGCCAAAAGCAGGCAAGTGCAGCCATGTGAGCCCCAAGGATTACAGGCCGATTAGCCTCACCTCATTCTTACTTAAGACGCTAGAGAAGCTTCTGGACATATACATCAGAAACGATGTAGGACGACTGCTGTTATCCAACCAGCACGCTTACACGAAAGGAAAATCAGTGGAGACGGCACTACACTCGTTAGTAGCCACCATTGAGAGAGCCCTGTATAACAAAGAATATGCTCTAGGAGTGTTTGTGGATATATCCGGAGCATTCAACAACGTGACCACAGACGCTATAATGGACCGCCTAGAAGCGGCCAACACGCCCCCCGCCATCAGTATGTGGATAAGAAATCTACTAAGCTGTAGGCGGGTACAATCCGATTGGGGCACCGCCTCCACGGTGAAAGGAGCACACAGGGGCACGCCGCAAGGCGGAGTCCTGTCGCCTCTTCTGTGGAATCTGGTAGTGGACGACCTGATCAAGAGATTCGAGAGGAAGGCCCCAAAGATAACAGCCTATGCTGACGACATAAGCATAATTATCACGGGAGTCTGCCCATCGACCCTCAGCTCGATTATGGAATCAACACTCAGGGAGATATGTGAGTGGGCGAAGAAGGTAGGACTCAGTATCAACGCGGACAAGACGGAACTCATTCTCTTCACCAAGAGATACAAGGTTCCGCTATGGGTCCCCCCGAAAATTAACTCCACCAGGCTAACCCCGAAAAAGGCCGTCAGCCAGCGGGCGGACAGGGGGACTAACGGGTGAGAAATCACCTGCCGTAACTGTCCGCACCGTTGGAAGTGCGACTATACTCTCCCCGTGAGGGCGGCTGGAAGCAGGTCCCAGTAGGTCATGTCTCTGCTGAGGATGCTGACGAATGGTAGTCGGGCGGGGAGAGGAAAACTCCTGCCCAAAAAATTACCCCAATCCAAGGTGGAACAGCATATGCCGAGGGATGCGTGTCCGGGGGGTGCTTGGACTCTAGTATGCGAACTCTGGTGGACCGGCCGACCCATCAGTTTAAACTAGGCTTACCACGGTATGCGGGCTCTACCGTGGCGGACCATCCCCATTCCAGCATACTCGTGGGAACAACAATGAATTACAATAATAAAAAAGCAAACGTAGGTGAACGCCAAACCTTAAAGGCGGCTGGGGACACCCCCCTCAATGAGAACTCGAAGACGCTTAGCGATCGAGTGCCCAAGAAGAAAGAGGAGAGCTCCTCTGAGCGCCTCGATCCGAAAGCCGGTGCCACTGGGACGGGTGAGCCAATGGGACCGCCGAGCGGCGTGATCGGGGGCAAGTCCCTCGACGTGACCGCGGGCGGCTCCAGAGGCAAATCCAACCCAGGGAGCTCGGCTCAGCAGCAGCAGAGGAAGAAGAAGACGCAATTCCACGAGCGTAGGAAAGCGGCCTTCATCCTCTCGCGTGCTAACAAAGCCATGGAGGCGGACCCGGAACAAGCGGGTCTTATCAATTGGGCGAAAGGCATACTGCCGGACTTCCAGCCTGTCAAGGCGGGAAGAGCAGCCGCCCCCAACGCCCAACAAACCAGCACAGACGCGGGCAGGAGCGCCGCCAAACGCCAGCGGTCTACGGAGGTGCAGCCGCCGCAGCCGAAGCGTTCTAGGGTGCTGCCCCAGCGGTCCTTCGCAGAGGTTACCAAAGGCAAGATCCTGATTGGAGTGGTGGACGAGGGCTCCATTGACGGACAGATCCCGAGGGACCAGTGGCGTTGGATTGTTGGGGAACTGCACAATAAGTTCGTGGAGGAGCTGCTGGCGTCGGGTGGTGCACTGCCCCGTTGTGAGGATGCAGGTTGGCATCAAGGAGGCGTGAAGGTGATCGCATGCGAAGACGCGGAGTCGGTCACCTTCTACAAGAGAGCGATCGCGGGATTGGGTGAAGTGTACCCAGGCGCGAAGCTCGAAGCTCGACTGGGACAAGATCCCCAGCAAGCCCAGAGCCAGAGCATGGCTGTCTCACAAGCCGGCGGAACCGGCTAAGATACTCAAGCTGCTGCAGTTGAGTAATCCCGACTTCCCCTCCTCCGACTGGCGAGTAGCCAAGGTCGAGGAGGCCGTTGGTCCGAGGCGCCAGGTTGTCCTGACTCTCAATGAGGGGATAGCTGAGGTGCTGACGAAGAACGGGGGTTACTTCGGTACGGCTTTGGAGAGAGTGGCCGTGCGCGTCGACAAGGCCGACGCCAAGTCGGGCCTAAAGAAAGAGGACCCTGACCTGGAGGGTCCTCATATCGAGGAGGCGCCAGGATTGTCCGATGAAGAGGACATTCTGGAGGGCTACGTCTCCGATGGAAGCGAACTGGCGAGGGGCCTTCGCGAAGTTGGGATGTCCGAGGAGGAGGACGGGCTGGACGAGCCGACCTCGGACGCCGACATTACTGTGGTGGAGGTCAAGAAGCAGAATGTCTTTGACATTCCTGCAGATAAACCTCCACCACAGTAAGGCAGCTTCCGCTGCTCTACTCGACCACCTGGCGGAAGGTGGCACCGACGCTGTACTCATACAGGAGCCCTGGATCTGTGGCGACAGAATCCTGGGGCTGAGGGCAGCTGGCTATAGGCTGTACGCGGCCACTACAACAGGTAAAACGCGAGCCTGCATACTCGCTAAGAAGGACTTAACCCTTTTTATGCTTCCTATTTTCAGCAATGAAGACTTCCTAACAGCATGTCTAGAGGGACCAAATGGATCCCTCCGGATATGCTCCGCATACCTGGGGCACGATCAGGACCCCGTCCCCCCAAGCCTGAGGCAAGTCACCGAGGACAGCAAAAAGCTGGGCGTGGACTTGATCATCGGGTGCGACGCCAATGCCCATCACCATCAGTGACACCAACGACAGGGGTGAGTCTCTTTTTGATTTTATCCTTGCATCCAATTTACTGGTGGGAAACTCGGGGAACGAACCCACCTTCATCATCAAAAACCGCAGGGAGGTACTAGATATCACCCTTCTCTCTGAATCTCTTAGGGATACTTTAAAGTTGTGGAGAGTGCTGGAGAAACACTCCTTCTCCGACCACAGGTACATCCAATTCACGCTGGGCTTCGATAGATTCAACCCGGTCACTTTTCGGAACCCCGAAGGACTGACTGGGTGAAATATAGATCCCAGTTGAATAAGATCCTAAAAACCCCTCCAACCCCAACCAACCTGGACTACAGTCCAGAGGGGTTGGAGTGCCTTGTTAAAACCTTTACCGATGCTTGTAGCACGGCTCTGGATAGGTCCTGTCCCCGTAGTAGGAATGGGGGGAAGACTGGGAAGAAGCCACCGTGGTGGTGCAAAGAATTAGGTAGCCTCAAGAAGACCACGAGGCAGTCTTTCAACCAATCCAAGAGCGACAATACGGACGCATCGTGGCGCTTATACAAAACAAATTTGGCCCTATATAACAGGGAACTAAGAAAGGCCAAAAGAAGGGCCTGGTCCGACTTTTGCTCAGGAATCCAGGACTACTCAGAGGCGTCTAGGCTGCGGAAGGTCCTATCGACGACGCCCACCAACCCGGGCTTTGTCAAGCGTCCTGATGACAGCTGGACGACCTCTAGTGAGGAAACTCTCGGAGTTCTCCTGGATGCTCACTTTCCTGCTAGCTCGTCTCAGAGCAGTCCGCCTAACCCCCGACACGGCGGGGTCCGTCCGAAATGGACTACCTTCTTAGTGATAGGAACATCAAATGGGCAATAAACAGTTTTAGCCCATATAAATCCCCAGGGGTGGATGGCATCATTCCTGCACAGCTTAGCTACGCAGCCGATCTATCCACTTCCTGGCTTCGACTGATCTTCTCGATCATTCTCGATACAGGGGTCATTCCAAGTGAATGGCTCCGCTCAAAAGTCGTCTTCATCCCCAAGGCAGGCAAGCCATCGCATTGCACGCCGAAGGACTACAGACCGATTAGTCTCTCCTCGTTTCTACTCAAGACGTTGGAAAGACTCATTGGTCTGCATCTCAGAACTAACATTCCCCAATCATCCCTATCTGGATGCCAACATGCGTATAGGAGAGGCAGATCGACAGAGACAGCACTCCATTCGCTTACCACCTTAATAGAAAAATCGCTCCACGAAAAGGAGTTCACACTTGTCGCCTTCCTAGATATTGAGGGCGCTTTCAACAACATCCTTCCAGGCTCAATCACGACGGCACTGACTAAGCTTGGGATTGATCAACACACAGTGGGTCTCATTGACCGGATACTGCGCAGCAGAACGGTTGAGGCAACACTGGGGGGGTCAACCATCTCCAGACAAGTCAACAGAGGCACACCCCAAGGCGGAGTCCTCTCCCTCTCCTATGGAATGTGGCGGTCAACGAGCTGCTACAGGGCATAGAGGAGGGTGGCTGTCGAGTTGTGGCCTATGCGGACGATGTTGCCTTGGCGTTCACGGGAAAATTACCGCAAACCCTTTGCTATAGGATGACCAACAGCCTTCGGTTTCTGGCGGATTGGACTGCCAGATGCGGACTGCGTGTAAACCCAGCGAAGACTGAACTAGTCCTTTTTACCAGGAAATACAAAATCCCCAATATGGTACACCCCAAGCTCTGCGGGATGCCCCTACCCCTTAAATATCAGGCCATCTAAGATGGTCTCATCTTAGACAGGAAACTCGATTGGTCCCTTAACACGGACGAAAGGGCCAAAAAGGCCACAATCGCGCTCTATACCTGCCGTAAGGCTATCGGGCTAAAATGGGGAATGACCCCAAAAATAGTCCGTTGGCTGTACACGGCCATTATCCGCCCGATACTCCTTTATGGTGGCCAGCTCTAAAGCGGTCCACCTGCTTTGGCAAGCTTAGGAAAATCCAACGCATGGCTGAGATCTGTATGACAGGCGGTTTGCGCACGACTCCTGGAGACGCCTTGGACGTTCTCCTGGACATCCTCCCAATTGAAATAATGGGAGAAATGACCGCGGCACTCTCAGCACTAAGGCTGAATGGCGCGGGTTTGTGGAGAAGGACGAGTTTCGGACACACGAATCTCGACTCTGCTTCACACCTTATTGAGGGGAGCACTGCGGAACACCCAATCACATCCTTCCAAGTTTCCGTTCCCGATAGAACGGAATGGAATCAAGGACCACCTGGACCACTAGGGTCCCTTCACATTTATAC
The DNA here is from genome assembly GCA_018903765.1 of Drosophila aff. chauvacae BK-2020. NCBI lineage: Eukaryota > Metazoa > Arthropoda > Insecta > Diptera > Drosophilidae > Drosophila > Drosophila aff. chauvacae BK-2020. The sequence goes on from JAEIGO010000085.1 coordinate 196,269, forward strand.
GGATGGCTCTAAATTGGACGGCCGGGTGGGAGGAGGTATATTCTCTGAACACCTGGGATTAAGCGTCTCTTTTAGGCTACCCGACCACTGCAGCGTCTTTCAGGCGGAAGTTTACGCCATCAAAGAGGCCCTTCATCAGCTGCCCTCAATCGGGGCTGGCGCCTCTATTTGCATATTCTCGGACAGTCAGGCTGAAGTCACTTGAAGCTATCTCTTAAAACTCGAAGACCATCAACGACTGCCGCAAATCTCTTCACGAGATGGCGGAGCAGTACGACCTCCACCTCATCTGGGTCCCAGGACATAGGGATATCGACGGTAACTGCGCTGCCGATGAGCTGGCCCGGCAGGGTACAACCTCCCCTCTCCAACCGGAGAGGGAGTTAGTTGACATGCCCTTGGCCACTCGCAGACTACTGTGCAAGGAGCACTTCCACCTTCTCGCGGACAGGAAATGGGAAAACCTAACCTCCTGCCGCCATGCTAGAATGATCTGGCCACGCTGATCAGCAAAACGCTCCAAGGAGCTACTGTCACTAAACAGGGAAAGCTGCGCCCTTGCCATTAGGGCTCTTAATGGGCACTGGCTGCTTGGAACGCATGCGTCCAGGTTGCGGGTGCACCACAATGACTTCTGCAGAAGCTGTAGAGATGAGGAGGAGGAGGAGACCGTTCTCCACCTCCTCTGTCACTGCCCAGACGAAGACTGCAGTACCTGGGCTTCTTCACCCTCTTAGATCTCGCCGATCTAAGCGGAACATCACCGAGGCAGATAACCCGGTTCATCCAAGGATCGGGTTGGTCCTCTCTCACGTAGGACATTGGCCCATGAGCTCCTGCAGCGGACGGGGGATCTAGCCTATGCGGCATCACAAGGAGCCTCCTTAGGCTCAAGTGGATGACCCGGCTCTATGCCGGGCTTGTCACCGCCCTAACCTAACCTAACCTAACCCCGAAAACACAAGTCAAGTACCTCGGAATTGTATTAGACAGCAAGCTGGCATGGAAGCCCAATGTATTAGAGAGGGTAAAAAAGGCCACCATAGCGCTATATGCATCCAAGAAGATGCTTAGCAGCACATGGGGCCTCTCACCCGCTCTAATGCACTGGATTTACATCTCGGTGGTGCGTCCAACTCTGATGTATGGAGTCTTAGTGTGGTGGCAGGCCATGGAAAAGAAGACGTATAACAATCTCATTGAGAGGACTCAGCGGCAGGCACTGCTCTGCATAACAGGGGCGCTGAGATCAACCCCCACAAAAGCACTCGAAACTATAATAGGAGTTGATCCCCTAGACATCCACGCGCAACTGATTGCAGGAAAGGCGGCACAACACCTAGTCGCATCAGGAAATATGTCCCTACAGGGTTTCGGGCATAGTTCAATTGGTCGAGACATGAGCAGTATATCTGACTACATGGTCACCAGAACGTGCCCGGATGTAAAAACAACTACATTCATGGGACCAGACGACTGGAAAACAGGTCAGGACCATGCTCAACACCTCAACATATACACCGACGGCTCCAAGATGGAAGGAGGAGTTGGAGCGGGCATATACTGTACAGACCCTGAAATGAGGCTGTCGTATAAGCTACCAAGCCAATGCAGCATCTTCCAGGCGGAAGTATTCGCCATAGGGGAAAGCGGCAGAGCTTGCGCAGAGCATAGACCGCCCATATGGAGCGGTCAATTTGTTCGTAGACAGTCAAGCGGCGATAAGATCCATGCAATCGTCGGCGGTCTGTTCCAAGCAAGCAGGGAGGCACTAGATATCCTCAGCACGACTACGTCATTGCGGATCTACTGGGTTCCCAGCCACCAGGGCATCGATGGCAACGAGACGGATGACGAACTTGCAAAGGAAGGCGTAGGACTGCCGATTGAAAGAATAGTAAACGTTCCTGTCTCCCTTAGAACGCTCCAAAGAGAGCTAGAGAGCCGGGTCGACAGACGAGCTAACAGCAGGTGGAGGAGAAATTCCATAACCTGCAAAACATCAAAGATCATGTGCAAAGAGCGCAACGCAAAACTCAGTCACTATGTGCTGCATCTTCCGAGGAAAGACTGCAGGCTGTTAGTGGGAATTCTCACAGGTCACTGCCTAGCTGCTGCTCATGCAGTCAAGCTGGGCATTACCGAAAACACCAAATGCCGGAAATGTGATGAATCCGAGGCAACTGAAACCTTGGAGCATCTCATTTGCAAATGTCCGGCCCTAGCAAGGGCAAGAATAGAATACCTAGGCGCTCCGGTTCTGGCATCGCTAGAAGATGCCTCCAGGAAGAAGCCAGGCGAACTACTTGCCTTCGCGAAAACACTTCGATCCTTAAAGATTTTGAAAACCGCGTAAATACTGTCTAGGTACACTCAGAAACTTTCGGACAGCTAAGGGCCATATTGGCCTATGCGTGGCCCCCCTTGAGGGCCTTCCGACATAACCTAACCTAACCTAAATGCAACTGGAAGTTGGTGGCCATTGTGGTTCTGAGATAAAACTGCACCACACGCTTGCTTACTTGCATCTGTAGTTATGCAAAATTCTTTGCTAAAGTCTGGGTACTGCAAGAGTGTTGGGTTTATTAGCTGCGATTTTAAATATGTGAATGCATTTTGGCATTCATCTGTCCACTCGAATGGAACATTCCTTTTACATAATCTTGTTATGTGCCGCGAATAGTCGGCGAAATTTTTGATAAAACGTCTGTACTAATTGCAAAATGCTACAAAACGTCTAGCGCTGTCTGCATCATGTGGAACTGGATAGTTCTGAATGACATCATATTTTTTGTCATCCGGCAAAATTCCTTTGTCTGTGCATTTATGTCCTAAAAATGTGACTTCATGCATGAAAAATGAACATTTTTCAGGATGTAACTTTAGGTTGTATTCACTGCATTTATCAAAAACTTCAGTGAGGTTTTTAAGCATATGCTTTTCGGAACAACCGATGACTATTAAGTCATCCATATAAAGGAATGCCTGAGACGGTTCTATTCCAGAGAATGCTATTGTATATAATATAAATATATAAATCTATATCTATCTACATATAAATCTATATGCAATATGCGCTAATTAACAAAGAATTACGTGCGATTAACTTTTGTTAATATTGTTGTGCACAACACAGTTTTTGGTTTTCACAGCGCGAAGTGTACGAAAATCAAGCGGCGGCTGCTGTGCACTTATTGATCGGAGGGGGATGGCTTTAACCTGAAATGCACTCGACAAGAAAACACGGAAGAACTTTCGGGGTATTACGCGACGTGCGTCTTTATTTGGGTAATCGTAAATTAGAACTAACAAAGAAGAAGGCTTAAATCTAGCTTGGGGAGAGCGGATTAGCAGCTCTATGCACGAAAGTGCAGTGGAAGAGGGAGAGAGAGAGCGAGTGTACGGGATCACACTGCCTCCGGAAAATAAACGCCCTTCTGGCGTGAACATTCTCCCCCCCCTTGCGAGGATACGCAGCAAAAAATATAAGATGGCCTTCGAGGCCCCCTAGCGAGGATACGCTGTAGGAATATAGGAGGCCTTTGCTCGGGAAAGCGTTGGATACGCTGAGCGCTCGTGGACATGTAGAAGTGTGTGGTGATCCTGGCCACACGACTGGCATCGGTCGTCACTGCGGCAAGATCCAGTGGAATGGTGATGGGCCAGGCAATTGACGCAGTACTTCTTTTGTATGACGGCCTGGAGCCGTTTCTCAGCGCTAAGCCGAAGGAAACGGTGGCATTTCCGAAGAGGATGGTTCCCTTGGCAGACTCGGCATGGGTAGGATAAAATACCTCGGGAACGTCTGCATTTCATATCGGCGTATGGAACCCAGTAATTGGAAGAATCTGGAGCAGTAGTCACTCGTGTGGAGAACGAGGAAACTCTTTGGATCGGATCGATACAGTATCAGGAGGAATCGGTACACTGGAGGAACAGTTGCTTGGATGCAACAAAGTGTGATGCCGACCGTGACACGTGAAACATTTGTGTGTGCTTGTGCAGTCTCGCAGTTGATGGCCTCTTGCGAAACAATTTAGGCATAGCTGCTTCTTTTTTGATGTAGCCGGAACGCGCGTCAACTGACATTTGGAGAAAGCGCGGGCATAAACGTACTGGATGGTTCTCTTTGGAACATAAATCGCATCCTTTGGGTATCGGAACGATCCTCGTACTGAAGGATTTCAGTGTTCGTGGCGACACGTCGGAGGGTGTCGTTTCTGACGGATGGAGGCGCAACTTAGGAGGTTGAATAGAATCTATAGTTTCTAAAGTTCTATGGCGCTCAGTCAGGAATGAATCAAGTTCTTGCCACGTTGGAATTTCGGTTTTATTTGTTAAGGACTGCTCCCATAATGAGAGCGTCAGCTTTGGAAGCTTCGTGGAACACAAATAAACCAGGAGACAATCCCAATTATCCGTAGGAAGGCCGGACAAATTTAGGGATGTGAGGCAATTTTGAATTGTATTTTGCAGCTCTTTCAAGGCTGCCGAAGATTCTTGTGCGACGAACTGCATGTTTAATAAATTCTTTAGTTGGCTGTTCACCAGCGCTCGCTTGTTTTCGAAACGCTCAGATAGGTTTTTCCAGGCTGAGCGGAAACCATCGTTGGTGAGTGGCGAATTGGAAACTACGGAATGAGCTTCACCACTAGTCTTGGCATTTAGATAGAACAACTTTTCAACAGGGGTCAGCGCAGGATTGTCTATATAGACCGCTGTGAAAAGGTCTCGAAAGTCGGCCAGCGAATATAATCGCCCGAGAAAAACTTCCGTATCGCACAGAGGAAGCTGACAGCCAGACGGATAGGAATTTTGGGGCGCAGAAGATTGACTGGAGCTGCGGTAGAAGAGATCGTATCGATCTGTTCCATGAGCTGGGCGGCACACCGTTCGTATATAAAATAGGCATACTCGTATTTTGCCTTTAGAGTAGGCATGGTGTCCGCCGCGCCCCCTAAGCCAACTGAAATTAGCTCTGAACAAGCTTCGTACTCTTTCTTCTCGACCTTATCCCATAACGCTCGGACTTGGTCGAGATGGATTTGGCACGTGTACTTGGATGGACTTGGTGCTGCTGGGTTGCAGACTCTGGACTCGAAGTGACTCAGACGGTCACAGGTCATCGTAAATTTATTTAAAATGCAGGAAGTCATTCTGTGTATATTTCGAAATATTTACGTGTCGAAGCTGAATTGGAATTTAGGAACCAATCGAAAAATATTTGGAATTTAATTTATGAATTTTATTTTTTCGAATGCGGACTTTAATAGAATAATATTCACTCAGCAGAAAACAGATACGGTCAACCTTATGCGGATATGGAAGCGCAAATAAATTTCTAACTGAATTAGTTAGTTGGAATTGTTTTGAAAAATAATTTAAAAATTATTTTTATGTATATGGACTTATTTAGTTGACCGCTGCTGTATTTGTCGCGGTACTGTTTTCGGAGATAATGCGTGCGTGTGAATATGTTTGTGCATCTCGCCGTTGCCAATGCAGAATAGCGGAGACAACGAGAGGCGGAAAAATTGCCAAAAATCGGAGCGTCGACTTGCAGACGATTACGTATGTAATTGCAATGTGTATATGTTTATTTGACTTTAGCTCAGCTCAGGATAGAGCACGGGAGAGTAAATAAATAAATGCACAAATAAAGTCGGCGTTGCTGTGCCGTGGGTTCTTGGATATATTTTATATACTATTATATCCAGGATAGGAATAAATACCTTTTCTTAATTGTTGGGGATTTATAATAAATATATTTACTTTATGTTGTGGAGTAAATTATTTAAATTATTAAAATTCCCGTGCCGGAATATTTGTAAGTGTAGGTATATATTTATTTAATTTTATGTAAATTTCTAGTAGCGATCGTCGAGCAGTGGAGTGGACTGTATTGTATGTATGTATATAGGAGAGTGTAAATAAATGCAAGCGGAACACAGTGAACGAAGAGAAATTCGAAATGGGAAGTTTCACTGTGGCTTGGCATATATTTAAACACTTTAGAAACACGGAGTTTTATCGGAATTAAGGAATTAAGGAACCATAATTCGGTACTCGGAATCGGAAATTATTAGCTGCCGAAGTGCCGGATTAATCGGACTTGGATTTAGGCAATAATCATGCAGAGAAGTTAGACGAACTGGGTTTCGAAAAACCTAACTGCATGACCGGCAGCAATAATGTAATGGTTACTTATCTTGTGCGGTGTTAAAGCCACCGTAGCTGCTGGACTGGAATTATCCGGCTCTGATGGACCAAATGATCGGAGGGGGTGGCTTTAATCTGAAATGCACTCGACAAGAAAACACGGTAGAACAATTTCGGGGTATTACGCGACGTGCGTCTTTATTTGGGTAATCGTAAATTAGAACTAACAAAGAAGAAGGCTTAAATCTAGCTTGGGGAGAGCGGATTAGCAGCTCTATGCACGAAAGTGCAGTGGAAGAGGGAGAGAGAGAGCGAGTGTACGGGATCACACTGCCTCCGGAAAATAAACGCCCTTCTGGCGTGAACACTTATGTTTGCATGTTCGTGTGTTTGTGACCGAATGCCAGCAAACGACAGCGACAAAGTTGGTTTTGTTTAAACGATATTAAACAATCACGTCGGGGTCACCAAAATGTTTATGGGGAAGACAACGAATATGCCACCGTTTTGTGAGGACCCATAAATGGGCCTCACAGACAGCCAACAGGCCAAGGAGGCCGAGATTAAAACCAGCCACGAAGGCGATGAAAGCCGGCCATGAAGGCCAGAAAAACCCAGGGAATGGGAGAAACCCAGCCACGAAGGCGATGAAAGCCACCCAGCCATGAAGGCGAGGGAGGCGAAGGAGTAGCGTAGGTTTAGGGATGTAAAATAGATGTAGATAAATAAGGTAGAGTAAGGTAAAAAACCGGGAGCCCGCTAGCGCCGCCAGCTAAGAAAGAGATCACCCGCCGGCGTGGGCGTGAAGAGAGCCGCTGTAGCGGAGCTCAAAGAGATTCGGCTATTGCACCCGGAGAGAGAGAGCCAGGCCCAGCTGGTGCCGAAGTCGGGGGAAGCCGCTCCGAGCGTCGCTAAAGCGAAGCTTGGGGAAGCCACTGCAGCCGAGCACGTGAGAGCGGCACGGATTGCGAGCGAGTGAGTCACTGCAGCCGAGCACGTGAGAGCAGTGATGAGCGCCAGCGAGTGCGTCACCACTGCAGCCGAGCCCCCGCCGCGACCCAACAACTGCGATGCCGACGTCGGAACGAAACTCCCGAAGAGAGAACGTAGGAGAAGGGGGAGCGGAAGCTCGAGCGCAGCAGCAGCGACGGCGGCGCCGGCGATGATGGGCAGATGTGGGTCAGGAAAGGATCGAGGAAATTAATTAACTCCGCGCCCTAATCCGAGCTAGTCGCGAAAACTCTCGAGTGCAAGTGCCAAGGAAACCATGGAACCGGAATGCTACGCGCCGACGTCTTCGCGACAAGACTTCATGTAAGCGAGCTTGGGTTCCCTCCGGCTATCACCGGCGAGAGCGACAGCCTAAAAGTAGATAAATAGTGATACGTAGGGAAATAAAAAGCAAAACGATGAAACTTAGCGCAAATCTAGTGTTTTATCTTCACTTTGGTTTTCCCCGGTTTTAGCACTCCTCTTGGCCGTGTTCGGGTTCACCTTTTCCCCAACCAGGGCACTCAGCCGGTTCTGGTTCTCATCCACGGGTTTCCGAGAAGCTTCCTCTGCTCGTGGTCGAGATTCCTAAACCGGCGGAGCGAGCCTCCACTCTGCAATCGACCTGTTGGTGGGCATTCCGCAACGGTTCGTGGCAGAGGGAAGCCGCGCCTCTGGAGGGCAGCGGGCACCGGCGGTTTCTTCCCCGTTTCCCCTTCGTTTTCCTCCACCACCCCTTGCTCACTCACCCTGGCCGTAGGGCGGGCTTGGTTCCGGCCGCTTTCTGGGAGTCAGGAGTGCCGCCACCGACGACGGCGAGGGTTTTGCTTGTCTCGGCCCCTTCCCTCTCTCCCTCCTCTTGCCCTGGCTGCTGGTCTAGCCTACTTTCGGGCTGGTTGTGTGGGATATTTCCGCAACCGGCGGCGACAAGTGCAGGGGACCGCGCAACGCCGCGCTGCAGGTCGGGTTTTCCCCCAAGCTTTTCCCCGATCTCGCCCCTCGCCCTCTGGACCGTGGGTCCTTGCTCCTGGCCAACGGCGGCAAGCGACGCGGCCTCAGAGGGAAGCGAAATTCACCTGGTTCGGCACCCGGCTAAACCCCCTTGTATTTCCTTGTAACTTACAAAATTTTCTGTGAGTGACCCTGGCAGGACTGAGACACATCCTGGCCCAGGACTTCCTTACAGGTGGCGCCCGAACAGGGACTACAAGGACGATTAAGTTTTCTCACCGAAAAGTTAGTCGAGGGTTTTTTACAGACATCTAAATGGCTTAAAGCACCATTTGAGCGACAGCCGACCTAGGGTGATTTTTTTTTTGTCTCTCTCCCTCGACGCAAGGGCAAAGCCTGACCTTTGGCCAAGATATCCTCGTCCCTCCTGTCTCTGATTTTCCTCGGGTCTGTAGTCTGGGCGAACCGCGGGCCCGACGAGTATATAATAACCCACCCGATCGGTGGAAAGCCAGTCGCGCTCTGGCCAGCAAAGCATTCACATCCTCCGAGAATAACCGGGTATCCTGTGAATTTCTAAGACGTGTGTCCAAGGGCATCCGAGCATCCTTCAAATTTATTTACGCGTTCATAAGGACATCCGAGCATCCTTCGAATTTATTTTCGGGTATTTCGGACATTCGAGCATCCTGCGAATTTATTTCCGTGTATTTAATCACATCTGAGCTCCATCGAATTTACTTACGGGTATTCCGGCCATCCGAGCAGCCGTCGAATTTATTTTACGTGTATTTAATCACATCTGAGCCCCTTCGAATTTACGTACGCGATTTTAAGGACATCCGAGCATCCTTGGAATTTACCTACGCGTCGACAATTTAGCAATTTATACAAAGTTACTAATTTCCAAGTTGCATACGCGCTCGCCGGGAAGGATTTTTCACATCCACATGGGAGTGCGTTGGATCGGTTACCGCCGCAAGGACGAGCTCATAGCTCTTGCTGCCGAGTTCGGGTTAGCCCAACACGGAAGCGTGGAGGAACTCCGCAGCCGCTTGTGGTCCTTCATCACGCGGGGGGATCATGAGGGTCCAATTCGGGATCGGATCAAGGAGCTAGCGGATACTTACTCCGAGGCTCCCACGCCGAGGGATGATGGCGTCAAGGAGGCAAGGGGTGGACGATCACGATCCTTCTCTCCTCGTCGATCGGGGCCGGCCGAATTAAAAGCTGGAGATCTCGTCAGGGAGGGGAACAGGAATCCCAGTTCCTTTCTACTCGAGGTGCCGCAGATCCCAAGTTTCTCTCAGGCCGCTTCTGGGAAGCGGACTCGGCAAGGGAACACGGCCGCTTTTCCCGCACCGGAATCCGACCATAAGCTCGAGCGGCAGACGGACGGGCTAAACCAAAACCTGCTTCCGGATTACCAACTTTTCGTGCGGCGACACGAGTTTACCACTCTCGCCACCCTGATTCAACTAGCAACGGCCTACGAGATAGCCAGGGACCGCGATCTAGCGCTGCACACCACACTCTTGAGCCATACAACGCGTGGAACAGCCAGGAACTACCGGGCCACTCCTAGTCCCACTTCGCGGGATCAGGCTTACGACCCCCCAGCTCCTGAGCCAGCAGCAGCGGCTGCGTACAACCGACGAGTAGGTCAAGCACCAGAACGAGTTGCGGATGTGCACAACGCATGTCGGCGATGTGGAGAAACGGGGCATTTTTACTCGGAGTGTCCAAATCCGCAGGTCCTTTTTTGCTGGGAGTGCGGGAAGAAGGGACTTCGAACCAACAGCTGCTGTCGTTCTCCGGGATCGGGAAACGGACAGGGTCCTCGCCCGCTAGGCGAAGCAGCGAGGACCGAGCCTCGAATAGCCCAAAATTAGCACCAGCACTACAATTAGAAGGGGGGCGCATCGTGGCAACGGTAACCATCATGGACCGGGGCCTCACGGAGCTTCATCAGCGAGAGCGCCTCCCGAAAAGTGGGCCACTCCGCCACACAAAGGGATGTGCGCACAAGAATCCTGTTGGCTGACGGATCCACTAGCGAGGTGACACGGGCTCTCATTACGTCGGTCACCTTGCATCAGGACACGCACACTATGACGCTGATGGTGCTCCCAAATCTTCTGGATGAGGTGATCCTGGGGATCGACTTCCTCTGTGGGATGCGGACCCATATTCGATGTGGCGGAACCAGCCTAAGGCTTCAAGATAGGGACACCTCACATAACCCAGGCACCTCCGCAAACCCAGCAGTGCTCACAATGACCTCAACGCGACTCCTAGTACCGTCCGCCACACTGGCCAGCACTCCTGTCTCAGAACTACCCCATGAGGCAACGGATCGAAGGGACCCTATCCCCAGCCAGAAGAAAAGTCCTGTTCCCACGCCGAGACAACTTAGGGCCCCAAACTCGACGGACCAACAAGCCGCGCCCCCTCAAGTCCTCCCGAGAAGTGGGCTACCCACAAAAACAGCGTACGGACTGGAGCCTCTGGCAGATGCCATGCAGGCTCGGGAGAGAAATCCGTTCCGACGGCTGCCTTTGACCCAGGGAGCAAGGGCTTCAGAGGCAGGGCGGTTCCCCATTCAGGAAGCAAATTTGGCCACTATAGTCACCGAGGAATCCTTAGAGGCACAGTTTGCACAATTCCTGGAGGAAGAATTGGCCCCTTTCGCAAACATCACGGGCAGCTCTCACATTGCAGAGCATCGTATCTTTCTGAGGAGCGATAAGCCAATAAAGCAGAGGTACTTCCCGGAAAACCCGGCGATGCAGAAAATCATTAATGATCAAGTGGACGAACTCCTGCGCGATGACCGCATTGAGCCCTCAAGGAGCCCGCATAGTGCACCCATCGTGCTGGTGAAGAAGAAGACGGGCGAGATGCGTATGTGTGTGGATTATCGCCTGCTTAATACAAACTCCGTTCCCGACGCATATCCGCTTCCCAGGATCAGCCACATTTTGGAGCGGCTGCGGAACGCGAGATACATTTCCACTTTGGATCTCAAGAACGGCTACTGGCAGATTCCGATGGCAAGGGACAGCAGGGAATGCACTGCTTTCACCGTGCCTGGCCGAGGACTGTTTCAATGGAAGGTAATGCCATTTGGCTTACACTCGGCGCCTGCCACCTTTCAGCGGGCATTGGACAGCGTGATTGGGCCGGACATGGAGCCCCACGCTTTCGCATACATGGACGACATTATCGTCATCGGGAGATCAGCAGAGGAACACATAATTAACCTTCGGGAGGTCCTGCGGCGCCTAAGGAAGGCAAACTTGCGATTGAATACCGCCAAGTGCAAATTCTTCCAGAAGAGCATCTCCTACTTGGGCCACGTGATCAGCGAGGCCGGGATTCACACGGACCCGGAGAAAATCGCCGCTGTTCAGGGATTGGAACCTCCGACGAATTGCAAGGAGCTACGGCGATGCTTGGGGATTGCGTACTGGTACCGGCGATTTGTAGCGAACTTCGCCACGATCGTCCAACCGCTGTCAATACTCCTCAAGAAAGGGCGTAAGTGGACTTGGAGCGATCCGCAGCAGCAGGCGTTCGAGGAATTAAAGGCGAAGCTGACGGAAGCCCCAGTGTTAGCCTGTCCCGACTTCAGCCAGAAGTTTCAGCTTCAGACGGAGGCCAGCGATTTCGGCCTGGGCGCAGTGTTGACGCAGCAGTTGGAGGGGTCCGAGAGGGTTATCGCATATGCGAGCCGGAGACTGCTGTAGGCGGAGGAGAATTACTCGGCGACGGAAAAGGAGTGCCTGGCGATTGTTTGGGGAATCCGGAAGATGCGGTGCTATCTGGAGGGGTATCGGTTTGATGTGATCACCGACCATTTGGCCCTAAGGTGGCTAAACTCTATTGATAACCCGACCGGGCGGATCGCGCGGTGGGCACTCGAACTGCAGCAGTTTCAGTTCGACGTAATCTACCGCCGAGGAAAGTTGAACGTAGTGGCGGATGCCTTGTCGCGCCAGCCACTGGAAACGTTGCAACAACTCAAGGAAGAACCCGAGCCTTGCAAATGGATCGCAGCCAAGATCCAGCAGATGCAGGCGAGCCCGGAAAAGTTTCCGGATTATGTCCAGGAGAATGGTCAATTGTACCGCCACCTCGCCGATCCCTTCGATCAGGAAGGCCGCGGAGCCTGGAGACTCTGCGTGCCTAGCAGCCACAGGCGGCAGGTGTTGCAGGAGTGCCATGACAACCCAACAGCGGGTCACACGGGGATTCGGAAAACGGCAAAACGCATCGGCCAAAGGTACTATTGGCCAGGGATGTTTCGGGACGTGGCTCGGTATGTACGACGGTGCCCTACCTGTCAACAGTTCAAAGTAAGCCAACTCAAGCAGGCAGGGAAGATGTTGACCCGACGGCCAGAAAGTCCTTTTTCGACCGTATGTGCCGACTTTGTGGGACCCCTGCCGCGCTCTCGACGAGGGAATACGATGCTGCTCGTGTTTCTGGATCATTTTACGAAGTGGGTGGAGCTGATTCCCTTGCGGAAGGCCACGGCGGCCAGCCTCGAGCTAGCTTTCCGGGAACGGATCTTGGCAAGGTTTGGGGCACCAAGGACCTTTGTGTGCGATAACGGCACTCAATTTACCAGCAGGGCCTTCAAGGCATTTTGCAAGGGAGCAGGAATTCAGGTGCAGCATACGGCTCCTTATTCTCCCCATCAGAATCCGACGGAACGGGCAAATCGGACAGTCAAAACGATGATAGCGCAGTATGCGAATGAGGACCAGAGAACCTGGGTCAGCTCTTGCCAGAGATCGCCCTGGCGGTCAACACCAGCGTCTCAGACAGCACAGGATTTAGTCCCGCTTTCTTAGCGCAGGGCCGGGAGCTCAGATTGCCTGGAGCATGGTTCGACGAGGTGACCCCGGGGACAGGCATAGCCACGGCCGAGCCCCAGAGCAAGGCAGATCACTTACGAGAAATTTTCCAAACGGCTCGGACCAACATGGAAAACGCCACGCAAGAGCAGCGGAGATATTATAATCTCAGGAGGCGAGAATGGAGGCCCACGGTAGGATCACTGGTATGGGTCAAAACGCATCTGCTCTCCAAAGCGGCAGAGGCGTTTAACGCTAAGCTAGCACCGAAGTACGAAGGACCCTGCAAGATAATAAGGTTTATCTCGCCCAATATCGTCCAACTGCAGTTCCTGGAGACCCGCAAGCGACGCAACGCGAACTTGGCGGTTTTGAAACCCGTGCATGGGGATCAGCCGTTGGGGCAGAACGAGAAGGATACCGGATCAGACGAGGAGGCGGAAGCCGCCTACAAACACCCTCAGCAGGGGACGCGTGGAATGGACGCGGAAAACTCCCCGGAAAGGGAATGAAAAGGGTCATTCTGGTGGGACCACTTGAGTCAGGCGAGCTTGGCCAACGCCCCAACCTTCCCCTTTAAGATGTAAGGGGGGAACAAGTATCCATATATTTCCCCAGGTTACGGAGTAATATTAAGATTTACGCGGCCACGGTCAGCATGGGCACAGAGCGGGGGAGGAGGACAGTAGGGGGAGAATTTGGCGATGGAGTCCGGATTATAAGCTTGCCGTTTTCTTTGCTTATCTCTTACAGGCCCAGCAGTGACTCCAGCGGGCAGTTCTCAGAACGTTCCCCATCATGGGTGGCCGTTCCGTCACCCAGCTTCCGCCCCGACGGGATGTCGCCAGTTTGGTGTGTGGAGGCCGGATCATGGGGGTCGGCTAGCACCCAGCTGCGCACGGCCAGCCAGTACCTCATCGGCGCCACAGAGAGCAGCAGTGGTTCCGCCGCCAACCCTCGATCCGCTGCCAGCAGGGAAGGTAGCCCGGAAGAGCCCGCGACGGTGACCACGTCCCGGGTGGCACAGTGGCAGAAGCTGGGACAGGAGGACCCGAGCGTGCATCCCGCGTTCTGGACGGTGAGCAGCTGGCTGGACGAGATCGGATGCCCGCCGTTCGCTCCAGGGTTGCTGGAGGAGAGCATGCGCCAGGCTTGCGTGGTAGCCTGTGGTCGCGGGCCGCTGCCGCCCTCAGCAGAGGATGTGGCCAGGGCCAACAGGGCATGGTTCATCCGAAGCGGCAGCCCCGACCCCGATTCTGAGGACAGCGACGACACCCAGCCAGGAGACGGGTCAGGACCCAGTGGCGACTCGGCCCTGGCGGATAGCCAGGACGAGGACAGCTCCACCGAGGCCACCGATGGGGATCCCGCCAACCCACCGGGGAGCGACACCGAGGACACTCAGGCCAGTAGGGCAGCCCACGACAGCCCCTGGTTCGAGGAATCGGCCTCGTCCGGGAGAAGCTGCGCAGAGCTCGAGATCGGGCCCGGATCTGCTGGGGCAGCGCCCGTCCAGACCGGGCGGAAGATTTTGGAGGAGCCACCCTCAGTGGCCGGGAGTGGGCCAGGCCTGGTTCCGGTCGTCGCCGAGACTGTCCAATACTCGGACATCAGCGAAGACGACGCCTTGGCACTACTGGAGTCAGCAGCCAGCCCCTCGGCGCCAGACCTGGAGTTGTGCCTGGATGATGGCGATATGGCGGACCTGCTGCGGATGCTGGACAATACTCCTGGTAGGTAACGTCCAGGAGGAGGACCAGTGGCCTGTCGCTCCACCAGAGTGGAGGGTGGACACGTGCGAACGCCGACTTCCAGCGGCACTGATACAGTTTGTCGAGGACCATGAGATAACCGGCGTGCGTTTCCTCCGGACACTCGGCGGGAACCGATTCCGGATCACGATCTCGGCCAGGCGTTACATTACCGTCTCTCTGCGCAACCCCAGAGAAGGGAAGGGGTGTGAGGACCCATAAATGGGCCTCACAGACAAGCAACAGGCCAAGGAGGCCGAGATTAAAACCAGCCACGAAGGCGATGAAAGCCGGCCATGAAGGCCAGAAAAACCCAGGGAATGGGAGAAACCCAGCCACGAAGGCGATGAAAGCCGGCCATGAAGGCCAGGAAACACAGCCATGAAGGCGAGGGATGCGAAGGAGTAGCGTAGGTTTAGGGATGTAAAATAGATGTAGATAAATAAGGTAGAGTAAGGTAAAAAAACCCGGGAGCCCGCTAGCGCCGCCAGCTAAGAAAGAGATCACCCGCCGGCGTGGGCGTGAAGAGAGCCGCTGTAGCGGAGCTCAAAGAGATTCGGCTATTGCACCCGGAGAGAGAGAGCCAGGCCCAGCTGGTGCCGAAGTCGGGGGAAGCCGCTCCGAGCGTCGCTAAAGCGAAGCTTGGGGAAGCCACTGCAGCCGAGCACGTGAGAGCGGCACGGATTGCGAGCGAGTGAGTCACTGCAGCCGAGCACGTGAGAGCAGTGATGAGCGCCAGCGAGTGCGTCACCACTGCAGCCGAGCCCCCGCCACGACCCAACAACTGGGATGCCGACGTCGGAACGAAACTCCCGAAGAGAGAACGTAGGAGAAGGGGGAGCGGAAGCTCGAGCGCAGCAGCAGCGACGGCGGCGCCGGCGATGATGGGCAGATGTGGGTCAGGAAAGGATCGAGGAAATTAATTAACTCCGCGCCCTAATCCGAGCTAGTCGCGAAAACTCTCGAGTGCAAGTGCCAAGGAAACCATGGAACCGGAATGCTACGCGCCGACGTCTCCGCGAGAAGACTACATGTAAGCGAGCTTGGGTTCCCTCCGGCTATCACCGGCGAGAGCGACAGCCTAAAAGTAGATAAATAGTGATACGTAGGGAAATAAAAAGCAAAACCATGAAACTTAGCGCAAATCTAGTGTTTTATCTTCACCTTGGTTTTCCCCGGTTTTAGCACTCCTCTTTGCCGTGTTCGGGTTCACCTTTTCCCCAACCAGGGCACTCAGCCGGTTCTGGTTCTCATCCACGGGTTTCCGAGAAGCTTCCTCTGCTCGTGGTCGAGATTCCTAAACCGGCGGAGCGAGCCTCCACTCTGCAATCGACCTGTTGGTGGGCATTCCGCAACGGTTCGTGGCAGAGGGAAGCCGCGCCTCTGGAGGGCAGCGGGCACCGGCGGTTTCTTCCCCGTTTCCCCTTCGTTTTCCTCCACCACCCCTTGCTCACTCACCCTGGCCGTAGGGCGGGCTTGGTTCCGGCCGCTTTCTGGGAGTCAGGAGTGCCGCCACCGGCGACGGCGAGGGTTTTGCTTGTCTCGGCCCCTTCCCCTCTCTCCCTCCTCTTGCCCTGGCCGCTGGTCTAGCCTACTTTCGGGCTGGTTGTGTGGGATATTTCCGCAACCGGCGGAAATCCTGGCCCAGGACTTCCCTACACTTTATTTATATTAATAATAACGCACGATAGGTTATACTAATAATAATGTATGTTTATTATTTGCGATCGATCGATGTGTGTTTTCGAAGTATAGCGAGATGCGGAGTGAAGCTCGGCTTCCAAATATATATCCGTTGGGTCAAAACCCAATTAGAATAATTTGTATATTTGAATTCCGCGCTTTTTGAATGTTGTTAACATAACAGCTGTTGCACTAGGCTGCCAACTCGTACTAGCGAACGAGTGGCAGATAGGAATTAGAAAAAAGAGAACATAGAACACGCAGACAAAAAATTGAAGTTGAAGATATAGCCACGAGGAGTTTAAGTGAGGAGAAATAATCAAGAATTGTCATTAAAATTTAACTATTAAACTAGCACCATCCGACTTATCATTTATACTCAAGAAAAAGCTCTTGTTTCTACATTTTGGCGCCCGTGACAGGACTTGTGCTACGTTTTAGTTAATTTTGGTGATGATTGTGGTTACGTTCGCCCCCATTTTTACTTTGCTCTAAGTCTCGCACGCGCATTTACGACCTTTGCCCTGCCAAACTTTCGTACATTCGCGCATCGCGTTCGCTGCCGGTCTACCCAGCGTCCGCATAGGAATTTCGCTAGTGCATTTGCGCACAACTACATGCAGCGCAGCTGCCGGCTATACTCAAGGGTCTCCCGCCGCATCATTGGACATCGTTGGACATCCTCCAAGTGTCATCGCCATAGTTGGAGTCGACATCTCGGTCCTCCATCTATACATATTGCCCCCAGGAGCACCCCCATACATAACCTCATTCTGTCGCAACACTCTAGGTTGCAATCTAGGCTTGGCGAGCGAAAATTTTCCACTACATCTCGTCGTCTCGCTCGCTCTCACAGACCTTGTCAAGCAAGGAATTGCCAGATCGAAATTAAATAAAGTAAACAAACATCTGCAAAAATGTCTTCGCTGGAGCAACTTAAAGCTCAACGAACGAGTGCTCGGAAAAACCTTACACGTATGAGCAAATCAGTGGAACCTGGTTTGAACTTATCTCCGTTGGAATTATCTTGCCGTTTGTCGATTTTGGAATCGTATTTTAAACTCGCTTTATCTACCCAGGAGGCCATAGAGCAGATGGAGCCAGCTGAGGCGCAGCGCAATACTCGCTTCGAACTAGAGGAGCTGTTTATCCACGCCAAGGTTTGCGTTCAGGAGTAACTTGGACCAGATGCTAACAGCACCGGCATTCATGAACCTACGGTTAATTTTGGGCACACCTCTGCCGTTAAGCTCCCGCGCTTATCATTGCCGACATTTGACGGCAAATACTGCGAGTACCAAAACTTTATCTTGTCGTTTAACCAAGTTATTGGCCACCAGCCATCCATGTCTAAGATCGAGAAGTTCAACCAGTTGTTAAACTGTCTTCGAGGACCAGCCCTTGAAACGGTTCGAGCTTTCCAGGTGACCGCAGACAACTACGCAAAGGCGCTGGACCGCTTAAAGCAGCGCTATGACAACCCGACTCTCGTATTTTTGGATAACATATCGTCACTCTTCGCATTGCCAACTGTCGCCAAGTCAAATGGTCAGCAGTTGCGCAGTCTAATCGATAATGCATCCGCATTATACAACTCGTTGCGTTCGTTGAGCACCGAGCCACAGATCTGCGAGGCCATGCTCATCTCCATAGTTATGGGCAAAGTGGACCAGGAGACTAAGAGGAAGTGGAATGAGTCGCTGGACTACACTACGTTGCCTTCGTGGGACAAATGCGTTGGAGTCGTTGAACGTCATTGTCAATATTTGGAATCGGATAAGAAGCCTCCTGCTGAAGCCACTATGAGTCAACCAGGTGGCCATAGGTCGCGCTCGCAGAGGAATCAGGCAAGTCTGTCCTTCAATTGCACCACACAAACTTGTAACATCAGTTCGCAGACAGACCACAAGACCTTTAGATGCCCAGAACTAATCAATCTCGCCCTAGATAATCGCCTCAATGCAGAAAAGCGCCACAAGCTATGCATTAATTGCCTTGGCAGGGGTCATCTTGTAGCCAACTGCCCGTCGACGCGGAGGTGCCACTCATGTGCACTACCGCATCACTCGCTGCTTCATCGGCCATCGCCAGGATCGGCCGCAGCTCCCTTGTCACTCCCTCAAGCGGAGCCTGTACAAGTTTCGGACGCAGTCGCGCATACTCACACGGAGTCTCGTTCCGACTGTGTCATTCTGGCCACGTCACTGATTCTGGTCAAGGATGCATCTGGAAGCTACAAAATAGGAAGAGCGCTTCTGGATTCATGTTCTCAGGTTAATTTCATAACCGAGGAGTTTGCCCAAAGACTTCGACTGCCACGGAGCAAGCTCAACCTCGAGATTCGTAGCATTGGTGAGACACAAACGCGAATTAAACACCATGCAACCACCAATATCAAGTCGAGGCACAATGCATTCGAGTTGCTCCTTGATTTTTGCGTGACATCCCACATCGCCTATCATCCAGAATCGGAAATTGACATTTCTGCGTGGAACCTTCCGCAGCACTCATCTCTTGCTGACGAGAGCTTCAACAAGTCTCGTCGGATCGATTTGCTTTTGGGGACGGAAACCTTCTTCGATATATTGGCAGTCGGCCAAGTTAAATTAGGAAAGGATCTGCCCGTATTACAAAAAACACTACTTGGATGGATAGTGTCTGGTCGATGCCGAGCTCATCCCAGAACACTCCATCAGTACTCATCTATCGCATTAACAGACATTGACCAAAAAATGGAACGGCTATGGCGCATCGATCATGTGGAGCCTCCTGAGATCACACTTACGCCAGAGCAGCGAAACTGTGAGGAGTTCTACACCAATACGGTACGACGTAACTCAGATGGTCGATTGGAAGTACGACTTCCATTTAAAGATGAACCTACCGTTCTCGGAGCCTCATTCGACATTGCCAAAAGGAGATTCCTCTCCCTCGAATGCAGCCTATGCAAAAGGCCTGAGGTAGGGGCCAAATATGTTGAATTTATGCAGGAGTTTCAAAATCTGGGAAACATGAGTCGCGTGAGCCATCCACAGTTAAACACTCCGCATTATTATATTCCGCACCACTGCGTGCTCAAGCCTAATAGCACATCAACAAAGCTCAGAGTGGTTTTCGACGCATCTTGCAAGACGACGTCCCAGAAATCGCTCATTCTGATGGTCGGACCGACCATTCAGCCAGATCTTTATACACTACTCCTGCGTTTTCGGATACATCGCTATGCCATCACTGCTGATGTGGTCAAGATGTTCCGCCAAGTCAACATGTTTGCCGAGGATCGCAGATTCCAATACATTCTTTGGAGAACGTCGCCATCGCAACCATTGAGCACCTTCGAATTGAATACTGTAACTTATGGCACAGCGGCTGCACCGTATTTAGCCATACGCAGTTTGTCATATCTAGCCGACAAATTCATGGACAAATTGGAGATTGGAGCTAAAGCCATCAAATCGACTTTCTATGTGGATGACTTCCTAGGTGGAGCGGATACGGTAGAGGAGCTACATCAAATCAAAAGGGAAGTTACAGCGATTCTACAGGATGGCCAATTAGAACTCGCAAAATGGCATTCAAATCACTGCAAGTTTGTCGATGACGCTACAGTCAAACATTTGCAGTTGGACGACGAAATGCTAACCAGCACGCTTGGCCTAAAGTGGGACCAAGTACGGGACACATTCATGTTCTCGTTCTCGCGAAGAGTCGATTCGGACCACGTCACCAAGCGCTCGATTTTGTCCATAGCCTCTTCGCTGTTTGATCCGTTGGGATTAGTTACTCCCATCATCATAGTGGCAAAAATTATCCTCCAGGAGCTGTGGCTCCTAATACTACATTGGGACGAGTCAGTACCCCAAGGCATTCATACAGCTTGGATGTCCCTGCTTGCATCGCTTTCGTCGTTGGAGTCTGTAGCAAAACCACGATATTGCCTCCAATCAGCGATACATACCTTTCAGATACACGGCTTTTGTGACGCCTTGTGACGTTCAGTCAAGCCTCGGGTAGGTCAGGGCTGGCCAGGATCATCCAGGACATTTATTTGTTTCAGGAAAGTGGTGCTAGAAAGGGAAATTCCGACCCGAGCCCCAGTAATAACGCTGGTTTTAACCTGAACTAGGCTTACAATATATATAGTTTATTGATATTAGTGACAGAGTAACTATTTCCGGAGCCGGGGTTCCGACCAACAAGCGTCCGTGTTCCGCGGAAGGGGATCTCGTGTCCGGGGTCCGTGGAGGGGCTTCCTGCCGTCCGGGTGGGATGATTGGGGATCCAGCGACGCGCCCCCTTTGTCCTCGGAAATACGTAGTGGTGGTTAATTAAGACGAGACCGTCAATAAGGATACGTAGTATTAATGGGGTAGGACGGAACCGTCAGCGATATACTTAGTGTTGAGCAAAACTGGGACGGAGCCGTCAGCAGGACGAAACCGTCAGCGAGTGGTGAGAAATGGGACGAAACCGTCTGCAGGACGAGACCGTCAGCGGGTTGTGAGAAATAGGACGAGACCGTCTGCAGGACGAAACCGTCAGCGAGTTGTGAGAAATAGGACGGAACCGTCTGCAGGACGAAACCGTCAACGATATACGAGAAATAGGACGAAGCCGTCTGCAGGACGAAGCCGTCAGCGATGTGTGAGAAATAGGACGAAGCCGTCTGCAGGACGAAGCCGTCAGCGTGTTGCGAGAATTAGGACGAAGCCGTCAACGATATGCGAGAAATAGGACGAAGCCGTCTGCAGGACGAAGCCGTCAGCGATGTATGAGAAATAGGACGAAGCCGTCTGCAGGACGAAGCCGTCAGCGTGTTGCGAGACTTAGGACGAAGCCGTCAACGATATGCGAGAAATAGGACGAAGCCGTCTGCAGGACGAAGCCGTCAGCGATGTATGAGAAATAGGACGAAGCCGTCTGCAGGACGAAGCCGTCAGCGTGTTGCGAGAATTAGGACGAAGCCGTCAACGATATACGAGAAATAGGACGAAGCCGTCTGCAGGACGAAACCGTCAGCAAGGTATGCGAGAAATAGGACGAAGCCGTCTGCAGGACGAAGCCGTCAGCGATGTATGAGAAATAGGACGAAGCCGTCTGCAGGACGAAACCGTCAGCAAGGTATGCGAGAAATAGGACGAAGCCGTCTGCAGGACGAAGCCGTCAGCAAGGTATGCGAGAAATAGGACGAAGCCGTCTGCAGGACGAAGCCGTCAGCGAGGTACGAGAGAAATAGGACGAAGCCGTCTGCGGGACGAGACCGTCAGCGAGATATGAGAAAATAGGACGAAGCCGTCTGCAGGACGAAGCCGTCAGCGAAAGACTTAGTGTTGAAATATAGACTTAGTATGGAAAAGTAGGACGAAGCCGTCAACCGATACCTAGTATAGTTAAGTCTTACTCCTTTGTTACCGCTGCTTCCAGTTCCTTAGTTGCTGCTTGCTGCTTGCTTGCTGCGCGCTAGGTGACTTCCACCTTGGTCGACTCCGACCACCGAATGATAGCTCTGAGGCTAGCGGCCGGCTTTATATAGCACTTGGCGGGTTTTAGTGTGCCTGCACGGGCCGTGGATTTGCCCGAATAGTGTGGCCGCGGCCTGGGAATTTGCCCGAATTAGTGTGGCCAGTGTCTTTGTTCGTTGGGGCGGGCGCGCGCACCGTGTTTGAATTTGAATGTCTTTTTCGTTGGGCGGTTGTTTATGGGTTTGGGATTATTAGTTATTTACAGTTGTTTATTATTTATTTAGCTTAGTCTTATTATTTATAGTTCGTGTTATTATTTATTTAGTTTAGTTCTTATTATTTATATACAGTTTTCTATTATTTATTTATTTTAGTCTTATTATTTATAGTTCGTGTTATTATTTATTTAGTTTAGTTCTTATTATTTATATACAGTTTTCTATTATGTATTTATTTATTATTATTTGTGCGCCCCGCGTCACACTCCCCCTCCTTAGGGAAGTGACGCTTTATGGTCACGAAATTGCCTCTGTTAGAGGTAATCCGCCACCAGTTTCCGCCGTCTCTTTCCAGCCAGCGTTTCTGCGTTCGCTTCTTCTTTTGCGCTAGCGTTGCCCGTATCTTTTCCATCGTTTCGTCGGATATTCGGGCTCCTTCTGGCATGGTCCATCCTGAAACTCTTCCTGCGTTGTCTGAATCGAGTTCCAGAATGTCCTGGTCCGGTGAGCTGTCTCGCGGTCTTATCTCACTTGTCGCTGAGCTCCCTATTCCGGCCGTGCGGAAGTTGACTGGCGCTGGTGCTGTCTTCATTGGTCGGTTTCCGTATCCTTGTCCGGTTGGCTGTGCGTTGGTCGTCATCGGTCTGTTTGTTGGCCTCTCCCCGCTGCTCTGCTGGTGTCTAGTGCCATCCCTTGGGAGATGCGCGATTCTGGTCCGGCCCCTTTGGACGGTCTCCGTCACCGGTCGGGCCATTCCGTCGTCGCTTACCTCCCTTGGGTTTGTTCTGCCAGTGGGTGGGGTTCCGGCTTCCCCGTCTCGGCCCTGTTGGACGATTTCCGTCGGCTGTCGGACCGGGGCGGGGTAGCCTGATCCCCTCTGGCATGGCGGTTGAGACGCTCCAGCTTGGATCTTCCGCATGGTTTCAGGTGGCTGGATCCTCGCTTCGCGGCTTGATGCCGTTCCCTCGGCGTTTGGCTGGGCGCTTGGGTTGCTTCGGCCTCCCTGGACGGGCTCCGTCGGCCGTGAAGTCGTTGCAACCGTTGTCCCCGGGCGGTTTGGCGGTGCCATTTTGGGTGGTGCCGTCCTTTTACGGGTTGTACCCTGTGCCGGTGGCTCGATCAATCTTGATCGACGTTGCCCTGCCTTTGCCTTGGCATAACCTTTCCTAACTTGATCGGCGCTTACTTCGAACTTGTTCATTCTGCTGCCGCTCGCCTTCTGTGTCCCGGACTGATTTTTGCTCTTCTTATATAGGCCTCTTCCGCCTTTTTGTGTGGTTGTCTTCGATCTTGTTTTCCCTCCTTAGTGTGCCCGTTGTCTCTGCTAGGTTTAATCCATCATTTTCCGCTGTTGTCGATATATCGATATGCCTTTGTCCGATAGTCGATTGATCGAGTTCGTTTTGGTTTGTGTCCTCGCTTACGTGTGGTTTTGTGTCTCCGATATATATTCGTTTGGTTTTCCGTGTCGTTTGATTTCGAACTGTTAGTATTACCGGAGACACGAACCCTGTGACTTTCCACGGACCATCGTATTTCGGGGCCAATTTCGCATTGAATTTTTCTGCCGCGTTGGATAAATGGTGTGTCTTGCACCATACGAGATCCCCCCTTGCCGGTTTCCATTCTCTTTTTCGTAGGTCGTACTGGCGTTTTTGTTGTTCCGCTGCTCTCCCCATGTGTCCTGCGGCTTCTTTCCGTATGCTTTCTATGCGCTCCCATCGTTTTTCCACGCTTTCCTCCTTTATTCCTGATCCTTCCGTTTCCCTGTCGAATACTGTATTTGGGATTCTCAGTTCCTTCCCCAGTACTATCTGTGCAGGGCTGTACTTCGTGGACTCCGACGTGCTGCTGTTAAATGCCAGCATCAGTTCTGGGAGTTTGTCGTCCCAGTTCGTCTGATCCTCGCCTGTTATCTGGGCGATCATTGTTTTGACGGTCCGATTCGTTCTTTCTGTTGGGTTTTCTTGCGGAGTGTATGGGGCCGTGAATTGTTGTCTAATGCCCCATCTTTCCATTTCTTGCTTTGTTTTGCGTCCGGTGAATTGGACTCCGTTATCCGAGATTAATATCTTCGGTGCACCAAACCTTGTCACAATTCTTTCCCGGAACACCCGCAAGAATGAGTCGGCCGTGGCTTGTCGTATTGCCGCCAACTCCACCCATTTGGAGAACTTATCTACCATGACCAGCAGTGCCGTGTTTCCGTGTTTTGATCGTGGCAGTGGTCCTACAAAATCGACGCATACCGTTTCCCACGGGGCTTCCGCGACCTTGGTCAGCATCTTCCCTGCTGCCTTTTGCTGTGCCACTTTGTATCTCTGGCAGCTATCGCAGCTTCTCACAAAGTTCCGTACATCCTTTGTCAGTTGTGGCCAGAAGTATTTTGTTCTTATCCTTCGTGCTGTTTTGAACATTCCCATGTGTCCTGTTTCGGCCTGGCAATGATTCTCTGTTAGGATCTGTTGTACTTCTTCTTCCGGCACGCACAGTTTCCACGGGTGTTGGTCCCTTCTGTCCTGACTCAGTTTGTATAGCCTTTTTCCTTCTATTCGGAACTCTGTGTCCTGTGGGTCTTCTTGTATTTCCCTGATCTTCCGGCTTATCCAACTTCCGGTGTTCTTGATCGCTTTTAGTTCCACTGGTGGGGCTCTTGACAGTGTGTCTGCCACCACGTTCAGCTTCCCTTTCCGATACTGCACCTCAAATTGGTATGGTTGGAGCCCCAGTGCCCATCGTGCTATTCTTCCTGCTGGACTTTTGATGGAGTTCAGCCATTTAAGCGCCATATGGTCTGTCACCACTATAAATTGATATCCTTCCAGGTACATCTTAAACTTCCCGATGCCCCAATGGATTGCTAGACATTCCTTTTCTGTTGCGCTGTAATTTTGCTCCGCCTTACTCAGCTTTCGGCTTGCAAATGATATTACGTGTTCTCCGTCTTCCGTTTCCTGGGTCAGTACGGCTCCAATGCCCACATCGCTGGCATCCGTCTGCAGTTTGAACTGCTTTGCAAAGTCGGGGCATACCAGTACCGGTGCTTCTGTGAGACTTTCCTTGAGGCTGTCAAAGGATTGTTGGTGACGATCGCCCCATTCGAATTTCTTTCCTTTACAGATTAATTCGTGTAGCGGTCCCGCTTGTTCGGTGAACTTTGGTATGAATCTTCTATACCATGAGGCCATCCCTAGAAAGCTGTGTACTTCTTTGGTGGTTTTCGGTGCTGGTAGGTCTTTGATTGCCGCTACCTTTTCGGGATCCGTTCGGATGCCCTGATCGCTCACCACGTGTCCCAGGTATTTTAGCTCCTTTTGGAAAAACTTGCATTTTTCTGGGTTGATGCGTAAGTTTGCCTGCTGTAATCTCCTGAATACTTCTTTCAGCTTTTCCAGGTGTTCTTCTTTTGTGCGTCCTATCACGATGATGTCATCTAGGTACGCGAAGGCAAATGGCTCCATCTCCGGTCCGATAACGTTATCAAGTGCTCTTTGGAAGGTTGCTGGCGCTGTGGTTAGTCCAAATGGCATTACCGTCCACTGGAACAGCCCTCGTCCCGGTACCGTAAATGCTGTGTATTGTCTGCTCTTCTCCTCTACTGGGATTTGCCAATAGCCCGATTTCAAGTCTATCGTGCTTATGAATTTGGCTTCCCGTAGTTGGTCGAGGATGAAGTTCATACGCGGTACGGGGTACGCATCCTTTTCTGTCCGGTCGTTCAGCAACCTGTAATCGATGCACATTCTCCATTCGTTATTCTTTTTTCTCACTAGCACTACGGGTGCGCTATATGGACTTCGTGATCGCTCTATCAAGCCCAGGCTTAGCAATTCGTCTACCTGTTCGTTGATTATTGCCTGCTGTTTTGGGTTTCGCGGATAATACCTCTGCTTGATGGGTTTGTCGTCCTTTAGGTAGATTTTGTGTACGGCTGCGTTGCTGACTCCCTTCATGTTTTCGAATATCCGTTTGTTTTCCTCCAGAAATGCTTCGATATCTTGTTCGGACAGATCTCCTGGCGATGTTGACTCCTGTATGCCTTGTCCCTCCTCTCTTCCTCCGTTGTTGAATCCCCTGATTTTCAGCTCTAGTCCGCCGCAGGTGAGTACGCTTCCTGCTCCTGCCAGAAAGTCCATTCCCAAGAGGATTCCTCCCTCCACATTCGGTAGGATCATGAACGTTATCTCGAATCTCCGTCCTCCGAACTCCACGTTTGTCCTGAAACCTCCCATCGCCTTCTGTCGCGATCCATCCGCTAGTGATATCTCCGCCTGCATTTTGTTCCATCTTCCTTCCTCTCGTAGGTCTTGGAACATGTTTCTGCTTATTGCGCTCTTTGTTGCTCCGGTGTCTATTATGCCCTTGGCAATCCTACACCCTACTCCAAATGTTGCTACTATCTGGTAGCCGTCGCACATTATATCACCCGCTGCTGGACCCATTCTTCGTGCCTGAGCTGCCAGCTCTATCCGCTCAGGCCTCCGGCGTTTCCCGACCTGGTTCGACAGCATTCTGTTGTCCTGACTCCGTTTCTCCCGCACACCCAGCAGAACAGCCTCGGTGGGTTTCCGCATGTGCGTGCCGTATGTCCGGTTCCGCCGCATCGCATGCATATTTCTGACCTCACCGGCTGTGTTGCTGTTTGTCCGGTTTGTGTTTCCATCTGCTCGATCTCTTCCACCTCTTCCGCGAGCTTGAGGAATTCCGTCAGTGTTGAAAATCCGGTTCTTCTTGCATATAGCTTCAGTTTGCTCCTGCAATTTTTATACACCCAGTCTAATTTGTCTGATTCCGATAGCTTCGTGAATCTCATGAGCTTTCTTAGGTTCATCGCGTATTCCCTTACTGGCTCGTTTTCCCTTTGTCTTAGCTGCGCTATCTGGGTTTCTAACTGCTCTCCGTACCGGGGCGGTAGGAAGTACTCCAGCAGTTCTGTTCGGACTTGTGCCCATGATGTGATCCTTGTTGGCGTCGTATTCCACCAATCTATTGCGATTCCTTCCAGTATGAATGGCATTGTCTGGACCAGCTGATCGAGATGGAGTCCGTATCCATTTGCCCATTGCTCCATTTTTTCTAGAAATTCTAGTGGGTTGGATGTTCCCTGGTACCTGATGTCCCAGTTTCGCACCCTGTCGATAATCCCTGTCTCCTTCTTTCCCTCCATTTTTGTTTCTATTTCGTTGTCCATCCTTGTTTTTTCCTCTGTTACGATGATCTCTGGTATTCTAGCAGGGCTTTTTTCCCTCCTGTATTTTTCTGCCAGCAGTGTCAGTTTCTTCCTTACTGTTTCTGCGTGGTCCGTCCTTTTTGAGAAAACCGCCAATGTTTTCCGTAAATCCTCGTTCTTTCCTGATGAATCCAATCCAAATTCACTCGCGTATTCTATCAGTTCGGGTTTTGTTGCCATATATACCCAACTGGACATTACTTCCTCGGCGTCGGCTCCTTCTAAACACCACTTAATCTGTTCGGGCGCCACCTGTGACGTTCAGTCAAGCCTCGGGTAGGTCAGGGCTGGCCAGGATCATCCAGGACATTTATTTGTTTCAGGAAAGTGGTGCTAGAAAGGAAAATTCCGACCCGAGCCCCAGTAATAACGCTGGTTTTAACCTGAACTAGGCTTACAATATATATAGTTTATTGATATTAGTGACAAAGTAACTATTTCCGGAGCCGGGGTTCCGACCAACAAGCGTCCGTGTTCCGCGGAAGGGGATCTCGTGTCCGGGGTCCGTGGAGGGGCTTCCTGCCGTCCGGGTGGGATGATTGGGGATCCAGCGACGCGCCCCCTTTGTCCTCGGAAATACGTAGTGGTGGTTAATTAAGACGAGACCGTCAATAAGGATACGTAGTATTAATGGGGTAGGACGGAACCGTCAGCGAGATACTTAGTGTTGAGCAAAACTGGGACGGAGCCGTCAGCAGGACGAAACCGTCAGCGAGTGGTGAGAAATGGGACGAAACCGTCTGCAGGACGAGACCGTCAGCGGGTTGTGAGAAATAGGACGAGACCGTCTGCAGGACGAAACCGTCAGCGAGTTGTGAGAAATAGGACGGAACCGTCTGCAGGACGAAACCGTCAACGATATACGAGAAATAGGACGAAGCCGTCTGCAGGACGAAGCCGTCAGCGATGTGTGAGAAATAGGACGAAGCCGTCTGCAGGACGAAGCCGTCAGCGTGTTGCGAGAATTAGGACGAAGCCGTCAACGATATGCGAGAAATAGGACGAAGCCGTCTGCAGGACGAAGCCGTCAGCAAGGTATGCGAGAAATAGGACGAAGCCGTCTGCAGGACGAAGCCGTCAGCGTGTTGCGAGACTTAGGACGAAGCCGTCAACGATATGCGAGAAATAGGACGAAGCCGTCTGCAGGACGAAGCCGTCAGCGATGTATGAGAAATAGGACGAAGCCGTCTGCAGGACGAAGCCGTCAGCGTGTTGCGAGAATTAGGACGAAGCCGTCAACGATATACGAGAAATAGGACGAAGCCGTCTGCAGGACGAAACCGTCAGCAAGGTATGCGAGAAATAGGACGAAGCCGTCTGCAGGACGAAGCCGTCAGCGATGTATGAGAAATAGGACGAAGCCGTCTGCAGGACGAAGCCGCCAGCAAGGTATGCGAGAAATAGGACGAAGCCGTCTGCAGGACGAAGCCGTCAGCAAGGTATGCGAGAAATAGGACGAAGCCGTCTGCAGGACGAAGCCGTCAGCGAGGTACGAGAGAAATAGGACGAAGCCGTCTGCGGGACGAGACCGTCAGCGAGATATGAGAAAATAGGACGAAGCCGTCTGCAGGACGAAGCCGTCAGCGAAAGACTTAGTGTTGAAATATAGACTTAGTATGGAAAAGTAGGACGAAGCCGTCAACCGATACCTAGTATAGTTAAGTCTTACTCCTTTGTTACCGCTGCTTCCAGTTCCTTAGTTGCTGCTTGCTGCTTGCTTGCTGCGCGCTAGGTGACTTCCACCTTGGTCGACTCCGACCACCGAATGATAGCTCTGAGGCTAGCGGCCGGCTTTATATAGCACTTGGCGGGTTTTAGTGTGCCTGCACGGGCCGTGGATTTGCCCGAATAGTGTGGCCGCGGCCTGGGAATTTGCCCGAATTAGTGTGGCCAGTGTCTTTGTTCGTTGGGGCGGGCGCGCGCACCGTGTTTGAATTTGAATGTCTTTTTCGTTGGGCGGTTGTTTATGGGTTTGGGATTATTAGTTATTTACAGTTGTTTATTATTTATTTAGCTTAGTCTTATTATTTATAGTTCGTGTTATTATTTATTTAGTTTAGTTCTTATTATTTATATACAGTTTTCTATTATTTATTTATTTTAGTCTTATTATTTATAGTTCGTGTTATTATTTATTTAGTTTAGTTCTTATTATTTATATACAGTTTTCTATTATGTATTTATTTATTATTATTTGTGCGGCCCGCGTCACAGCCTCCATTCGAGCGTATGGATGCTGCATCTACGCTCGCACAATCGGATCAGATGGGCTAACCAAGGTACAGCTAATCACATCGAAGTCCAGAGTTGCTCCCACCAAGAAGCTATCTCTGCCGAAATTAGAACTGTGTGGAGCACATTTGTTAGCACAGCTCTACAAAAAAATCATTAGAATCTTCGCTGACAGAAAGCCGACTTCGTTCTTATGGTGCGATTCTCAAATTGTTCTACATTGGAATCGCCAACACTCGGCCACCTTATCAACCTTTGTCGGCAATCGAATTGCTGAAATTCAAGAACTCACGTCAGATTGCCACTGGAGACATGTTCCTACTCACTGCAACCCGGCTGATATCTTGTCCAGGGGCTGCACTATCACCGAGTTGGAACAATCGATATGGTTCGAGGGACCTGAGTTCCTATGCCAAGAGCATCAACATTGGCCAAAGGACAGTCGAGACAACAGTGACATTGATATGGAAACTGTCCAACTGGAGAAGAGAAAATCAGCCTTTGCCGTACACACGACTACTAATCAACTGCTTGAAGGAATCGACAAGATCAGTTCGCATCATCGCTGCCTATTAGTTATCGCTTGGATGTACAGATTTACTCAGCGCTGCCGTAAACTAACGCCATTCCAATCACCTTCGCCGACGCCAGCAGAACTGATGCGGGCGCTACATTGCATCGTCTGGAATATTCAAACTATTCACTTCGCTCAAGAGATGTCCTCGGTCCTGAAGGGCCATCCGATTCGCACTAACCTTAAAAATCTTAGTCTCTTCCTCCAGGTTACAGATGGCTTCCAACTGCTAAAGGTCGGAGGGCGCCTGGAGCTAGCAGACTACCCAGAAACCCAAAAGCATCCTGTCCTGCTCCCAGCTAAGGATCCATTTGTGTCACAGTTCGCTCGCCATCTTCATCTACAGAACTATCACGCCGGGCCACGGACGCTCGTCGCTTTAATTAGAAAACAGTTCTGGATAGTGAATGCAAGGGACTTGGCGCGACAAGTCGTTCGCTCATGTATACATTGTCGTCGCTATCGACCAACTCTCGAAAGGCAGCTAATGGGCCAACTGCCTAAAGAACGGATCACACCATCTAGGCCATTTTCAAGATGCGGAATAGACTTTTGCGGACCAGTCAACGTCTATTTGCGCATCCGGGGTAAGCCGCCTACCAAGGCCTACCTAGCCGTCTTCGTTTGCTTTGCCACGAAGGCGATACATGTCGAAGTGGTATCGGATCTCACGATGGATAGCTTCATTGCATCACTAAAGCGTTTTATTGCCCGACGCGGACTTCCCTCGGACATATTCTGTGACAACGCTACAAATTTCGCAGGAGCTAACAACAAGCTCGAATCGTTGAAGCAGTTTTTGTTTAAAGACGAAACAACAAAATCGATCCACATTTTCTGTCGCTCAGAGTTCATTAACTTCCACTTTATTCCACCCAGGGCTCCACACTTCGGGGGCATATGCAGTCAAAAGTGTCAAGGGACTACTCAATCGCACTCTTCGAGACACCAGATTAACCTTCGAGGAGTTAGCCACTGCAGCCGCTGACGTCGAGGCGATCCTGAACTCTCGCCCGTTAACGCCGCTCTCATCAGACCCAAACGACCTGGCCGCTCTCACGCCTGGCCACTTCTTAGTGGGTGACGCACTCCGAGCACTACCGGAACTTCCACCAATCGACGACAACCTGGACAAGTTGGATCGATGGAAAAGGGTCAGCGCACTCAAACATCACATCTGGAGTCGCTGGAGCCACGAGTACATCAACGAGCTCCAAGTTCGCACAACCTGGACGAAGACTTCACCAAATTTGGCTGTCAACGACATGGTCATCGTTCACGAGGATAATCTTCCCCCACAACGGTGGCTTCTTGGGCGCATAGTCAGCACGACTATACCCACGTCGTGCGTGTAGCCGACGTACGCACTGCCAAGGGAATCATCCGCCGGCCTATACGGAAACTCGCCTTATTACCTGTCTCTTGAAAGTCAATCGCATACTTTCAAGGAGGCCGGTATGTTGGGTCAAAACCCAATTAGAATAATTTGTATATTTGAATTCCGCGCTTTTTGAATGTTGTTAACATAACAGCTGTTGCACTAGGCTGCCAACTCGTACTAGCGAACGAGTGGCAGATAGGAATTAGAAAAAAGAGAACATAGAACACGCAGACAAAAAATTGAAGTTGAAGATATAGCCACGAGGAGTTTAAGTGAGGAGAAATAATCAAGAATTGTCATTAAAATTTAACTATTAAACTAGCACCATCCGACTTATCATTTATACTCAAGAAAAAGCTCTTGTTTCTACAATATCAGCAGCGGTTGACAACACAGGCCGACAAAATCAGCTCGACCCTCTGACCCAGAAACCAGTATATACTTTTCCAAAGGTTTTCGGTGCGCTGAATCCGAATCCGAAGTCGAAATTTCCGAATTGGCTCTGGTTTCCAAGATATCCTAACCTTAAAGTTCAAAAACAGCGTTTTCTGCCTATATTTGAGGTTATGTAGCATCAAATTTGTTCTTTTACTGAAAATACTAAACAAACCATCTTAAAGTATAACCCTTGCCCTTTCAAATGCTGTTGAGTTTGATTAAATATCTGTTTTTTTCGCTGAGATATCGTACTTTGAAATTGATATAGAGTATTCTTTGTCGAGTGAGCTGCCTGACATTCCCGGCGATTTCGTTTATGGTCGTTTTATGGTCGCCATATTGTATTTTTTACTTACAAAAAATAAAAATCTATCATCAAATTTCATTATCAAATTTCAGAATTTTTTCTCAGTTTGGTAAACAGCACCCCGAAGACCCCCATACCCAGTTTCAGCTTGATTCAGTAACTTTTTACGAATTTGGTCCGCCATATTGGATCCGCCATCTTGAATTTTGAAATTTTGAGTCCGGATTCGTGATCATCGACCCCAAAAACCCCCGAGTAACAGATTTAAGCTGTTTTATGTGCAAAGAAAAATGTTTGCTTCATAGGGCCTATCCATAATGTTTTTTTTTTTGAGGTAAATTCGTTAACATGAAAATTTCAAAGTACGATATCTCAGAGAAAAAAAAGAGATATTGAATCAAACTCAATAGCATTTGAAAGGGCAAGGGATATACTTTAAGATGGTTTGTTTAGTATTTTCAGTAAAAGAACAAATTCGATGCTACATAACCTCAAATATAGGCAGAAAACGCTGTTTTTGCACTTTTAGGTTAGGATATCTCGGAAACCAGAGCCAATTCGGGAATTTCGACTTCGGATTCGGATTCAGCGCACCGAAAACCTTTGGAAAAGTATATACTGGTTTCTGGGTCTGAATTTTGTCGGCCTGTGCAATTGTAGTTTAACAAACAACAAAGCACGACAGAATAAACGAAAGAAGAGAAGCGGAAAAAGATAAGAGAGCTGCAGGTGCAGCGGAACACCCATGCGCGCATGCCTAGGTGCTGGCGGTCTGCTCCGAACAAAGATGTTATATCTCTTAAGCCTTCATCTAGCTCGATTTGATGAAAACCTGACATTAAGTCAAGGCAAGAAAAATATTTTGCTCGACCAAGTTGGTCCAAAATATCATATATTCTCACTAACTGTTCGGATGGTAGCTACCACCGATGTGTTATAGGGCAAAGCCTCGTTAGGGTTTGCAAAAGCCTTCTTCCTAGTCTTCAGCATTTCTAAGAACGCGTTTCTGACTAAGGGTGGCGCATCTGAGCAGTCCACTTCGGTAAAATTGACGTAGGGGCATGGGTGGAATTCAATTTTCTCTTCTCCATTGCCCCATCTGAGGTGGCCGGAGGCCAGACAAAGCGATGCCCCTGCCTGTTTAAGTAGGTCGAGGCCAATGATCGCGTCGAAGGAAGACATATCAGGTAAAATGAAGAACGTGGCCTTCAAATCAAAAAGTGACACGAAGCATTTTTTCGTGATCGTGGTAACACCATGGAGTGTCCTTCGGCTTCGCCGAGAAGAGGACATCGGAAAGACTGCGCTTGAGTCCCGAAATAAATATACGGAGCGCATCATCCCGAAATTTGTCGCATAAGATTTTTGCCGCCGCCGTTTCATACGACATGGTGGCTTTATTGGTAAGCAAGGTGAGCTTTTTCTCGACCTCGTCGTAGTATTGTAATATAGTCAGGCTCCCCTGTCTGAGGGTGCCCATCTCCTGCTCGATGACGTGAATCGCGCGTTTGTCACTATATGTGAAATCGAGGCGATCTATGATCGCATCGAAATTCAATACAGTGCCGAACGAAGATAGCACCGCATCGGCAGGGCCTCTTATTTTCTTCTGATTATAACGACCGCCTGGTAGTGGCGTGAGCTATTTACATAATTTCTAAATATGTAATATGCGGCTACCGCCGCCTGTCGCCAAGAGACATATGTCTCTTGTGCTCCCGTAAATTCGGGCAAGCATTTTACGGCATCCAGAGGCTCGTTGCACTCGACGTTGCCCGTGATATCAATGGGTTGGTATACCTTGATTATAGGGGCTGCCGCTTGTGTGGGTGCGATTTGCACCGCTGCAATTTTGGTAGCCAACTGTTGTATAGTTTGGCGCATTTCTTCTTCTCTGCGCATGGCTTCACCGGCCGCTTCTGCCAAGGCATGATTAACGGCGGCCTGAATCACAACCTTAAGCTGATCTGGGTCCATGGTTCTAACTGAGGGGGGGTCAGCGGGTGCCCGTATTGGGGTGGAAGTGCGCGGGGGCCTTCACTGTCGGAATCTGAGCCGCTAGCGTACCGTTTATTTTCCCTATATTGTGTAAACGGGGAGCTCATATGTGCTTAAGTTAAACTGCACCGGTATGCAATGCCCGCTCAGCTATTTTGCCCATGAAGGCGGCTGGCAATGCAAGAAGTACGCGGGAACGGGGCCGCCGCCTTAACAACTATGTATGTGAGCTCAGTTGCCGCCTTTCCACTTGGAAACACTGGTAAGGTGAGGGGTGCGCGGGGACTGAGCCTCCGCCACGATAAACAAAGAAGCACCGGTAGGGTGAGGGGTGCGCGGGGACTGTAGCCGCCGCAACGATGTATAAAGCTGTTCGAACCAAGCCGTCGCCTCGCGGAGCAGCGGCAAGGTAGGGGGTATGCGGGAGCTGAGCTTCCGCCACTATAAACAAAGAAGCGAAGAATAAATAATTGAAATACAAATGCATGCGCGGCCGTATCGGGTTCACAGCGGTGGAGTGGGGACAATAAAAGATACAAAGTGGACTGCGAAGCTAATACCAAGAATTTCTACTCGAGCGATGTGATATACAAAACCGAATTAAATGTCAAATAAAAATTCAAATATGGTATATTAAATTGTGAGAGCCTTGGCTCTGATATTTAGCCCCCGCAATATGTTAATTGCCTCACCAAAAATATTTGCAGTGTAACAGCATATAATGTCTGTTGGGTGCACAATGCGAAAAAAATTTAACTGCTCGGCGAAAAAGCAATGCGCCGTAACACAAACGGTGAGCGAATTAAATTAAATTAATTTTTTATACGCCGTATTTGCAACGGATTATTATGTTAATTAAATTTTTTTCGCAGTGAAAATATGTGATAATATTATAATATTTATTTATTAAACAATGGGGTTTCGGGTAAATCTCCTCCACCGGATAAAAAATTGGAATTAAACACCAAACACCTATTAGTCGTCACATTCAATATTGAGATTTTTGAAAAACACTCTTCAGACTGGTTTATTTTAATATTTTAATACTGGTCTGAACTATGGAATATGTATCGAAGACGTAAAAGGTTTGACCAGCGGGCCCACTTACATGTTTTGTAATTATTTTGTTTATTATGTATGATATGGGCGGGTGCGTATTTCCCGCTAGTTGAGCGCCAATTAATTAGAATTCGGGTGGCCACAGGGGGATCCCTCGCTGCAGTCTCCGATGATGTGCCGGTTGGCTGATGGTGTCCCTCGCACAGGGGAAGAGGGTGATAAATCCACTTGGAGATTTATGACGATTACGTTGGGAAGATGACTGTCTTCCTTAATGCAACTGGCCTAGGGACTCAGATTGCTATGATCAATATATAAAATTAACGACAGAATGCCGGAGTTGTTGGTTCATGAGCGATGGCTCTTTATTTTATGAATGTCCAAAACGAACTGAACTTAAGGCTAACAAAATATGAAACTCATAGCGGCCACTACAACGGGTAGTGTTTGCCGGCTATGCACGGGCTTCCGGCCAGACGCTGTGTCAGCAGTTTGGCCGGAGCGAGTCTTCGGACGATCGGTCGTAGCCGTCGCCCGGTTAACTTTAGTTAACTTATATAATAATAAATTGTGTGCAGATATGTGTATATAATGCGCAGCTCGAAATGTATGTATGTATGTATGATGTTGATGTACGCCAAAATGACTAAGGAAGATGGCGACGAGAAAGAGGAGACGGCGTTGGAAAAAATGGACAAATGTAAAAACTCCCAAGTTGCCGTGATGTCGGAGACTCGGACTCGGAGTTGACAGGAAAATCTTGCAACAGTCTGAGCGAAATTGGATATTCGAACAGCTGCTGAAGACTGGCACTTTGGGCTGAAGGGATGGAGTCTCGTACTTATCTTATTTTTCCTGACGGAGAAATCACCGGAGCTGCTGGTGTATGGGCTGATCCGGCTCTGATGGACCACTGTTTGGAGGGGGGTGGCTGCCTTCCGTAGAAAAATAAGCGCGGAAAAGTGGCGGCGCCTCGACGTAATCGAAGAAAGAAAAATCGCCGAAATAAACGAAGACGGGGACGTCGAGTGGCACTTCACTTTTATTTGACTTCAGTTTGATGACTAAATGCTAGCCTACATACTAGAACCCGAACTCCCGCCTGCATAACATAAGGAGAGCGGGAGAACGAAAACGGTCGGAGGCGAGCAGTCCCGAAGTTCGCCTAGCGACGGAGACCGAAAGCTCTGAGAGCAGCGGGGGTACAGTGGCCCTTGGCCTGAACATATCTGTATGTAGGGGGGCGTCCTTCCACTAAAGATGTCCTGGGAAGGTTGTGGAAAATTCCCACGGCGCAGGCGAAAATGTAGAAGTATAAATTCGGGGGCGTCGTGGGATCGGTAAGGGTGCGTCAGCTTTATTTCGCTACATACATGTAAAGTAGAGTTGGGCATATCGATAGTTGTCAGCGTGCCGGCTAAGCGCTAGGTATACGATATTTTAAGGAAGTAACATCACTATAAAAAATAAAGGAGAGACACTCACTTCAGGACCATTTCCAGACGTCATAAGCGAACTAATGACAAGGGCGCTGAAAAAACTCAACCAATGGGCAAAAGCCTGTGGGTTGGGCATAAACCCAAGCAAAACGGAACTTATGCTCTTCACAAAGAGGACAAAGATCCCCAGATTTAGTAAACCGAAGATAGACGGTACAGAGCTAGAGCTATCACAACAAGCCAAGTATCTGGGAGTGATACTGGACACGAAGCTTCTATGGAAACAAAACATCAACGAAAGAGTGAAGAAAGCAAGCATAGCTTTCTATTCCTGTAGGAAGATGTTCGGAAAAAACTGGGGCATAAACCCCAAGACAATACTATGGCTCTACACAGCGGTTGTAAGACCCATACTCACATACGGTGCACTAGTATGGTGGCCTGCACTAACTAGGGCATACAACATCCAGAAACTCACAAGGATACAGAGATCGGCATGCGCTGGTGCCACGGGAACACTAAGATCGTGCCCCGCAGCAGCGCTGAATGCCATTCTAAACATAATGCCGATAGAACACTTCATCAGGAACACAGCAGCCCAAAGCGCGGTACGACTGAAGGCAAGCCAGAGCTGGAAGAATTACCACACCGGGCACTGCAAGATCCTGAACGAAATAAACAATCGGCTAACAGAAAATACTGATTACATGACAACCGAAATGAGATTCGGCAATGCATACACCACAACATACCCCACAAGGGAAGGGGGGAGAAGAGGGAGTGTAACCGAGCCAGATGAGGTATCACTCTACACCGACGGTTCAAAAATGAGCGGCGGGGTAGGGGCCGGAATCTTTGCCGAAACCTGGGGGATAGAAGAGTCCTTCCACCTCCCAGGGTCAGCAACAGTGTTCCAGGCGGAGGTTCTCGGGATATAGAAAGCAGCTGAACTTTCATTGGACCGAGACCTCCGGAATACCAAGGTAAGGATATACTCGGATAGCCAAGCGGCCATCAAATCTCTCGCAACAGCCAAGACCACATCTACATTAGTGGCCAAATGCAAGGAGGCACTAAACAGACTAGCGGAAAACAACAGGGTACAGATAACCTGGGTGCCCGGACATAATGACATCCCCGGCAACGAAAAAGCCGATGAACTGGCCAGGAAAGGGTCAGAAGAAATCACACTAACAACAGATATCCAAGTATCTCTGAACACGGTGCAAGCTGAAATTCACGACCACTTCAAATCATTCGCCAGCAAGGAATGGTCGTTGAAAGCTGAGCATAGAAGATCGAAACTATGCTGGCCTGAATTCAACAGGAGAAGGACAGCGGATCTGGTCTCCAAAAGTAAATCGGATATTAGGAGGATAACGGCAGCCATCACCGTCCACTGGCCAATAGGCACGCATGCCTGTAAGATGGGCCTACCCTACAACCCACACTGCAGAAGCTGCAACGAACCGGACGAGCAGGAGACACCGGAGCACCTACTGTGTCACTGCCCGGCATTCAACCAGATAAGAGCGCGTCACTTCGGAGCACACCAACTCGGGTCACTAGGGGAAGTGGGAAGGCAGACAGTGAATGCCATCCTAGCGTACCTGAATGACACGGGCTGGTACTGAAGGGAAGCGCGGAATACCACCAAATCGAGGGTGTGGTTCAAAACGGAGCTAAGCTCTAATTGGAGGTTACTTAGCCAAGAGTAACCTCACCACTTGCACCTACCTACCTACCTATAGGTCTTTTTGTTATCGGCTTGCAATTTCAAAATCTGTGTTTTAGCTTTAAGGCGAAGGTCGTTGCGATTGTCGATAAACAGGCTTACGGATTCCTTGCTGATTAAGTCGTGAAGTTGCTTGTCGTCTTTGCTTCTCATTTTTACACCGATAAGAAGTTCAAAGGGTGTTGTGTTGATACTTCTCGCGAAAGTTGAGTTAATGGCTTGTTAAACTCGATCAACGTGTCTATACCATTTCGTTGGATCGTCTACACTTAGCTTGGAAAGAACTGGTATAATAATTGCGTTAATCCTTTCCGCCTGTCCGTTTACACGCGGTAAACCTGTCGTCGATTTTATTACTTTTATGTGTTCTTCCTCGCAGTATTGTAAAAAATCTTGGGATGTAAATGCTGATCCTCTGTCTGAAATTATACAGACAGGGTTGCCAAAAACGTTACTTAGTCCTCGTAATTTTGCTATGACTTCAGTAGCAGTTGTTGACTTTGTTGGGTAAAGCCAGCAGAACTTCGTAAAAGCATCTACAACAGCTAGAATGTGCTTGTAATTTTTGTTTGTCGATTCTAATGGGCCTAAAAAGTCAATATGGTAAGTGTGCAATGGAAAATCTTCT
The DNA here is from genome assembly GCA_018903765.1 of Drosophila aff. chauvacae BK-2020. NCBI lineage: Eukaryota > Metazoa > Arthropoda > Insecta > Diptera > Drosophilidae > Drosophila > Drosophila aff. chauvacae BK-2020. Next base: position 235,366 of record JAEIGO010000085.1, read on the forward strand.
TTTTTTAATGGATGTAGTAAGCCCTCCTGCTTGCCTTGTTTGCGGTTGCTTAAAATGCACGGTACGCAGCAGTCAATATATTTTGAAATTTTCTTTGTCAATGTTATCGATAAAATATTCCTTATTTATCAGCTCCTTTGTTATCTTGACAGCAAAATGGCCTCTGTCATGAGCTCTACTAATTATCTGCCTCTGCATGTCTTTTGGCACGACGATTAACTCTAAGTCTTTGACTAATTTGTAAAGAATTCCAGCTTTCAAAAAATAGTCCTGCTATGCAACCTTCGAGTCCTCGATGATTTTGCGGATCGCCTTTAAAAGTTCGTCTTTGGATTGAGCTTGTCGAAAACTAACAGCGATTGAGTCATCAACTATTGTCATGATTGGGTATCTAGATAAAGCATCGACGTGCTTCATGCGTGAGCCTGAACGGTGCTCTACCTTGTAGTCGTACTCCTGTAGCAAAAGTACCCATCGTGCCACTCTGGTGCATAGGCTTTGCTTATCTAATGTTTTAGTAAACGCGTCGCAATCGGTAACAATTTTGAATGAAATTCCAAGGAGATAAACTCGAAACTTGGTTATGGCTTCGATAATGGCAAGCACCTCTAACTCGTAGCTAGAATATTTACGCTGCGCGTCTGTGGTTTTTCTGCTCATGTAGTAAACCGGGTGGAATTGGCCGTCGTCTGGTGATTTTTGTAGGAGCACGGCTCCAAACCCATCTATAGAGGCGTCGGTGTGTACCTCAGTTTCATAATTCGGATTATAAATAGCCAAAACTGGGGTCGACGTCAAGTACTTCTTTAATGTGTCGATTGCGTTTTCTTCTTTGGGGTCAATTATGAATTTAGCGTCGTTTTTTGTGAGATCCGGTAAGGGTTTAGAAATTAGAGCATAATTAAATATGAATTTTCTGAAGTATCCTGTCAGACCTAGGAAACTTTCAAGCTGTTTTAAGTTGTTAGGAAGCTTAAATTTGGCTACAGCTTCTATCTTCTGAGGCGTTGGTGATATGGTTCCATTCTCTATTATATGCCCGAGAAACTGAATACGGGTCTGCAAGAAATGACATTTCTTCATATTAAGCTCAAGTCCATATTCGCTGCAAATTCCTATAACCTCTTTGAGATTTAATACAGCCTCGCACTCGTCCTTTGCCGGTATAATTATGTCATCAACATAAGGAAGAGCGATTCCTCTTCGGGTCAGAGCTCGGAAAATCGCATTTATGTGTCTCTGAAACACTCCAGGCGAGTTGGACAGACCAAAAGGAACTCTACGGAATTGGTACTGGCCACTTTGTGTTACAAATGATGTATATTTCTTGCTGGCTTCGGCTACTGGCACATGGAAAAAGCCGTTCTTTAGGTCAATCGTGCTAAATACCATAGCTTCTTGCAGGCGATCGAGCTGGTCATCGATTAGCGGCAGTGGAAAATGGTCTTTTATTATTACCTTATTTATACGCCTGAAGTCTACGCAGAGTCGTTGCGAACCGTCACTTTTCTTCGCGAGCACAACAGGGCTTGTAAATTCGGAGTCTGATTCTTCAATTATTCCACTCGTTAGCCACTGTTCGATATTTTCGTCAATAACACGACTTTCAGCGAAAGCGAATCTACGCGGACGCGAAAATATTGGCGATTCGTCTTTCTGAATTATATTCATTTCAATGTTTGTTGATTGCGATTTTCGAGGAATATAATTTATTAAAAGTTCACGCACTTCGTTTTTTGCATCTTCACTGGCTGATTCATTAATGTCAAATTCATCGTTGTTCATTACTGCGTCAATTTTCATCAAATTTGTTTCCGGCTGTTCATCCTCAAGTTTTCGTACGCTCAACCCGTTCGGTCCAAAAGAAATTTCAGCATGCAGGCATATTTGCTCCCCGATAATCATTTGCGTGTCCATACAGTAGAGTGGAACTATAAGGAAATTTAAATCGCAGTCATTGTCATCGATCCACACTTTTTGATTACACTGTCCGATCGGCTTGATTTTATTCGAATTGTGACCTTTTCCAAATCCAATCAAATAAACATTGCACTCCTCTAACTTCGGTAAACACAATTTGTTGAATAAGTCTTCCCGCAAAATATTAAATTTGCTGCCAGTATCAAACAACGCGATGCAATGTTGGTTTTTAATCGAAACGATCTTGCTCGTTAAATCACTGTATTCCTTCAAAACTCGAGTGTTTGGTTCATATTCTTTGACAGTTTTTTCGTCTTGTGAACAATTCTTCGAAATATGTCCAAATTCGTGGCACTTAAAACACTTTCTTCCTTTCTTTTTATTGTTACAGCTATTAGTAAGATGTCCCTTTTGTTGTAGTTGTAGCAAACAATCTCTTTTTTATCACTCTTTGCATCACTGTACCTTGGCTGCGATTTCTTCGATTTAACATTCATAATTTCGTAATCCTTTAGCTTTCGTTTACTGCTCACTGTCGACTTGAACTCACTCAAGAGAGACTTTTTCAACGAATTCCACGAATTTAGCCGTTTCTCACTTAAAACAAAGAGTTTTGCGACACCCTTTAACGACTTTTTAGCAAAAATTAATTTTTGGAGTTCGTTCCATCCCATAAGCGAGGCTTGATCTTTAAAGTCGCTTATCCACACCTCTATTGCAGTTTCATCACCGCCATCGAATTGTTTTATTGATTCCTCTATGTCCCGAAAACTAATGGCAAAAAGTGGTGTCTCATCTTGTGTATTCCTCCGGTCTCTGCCTTATCCCATGAGCACTGTTTTCTTCGTCGATTTGGTTTTCTTCTTCCGATTTGTTGTCTTCGTCGTTCTCGCTCTCCTCGTCTGATTCATCATTTTGTCCATTTTCGTCGTAGGCGAGAAGGTTGCCGTTTTGGAAATTCCGAAATATGTGCTCTGGTGCGTTTTCTACATCATGACTTATTCCGAGAACTACGCATATTGATGTAAGATCCCTCTCGTTTAAATGTTCATCAATGTACGTGCATTTGCGTATGTAGGCTACGGCATTTTCGTCGTATTTGAAACCAGTAAATTCTCGCAGACGCTTGCGATTATTCCTGTCTCCCTCTTCTTCGAAAACGAACTTATGTAATGCGCAAATAGCTGCTTTCGAAGCGTTTTTTATATTATTAGCTATTAAGTCTTTAAACACGCCATTTTTCGTTGAATTTATAAACAAAATTTCATATTTTTTCGTCGTTTTTGTATTTTGTCGTCGTTCACTTTTCTATACGTTTTTTTGGTTTTTCCCGGTTAATGTTAATGTTTTGGTTAAGTTTATTATAAAATATAGTATTAGGTAATAACATATATTTAATGTTTCAAAATCGTCTTCTCGTCGTGGCAAATGTACGTCTTCCTTCGTCTCGTCGAATACAACCGTCTTCAATCGGCTCTCGTCACAAACTGCCCCCGCCGTCTGCGTTCTCGCTGCTTATATTGGGATCAGTCGCTGCCTTCTCGGAATCGTTGATATACGTCGTAGTTTTCTTGTGGTTCAACTTCTCTTTTTCCGCGTATCATTGCGATCGTCGACTTCGACTTCTGTTTTCCTCGAACTATTGTGATCGTCGACTTCGACTTCTATTTTCCTCGTATTTCGTCTTTGCGTTTTCGTTGTCCAGGGCGTCGTCAATGTTCATATGCGAATACGTGGAAATATCTCTCCCACATGTATATTATGGGAAGAGGACGAGTACCTAGATTGGTGCCATATAAAAAGAGGAGTTGCGATTCAAAGAGGCATTCTTGATCGAAGTACGAAACATGTCACAGCCGAGGAAACTCACGGTCCGTAACGCTATGGAATCCGCGGAGGAAAACGACATTCCGACATCAGAAGTGGGATCGCCTCAGCCCCAAACCGAGTACAGTGATCGCGTTTGTGCACTTCTAGAAATGCAACACCGAAGCATGATAGAAGTTTTAAAGTCTGTGACAAGTGCGGAACCACGAAGAATTGAAACGAACAATGTGACATTACCAAAGTTCAATCCCGATACAGTGGGAGCAAGTGCAGCTGCTTGGTGTTCTACAGTGGACCTTATAGTGTCTGAGAGGCCTATGACTGGAAGCGTATTGCTCATAGCTTTGAGTAAATCGCTTGAGGGCAGCGCTTCTAGTTGGTTATCCCAAATAAGCTATTCTGGCATGACCTGGAACCAGTTCAGCAACGGTGTTTAAAGTTCTCAACGGTCACCCAAAAGCAGGCGAATGTCTATCAGTTTATGGAAGCCGTCAGCTAACTACTTTGATGGCCAAATGGAAATCAATGACCACGGAGCAAGTAGCTTTGTCGGTGGTTCTAGCGCATACAGCTCAAAAAGACACTAGACTTCAACGTACAGTCTTTACTACGGATATCAAAACGCGCTCTGAAATGCAGAACGAACTTAAGGCATTTGCGTCCGTTAATAGTGGAGAGCACAAAATTTTGGAGAATCTAGTGGCAAAAAAACCTTGTCTGCAAACACCACCTAAGTGCCACTTCTGCGGAAAAATTGGCCACAAAATCGTGGACTGCCATACAAGGAAAACCAATTTTAAAATCCAGATGGAGATCATACAACTTCCAGCCGGCCATTCGATACAAAGAAGGGGAATATTATTTGCTACCATTGTGGAAACCCAGGACACGTCTCATCTGTTTGTCCAGGACATCGTGCATCACCGATCCAGACCAAGTCAGAAGAAGAACGTGTTTAACTTGTGAGGTAGTTTTCTAGGCTGGGATAGAGACTCAGTCCCGCCAGGGTCTCTCTACAGAAAATTTATAAAGATATGGGACAATGTGACTATGATGAGGCGGTGGGCTACGTAGGGTGGAGTTTGTCAGCCACCGGGTTACACTCAAAAATCTGCTGATAGGGTGCGGCAGAGGAAAAACACGAAATTTAGCCTTAATGCAAGTTTGGGGCCGGAGGGCCGAGAGAGAGAAGGGAAGAAATATTTGCGAATTTGCTCCGGCCGGCTGTGTCTGGCCCGTCCAAGTTAAATTCATATCTATCTGAAATTTTCCCAAAGGTCCAAAGGGGGCCGCCAAACCGACTGGCACGACTGTAGCTCTTTAATTTACTTTAAATTATTATATAGTTCGATATTTTTACCCTTTTGCATGTTTCACTATTTTTCTTATTATTTTCCGCCATTTATTCCCGCATATAGTTTCCACTATTTCTTGCCATGCTTTTCCGTTAGTTTTATTTTTATTTCCTATATTTAATTTTTGCTATTTTTATTTCGTCTTCCCTGCCTTTTATTTCATACCAAAACAATTTATATATTTTCATTATTATAATTTTGTTTTATTTGTCAAAGTATTTTTCTCCCGGTGGACTCGCTTTCCTTTTGGTTTTCTGTTATAATTTCCTACTTTTCATAATTTTCATAATTCAAACTTCCACATTTTTCTCGCAGTGTTTTCGCCTTTACATTTTTATAATTTCCATATTTTCTTCGCTAGTTTTATTTCCCGTATAATTTTAACTATTTTTATTTCCATATTTTCTATACTTTCATAATTTCATATATGTTTTCCGAGTTTTCACAGTTTCACATAATTTCTCTCGGTGTTAGTTAGTGGGACTCAAAACTTAGGCCACCGCATCGCGGGCTCGCAAAGATTTTAAAAACACACGCACTTCCTAGCCACCTCGTTGCGGTTGCCACTCACCCATCTCGCTCGCTCGCACACACACGTTGGCTCCACGTGTGGAATGGCTCTGCCCCGCCGCTGGTCCTGGGCCAGGCATTGCCAAATCCTCCTCTTGCTCCAAATCCAATTGTCCAAATCCAATATACGGTGGCATTCGCCGGCCCGTATCTCCTTTTCCAAAAGTCCACAAGTTTTGCAGGCTTTTACCCGCACACGCGGTTTCCACTCGATCATCGATCTACGTTTTACTTCCGTCTCAATTCACTGCTTATCTCGATCTCTCCTCCGCTTCGCTTCGCGAAACTTCTTGCGGAGATCTTTTCGACTTCTTCCAGAATTTTTACCGTACGATCGGTCCTTCCCTCTCCTTCGCTCAAATTAGCGCTTGCCAATTTTCGGGTGGCGTGATCTATGGTGAGTTTCGCTGCATGTTCTGGTGTGTGTGTGGAATCCCGAAATGATTCAGAATCCTCTCCCTAAAGGACTTTTCAAGATGTGCTGAAGTAGCTTTTCTTAAGGGGACCAACTCAACCCATTTAGAGAAAGCGTCAAAAAATACAAGAAGCATACTGTTTCCGCTCTTGGAACGCGGAAGTGGCCCTATGAAATCTGCGCAGACAGTCGAGCGTCTGTAGTAGAACGGCTCCTAACCCGTGGTCACTAGCGTCGGTTTGTAGGGAGAACTTCTGTGTGAACTCTGAGCACGCGAGTACAGGGGCCTCTGTCAGTCGTGACTTCAGCGTCTCAAACGCCTGTTCCTGTTCCGTGTCCCAACTCCATTTCTTACCCTTGCGGAGGAGCGTGGAGATGGGTTCAACGATGACCGCGAAATTTGGGACAAACCGTCGATACCATGACGCGACTCCGAGGCACCGTCGGATGTTTCTTGGCGGTTTCAAAGCACGAATCGCGGCGATCTTATCTGGGTCAGTGTGAATCCCGGATTCACTGATAACGTACCCTAAATATTTCAGGCTCCGTTGGAAAAAACTACACTTGTCTCGATTGAGCTTCAGGTTTGCTTGCCTAAGTCGCCTAAAGACTTCGCGAAGGTTTTCGATATGCTCGTCTAGAGTCATACTTATGACAATAATATCGTCCAGATACGCGAATGCCGAGGGTTCCATATCTGGACCTATGACACTATCGAGGGCTCTTTGAAACGTTGCGGGCGCCGAATGTAACCCGAATGTCATTACTTTCCAATGAAAGAGGCCTCTCCCCGGCCGGTGTCTTTTTGCCGACGAGCACTATGGGAGCGCTATGCGGGCTCTTGGACGGCTCTATCCTTCCGTCGCGTAATAGTTCATCGACTTGTTTATTAATAACTGCTTGCATTGCCGGGTTTTTCGGATAGTAACGCTGTTTGATGGGTTTATCATCTCTCGTAACGATGTGGTGTTCCGCATAATGGGATGTGCCTTCAAGACGATCGAATTTGTCTAACTCAGTCTGAAGGAAAACACTCACCCGCTGATCTAGCATTTCTGGTGCGACTACTACGTCCGGAGTGGTGTCGATGACGGCTAAGTCGAACTGAGGCTCATGCGCGCCTTCGATGACTGGATCCCGAAATCGGACCCTCCTGGTCGTCTGGACCATGATGTAATAACTACAAGGTGATCTCGTTAGAAAAAGCTCTAGCTTACGGGAAAAAAGCTTTTCAAAAACACTCAAAAAAACTTTTGCTGTCAGTTTGTTTTGAGTCATGATGAGTTTAACCCTTAGTCTGGCTGTGTGTATATTTACAACCCACTGCTGAAACATAAGCTAAGATAATAATAATAAATAACTACAACATTTGTATTAATAGGCAAGCAAATAGCTCTCTTTCGTTCCACTTAGCTCTTTGTTTCTCCATAAAAATCCGATCCTTTGAAATGTGTCGCAAATCCTGGCATTATGAGCCAAACTGCATCCTAAGGATTCTTCCCACAATTTTCTTTTCCGATCTTCTTTGGGAAAACGGATGAATTTTACTCCTTCAGTTTTTACTACCGCACAACAAAATTGACAAAACGACATTTTTTTACGCACGCCCAAGGGTTAACAAAAGTCGTGCGCTCACAACCTGTCACCTGTCAAAATAAGAGTGAGAACAGACCCCGTAAGCATGAGAAACACTCGAGCTTTTTCAAACGAGATCACCTTGTAGTTATTACATCATGAGCATGAGAAACACTCGAGCTTTTTCAAACGAGATCACCTTGTAGTTATTACATCACGGTCTGGACTAGGGTTGATCCCCTGCGTTGACGAAAAGGGTTCTGCTGTCGAGCTGCCTCGTTCCTCGGGGGCAAAGCCGAAGCCCAGCTTGATTGAGTTTCTCCTGTGGCGGCGTCATGGAAGTGTCGGGTCTGCCTAGTGCAATGCTGTTTCCTTGGATTAACTGTGGGTGTTTCCAGGAGGCCCTCGTTGTCTTGTGGCATTTCGGAAGGCGCAGCCGCGCACTCCGCGTCCGGTGCGTCGCTCCTTGCTGAAACATCCATGGTCCCGCCGTCACTTCGTAAGATTCATCGTTCCTTGCTGAAATATCCAGATCGCTTCGTAAGATCCCAGAAGGAGCAGCCACGCACTCCGCGTTCGGTGCGTCGTTCCATGCTGAAATATCCATGTCGCCTCGTAAGATTCCAGAAGGAGCAGCCACGCACTCCGCGTTCGGTGCGTCGTTCCCTGCTGAAACATCCATGTCCCCGTCGTTGTTCACCGTGTTACGGGTTAAGTCGGCCCTCGGGTCCAGTTGTAAAAGTTCTCCTCCGCAGCTGATGGTGGCCTTGATGCCACAAAGGAAATCCATTCCTAGCAGGAGGTCATCTAGGACGGTGGGCATCACGAGTAGGAAAAGTTCTACTTGCTGTTGGCCCAGATGAATGGTTAGGACCAGACCACGCGTAAGGTCCAGATGAGATGCGTCGACTAATCGAATCCTCGTACGGACTTCTCTCCAATCTTTTCCACGCCCAATTTCCGCTGCACGCTGCTCACTGATGAAGCTTCGGGTGGCTCCTGTATCCAGGGTGGCTGTAAATGGTCGGCCTTTGATGCGGACCTGCGCCTGGACTCGGCCTTGGGTTAACTGTAAGATTTTATTTACTGGCTTGGGGAATCTCTCGGGTCCCTCGAGCGGTCCCCGCCTGCTCGAGGCCCGTAGGCGTTTCCCGATCTCCGACAGCATTCTATGGTGCGGAGGCCACGTCTCCCGCAATCCCAGCAGAAAAACACCTGGGGCCGCCTACACTCACGCTGAAAATGACCACTTTCTCCACAGTTCCTACATGCGTTACGCACGTCAATCGGAGCCTCTGTTTCCGGCATGATGGTTCCATGTTGTACCTCTGTGGGTCTTCCAGTCAATACCTCTGGGTGGTGATATGCCCGCTGGCCCATCAAGGCATCAGGCCTTCGCTGTGGCGGACTAAAACTCTCGCGCTCCTGACGACTATGTTGGTTCCAGTCTCCGCGGCTCCTCATTGTCTCGAAGTTTACGACCAGTTGAGTCAGCTCAGCCAGTGTTCGAAAATCCTGACGCCGAGTGTACAATTGGTACTCTGGCAACATATTTTCATACACGCGTTCAAGTTCTTGGGCCATTGTGTATCCCGCCCGTTGCATGAGTATGCGGAGATCAACCAAATAGAACTTGAACAGCTCACCTGCTCGCTGCGTATGGGTCGGGATATGATCCTCCAGTGTCTGGAAATATCGGGGTGGTGAAAAAAATGTCAGGAACTACTTCCTAAATGTCTTCCATGTCGTGCCCTGGAGTCTGCTCGTTCGGAACCAGCTCTCGGCTCTTCCGACTAGTAGGACCGGCATCGCTTGGGGTAGGGACCGTAGATCGACTTGATACGTGGCTGCTCTCTCTTCGATATGCTCCATAAATCGCAATGGGTCGCCGGACCCATCAAAAGTAATCCCCCACCTGGCCATTTTGTCCACCAGGACCGCGCAGGGGTTACCCTCGGCTCGAAACTGTGTCCCGCGGCGTTCGTCGACTTGTAGTAGCGTGGCTATGTTAGGAGCAGAAACGGTCCTGGGTAGGCGGAGTGTGTCCCCCGTACCGTAACCAAGCCCTTCTTCCTGTTGCTGGTCGACCACGACGGTAAGCGGCGATTTCTGCTCGGTAGTAACGGCTTTCCCGTATGCCGTCTCCATTTTCACTAAATGTTCTTGGATTTCCGGCGACAAGTCGTCCCCCCTTGAGAACTCGGTGAGCCGTTGACGCAGCTCCTCGACGGTACCACTACTACTCAACCCGAACGTGGCTGTCAGGGCCTCGAGTTCCTGTATCCGAAGATACGAAATCCACTTTACTCCCATTACGTAAGGGTCTAAGCCGAGTTCTTGTTGCGCAACGTTCTCGATGTTATTGCTGGTCACACTTCCGAGTGATTCTTAGTAAGTGTTTAACACTTTCACGACCGTTGCGCCACTTCAATGTTAATTGTTGAAAATTTTTCAGACCGGATATCACGTAGGCTTTGTTTTAAATTAGCTTGCACGAGGTTCTCGATGGTAATTCCCGACGATGGTTAAATGCTTGTTTGGCTTGGTCTGGCACGATGTTGATAGCTTGAGCTCTCGCGAACGAATGAATTTTCTGGCGGCTGACCACGCGTTTATATACCCGGCGGCGGTGATCAAGTGACCGTCTCGGGTCTGCCTAACTCACGTGGTTCTGTCTATGGCGGGTATATTTTGAGCGTGCGATCTCAGAGGTTAGACACGGCTTCTTTGACAAAATGTTAAAAATTTCTCTCAGTGTATTCATGTATATTTTCTTTCCAGCGATTTATTACGAAGATTCAGCTAAGGCCACTCCATGCTTGGTAATAACCCTTTTCTCAATGCCCCTGACAAAATTATCCCATACCAGATGATGAAAACAAAAATGATCTAGTGATTCTTTAGGTCACGATGTTTGGAATTTTCCCCAAATTTTCCCCAACTAGTCCCTGCTCGGGCGCCAATCTGTAAGGATGCTTTTGGCTGGGGTCGGCGTCTCAGTCTGCCCAGGATCCTCTACAGATAAATTTATTATCTTAGAGACAATTGAGGGGGAGTATCATATTGTTAAAGGTGGTAAAATCTTGCTCGGGTCACGGAGCCTCTATGCTTATACGTATATCGAGATATATTCATAGAATTTAACGGTTAGAGAACTCCCAAATATCCGCTGCGGCCGAGGAAAATTTTGCTACAGTGCCCGAAATACCCACCGGCAGCCCGATCACAGCTAACACTGATGGCCTAAACTACGTACGGGCCCGGTTACTCGCAGGCGGCACCGGCGTCCTAGCACAGTTGGGAAACTCTACGAAAATGCCCGGTTAAAAGCAGGCGGCATGATCGCAGCTAACACTGCTGGCCTAAAATAATACGCACGGGCCCGGTTACTCGCAGGCGGCACCGTCGTCTAGCACTGTCTGGGGAAAACTCTACGAAATTGCCCGGTTACTCGCAGGCGGCATGATCGCAGCTAACACTGCTGGCCTAAAATAATACACACGGGCCCGGTTACTCGCAGGCGGCACCATCGTCTAACACTCTCTGAGGAAAACTCTACGAAAATGCCCGGTTACTCGCAGGCGGCATGATCGTAGCTAACACTGCTGCCCTATAATAATACGTACGGGCCCGGTTACTCGCAGGCGGCACCGGCGTCCTAGCACGGTTGGGAAACTCTACGAAAATGCCCGGTTACAAGCAGGCGGCATGATCGCAGCTAACACTGCTGGCCTAAAATAATACGCACGGGCCCGGTTACTCGCAGGCGGCACCGTCGTCTAGCACTGTCTGGGAAAACTCTACGAAAATGCCCGGTTTCGCACTGGCGGCATAATCGCAGCTAACACTGTTACTGTTACACTGTTACTCGCAGGCGGCACCATCGTCTAGCACTGTCTGGGGGAAAACTCTACGAAAATGCCCGGTTACGCACTGGCGGCACGATCGCAACTAGCACAGAGTAAGGGAAACTTTGCGAAAGTGCCCGGAATACTCCAGGCGGCACGATCGCAACTAGCACAGATTGCCTAGATAATGCGCACGATGGGAGATAAAGTCTTGACATTTCACGTTCGGGTGGTAAGTTTTCAGTTTATTCACATTCCTTTTCTTTCCTAGCTGGCCCTATCTTTCCCTGTCGCACTCACTATGCTCACCCTGTTTTCCGTCGCCAGCGTTCTAACAATCCTTATTGGGTTCCGGATGGCGGCCTGATGTTCCTGCGTCGTCGTTTGTGTTCTTATTTTTCACTTCTCGATTTTTTACTTATTGCCCGCAGAGTGCTTGAAACTCGACTTCCTTCGCTAGTGTGCTGTTTGTTCCTTTCTTAAAATCCCTCGTTCTCGATGTCTAGTATTTTTTGGGTCTTAGTATTTTCTAGCTTCGGCGGGAATCTAGCTATTCTCCTAGCTTATTCGATAGGTTTTGAGTTGCCACTTAGGGCTAACTTAAATACTAACATGTCGTTAAACTAAAAATATATATAAATGTTCTTCGTGAACTTGGAAAATACCTTAAACCTAACTTAAAAATAGTTCTATAGATTGTGAATCTTCAGAATGATCCGTTATCACCTCAAACCGATATCCTTCCAAGTAACACCTGAGTTTCCTGATGGCCCATATAATGGCCAGACCATCCTTCTCCGTGGTCGAGTAATTTTCCTCGGCGGCTATGAGACGTCGACTCGCAAACGCGATGCCTCTCTCTTTCCCCTGGATTGTCTGGGTTAAAACGGCTCCTAGTCCTATGTCGCTAGCGCCTGTCTGGAGGAAAAACTTCTTATTAAAGTCGGGACACGCGAGGACTGGCGCCTCCGTGAGCTTCCTCTTCAGTTCTTCGAATGCATCCTGCTGCTCCTGCTGCCATTGCCATTTCTTCCCTTTCTTGAGCATAAGAGACATCGGTTGGACCACGCTGGCAAAGTTCGGCACGAATCTTCTGTACCACGACGCGATACCAAGACATCTCCTCAGCTCCTTGCACTGCCGAAATCTTTTCGGGATCTGTGTGAATTCCTTCCTGTGCTTCCGTCTCCTGGATTACTGCCAGTGCTCCTCCAGCGTCGGGTAAATTCTCCGGTCTGGCTGGGGAGTGATTTACATGCGAGTCACCTCAACTCGCGTTGTGGACCTGTGCTGCCTCTCGAGTTGGTTCTTTCCTTGATTCCTGCGTTCGTCGAAACGGGTTGTTCCGCACTGCCTTCTCATCTTGGGGTCCTAGTGATCTGTCGGTCGGGGCGGCTTCTCTATTCTGCTCTGCTTCGATGCCTGGGAGTTCTGGTGCTGCGGGTTCAAGGCTGGAATTCGGCTATGGAACATTTTCATTTTCCGAGAGCGAAGACAAAACTAGGGTATTTCAAAGATCGCCTAGAAGAGAGGGGTTCAGCTGCAGGGACACGCGACCACACCGCAAATTTGCGGACACACCGCAGAGAAAATCCATGCCTAACAGCATGGATAAGTGAAGGTAAAAGCAGGAGTGGAATCTTTACCCAACGTTGGTCCAATTGGACTGTGGCTACTAGTGGCTACTAGTGGCTACTAGCCCTCGGCCAGGCTGACTTGTGTGCGTACCGTCCGTACGTTATCGGGCGTGCCTACGAGTTGACTCTTTCGCTCACGACACTCCTTCTAGCTCCTGTATCTAACGTCGCGCTGAATACCTGACCCTCAATCTGCACTCGCGCGATGAGTCTACTGGCTTGGACTTGTAATACTCCTTCTAATTCCGGGGATTCCTCCTGGCAGTCTCCGGTCGTTCCCCGTGTTGGCGAAGACTCCTCTCGTTTCCCGGATTATTTCGTTGACAGCATTCTCGGGTCCAGACTCCTCTTCGACCACATTCCCAGCAGAAAACAACCCGACGACTACCGTTCCTGCAAGCTTCCCTGAAATTCGGCACCACTGACAAGTTTCCCACCCGGGGAACTTGTCCTGAAATACCAGCAGCGGGTATAGATCCTCGTGCGGGTGGTGGCGCGACATTTGGGCGGTTCCTTGGTGGCATTCCAGGATACGATCCGTGGTCAGTTCTCCTCGGTGACTGCAGCTCGGCCAGCCTCCTGGCATGGTTTCCTGTATCCTGATCCCGAGTGACCTCATAGTTGACCGCTAAGACAGTCAACTGCTCCAGCGTCGTGAACTCGTGTCGCCTAGTAAAAAGTTGGTAATCCTGCTGAAGGTTCTCATAAATCCTGTCCAACTCCTGCTCCGGGCTGTATCCCGCTCTGTGCATCAACAGTCGGATATATACCAAATATTGCTTAAATGTTTCACCCTGTCGCTGATACCTGTTGCGAATGTCGTCCTCAAGTCGATGAAAGTACCTCGGCGGAAAAAAGAAATCCAGAAAAGCCTTTTTGAAATTAGCACACGATTCCCCTAACAGTTGGCTGGTCCTAAACCAGTTTTCCGCCGTATCCGTCAGCAGTCCGGGAATGGCTTGCGGCATCTTCTCTACGTTGACCTCGTATGCGGTGGATCTCTCCTCGAGATGCTGGATGAACGCAATCGGATCCAAGTTCCCGTCGAACCTTATCCCCCAATTAAGAAGCTTCTCCGCCAGGGTGGCTGCTGTCATCTCAGGTTTCCTAGGTGAAACGTCCCTCCTGGACTCTGTGCCTCCGGCAACGTCCACGGTAATTCCAGGTACTGGAATCTGCAGCAGATTATGGCTCGGGGTCTGGGGACTCGGAGGTCGCTGTTTTCGTTCGTTGATCGCGGCTAAAATCTCGCCCTCGCATTCCTGGAGCCGCTCGACGACTTCCAAGACGTTGTCCTCCTTATTATTAAATGCGGCCAACCGGCTCCTCATTTCCTCGACGCTTCCCGTTTCGTCTAACCCGAACTCCCTTAAAATCGCTTCCAATTCTCGCTTGCGGAGATACGAAATCCAACGTGCACCCATGTTTGCAAAAAATTTAAAACAATCTTCCTTAAAGCTAATTCCAGACACGAAAGAAATATTTTCCTACACAGCGAAAATTTATTGCGGGGTCAAACGAAGCTCACGGAATTCACGAATTTATTTATAAAAAACGGCGTATAAATTCTCAGGCGGACCGAAGGTAGCAACGATGAGGCAAAACGATTTCAAGATTCTACGACGACTATTTACTAAACTCAGCTTAGTAGCGACTGTACTCGGCGACGGTTGTATGCGAACTCTCCAAAGATTCCGTTGCATAAAGTGGAAGTAGATCGACTCCACTGCGGGTGTGAGAGGGAGACGACGATGAGAGTGAAACAAGATGGCCGTGCTGTGGGGAATATGTTAGCTTCTCCCTACCTCGTGTTCTAGAAAAATCTTGCGACCTGATGGGCTGACCGAGAGAGGGCCAGCTCTTTCGTTTTCTCTTTTGAACTGTTCTTATCTTTCTGGGGCTCACGTGCTCTGCTGCCCACGTGCCTGCATAGCCTCTCGTTCCAGGTTATGTTTCGTACCTTGCTTAAAATTAGATATATTTCCTGATATCTTTCTTTTCTTGGGGCTCTTGTATACAAGGAAATAAATATATACATATATAAAATTTTATATCGTTTGTCCTAGGGATTTTCTTGGGGATACTTTTATCCAACTATACTTTTAAATATTTTTTTACTCTTCCTAAGTGCACTCACAACTTTCCATCTGTCGTACCCACAACAGACAAAAAAAAAAAAATTTTTTTCAGTGTAACTCAATGGGTTTTTAGGCCATAAATCTCATCTAAATTTCGTAAGCCCCATGTCCCTGTTAGGGCGCCATCTGTGAGGTAGTTTTATAGGCTGGGATAGAGACTCAGTCCCGCCAGGGTCTCTCCACAGAAAATTTATAAAGATATGGGACAATGTGACTATGATGAGACGGTGGGCTGACGTGGGGTGCAGTTTGTCAGCCACCGGGTTACACTCAAAAATCTGCTGATAGGGTGCGGCAGAGGAAAAACACGAAATTTAGCCTTAACCCTCTCAGCCCACATTTAAAATTAGCCAAGATAAACATTTTTTTTTTAACAGATATGTATTTGGCTTTACTCAAATATGAACTGACGAGAATTTCAAGGTCCTTGGTGTCCTGATTCGATAGTTACAGGATGTTGCCACAAAATGTTCACAAAATTCTTGTAGACAAACTATGAACTTTTTTTAAATTTTTTTATTTTTAAATAATTTACTTACCCCTATATATGTATAATTCCCACCTAGTTTTCCATTACAACAAATATTTATTGAATAAAATAAAAAAAATGAATTTTTATTTTACCAACACTTTTCCCGCCAACCATTTTTTTCATACAACTGCACTTAAAACGTCTGCTAAATAAACACGTTTGCAGCTTACAAGTAACTTATTAGTTATTTTGGTTGCAGAAAACATTAAGGAAGATGTTGAAAAAAAGCGCGAAGCAAAAAAATGTATATTCCAGGTAACTGAGGCGTATTTCTACAATGTTGCCTATAGGCAACAAATGGGCTGAGAGGGTTAATGCAAGTTTGGGGCCGGAGGGCCGAGAGAGAAGGGAAGAAATATTTGCGAATTTGCTCCGGCCGGCTGTGCCTGGCCCGTCCAAGTTAAATTCATATCTATCTGAAATTTTCCCAAAGGTCCAAAGGGGGCCGCCAAACCGACTGGCACGACTGTAGCTCTTTAATTTACTTTAAATTATTATATAGTTCGATATTCTTACCCCTTTGCATGTTTCACTATTTTTCTTATTATTTTCCGCCATTTATTCCCGCATATAGTTTCCACTATTTCTTCCCATGCTTTTTCTCCGTTAGTTTTATTTTTATTTCCTATATTTAATTTTTGCTATTTTTATTTCCATGATTTTTCGTCTTCCCGGCCTTTTATTTCATACCAAAACAATTTATTTAATTTCATTATTATAATTTTGTTTTATTTGTCAAAGTATTTTTCTCCCGGTGCACTCGCTGTCCTTTTGGTTTTCTTTTATAATTTCCTACTTTTCATAATTTTCATAATTTCAAACTTCCACATTTTTCTCGCAGTGTTTTCGCCTTTACGTTTTTATAATTTCCATATTTTCTTCGCTAGTTTTATTCCCGTATAATTTTAACTATTTTTATTTCCATATTTTCTATACTTTCATAATTTCATATTTTTCCGAGTTTTCACAGTTTCACATAATTTCTCTCGGTGTTAGTTAGTGGGACTCAAAACTTAGGCTTATTCTAGGTCGGTGACCACCGCATCGCGGGCTCGCAAAGATTTTAAAAACACACGCACTTCCTAGCCACCTCGTTGCGGTTGCCACTCACCCATCTCGCTCGCTCGCACACACACGTTGGCTCCACGTGTGGAATGGCTCTGCCCCGCCGCTGGTCCTGGGCCAGGCATTGCCAAATCCTCCTCTTGCTCCAAATCCAATTGTCCAAATCCAATATACGGTGGCATTCGCCGGCCCCTATCTCCTTTTCCAAAAGTCCACAAGTTTTGCAGGCTTTTACCCGCACACGCGGTTTCCACTCGATCGTCGATCTACGTTTTACGTCCGTCTCAATTCACTGCTTATCTCGATCTCTCCTCCGCTTCGCTTCGCGAAACTTCTTGCGGAGATCTTTTCGACTTCTTCCAGAATTTTTACCGTACGATCGGTCCTTCCCTCTCCTTCGCCCTCATTAGCGCTTGCCAATTATCGGGTGGCGTGATCTATGGTGAGTTTCGCTGCATGTTCTGGTGTGTGTGTGTCGGTGTGTGCTAGCCTTCCAGGCTAACGGGTTGAGCTTGGGTTAATGGTGACAGTTTTAAAACTATCGCTTACAAAACTAGTACCGGGGGAATATATCTGTTATTCTTACTATTAATTATTCCTATTATTTAATTCTATTATTTACATTACTTAGGTTTCCTTGATATTATTATTTAATTATATCTTCATATTATATTATTATTTATATTATTTAGTTATAGGTATTTATATTATTCTTTATATTATTTATTTATATTATATAGGTGTTTATTTATATTATTTATTTGTGAGGGCCAATCGGCTCCTCATAAACTTATGTAACTTGACTTTATCCGGTGACTCAGACCCATTTTGTTTTGATGCCGGAGCGCAGTGTACGCTCATAAATAAATCTGTATCCCTGTATTATTGGCGAGTATGCTCTTGAAATTATTCTATTTGTGGTTCTAGATTATAGTATTATAATTTTACGTGAAGTGCATCGACAAATTTAAACTTAAAACAAAAAAAAGGAACTGTATCAGTAAATAGCTGTTACTGATTTGAGTGGTGTGGATAAGAAGAATTTGTTGAGCGTTTTTAAAGAATTAATTAAAGGCGTGTTCCTAAAAGTAGAGTGGCAATCACATACTATCATATTCAATTAATTAATCTAAATAAGTCGGTCAAAAGGCAGCCTTACAAAAAAAATTCGATGTATCGATGTTTTTGAACTAAAACATCGGAAACATCGATGTTGATCAACATCGAATTTGAAAACATCGATGTTTGAAAATATTGATGTTTTCCAACCTCTAGTGTAGACGAAAACGAAATCGTGAGAAAAAGGATTAAATAATTATTATACGCACACGTGTTTCAAAAGGCTATAATTAAAGTCTTAGGAGAGTTGGCTTATTCATACGTCCTAGTCTATATGGACGATATCTTAATAATTTTCAGTGCACAAGAATAAGCTGAATAATCGGAGAAGAAGCTCGCCCTTTTAATATGTTGGATATCTGTTATGGGGAAAATTAGTTCGATTCAAATTTTGTAAGAGGAAATTCTAAAGAAATATGGGAAACAGTGCTAAATATGAAATTTGTTTAACTTACTTAAAAACGAAGAGAGGTATGCCTCAGAGTAAACTGGGCAATGAGTTTAGAGGCCCGTTTTTAGTGTTAGAGCTACTTTAAAATATGCTTTAAAATCTCTTTTTAATAACTAACTTGTTGGTGCACAGAGGCTTGAAAAAATGGCCTATTGAAGAGATATTCCCAGAGATTTATGTAGATGTGAGTAATGAGAAAGTATAAGATTACTTATTGGTGGATTCCAATGAAGTAAAAGTGAAATTAGAAGATTACGGACTGTTACGGATTACGGACTGTTCGGCGAACAGGGAGACTCCCGAAACAGTGCACACCGGTTAGCCAATATTTATTATGCCTTTTTTCTCACCACACAATTTCAATTTTCACTTTGTGAGGTATCCCTCACAAGCCTTATGTAAATATGTATATAGTTAATTAAGTTAGTATTAAGTTAGTATTTAATAGTTAAGGTTAGTATTTAAGAGACGAGGCCAAGTCCCACGAAGGGCATCTGTAAATAGCTAGGAGTTAGACAACAACCACCGCCAGCCAGCAACATCGACATCACCAGCGCCAGCCAGTAACATTGAAACCGCCGCCAGCAACATTGACACCGACAGCCAGCAACACCCAGAGAACCAGTAACATTCAGAGAGCCAACAACATCCAGAGAGCCAGCAACATCCAGAGAGCCAGCAACAACGAGAGCGCCAGCAACATTGCCGGCAAAAACACCACCACTAGCAAAGGAAAATAACGGACAAGAGAGAGAGATAGAGCGAAGAAGCATAGCAACACCCAGAGAACGGCAACCCGAAAGCTCAAGAGAGAGACCGATCGGGAAGAACGCATGCCAGAGCGAGACGAAGAGAATACGCGCCGCAGCAGAGCCCGAAAGCTACTGCGTAGAAACGCCGGCAGAGCGAGGGCACGAGGAACTTCGCTGCTGGCCGATCACTCTCTTCTCTCGGCAAACCTGGAAGCGATCAGACGTGCGAAGTTATAACCCGCAGGAAAACGAGACACAAAGCCACCGACGGGATTTTCGCCTGAGGCCACATGGACATGGAGTCCAGCGCCCAGGGCTAGAAGGGTGAGCCAGCCAAGCGGCCTCCCACGGTATGGGAGGCGGCGGTGCGGGCTTAGGTAGGGAAAACTCAGAATAGGACAAGAAACACAAACAATAAACTTAGCAGCGGCGGAGGCCGGGACGCGGGTGACGCGCTCGGCCACCGTTTTCCCTCGGATCTGGGGCGCCGGCACCATGGTCAACAGGGACGGCTCTCGGGTTCGAGGACCTTCCAGGAGTGGGAACCAAGACGCGGCGACGCGCTCGGCCACCGTCCTCCCCTGTCCTCACGGACATCATTCCTGGCGAGATCAGCAGCCCGGCACCATGGTAAACAGGGCTGGGTACCTGGCCACGCCTCAGAGGTCCCCGACGCGGTCCACCGGAGTCCTGGCCAACGGGACCGGCCGGCCGCTCGGGCCGCCTCTCCCGCCACGGCAGTCCCGCCACATGGTCGACGTGGGCGGAATTGTTTCCCCAAGAAAAGCCTAGGTCCTGGATTCCAAACGCAGCCCTACAGCCCACCAGCGCATCCCCGTTTCCAGCCTATCTCAATATATAAATAATGGGAGGACTCCTGAGCCGCTGAGGGTATCCCAGCCTTAGAACGCTTCCTCACATGGCGACCGAGCAGAGACGAGGCAGGATAACGAAAGGATAATTCCTTCCACCGTGGCGTAAAGAACCATTAGATAAAAATTAGGGCGAAAACTTTTAGGTTAGGGACGAAAAGTTAGGAAAACACTCTGTCATCGCGACAGAATTTTAAGGGGACAAGACAGACGGGAACATAACGGCAAGCAGAAGTAAAAAAAGAAAAGCAGAGAAGGCTCGCATAGCAGCCACGAAATAAAGGCAAGCAGAGAAAAAAAAAATAATCCGTCGTCGCTCACGACACGAAACAACTGCAAGCAAAGGAACCGAGAAGCTAGGGAATTTAAAGCATTTTGTCGTCGCCCACGACACGAAATAAAGGCAAGCAGAGAGAATCGTCGTCAAGCAAGAAAAAAAAAAAAACAAAACAAGAAAACAAGGGAACAAGGGAATCAGAGAGAGATTTCATGCATTTTGTCGTCGCACACGACACGAAATAAAGGCAAGCAAGTACAGTCAGACACCGCAAGGCACACACGAGCAAACAAAAGGGAAGAACGAGCGAGAGAAAGAGCCACAGAACGCCGCAGAACGCCGCCGACGCCGACAGCTATCTAGTTTTCCCATATCTGTCGCACCGCTAGTCCTCTTGGCGTCGGGACGCCAGAGGCCGGCAGAACCGCGAGTATATAAGTCGACACCGACAAGCATAATTATTCAGTCGATCAGCAGACCTATAACAATTCAGTCGCTCCGCGGAGCTATAACCATTCAATCGTACAGCAAGGATTTGCAGGACTATTCAGTCAACAAGCAGAGCTTCGAACAGCAACAGCAACAGGACCAATAAGGACACAGACATAGGATCACCCCTGTGCCCAAGGATACTCACAGGACCCCTCCAGCACAGCAAGGATCCTTCAAGGATCAACATTGCCCCGCTCCTGCACCCTAGCCAGGACAACGCGAACTACCAGTCAGGACACCCAGCCCGAATCCTCAAGGATTCACAGGACTACGCCTACGCTCAAGGACACCTACAGGTCCTTACCAGAGAATCACCAGGATCAACCCCGGGGACCAGCAGCATTGCTCCTGCCCCCTATTCTCGTTTTCCTACCGCCCAGTTCGGACGCTTCGCCGACTTTGGGACACCCATTGCCGCCGGCAAAACCAGGCTCCAGGATGGGAATTTCATGGATATCCTATTGGAAGAAGCACGAGCTGGATGCCGCTCTGCTTGAGCTAGGATTGGAACAGAATGGAACAGTCGAGGAACAACAAGCCTGGCAAAAAAAATAAATAAATAAATAAAAAAAAAAAAATAAATAAAAACAAAAAAAAGGTCCTCCTGGCGACGGGGCGCCCGAGGCCGGCAGAGCCACGAGTATATAAGTCGACACCGACACGCCATCATCATCAGTCGATCAGTAAAGCTACCCAAGACAACATTAGTCGAGCTACTAAAAACAACATCGCAGGACTAGAACGAGTTACCAGCGGCAACACTAAAGGACCAACAAGGATATCCAGCCAGAACCCAACAAGGACACCGACACAGGACTACACCTGTGCCCAAGGATACCCACAGGACCCTCCAGCACCACAAGGAACAGGAAGAAGCACGAGTTGGAAGCCGCTCTGCTCAAGCTTGGATTGAAATCAAGTGGTACAGTCGAGGAGCAAAGAGCCACGCTGTGGAGGTTGGAGCTGAAGTACGGGAATACCCCTTCCGGGGATACAAAGACGTTGTCGGCGTTACCGGCTGGCCACTGAGACGCACCTAGTACACGTCAAACGCTGGTCATCCCACGCAGCACTTCTCCGGGGATACGAGGAAGATCTGAGGGACCTACTGAGCCCCCGGCCGCCGTGCGCGCCTGCAGACCCCAATTTGACGCAAACATTTGCTTCACCCTACTCGACAAGTTAGCCAAGTGGAGACTATCCTTCAACGGCAGCACGGATCCACTCAGCTTCGTGGAGCACTTGGAGGAACGGGCGGATACCTACCAGGTCGACCGGAGGTATCTGTCGCAAGCCATCGCCATCCTTTTGACGGGCCGAGCAGAAAGCTGGTTCCGAACCAGCGGTCTGTAGGGACGAACCTGGGAGGAGACCCGTCGGGAATTTCTGGACTTCTTCCTACCACCCCGGTACTACCAGCGCCTGGAAGATGAAATACGTACGCACTTCCAGAAGGCGAACGAGCCATTCAAGGAATACCTGGTAGACCTTCCGCTTCAGATGCGCCGCGCCGGATTCACAGCATAGCAGGAACTGGACCGAGTGTACGAGAACATGCTGCCCGAGTATCAAATGTTCACCAGACGCCAGGATTTCGCGACGCTTGCGGAGCTCGCCCAATTGGTGGTCAGCTTCGAAGCCGCCCGTAGCCGCGGAGGCCGAGCCGTCCGAGGATTCTCCTTCGGCCGGACCGAGACAGAAGGCTCACCGACCAATCCTCAGCCTCTCGCCAGAGCCAGTCCAAGGAACCCCGTCGGTGCCGAGGTTATTCGCCAAGGAAATACTAGCCAGGACTCCGCACCCCGCAGTGGATTCGACGCCACCACCGCCTGTCGGAACTGCGACCAGACCGGCCACTACTCCTCAAGATGCCAGAACCCCAGACTTCTATTCTGCTGGGACTGTGGTCGACTGCTGGCGGAATTCGACAGAGGGAAACGGGCAAGGGCCTCGAGTATCAGGGAGTCACCCGAGGAACCTTCCGGCCTCCTATCCGCGCCAAGGTCACGGTGGGGGGGCGTCCTCTCACCGCCACCTTGGATTCTGTGGCGTCGCATAGCTTTATAAGCGAGCGCCTTGCGCAGGAACTAGACGACGGGAAGAATCACCGCGCCATGCGGACGGAGGTGACACTACCAGACGGAACCGACAAGGAACTTACACACGCATTGCAAGCAACTATCCAGTTGAGGGAAGCTCGTGTCAGTGTCTCCTGGACGACATTCTGCTCGGCATGGACTTCCTATGCTACAGCGGAGCCACACTCCAATGTGGAGGACAAGCTCTTAAGCTTCAACCACCCGTCCGGATCGGACCCCAGAAAACCAGCCCGCCAGCAGAAGCCGCCACCCTGGCGCACCACGAGATACCAGAAGAAGCCGCCACCCTGGCGCACCACGAGACACCAGCAGAAGCCGCCACCCTGGCGCACCACGAGATACCAGCAGAAGCCGCCACCCTGGCGCACCACGAGACACCAGCAGAAGCCTCCACCCTGACGCACCACGAGACACCAGCAGAAGCCGCCACCCTGGCGCACCTCGAGACACCAACAGAAGCCGCCACACGAACACACCCTAGGCAGAGACACCGCAAGATACCACCCTCACGAGGAAGCGCGCTACAGCACGCCACCAAAGGAGCGACCACGGCCCCGAGCTGGGCTGAAGTGCTGCCCGTCCCCGGTTCAGCAAAACCCTTTTCGCCGAGGGACCAGGAGAGTCCGATTCCAGGACCCGGCACCCGCGAAGACCAGAAGCACACCGTACTGCGGGGTCGCCACCGCAGAATACGTAGGCGAGGGCGAGCAACAGAAGGAAGCCTACCCAGAGCCCTGGATAGGGTGTGACGACCTGTCAGTGTCCGGATGGCTCAGGGATGGCCAGGGATCGTCGTAGATATTTTATTTGGTTCAGGTGGGGTTACTGTAAGAGAATCCGACCCGGTCCCAGAGGAGAAGTCGAGGGAATTACACAGTAATTATAAATGGGCTTTATTTTGACAGTACGTAATTGGGTACAAAGGATTAAGAAGCCGCGGCTCTAGTCGCGCGTCCGGGGCCGTCCGGCTCGGAGTGGTTCTATCACGTTTTACAGGTCACGGGCGCCGGGGTTTCCGAAAGGGCGGCTCACCAGTCCTCGGAGTACACGCCCACGAACGTCTCCCACGCCTGTGGGTGGCCGATCAGGTTTCCTATGGATGGGAGTGGGTTAGAGACCGATCGGGTCTACTAATTAGTGTAGCGAGTTGAGAGGCCGGTCAGGTCTACTAGGTGGTGAGAGGAGTTTCGAGGCCGCTCTGGTCTGCTAGGTGGTGAGAAGAGTTTAGAGGCCGCTCTGGTCTGCCAGGTGGTGAGAAGGGTTTAGAGGCCGCTCTGGTCTGCTAGGTGGTGAGAAGAGTTTTAGAGGCCGATCAGGTCTACTAACTGGTGATAATGGTTTAGAGGCCGATCTGGTCTACAATATATTGAGAAGGGTTTAGAGGCCGATCTGGTCTACTATATATTGAGAAGAGTTTAGAGGCCGATCTGGTCTACTATATATTGAGAAGACTTTAGAGGCCGATCTGGTCTACTAATTAATGAGAAGAGTTTAGAGGCCGCTCTGGTCTACTAATTGGTGAGAAGGGTTTAGAGGCCGATCTGGTCTACTATATATTGAGAAGGGTTTAGAGGCCGATCTGGTCTACTATATATTGAGAAGAGTTTAGAGGCCGTTCTGGTCTACTATATATTGAGAAGGGTTCAGAGGCAGTTATGGTCTACTATATATCGAGGAGGGTTTAGAGGCCGATCAGGTCTACTCACTGGTGATAATGGTTTAGAGGCCGATCTGGTCTACTATATATTGAGAAGAGTTTAGAGGCCGATCTGGTCTACTATATATTGAGAAGTGTTTAGAGGCCGATCTGGTCTACTAATTAATGAGAAGAGTTTAGAGGCCGTTCTGGTCTACTATATATCAAGGAGAGTTTGGAGGCCGATCTGGTCTACTAATGAATGAGAAGAGTTTAGAGGCCGATCTGGTCTACTAATCTGCGAGAATGGTTTAGAGGCCGATCTGGTCTTCTATATATTGAGAAGGGTTTAGAGGCCGATCTGGTCTACTATATATTGAGAAGAGTTTAGAGGCCGACCTGGTCTACTATATATTGAGAAGAGTTTAGAGGCCCAGCCGCGCGCGATCAGTGATCTCCTTACATTATTTACTTATTATTTCTTCTAATGCCTTCTTCTCATTTAGGGAAAAGAGGTGCTCCTTGATTTTTCTGACGTTGGCGCGCGAGATGGTCACGCTCCAAGTCTTCTCGCCGTCCTCCACGAGACATGACATCTGTTTCCCGTACTTCTTCTGTGTCACTCTCTGCCGAATTTCGTTGACTGCTCCCGCCGACAACCGTGCACCCTCCGGAACGTGCCAGCCCCAGCTCTTGTGGTCCTCCGCGTGTAGTACCAGGATGTCGCGATCGGGCGAGGCCCCTTGTCTGTCTGCTAAGCTGCTCCCTGGGTTCGCACTATGCTGTTGCATCCCCGGGTGTTGGCGTTGGGTCGCATATGCGCGTGGTGCTGCTCCAGTTGCTGGCGCCTGCGGGTGCCATTCCATCTGTTGTGGGTGCCGGTGGGGTGGTGGCTGCCGCGGCTCGACCTCGACGCTTTGCTCGGCCCAAGATACCTGCTTGCGCATGGGCGGCGTGGCTCTGGGCTCCGGCCATTGACGTGGTGTCGGTTGCGTTGGCTGTGGTGCGGGCTGCGTTCCCATCGGCGCTTCCACTTGGCGAGTGCGTGGTGTTGGTGGATTCGGTGCTGGAGCCCGTGCCTCTACTTGCTGTGGGACTGCTGCTGGTGCCTGTGCCTCCGCTTGCTGTGGCGCTGGAGCCTGTGCCTCCGCTTGCTGCGTTGCCTGGAGCCTTGCCAATCGGATGCCCGCTGGCTGTTGCGTCCTTGAGCTCGCCTCGTCTCCTTTTCCGTGCGTCGTGTGTGCGACCCTTTTCTTGCCGCCCGCCGTTTTTGCTATGGTGACCTTGGCTGGTGGTGATCGCGCACCTCCTTCTGCTGCCGTTTTTCCCATTTTGGCTGGCGCCGTCCTTTTCCTGACCGTGCCGGGCATCGCCGCCGCCTCCACCAGTCTGGCCCTGCTGCTGTTGGCCCCTAGCTTCTGGTGGCTCTCCCGGAATTTCCTCACGCTGTCCTGTAGCCGCTGCATCTTGTTGCCTGTAATAGAGTTACGTTTTTTGTTAGTTCTCTTATTGTGTCAGCTGTTTAGTGTTGTGTATGATTTCGCTTCTAGTGTTGTATAATACGTAATTGTTATCGGTTAGTTTATTACGTTTTTTTTTCCAGTTACTTTCTTCTTGTGTCAGCTGTTTTGTATTTAGCAATAGTTTTTCCAGTGTTGTGTAATGTGTATCGGTTAGTGTTGTGTGATTATCGAGATCTTAGTGTTACTAATGTGTGTTGGTTAGTGTTGGATTGTGTATGGCTTTATGTTGAATCCCCGCTATATGGTTTTATGTCCCCGATATAAGCTCTTTTCGATTTTCTGGTTTTTGGGTCGTTCAAGTGGACGATTACCGGTGATATAAATTTCATCACCTTCCAGGGGCCGTCATACTTTGGTGCCAGCTTGGCGTTGAACCGATGCAGCATCTTGCACCAGATTAGGTCCCCGATTGATGGTTTCCATTCTCGTCTTCTAAAGTTGTAGTTGTGCTTTTGTTGTTCTGCAGCGCTTTCCATGTGTCCGGTCGCCTCCTTGCGTATGTCCCTCATTCTTTTCCACCTGGTTTCCACGGTTTCCACCCTTAGTCCTGACCCTTGCGTTACGCCAGCATTAACTCCGGCACTTGCTCATCCCATGTCATCTTCCTTCGCACCTTCCACTTCCCGGTACTTCTTATCCCACCAATTTTCCGTACCGAGTGTTTTCAACTGGTCGTTTGATGCTCTGGACAACGCATCGGCAACCGCTTTTAACTTTCCTTTTCGGTATTGCACTTCGAATTGGAACGGTTGTAGTCCTAATGCCCATCTTGCCACCCTCCCGGAGGGGCTCTCGATCGAGTTCAACCACTTTAGCGCCATGTGGTCCGTCACTACCACGAACCTGTAGCCTTCCAGGTACATCTTGAACTTATGTATTCCCCAATATATCGCTAAGCATTCCTTTTCTGTAGCGCTGTAGTTCCGTTCTACCTGGCTCAGCTTCCTGCTAGCATAGGATATTACATGTTCTCCGTCTGTCCCGTCCTGTGTCAATACCGCTCCTATTCCCAGATCGCTAGCATCCGTCTGTAGCTTAAACTGGTGTGTGAAATCGGGGCATGACAGTATGGGTGCACTCGTTAGGCTTCTTTTCAGGCTGGTGAATGATTCAAGGTGTTCTCTATTCCACTCGAATTTTTGGCCCTTACTTGTCAGATTTTGTAGTGCGATGGCCTTTTCCGTGAAATTGGGTATGAACCTCCTGTACCACGACGCCATCCCGAGGAAACTGTGCACCTCCTTTGTAGTAGTTGGCTCGGGTATATTCTGAATCGCCGATACCTTCTCCGGATCTGTTCTTATACCTCGGTCACTCACCACATGCCCGAGATACTTGAGTTCTTTCCGGAAAAAGTGGCACTTATCTGGATTGATTCTAAGATTGGCCCGTTGCAGTCTTCGGAATACCTCTTGTAGCTTTTCCAGGTGCTCCTTCTTCGTCCGTCCGATGACTACGATGTCATCTAGGTAGGCGAACGCGAACGGTTCCATCTCGGGTCCTATAATCGTGTCCAGTGCCCTCTGAAATGTCGCCGGTGCCGTAGTGAGTCCAAATGGCATTACTTTCCACTGGAACAGGCCCCGTCCTGGTACTGTGAACGCCGTGTATTGTCGACTGTCGTTCTCCATTGGAATCTGCCAGTATCCCGACTTCAGGTCGATCGTGCTTATGAACTTTGCTTTGCTTGGTCGTTGATTATTGCCTGCTGCTTCGGGTTCCTTGGGTAATACCTTTGCTTTATCGGCTTATCGTCTCTTAGGTATATCTTATGGGTCGTGATATTGCTAACCCACCTCATTCCCTCGAATACTTGCCTGTGTGTCTCCAGGAACGCCTGAACTGTTTCCTCCGACGGCTCTTCTTCCTCGCCGGCCGATCCATTTCCCGGGTTTTCATTGTTCTCCTTGCCATCTGCCGTTGTGATCTCCAGCTCCAAATCGCCACATCTTAATGTGCTGTTGGCCCCGGCTAGGAAATCCATCCCTAACAGTATCCCTCCTGATACGTCTGTCAGTATTACAAATGATATATGGAAACAACTTCCCCCGAATCGGATTACCGCTGCGAACGTTCCTATGGTCTTCTGTTTTGCACCATTGGCCAGCGTTATCTCCGATCGGGCTCCATTCCATTTGCCATGGTTTCGGAGGTCTCTGTACTTGCTCAGGCTTATGGCACTCCGAGATGCTCCAGTGTCAATCACACCCTTCGCCGTCTTTCTTCCCACTTCTATCCTGGCTACTATCTGGAACCCGTCGCAACTCAACTGGTCCCCCACCGCTGGCTCTTGGGTCGCCGCCTGAGTTGCCAGTTTTATCTGCTCAGGCCTCCGGCGTTTCCCGATCTCGGTCTGCAGCATTCTGTTGTTCTTATGCCGTCCCTTCCGCAGACCCAGCAGAATAGCCTTGGCGGGTTGCTACAGGCCCGTGCCGCGTGACCTGTTCTGCCACACCGCATGCAGACGTCTGGTCGTAGCTGCTGTTGACTCGGCTGCTTGGCCCTTGTCCGGTTTTCGGAGGCCTCTATCTCCTCTACTTCTTCTGCCACCTTGAGAAACTGTGTTAGCGTCTCGAATCCTGTTCTGCGCGTGTATAATTTTATCTTGCTCCTGCAATTCCGGTAGACACGATCAAGCTTTTCTTCCTCCGACAGCTTGGTGAACCGCATCAGTTTCCGCAAGCTCATTGCATATTCTCGCACCGGTTCCGTCTCTCGCTGCCGTAGTTGCGCGATCTGCATTTCCACTTGTTCCTCGTATCTCGGTGGCAAAAAGTATTCCAGGAGTTCCGTCGTCAGCTCTGTCCAGCTGTTGATCTGGGTTGGTGTGTTATTCCACCAATCGCTTGCGGCTCCTTCCAGTACAAAGGGCATCGTCTGGACGAGCTGAATCCTCCTGCTTTGAATCCTGCTGCCCACTGCTCCATCTTGCTGAGGAACTCTAACGGGTTCGTTGATCCCTGGAATCGGATGCCCCAGTTTCGTACTCTGTCCACGATTTCCGTCTCGACTCTCCGTTCCATCTTTAGGCCGCTTCCCCTATCCATTTCCTCCTTTTGTTCTTCCGCCTCCATTATCAATGTCAGTGTCCGGATGGCTCAGGGATGGCCAGGGATCGTCGCAGATATTTTATTTGGTTCAGGTGGGGTTACTGTAAGAGAATCCGACCCGGTCCCAGAGGAGAAGACGAGGGAATTACACAGTAATTATAAATGGGCTTTATTTTGACAGTATGTAATTGGGTACAAAGGATTAAGAAGCCGCGGCTCTGGTCGCGCGTCCGGGGCCGACCGGCTCGGAGTGGTTCTATCACGTTTTACAGGTCACGGGCGCCGGGGTTTCCGAAAGGGTGGCTCACCCGTCCTCGGAGTACACGCCCACGAACGTCTCCCACGCCTGTGGGTGGCCGATCAGGTTTCCTATGGATGGGAGTGGGTTAGAGACCGATCGGGTCTACTAATTAGTGTAGCGAGTTGAGAGGCCGGTCAGGTCTACTAGGTGGTGAGAAGAGTTTAGAGGCCGCTCTGGTCTGCTAGGTGGTCAGAAGAGTTTAGAGGCCGATCTGGTCTACTTATTGGTGAGAATGGTTTAGAGGCCGATCTGGTCTACTATATATTGAGAAGGGTTTAGAGGCCGATCTGCTCTACTATATATTGAGAAGAGTTTAGAGGCCGATCTGGTCTACTATATATTGAGAAGGGTTTAGAGGCCGATCTGGTCTACTATATATTGAGAAGAGTTTAGAGGCCGATCTGGTCTACTATATATCAAGGAGAGTTTGGAGGCCGATCTGGTCTACTAATGAATGAGAAGAGTTTAGAGGCCGATCTGGTCTACTAATTGGCGAGAATGGTTTAGAGGCCGATCTGGTCTACTATATATTGAGAAGGGTTTAGAGGCCGATCTGGTCTACTATATATTGAGAAGAGTTTAGAGGCCGATCTGGTCTACTATATATTGAGAAGAGTTTAGAGGCCGATCTGGTCTACTAATTGGTGAGAAGAGTTTAGAGGCCGATCTGGTCTACTATATATTGAGAAGGGTTTAGAGGCCGATCTGGTCTACTATATATTGAGAAGAGTTTAGAGGCCGATCTGGTCTACTATATATTGAGAAGGGTTTAGAGGCCGATCTGGTCTACTATATATTGAGAAGAGTTTAGAGGCCGATCTGGTCTACTAATTAATTAGAAGAGTTTAGAGGCCGATCTGGTCTACTATATATCGATACATGCGGGTCGGTATACTGAGCCGTAGAATGAGACGTACTATGCAAAGGCTACGAGGATTAATTAATTACCACGCCGTTTACCCGTCTCCTGTGGTTTCCGATGTTGTCCTTCCCGATGATTCTTGGCTGCTCTTCCTTGTCCGCTGTTCCTTAGCTGATGATCGCTGGCTCTAGTCAGGAGACCTTTGCCGTTTGCCGGCCGAAACTGAATGAGCTCCGTAGTGCTGGGGTGCGCTTTATATAGCGGTTCGGCGGGGCTAGTGTGCCCGCAACGCCGCCCGCATTTGGCCGGATTAGTGTGCCCTGCCTATCGCGGCCATGCGCGATCAGTGTGCCCATCCGTGTGCGATCGGTGTGCCCAGCCGCGCGCGATCAGTGGAGCGCGCGCGCGCATCGGGTTAGAATTTGAATGCGGGTGTGGATTCATTTCATTATTTATTTCAGTTCTGTTTACTTTTTACTTCATATTTTACGTCGTCTTATCTTCTATGCGTGTGTTTTTTCTCCTTACATTATTTACTTATTATTTCTTCTAATGCCTTCTCCTTATTTTCTATGTGCGCGTACGGCGCGTCACACCCCCCCTCCTTTAGGGAAAAGAGGTGCTCCTTGATTTTTACGTCGTTGGCGCGCGAGATGGTCACGCTCCAAGTCTTCTCGCCGTCCTCCACGAGACATGACATCTGTTTCCCGTACTTCTTCTGTGTCACTCTCTGCCGAATTTCGTTGACTGCTCCCGCCGACAACCGTGCACCCTCCGGAACGTGCCAGCCCCAGCTGTTGGGTAGTACCAGAATGGCGCGATCGGGCGAGGCCCCTTGTCTGTCTGCTACGCTGCTCCCTGGGTTCGCACTATGCTGTTGCATCCCCGGGTGTTGGCGTTGGGTCGCATATGCGCGTGGTGCTGCTCCAGTTGCTGGCGCCTGCGGGTGCCATTTCATCTGTTGTGAGTGCCGGTGGGGTGGTGGCTGCCGCGGCTCGACCTCGACGCTTTGCTCGGCCCAAGATACCTGCTTGCGCATGGGCGGCGTGGCTCTGGGCTCCGGCCATTGACGTGGTGTCGGTTGCGTTGGCTGTGGTGCGGGCTGCGTTCCCATCGGCGCTTCCACTTGGCGCGTGCGTGGTGTTGGTGGATTCGGTGCTGGAGCCCGTGCCTCTACTTGCTGTGGGACTGCTGCTGGTGCCTGTGCCTCCGCTTGCTGTGGCGCTGGAGCCTGTGCCTCCGCTTGCTGCGTTGCCTGGAGCCTTGCCAATCGGATGCCCGCTGGCTGTTGCGTCCTTGAGCTCGCCTCGTCTCCTTTTCCGTGCGTCGTGTGTGCGACCCTTTTCTTGCCGCCCGCCGTTTTTGCTATGGTGACCTTGGCTGGTGGTGATCGCGCACCTCCTTCTGCTGCCGTTTTTCCCATTTTGGCTGGCGCCGTCCTTTTCCTGACCGTGCCGGGCATCGCCGCCGCCTCCACCAGTCTGGCCCTGCTGCTGTTGGCCCCTAGCTTCTGGTGGCTCTCCCGGAATTTCCTCACGCTGTCCTGTAGCCGCTGCATCTTGTTGCCTGTAATAGAGTTACGTTTTTTGTTAGTTCTCTTATTGTGTCAGCTGTTTAGTGTTGTGTATGATTTCGCTTCTAGTGTTGTATATTACGTAATTGTTATCGGTTAGTTTATTACGTTTTTTTTTTCCAGTTACTTTCTTATTGTGTCAGCTGTTTTGTATTTAGCAATAGTTTTTCCAGTGTTGTGTAATGTGTATCGGTTAGTGTTGTGTGATTATCGAGATCTTAGTGTTACTAATGTGTGTTGGTTAGTGTCGGATTGTGTATGGCTTTATGTTGAATCCCCGCTATATGGTTTTATGTCCCCGATATAAGCTTTTTTCGATTTTCTGGTTTTTGGGTCGTTCAAGTGGACGATTACCGGTGATATAAATTTCATCACCTTCCAGAGGCCGTCATACTTTGGTGCCAGCTTGGCGTTGAACCGATGCAGCATCTTGCACCAGATTAGGTCCCCGATTGATGGTTTCCATTCTCGTCTTCTAAAGTTGTAGTTGTGCTTTTGTTGTTCTGCAGCGCTTTCCATGTGTCCGGTCGCCTCCTTGCGTATGTCCCTCATTCTTTTCCACCTGGTTTCCACGGTTTCCACCCTTAGTCCTGACCCTTGCGTTTCGGTGTCGAATAACGAACTCGGTAGCCTGAGTTCCCTGCCGAACACGAGTTGCGCCGGGCTGTACTTTGTCGATTCCGACGTACTGCTGTTATACGCCAGCATTAACTCCGGCACTTGCTCATCCCATGTGGTCTGGTGCTCTCCCGCCAGCTGCGCAATCATCGTTTTCACCGTCCTGTTGGTTCGCTCTGTGGGATTCTCCTGGGGCGTATACGGTGCAGTGAATTGTTGTTGGATGCCCCATCTCTCCATAGCCGCTTTCGTTTTACAGCCCGTGAACTGTACACCGTTATCAGATATCAACCTTTTTGGTGCTCCGATCCTTGATACAATCCGCTCCCGGAAGACTTGTAAAAAGGTCTCTGCCGTTGCCTGTCGGATTGCTGCTAACTCGACCCACTTCGAAAATTTGTCTATGATGACCACCAGCATAGTGTTTCCGTGCTTGGTCCGGGGTAGCGGTCCCACGAAATCTACGCATAGGGTCTCGAAGGGTGCTTCTGTGATCCTAGTTAACATTTTCCCTGGGGCTTTCTGTTGCGATGCCTTGTACCTCTGACAACTTTCTCATCTTTTCACGAACCTGTTCACATCTCTCGTCATCCGTGGCCAAAAGTACCTGGCTCCCATAAGTTTCAACGTCTTGAATATCCCTAGGTGTCCTGCTTCCGCCGTACTGTGGTTCTCCGTTAGCACTTGCTGCACCTCTTCCTCCTTCACGCACAACTTCCAGGGTTGTTGATCCCTTCGGCTTTCATCTATTCTGTAGAGCCTTCAACCCTCTATCCGGAATTCCTCATCTTCCTTCGCACCTTCCACTTCCCGGTACTTCTTATCCCACCAATTTTCCGTACCGAGTGTTTTTAACTGGTCGTTTGGTGCTCTGGACAACGCATCGGCAACCGCGTTTAACTTTCCTTTTCGGTATTGCACTTCGAATTGGAACGGTTGTAGTCCTAATGCCCATCTTGCCACCCTCCCGGAGGGGCTCTCGATCGAGTTCAACCACTTTAGCGCCATGTGGTCCGTCACTACCACGAACCTGTAGCCTTCCAGGTACATCTTGAACTTATGTATTCCCCAATATATCGCTAAGCATTCCTTTTCTGTAGCGCTGTAGTTCCGTTCTACCTGGCTCAGCTTCCTGCTAGCATAGGATATTACATGTTCTCCGTCTGTCCCGTCCTGTGTCAATACCGCTCCTATTCCCAGATCGCTAGCATCCGTCTGTAGCTTAAACTGGTGTGTGAAATAGGGGCATGACAGTATGGGTGCAGTCGTTAGGCTTCTTTTCAGGCTGGTGAATGATTCAAGGTGTTCTCTATTCCACTCGAATTTTTGGCCCTTACTTGTCAGATTTTGTAGTGCGACGGCCTTTTCCGTGAAATTGGGTATGAACCTCCTGTACCAAGACGCCATCCCGAGGAAACTGTGCACCTCCTTTGTAGTAGTTGGCTCGGGTATATCCTGAATCGCCGATACCTTCTCCGGATCTGTTCTTATACCTCGGTCACTCACCACATGCCCGAGATACTTGAGTTCTTTCCGGAAAAAGTGGCACTTATCTGGATTGATTCTCAGATTGGCCCGTTGCAGTCTTCGGAATACCTCTTGTAGCTTTTCCAGGTGCTCCTTCTTCGTCTGTCCGATGACTACGATGTCATCTAGGTAGGCGAACGCGAACGGTTCCATCTCGGGTCCTATAATCGTGTCCAGTGCTCTCTGAAATGTCGCCGGTGCCGTAGTGAGTCCAAATGGCATTACTTTCCACTGGAACAGGCCCCGTCCTGGTACTGTGAACGCCGTGTATTGTCGACTGTCGTTCTCCATTGGAATCTGCCAGTATCCCGACTTCAGGTCGATCGTGCTAATGAACTTTGCTTCCCTTAGTTGGTCCAAGATAAAGTTCATTCTTGGCACGGGATACGCGTCTTTCTCTGTTTTATCGTTCAGCAATCTGTAGTCGATACACATCCTCCAATCGTTGTTCTTCTTTTTTACCAGTACGACCGGTGCGCTGTACGGACTTCGCGACGGTTCTATCAGCCCCAACGTTAGTAGTTCGTCTACTTGGTCGTTGATTATTGCCTGCTGCTTCGGGTTCCTCGGGTAATACCTTTGCTTTATCGGCTTATCGTCTCTTAGGTATATCTTATGGGTCGTGATATTGCTAACCCCCCTCATTCCCTCGAATACTTGCCTGTGTGTCTCCAGGAACGCCTGTACTGTTTCCTCCGACGGCTCTTCTTCTTCCTCGCCGGCCGATCCATTTCCCGGGTTTTCATTGTTCTCCTTGCCATCTGCCGTTGTGATCTCCAGCTCCAAATTGCCACATCTTAATGTGCTGTTGGCCCCGGCTAGGAAATCCATCCCTAACAGTATCCCTCCTGATACGTCTGTCAGTATTACAAATGATATATGGAAACAACTTCCCCCGAATCGGATTACCGCTGCGAACGTTCCTATGGTCTTCTGTTTTGCACCATTGGCCAGCGTTATCTCCGATCGGGCTCCATTCCATTTGCCCTGGTTCCGGAGGTCTCTGTACTTGCTCAGGCTTATGGCACTCCGAGATGCTCCAGTGTCAATCACACCCTTCGCCGTCTTTCTTCCCACTTCTATCCTGGCTACTATCTGGAACCCGTCGCAACTCAACTGGCTCTTGGGTCGCCGCCTGAGTTGCCAGCTTTATCTGCTCAGGCCTCCGGCGTTTCCCGATCTCGGTCTGCAGCATTCTGTTGTTCTTATGCCGTCCCTTCCGCAGACCCAGCAGAATAGCCTTGGCGGGTTGCTACAGGCCCGTGCCGCGTGACCTGTTCCGCCACACCGCATGCAGACGTCTGGTCGTAGCTGCTGTTGACTCGGCTGCTCGGCCCTTGTCCGGTTTTCGGAGGCCTCTATCTCCTCTACTTCTTCTGCCAACTTGAGAAACTGTGTTAGCGTCTCGAATCCTGTTCTGCGCGTGTATAATTTTATCTTGCTCCTGCAATTCCGGTAGACACGATCAAGCTTTTCTTCCTCCGACAGCTTGGTGAACCGCATCAGTTTCCGCAAGCTCATTGCATATTCTCGCACCGGTTCCGTCTCTCGCTGCCGTAGTTGCGCGATCTGCATTTCCACTTGTTCCTCGTATCTCGGTGGCAAAAAGTATTCCAGGAGTTCCGTCGTCAGCTCTGTCCAGCTGTTGATCTGGGTTGGTGTGTTATTCCACCAATCGCTTGCGGCTCCTTCCAGTACAAAGGGCATCGTCTGGACGAGCTGAATCCTCCTGCTTTGAATCCTGCTGCCCACTGCTCCATCTTGCTGAGGAACTCTAACGGGTTCGTTGATCCCTGGAATCGGATGCCCCAGTTTCGTACTCTGTCCACGATTTCCGTCTCGACTCTCCGTTCCATCTTTAGGCCGCTTCCCTTATCCATTTCCTCCTTTTGTTCTTCCGCCTCCATTATCAATATCTCTGGTGTTCCGCGCGTCGGACTCCTGTCTTTCTTGTATTTCCGCGTTACTTCTGCGAGTCTCTCTTTAACCGTTCCCCTATGATCCGTTCTTTTCGCGAATGCGGCTACTAACCGCCTCAATTCCTCGTTTCTTTCTGAAGCTTCCAATCCGAACTCGGCTGCGTATTCCGTTAGTTCGTCTTTCGTCGCCAGATACACCCAGCTCGACATTCCTCTATCGGTATCAGATCTCTTGCAACCCCTACACCTGTCTCGGGCGCCGCTGTGACGACCTGTCAGTGTCCGGATGGCTCAGGGATGGCCAGGGATCGTCGCAGATATTTTATTTGGTTCAGGTGGGGTTGCTGTAAGAGAATCCGACCCGGTCCCAGAGGAGAAGACGAGGGAATTACACAGTAATTATAAATGGGCTTTATTTTGACGGTACGTAATTGGGTACAAAGGATTAAGAAGCCGCTGCTCTGGTCGCGCGTCCGAGGCCGTCCGGAGTGGTTCTATCACGTTTTACAGGTCACGGGCGCCGGGGTTTCCGAAAGGGAAACCCACGCCTGTGGGTGGCCGATCAGGTTTCCTATGGATGGGAGTGGGTTAGAGACCGATCGGGTCTACTAATTAGAGTAGCGAGTTGAGAGGCCGCTCTGGTCTGCTAGGTGGTGAGAAGAGTTTAGAGGCCGCTCTGGTCTGCTAGGTGGTGAGAAGAGTTTAGAGGCCGCTCTGGTCTGCTAGGTGGTGAGAATGGTTTAGAGGCCGTTCTGGTCTACTAATTGGTGAGAAGGGTTTAGAGGCCGTTCTGGTCTACTATATATCAAGGAGAGTTTGGAGGCCGATCTGGTCTACTAATGAATGAGAAGAGTTTAGAGGCCGATCTGGTCTACTAATTGGCGAGAATGGTTTAGAGGCCGATCTGGTCTACTATATATTGAGAAGGGTTTAGAGGCCGATCTGGTCTACTATATATTGAGAAGAGTTTAGAGGCCGATCTGGTCTTCTAATTAATGAGAAGAGTTTAGAGGCCGATCTGGTCTACTAATTGGTGAGAATGGTTTAGAGGCCGATCTGGTCTACTATATATTGAGAAGGGTTTAGAGGCCGATCTGGTCTACTATATATTGAGAAGAGTTTAGAGGCCGATCTGGTCTACTATATATTGAGAAGGGTTTAGAGGCCGATCTGGTCTACTATATATCAAGGAGAGTTTGGAGGCCGATCTGGTCTACTAATGAATGAGAAGAGTTTAGAGGCTGATCTGGTCTACTAATTGGCGAGAATGGTTTAGAGGTCGATCTGGTCTACTATATATTGAGAAGGGTTTAGAGGCCGATCTGGTCTACTATATATTGAGAAGAGTTTAGAGGCCGATCTGGTCTACTATATATTGAGAAGAGTTTAGAGGCCGATCTGGTCTACTAATTAATGAGAAGAGTTTAGAGGCCGATCTGGTCTACTAATTGGTGAGAATGGTTTAGAGGCCGATCTGGTCTACTATATATTGAGAAGGGTTTAGAGGCTGATCTGGTCTACTATATATTGAGAAGAGTTTAGAGGCCGATCTGGTCTACTATATATTGAGAAGGGTTTAGAGGCCGATCTGGTCTATTATATATTGAGAAGAGTTTGGAGGCCGATCTGGTCTACTAATGAATGAGAAGAGTTTAGAGGCCGATCTGGTCTACTAATTGGCGAGAATGGTTTAGAGGCCGATCTGGTCTACTATATATTGAGAAGGGTTTAGAGGCCGATCTGGTCTACTATATATTGAGAA
Source organism: Drosophila aff. chauvacae BK-2020 (assembly GCA_018903765.1). NCBI lineage: Eukaryota > Metazoa > Arthropoda > Insecta > Diptera > Drosophilidae > Drosophila > Drosophila aff. chauvacae BK-2020. The sequence continues at coordinate 273,081 of JAEIGO010000085.1, forward strand.
GAGTTTAGAGGCCGATATGGTCTACTATATATTGAGAAGGGTTTAGAGGCCGATCTGGTCTACTAATTGGTGAGAAGAGTTTAGAGGCCGATCTGGTCTACTATATATTGAGAAGGGTTTAGAGGCCGATCTGGTCTACTATATATTGAGAAGAGTTTAGAGGCCGATCTGGTCTACTATATATTGAGAAGGGTTTAGAGGCCGATCTGGTCTACTATATATTGAGAAGAGTTTAGAGGCCGATCTGGTCTACTAATTAATTAGAAGAGTTTAGAGGCCGATCTGGTCTACTAATTGGTGAGAATGGTTTAGAGGCCGATCTGGTCTACTATATATTGAGAAGGGTTTAGAGGCCGATCTGGTCTACTATATATTGAGAAGAGTTTAGAGGCCGATCTGGTCTACTATATATTGAGAAGGGTTTAGAGGCCGATCTGGTCTACTATATATTGAGAAGAGTTTAGAGGCCGTTCTGGTCTACTATATATCAAGGAGAGTTTGGAGGCCGATCTGGTCTACTAATTAATGAGAAGAGTTTAGAGGCCGATCTGGTCTACTAATTGGTGAGAATGGTTTAGAGGCCGATCTGGTCTACTAATGAATAAGAAGAGTTTAGAGGCCGATCTGGTCTACTAATTGGCGAGAATGGTTTAGAGGCCGATCTGGTCTACTATATATTGAGAAGGGTTTAGAGGCCGATCTGGTCTACTATATATTGAGAAGGGTTTAGAGGCCGATCTGGTCTACTATATATTGAGAAGAGTTTGGAGGCCGATCTGGTCTACTAATGAATGAGAAGAGTTTAGAGGCCGATCTGGTCTACTAATCTGCGAGAATGGTTTAGAGGCCGATCTGGTCTTCTATATATTGAGAAGGGTTTAGAGGCCGATCTGGTCTACTATATATTGAGAAGGGTTTAGAGGCCGATCTGGTCTACTATATATTGAGAAGAGTTTAGAGGCCGTTCTGGTCTACTATATATCAAGGAAAGTTTGGAGGCCGATCTGGTCTACTAATGAATGAGAAGAGTTTAGAGGAGGATCTGGTCCACTAATTGGCGAGAATGGTTTAGAGGCCGATCTTGTCTACTATATATTGAGAAGAGTTTAGAGGCTGATCTGGTCTACTATATATTGAGAAGGGTTTAGAAGCCGATCTGGTCTACTATATATTGAGAAGAGTTTAGAGGCCGTTCTGGTCTACTATATATCAAGGAGAGTTTGGAGGCCGATCTGGTCTACTAATGAATGAGAAGAGTTTAGAGGCCGATCTGGTCTACTAATCTGGGAGAATGGTTTAGAGGCCGATGTGGTCTACTATATATTGAAAAGGGTTTAGAGGCCGATCTGGTCTACTATATATTGAGAAGAGTTTGGAGGCCGATCTGGTCTACTAATTAATGAGAAGAGTTTAGAGGCCGATCTGGTCTACTAATTGGTGAGAATGGTTTAGAGGCCGATCTGGTCTACTATGTATTGAGAAGGGTTTAGAGGCCGATCTGGTCTACTATATATTGAGAAGAGTTTAGAGGCCGATCTGGTCTACTATATATTGAGAAGAGTTTAGAGGCCGATCTGGTCTACTAATTAATGAGAAGAGTTTAGAGGCCGATCTGGTCTACTAATTGGTGAGAATGGTTTAGAGGCCGATCTGGTCTACTATATATCGATACAAGCGGGTCGGTATACCGAGCCGTAGAATGAGACGTACTATGCAAAGGCTACGAGGATTAATTAATTACCACGCCGTTTACCCGTCTCCTGTGGTTACCGATGTTGTCCTTCCCGATGATCCTTGGCTGCTCTTCCTTGTCCGCAGTTCCTTAGCTGATGATCGCTGGCTCTAGTCAGGAGACCTTTGCCGTTTGCCGGCCGAAACTGAATGAGCTCCGTAGTGCTGGGGTGCGCTTTATATAGCGGTTCGGCGGGGCTAGTGTGCCCGCAACGCCGCCCGCATTTGGCCGGATTAGTGTGCCCTGCCTATCGCGGCCATGCGCGATCAGTGTGCCCAGCCGCGCGCGATCAGTGGAGCGCGCGCGCGCATCGGGTTCGAATTTGAATGCGGGTGTGGGTTCATTTCATTATTTATTTCATTATTTATTTCAGTTCTGTGTTTACTTTTTACTTTATATTTTACGTCGTCTTATCTTCTGTGCGTGTGTTTCTTCTCCTTACATTATTAACTTATTATTTCTTCTAATGCCTTCTTCTTATTTTCTATGTGCGCGTACGGCGCGTCACAAGGGGACTTTCTCGAACGAAAGCTGACCCGATTCGACCCACTTTCCGGCGTCTCTCATATCGCCGAGCACGTCATCGTGATGCGCAACGACCGCCCGATTAAGCAGCGGTACCACCCAAGGAATCCCGCGATGAGAGACGTCATTGATCGTCAGATCGACGAGCTGCTCCGCGACGGATGCATAGAACCATCCAAAAGCCCTCACAGTGCGCCGATAGTCATTGCAGCAAAGAAGAACGGAGACGCCAGGATGTGCGTCGACTACCGACAGTTGAATGAGAATTTAATTCCCGACGCCTATCCGCTGCCGAATCCGGGGATCTTGGAACGACTACGCAACGCCCGCTATGTATCCACATTGGACTTGAAGAATGGATACTGGCAGATCCCAGTATAATAAGACACTATTCCATTTTAGGTTTTTATTTATTTGTTTTGTTTTATTTATTTCGAAGGGATTTTAATAAGTTGGAAGTGGAGCAGGGAAGGTCCCGCTCCACTCCGATCCTAGATCGTCAATGCTCTTGGCTTTTATATACGATCGGTTCTTAGCTTAATTCGGGGGAGCAGCTCTGCCGGTGTAGGCTGGAGCGCTGCGACGCTTATATGCATAACTTATATGTATATAATCTTATATCTTTCGCCTAAGGCTAAACCGCGTAGCTGCGCTGCCGGATACGCCAGCAGCGGAGCGGCTCTTTTATGTATATCATATACATATATATGTTTGTCGAGAGTTATGCACTTATGTATTTGGCACATGGTAAGCGTGGGCATGCTGACCCTGCACTTATACTTTGGAGCCTTCAAGTGGACGATCATGTTACGTCCGACTTGGGCCTTTTTGGTTGCATAAACAAAGTAACAAAGTGTTACTATGTGTTTGTATGTATGTTCTGAATATGACATAGGCGCCATACTACATCTCCCTCCTTTTGAAAAATAACGTAAGTTATTTTAATTAATGAATGCAAATATACAATTTTTTTTTTTGTTATTATTTTTTTTCTTTTTTTTTTTTTTTAATATATATTTTTTTTGTTTTGTTTTTTTTTCCTGTTTTGTTTTTTTTTTTTTTTTAATTTGATTTGATTTGGTTTATATATGTTTTGGTTTTTTTTTTTTTTTTTTTTTTTTTTTTTTTTTTTTGTTTAATTCAAAGTTACTAAGTCAAGGTCAGGGTTTTTTTTTCTATTTCCTTGTCCGAAATGAACGTCTTCATTGGACCGTACTTTAGAATAAAAGATTCGAAAATTGCTTTAGTGACAATTTTTTTTATTGCCACCAAATATTTGTTAAGTCACAAATCATTGTGACTGGTTATTCGTTGCCATTTACTGACTGGGGTAGAGGACCTAATGTGTCCACTACCACTCTATCAAAGGCATTTTTGGTTGTTATGTCCATTAGGGTCACAGGTGTTTTTGGTGTGTCGCTGTTTACGACGTCAGGCATTTATACTTTTCTTACAATAGTAGTGTCTTTTTACTTTGGCCAAAGTTTTGTTTATGCCATTATGACCTCTTTTAATGTGTTTTATTCATTTTTATTTTTTTTTTTTTTGTAGACAGTAAGCTTCTTTTTGGGTCACCGGGTTGAGTAGCTACTCTCAATAAATTTAATATTTTATTGCCCATTATATTTAAATTATCTATTGCAACATGTACAAAGATATTTCCCCACGGTGCCATTTGAGTTTGCAAATTGTATATACCGGTTTGCCTTCCAAGCCTTTGGAAAAATTGACCTAAGTCAAGGACTCCATTAGTCTATAAATCGCTAACTTCTTATCTTGCAATAATTTTCTTATCATGTTTAAGGAAACATAACATAGGTTTTTATATGCAAGGTCACTACTTTTCATAATCCGTCATTTTTTATGACGTTGGGCTTTGAAGCTTTTAGTAGTTATTGCCTAGGCAATCCTACTTTTTTATTCTTTGTTTCCCTGCGCAGGATTTCTGTATACTTTGTTGCCTGGCAGTGACTTTCAGGTCTTTATTTTGTAAGTCCCTTTTTTTTTTAATTTTTAATAATCTGCTGCATTTATTTTCCTTTCGCTGTGTGTGTTGGTTCTGAATTTGAGTTTAAATTTTAAACTTTAATCTTTGACTTTTGATTCTTATTTCGGTTTTTTTTTTTTTGCTTTAGTTTCTCACTTTCTTTTCTCATTTAGTCATTTAATCTCAATTTTTGCGTATAAAATGTATTAGCTGATATGGTTTCTATTTCGAAACCAAAAATATCGCTATAATCGGTGCATAGTTTTGTTAAATCGTTTTTAAATAACGATGGCAATTCAAGAAGTTTTAATACTTTTGTAGTTCTTTGCGCCCTATGTGCTGTATTTGCATTGTAAACATCATAATAGTCTAATGATTCGCTTTTTATTTTTGCGCTGTTAACAATAGCGTCTTTATCGGTCATATTTATAATGCGAATCAACATGTTCTGGGTGTTTACAAGTGCACTTGCTATTATTATGCCAGGCTGTAATTCCTGGTTGGGGATGAGAGCAAATGTGTCAGTAGACATTAGTTGAATCTTTCGAATAACTTCTGATCTAGCTGGCAAAACTATTTCAATATCTAGTGAATGTATTATTGGAATGTTTATATTCCTGAAATTTTCGGGCCTCAAATTGAGTCAATCCTCTTGGTCGTGGAATTCTAAAATACAATTGTATTTCTTAATGAAATCCAAACCAATTATACCATCCCCTGGTAAAGTTGTGAGGTACGATATGGAGTTCATATTTATTTATTTATTTTTTTTAATTCATGCTTTATTTAGTGGGATGGGGGGGTGAGGGTAATGTACAAAGTGGGTTGGGGGGGGGGGGGTTTGCGTATGGCTAGAAAATGGAGACGAAGCCCTCGCGGTACGGCCGCAAAGCAGTGCTTCGCGAAAGCATAGCCCCCATTAGCCCGGTACGCCTCTCCTGCGCCGTTCCTCCTCCCGGAGTCTGGTCATATCCGTCGCAGCATAATTGCTCACCGCCTGCCAGTTGGCATTGATGACGAGCATCATATCGACCAGGTTGTCCACGCTGATCCGGTCGCCTAGGAACTCCTCCAGTCGCCTCCTCTCGCTCTCGAATTGCCCGCAGATGAACACTACGTGCTCCGCGGTCTCCTCTGAGCCGTCTGCGCGCGTGTAGAGGTACCCTCTGAAGCACCCATGGCCGCTCAGGATTTGGGTCAGGAAGAAGTTAACCTGGCCGTGCTTCCTGCCGGTCCACGGCTCGAGCCTGGGAATAAGCCGGTGGGTCCACCGTCCCTTTGTAGAGGACTCCCATCGGGTTTGCCAGGATTGGAGGGTGTCTGCCTTCAATGCAGAGCGTGCCAGCTTCTTCTCCGCCGGTGGGAGTGCTCTACCGTGCAGCCGCCCGAAGAGGGTGGCCTGTTCCTTGGCCAGGAGATCCAAGGGGGGTGTCCCGGCTAGGACCAGTGCCGCCTGGTCCGACACTGTTCTGAATGCGCTGCATATACGCAGAGCGGCGAGCCGGTGCGTCGCATTCATTCTTCGGCTATACGAGGGCGTCGCCATGGCTCTCGTCACGCTCGTTAGGAGTAGCCTACTCCCTTGTTTAGGGCCTCTACGGTTCAGCATGGAGTTCATATGGTATTTCTGCATTTGCAACCCACAATTCCGAATCTATAGTACCTAGAGACTGAATTGTCCCTTGCCCTATGCCTGACATACTCCTTGTATTCGGCGAATTTAAATAATTTAAATTTAATTATTTATTTATTTATTTATTTTTTTTTTTTAGTATACAGAAATTTCAGCACCTGTATCTATTAAAAGAGTTACCATTGAATTGGTAATTATATATATATATTTTTTTTGAACGAAAATGCTAAATTGAGATTAATTTTGTACAGTTTTACTGTTGGTTGTCGCTCAAGGGGGCTAGTTCGTTTTCCATTTCAATATATCGGACGTTATCTCTATAGTTTCAAGCATTTTGGTAAGGCTTGTTAGGCTTTTCTTGATTTTATTTTTCCGAATCATCGAATCAGAAAAGATATCTTGAAGAGGGGATTTGACTCCGCTTTGGGAGATAAAAACACCAGATGAACTGACGCTGAGAAGAAAAACAAAAAATTTTCCATTTTGCCCAAATCGAGCCAGCATATAGACCAAATATTTCCTGTATTTATTGATAAGATATTTATTGAAAAAATATTAATTTATTTTAATTTATAATTGATAAGAAAATGAACAATTTAAGCTCTTAAGTCTTATAAGAAAATATAAGTCATTGATAAGTAAATAAAGAGAATAAGCCTGTTAAATTCAGTGTATAAATTTTAGTAATAAAATCTTTCGTATGTCCGTCATTGGTTCGTGCTCCCTGTTTTGCAAAATTCAGTGTGTAAAGTAAAGTAATAAACATTCATTAAAATGGATGAAGATCAGAGCCGACGAGGATAAACCTCGTAATTTGTTCAGAATTTAAAACATTTGGACAACAAAACGAAATCATATATAAACCAATAAGATATAAATCAATAAGAGAAATCGTATATAAATTGATAAGAGAAAACATTAACATTAATTCACTCCTGGGTGAATGTACAAAAATCCTACCTAGTATTTTGTGAGGCTTTACGGGCCACACGGTTCATCGGGCAGAAAAATTCCGCTCAATGTTACAATATTTTGTGTAAAAAATAATATGCAGCGTAGTGCATCGAGTTTAGGGGTGCCACGCAGGGCAACAAAAAAAAAATTATTTAGCGGCAGCTCCTTGGCTGCTTACTGGTTGCAACTCCTCCTTACGTCAGCTGGGCGTCGCCGGGCTGGCACGCTGACGTTCCCTCGAAGGTGCAGGCGGCGGGTTGCCTCCCGCACTCGGTTTCTGCTGCTGCTGACCTGGGCCTATGGGCTCAGGCGGCGCCGGTGCTGGTCCTCGCACAGACTATTTATCTTCTGGTGACCTGGCCTATGGGCTCAGGCGGCGCCGGTGCTGGTCCTTGCACAGGCTATTTATCATCTTCCTCACTGATGTTCTCGGCCAGTGATGCCGGGATTAGGATGTCCTAAGTGAGTTTCAGTTGGATGGTCCAGGTAGAGTCTGGACTCTTTGGATCCGAGGCCCGATGGTCAGGCGGCGATTTTCTCCACAACGGGAAGCGCGAAAACACTTTTAATTATGCGGTCTGATTCGCAGTAGAGCAACTCTTAGTTATAAACGAATTCTAAGATTTTATAAATTTGTGCTGAATGCCGCCTTTTCTTTAGTAGCTTCGTTAGGAAAGTCACTGATTGCTGGATTTAGCTGGACTGTAGCTGGAGATTTCACAAAGTAGACATCCATTGGTCGCTGGTTGCTGGATTTTTGTGATCGTCACACACTTATGTCCGAAGAACGCCGAATTCTTAAGCCGAGAATTCAAGAATACTTTTAACTTAGCGACTTCGGATAGCAAACACTTAAAAACGTTGAAAATGACACGGCTGATTTTGAGATTCTTTCTCGTCGCACTCCCGATCACTTTAACCCAGCCGGCTCCACTAGATCAGGGCGATGAGGGAAAAGTTATGACGTTAAAGGCGTTTAATAACAGCCTTGTATTAAAAGTATTAAAACTTATTTCGTTGATCTTTTGTTTCTTGGGGTTGCCCTTAGTTCGCGGGGCATTTATTCAACTCAATTATAATAAACATTTTACTGACTCTATGTCACGGTCGCCATATAATAAGACACTATTCCATTTTAGGTTTTTATTTATTTGTTTTGTTTTATTTATTTCGAAGGGATTTTAATAAGTTGGAAGTGGAGCAGGGAAGGTCCCGCTCCACTCCGATCCTCGATCGTCAATGCTCTTGGCTTTTATATACGATCGGTTCTTAGCTTAATTCGGGGGAGCAGCTCTGCCGGTGTAGGCTGGAGCGCTGCGACGCTTATATGCATAACTTATATGTATATAATCTTATATCTTTCGCCTAAGGCTAAACTGCGTAGCTGCGCTGCCGGATACGCCAGCAGCGGAGCGGCTCTTTTATGTATTTCATATACATATATATGTTTGTCGAGAGGGCGAGTTATGCACTTATGTATTTGGCACTTGGTAAGCGTGGGCATGCTGACCCTGCACTTATACTTTGGACGATCATGTTACGTCCGACTTGGGCCTTATTGGTTGCATAAACAAAGTAACAAAGTGTTACTATGTGTTTGTATGTATGTTCTGAATATTACATATGCGCATACTACACCAGTACCTGTCAACAGCCGGGAATGTACAGCATTCACAGTTCCGGGCCGCGGGCTATTTCACTAGAAAGTCATGCCGTTTGGCCTGCATTCGGCCCCGGCGACGTTTCAACGAGCCTTAGACACCGTCATCGGCCCCGACATGGAGCCGCATGCTTCCGCCTACTTGGACGACATCATCATCATAGGGTCCTCCCTCCAAGAGCATGTGAGAAACCTACGCGAAGTATTCAGACGTCTCAGAAAAGCGAATCTCCGCCTCAACCGAGAAAAATTCCAGTTTTTCGAACGAAGCATCAAGTATCTGGGCCACGTGATTAGCGAGGCCGGGATCCACACCGACCCCGACAAAGTCGCGGCAATTCGAGAGCTGACAGCTCCGACCAACCTGAGGGAGCTGCGCCGATGCCTCGGCATAGCGTCCTGTTACCGCCGATTCGTACCCAACTTTGCCGATATGGTCGACCCAATGACTGCACTGCTCAAAAAGGACCGGAAATGGGAGTGGACAGAGAAGCAGGAACATGCCTTTCAAGGATTAAAGGATCTTCTGACGAAGGCGCCGGTCCTCGCATGCCCGGACTTCGCGGAGAAATTTGTACTCCAGACCGACGCGAGTGAGTATGGGATCGGAGCCGTACTCACCCAGACCATCGACGGGCAGGAACGAGTAATCGCTTACGCCAGCCGACGGCTAAACACTGCTGAGCGAAACTACTCCGTAACGGAGAAGGAGTGCCTCGCCACAGTGTGGGCCATACGCAAGATGCGATGTTACATCGAGGGATATCGCTTCAAGGTAGTCACGGACCACCACTCGCTAAAGTGGCTGAATTCCATTGACAACCCCACGGGCAGGATCGCCCGATGGGCACTGGAACTCTAACAGTTCCAGTACGACATTAATTATCGACGCGGGACACAGAACCTGGTCGCAGACGCCTTGTCGCGACAACCCCTAGCAACTCTACAACAAGCACAAGTTCAAGATACCAGCTGCAAATGGGTCACGACGATGCTGCAGAGGATTCGACAGGAACCAGCCAAGTTTCCAGACTTTCGGGAGGAGAACGGACAACTCTACCGACGCATCGGCCTGCGGCCAGAGGCAGAAGAATATACTCCCTGGAAGCTGTGTGTGGGAGCCAGTTACCGTGGAAGGGTACTGGCAAAGTGCCACGACCACCCGACCGCCGGACACCTGGGCATCCGCAAGACAAGTACGCGGGTGGCCGGGATTATTCCGGGGTACCGCCGCCTGGCATTGCTTCGCATGCGCTGGGCCCCTAATCCGTCTGCTCCTTCCGCCTCCTCTCCAGAGTTCTGAGCGTGCGCGGCGAAGGTGGCTGCCGCATCCCACAGGAGTCCCACCTGGACTGCCAGCTCTCCATGCTTCTGCTCCTGGCTGCAGCCTTGAGCTCGGATGTGGTCGGTGGCACCGCCTCCCTGGATCTCGAGGCTCTGAACAGCTCCTCCCGTTCCCTGGCTAGCTCGTTGAGCGGAACCAGTCCGGCGATGACCAGCGCCGCGTCCTCAGAGATGGTCCGGAACGCGCACGTTGTCCTGATGGCGCACAGCCTATAAGTGGCTTTCGCCCACACCGGCGCTGCATAAAGGATTTGCTAAGTCACCACCGAGGTTAGCAGCCTCCTTGTTACCTGCGTTGGCCCTCTCGTGTTCGGCAACATCCTCGACAGCGCTGCTGCAGTCCCACTGGCTTTCTTGTGGACATACTCCAGGTGCTCCTTGAACGCCAGGCGTGTGTCGATGAGGACGCCTAGGTACTTGATAGCCCGCTGCGACTGGATTGTAGTCCCTCCGACCGACACACTGGCAGACTCTACTACCTTACGGCTCGAGATCAGGACAGTCTCCGTTTTGTGAGCCGCCAGCTCCAGCCCAGCGACGCCACGACTCCACGGCTTGGATGGCCGCGTTGGCGCGGGCCTCCACTGTCGCGATCTCCTTCGCAACCACCACTATGGCGACGTCGTCGGCAAATCCTACCAAGCTAGTGTTGGCTGGCATTGGCAACCGTAGGACTCCATCATACATGGCGTTCCATGGCCCTGCGGGACTCCGGCTGAGACTTCGTATGCTCTGGAACCCAGACTCGTGTCCGTCGTGAGTACCCTGTTGCTGAAATAGCTGTGGGCTATCTTCAGCAGGTACCCCGGTATGTTGCAGCTCCTCAAGGACTCCAGCGTTCGGCCCCAGTCTGCCGAGTTGAAGTCGTTTCTGATGTCCAGAGTGACTATCAGGCAGTAGGACTTGGTCCCTCCTTTCCACCTAGATCCTGTGATCGCGTCTTCGGCCACCTTGACGACCCTCGTGATGGCGTCCAGCGTTGACTTCTCCTTTGTGAAGCCATATTGCTCCGGGGAGAGCCCACCAGCTGCCTCGATCGCCCCACTCAGCCTGGTCACGATCACCTTCTTGAAGACCTTCCCGACTGTGTCCAGGAGGCATATCGGCCTGTAGGATGACGCCTCTCCTAGTGGCTTGCCGGGCCAGCAGCAGCTTTTGCCTTTTCCATCTGTTGGGGAACATCCCCTCCAGAAGGCACTGGTTGAAGATGGCTGCTACTTCAGTCGCCATCAACGCCAGGGTCAGTTTGGTCGCCCTGTTCGGGATCGCGTCCGGTCCCGGTGCCTTCTTGGGCTTTAAGTTCCTACCGGCCTGGAGAACCTCCGCTTCCGTGACCCAGTGGATTACTCCTGGCTCCGTGATGGGAAAATGCACGACCTGACCTCCGCGCGGAAACAGGGCGCTGACTATCTTCTCCAAGGATTCCGGGTCAGAGGGAGCTTTGCCACCCGCGTTGAGTCTCCTCACCACCAATTTATTCCGGGAAGTAGCCAGATACGTGCGAAGATGTCATAGTCTGGCAGCTATGACATTTAAGCCAAGAGATACCGGCGGGAAGAATGTTCACCCGCCAGGTCGACGAACCTTTCCACGTCTTATGCGCGGATTTTGGGGGACCGCTTCCGCGATCCAAGCAAGGGAACACAGTCCTGCTAGTGTTCCTCGACTCGTTCAGCAAATGGGTTGAACTCATCCTCATACACCCCTCGCCAAAACCCCACGGAGAGGGCGAACAGGACTGTGAAGGCCATGATCGCACAGTACCTAGGAGACGCCCACAAAATACTTGGGACCAACTGCTACCCGAAATCTCACTAGCCGTGAACAGCAGCGTGTCCGATACCACAGGGTTCAGCCCCGCCTTTCTGGTACAAGGCCGGGAGCCGCGCTTACCGAATACTCTCTACGACGAAGTCACCCCAGTCAAGTTCCTCTCACCGAATATTGTGCGGCAGGGAGCTAAGAGTCGCCGACGCCGCACCGCAAGCATAAACCACCTCAAGACGTATCATCAAAACGAAGAGGATGAAGAAGACAACAGGCACGACCAAGCAGAGGATAGCCAAGTCGCCAACAACCGCGAGGATCACAGCGCTCATGCCTTGACCAAAGAGAACCTGGGTGTCATAGGGGCCACTTGCTGACGGGCGCGCCGTCAAACGTCCCTACCCCCTTGGGGGGAACAAGTCACACCTGCCAGGTCTGCTCTGCGCCGGCCAAAGCCACAATCACGCCACCCCAGACATTAGCCTCAGGGAAACACAGGAGCTTAGGACAAACGCCGCACCAACACCGCCAGCCACACCCCTAGAGGTGAAAGAAACCCACTCACATCCTATTCTCCACAGATTCTTTTCAAAATAAAAGCCAAGACAACGAACAAAGGGGAACCGGGTTGCCAGATCGGCAAGATCAGGAACGGTCTGGCCAGCTTCGATCCCAGCCAGGAGCAACGCTTTGGATAATCTACGCCGTCAGGTAACACCAACGAGAAAAGCTGCCAGATCGACAGGATCGGACCCGATAGGCCGCCCATTATGGGTTATCGGGCAATCGATAAAAGCGGCGCAAACATCGAGATCGAACCGTTTCCTTATTACGACGCAATAAGAAAAGTAAGGCGCAATAACACAAAGTGAACATAGACAACCGCAGACGAAATGCCAAGACACGAGCACGATCGTCCCCACCGACGCCACGGGCATCACCACCATCGGCACCGACATCGAGAGGACCCATCGGCGGCACACACAGCCGCCAGATCCCGTCCCACCTCGCCTTCCGCCGGACACCAGGACACCGCCTCAGCAGGCGTCGCAGTCGCGCTAGAAGCGCTGAGCATCGGCACCACGGCACAGGACCCACGGCTAGCACTCCCGCGGCCCGGAGACCTGAACGGGACACTGGCCGCCGTGGTAGTGGCTCCGCCACCGCTACTCGTAACCATCACCAACGAGCCTCGGCCACTGTCGCCCATCAGTCCTTCGTGGTGCGAAGGACTCAGCCTGGAGGAGATGGTAGGAGTCATCCTGGCGGAGGATCTGATCGGAGAAGCTGCACCCACGAACATCCAGGCAGCCCCCATCCCCGGGACCACCGGATCTGCGGACCCCGTGGCAACGGTCACTGACACCGATGCGGCCCGCCGAACGGCCAGCGCGACGGACCCTGCGGCCGAACCCGACGCCCGTAGCCCCAGGTGTTCCACGAGCCGTTCCATTGACCTGGACGTCACCCCGCCGAGACGACGAAGCCTCAGCACTCTGCGCCGGCTGCTGGCGCAGCTGACGGCTTCACCCGAGGGACCCACGACCTCGGCCGACTCGCGGAGACGCCAGACCGCGCGAGCTGCGGTAGAAACCCTCCTGGCCATGGTGCCCCCTACCGGGTCACCACTCTCAGCCGCCGGAGGCACCAACACCAGCATACACCAGCAACGAAGCGAAGCCGCTGCAGGATCAGCAGCCATCTTGGCCCAAGCACCTCCACCCTGTGACCAAGAGGTAGCCACCGTGGGACGAGCCACGGCAGTGACCCGACAGGTCCGCCGGGTGAAACTACTGCCAGCCACCGTACCCGAGGCCCCCGAGTGACAGCCGGGGATATTGCGCCATGCGCCACGACGCCGCCCCGCCCCATGGCCCGAGGACGAAGAATCAACTGACGACGAGTCCCTGCCGGACGAGGACCCGTTCCCGGATGCGCGCGCCTGCCGGGTGGACCACCGCCGACGGGTGGATCCCGGTAGAACTGTAAAATAGGGTCCAGGTACGCCTCAGCCAGCGAGGAGATCGCAGTCTTTGCTACCTGGACAAAGTCGGGGACACCCGGTACCGCATCCAGGTATCCCAGGGCGGCCATTCAATTAAGGTTCTTTCGCACCCCGAAGTAGGGATGGGATGTGACGTATCCCTCACAAGCCCTATGTAAATATGTATATAGTAATTAAGTTAGTATTTAATAGTTAAGGTAAGTATTTAAGAGACGAGGCCAAGTCCCACGAAGGGCATCTGTAAATAGCTAGGAGTTGATAATAACCACCGCCAGCCAGCAACATCGACATAACCAGCGCCGCCACATCAACATCACCACCGCCAGCCAGCCACATCGACATCACCAGCGCCAGCCAGTAACATTGACACCGCCGCCAGCAACATTTACACCGACAGCCAGCAACACCCAGAGAACCAGTAACATGCAGAGAGCCAACAACATCCAGAGAGCCAGCAACATCCAGAGCGCCAGCAACAACGAGAGCGCCAGCAACATTGCCGGCAAAAACACCACCACTAGCAAAGGAAAATAACGGACAAGAGAGAGCGATAGAGCGAAGGAGCATAGCAACACCCAGAGAACGGCAACCCGAAAGAGCGAGACGAAGAGCAGCAGAGCCTGAAAGCTACTGCGTAGAAACTCCGGCAGAGCGAGGGCACGAGGAACTTCGCTGCTGGCCAATCACCCTCTTCTCTCGGCGAACCTGGAAGCGATCAGACGTGCGAAGTTATAACCCGCAGGAAAACGAGACACAAAGCCACCGATGGGATTTTCGCCTGAGGTCTCAGGTTCCGAACCCTTCCAGCAGCGGCGGTGGCCGGGACGCGGGTGACGCGCTCGGCCACCGTTTTCCCTCGGATTTCCCGCTCCGGGATCGGAAGCCATCTCGACCCGGACATCTTTCCTGGCGAGGTCAGCAGCCCAGCACCATGGTAAACAGGGCTGGGTACCTGGCCACGCCTCAGTGGGCCCCGACGCGGTCCACCGGAGTCCTGGCCAACAGGACCGGCCGGCCGCTCGGGCCGCCCCTCCGCGGCCCTCCCCTCCAGTCCCGCCACATGGTCGACGTGGGCGGGATTGTTTCCCCAAGAAAAGCCAGGGTCCTGGATCCCAAACGCTGCCCTACACGGACCGCCCCTTTTCCCCGAATTATTTCCCTAAAATGAACCCGCGCTTCCACCAGCGCATCCCCGTTTTCTTGCCTGTCTCAATATATATAAATTGTAAGGATGCGTTTGGCTGGGATCGGCGTCTCAGTCTGTCCAGGATCCTCTACAGATAAATTTATTATCTTCGAGACAGTTGAGGGGGATATCATATTGTTATCGGCGGTAAAATCTTGCTCGGGTCACGGAGCCTCTATACTTATATGTAGATCGAGAGATATTCATAGGATTTAATGGTCAGCGATACCCCAAATCTCCGCTGCGGCCGGGGAAAACTTTGCTACGGTGCCTGAAATACCCTCCGGCAGCCCGATCACAGCTAACACTGATGGCCTAAACTACGCACGGGCCCTGTTACGCACAGGCGGCACCGTCGTCCAGTACTGTCTGAGGGGAAAACTCTACGAAAATGCCCGGTTACTCGCAGGCGGCATGATCGTAGCTAGCACTGATCAAGGAAAACTTTGGGAAAGTGCTCGGAATGCTCCAGGCGCCACGATCGCAACTAGCACTGCTGGCCTAAAATAATATTTACGGGCCCGGTTACTCGCAGGCGGCACCGTCGTCTAGCACTGTCTGGGGAAAACTGTACGAAAATGCCCAGCTACTCGCAGGCGGCATGATCGCAGCTAGCACTGACCAAGGAAAACTTTGTGAAAGTGCTCGGAATACTCCAGGCGGCACGATCGCAACTAGCACTGCTGGCCTAAAACAATACGCACGGGCCCGGTTACTCGCAGGCGGCACCGTCGTCTAGCACTGTCTGGGGAAAATTCTACGAAAATGCCCGGTTACTCGCAGGCGGCATGATCGCAACTCACACTGCTCAAGGAAAATTCTGCGAAAGTGCTCGGAATACTCCAGGCGGCACGATTGCAGCTAACATTGCTCAGGGAAAACCTCTGCGAAAGTGCTCGGAATACTCCAGGCGGCACGAGTGCAGCTAACATTGCTCAGGGAAAACCTCTGCGAAAGTGCTCGGAATACTCCAGGCGGAACGATTGCAGCTAACATTGCTCAGGGAAAACCTCTGCGAAAGTGCTCGGAATACTCCAGGCGGCACGATCGCAACTAACGCTGCTCAAGGAAAACTTTGCGAAAGTGCTCGGAATACTCCAGGCGGCACGATCGCAAATAACGCTGCTCAAGGGAAACTCTGCGAAAGTGCTCGGAATACTCCAGGCGGCACGATCGCAACTAACGATGCTCAAGGAAAACTTTGCGAAAGTGCTCGGAATACTCCAGGCGGCACGATCGCAACTAACGATGCTCAAGGAAAACTTTGCGAAAGTGCTCGGAATACTCCAGGCGGCACGATCGCAACTAGCACAGATAGCCTAGATAATGCGTACGATGAGATAAAGTCTTGTCATTTCATATTCGGGTTTTAAGTTTTCTATTTATTCACATTTCTCTTCTTTCCTAGCTGGCCCTATCTTTCAATGTCGCACTCACTATGCTCACCCTGTTGTCCGTCGCCAGCGTTCTAGTAGTTCTTATTCGGTTCCGGATGGCGGCCTCGTGTTCCTGTCGTCGTTGGTTTTCTTTCTTATTTTCTAGTTCTCGGTTTCTTGCTTCTCGATTTTACTTCTTGCCCGCCGCGTGCTCGAAACTTGAATTGCTAACTTCGTGTGTCTGTTTTTCCTTCTCTTAAAATCCCTTGTTATCGATGTCTAGTATTTTCTGGCTTTGGCGGGAATCTAGCTATTCTCCTAGCTTATTCGATAGGTTTGAGTTGCCACTTAGGCTAACTTAAATACTAATACAGAATAACTTAAATACTAATATGTGTGTAAATTAAATATATATATATATGTGCCTGTTCTTCGTGAACTTTGGAAATACCTTAATACTAACTTAAATCTAATCCTATAAAAATGTGAATCTTCACACCCTCCCCTTACTTCGGGCGGGGGTACGGTTTGATGTTTACGGTCCACTCTTGGAGAGGTGGATCCGGTACCTGCTCCCATCGGCTTCTCCGAGGCTCCGAACGTCCTTATCCCGTGGTTGGGTCAGGAGGTGAAGAATCAGATCTCGCAGACTGTTTGGTATCTGCCGCCCTGGCGTCTGGACTCTCCAGTCTTCCGGAGCTACCACCATGTTGGACGTCAGCTGTCCATCTACTCCGGTTGGTGTCGTCGTTAATCTCGCCCTTGGAGTGCGTTCGGGTGAGCTGGCGGCTGACGAGCTGCTCGTTGGCGGTCTGGCTCGGCGGCGTCGACTGACTCTTGGCTGGCTGGTGGTGGCCATGTCTTCGCGCACTGCTCCACAGCGGATCTCCTCTCGGCCCGTGTATCGTAGTGGGTGGCCCGCACCGGAGGGGTGCAGATGGTGGCCGGTCCCCGAGCGTGGACGTGGTTGTACCCTGGCTGCTTGGTTGGAGGTACAAGGGCCATCTGGGGAGCGTCGGCGGTTGGTTGCGGCACGTCCGCTGGTAGCCTGGTGGTTGGTCTCCACGCGTGGGCGTCCCGGATGAGCAGGTGTCGCGGGTCCCGCAGCACGTCGGGAGTGGTCGGTCTCGCCGGGTGGTGGGATGCCGTCGGGGCTCTGGGCGGAAGTGTTCGCCCGTTGGCGCTCGGCACGCATCCTGGCTGCTTGGCTGGAGGTGCAAGGGCCATCTGGGGAGCGTCGGCGGTTGGTTGGGGCGCGTCCGCTGGTAGCCTGGTGGTTGGTTGGGGCACGTCCGCTGGTAGCCTGGTGGTTGGTCTCGCCGGGTGGTGGGATGCCGTCGGGGCTCTGGGCGGAGGTGTTCGCCCGTTGGAGCTCGGCACGCATCCTGGCTGCTTGGCTGGAGGTGCTAGGGCCATCAAGCAGGGTGTCCAGGATGGTGCCCCCTCCGACTCCTTGTGCGACGAGACCAATGGACGGCGTCTGCTGCCTCTTGGCCATGGTGCGAGGGCTGTCGTACGGGCCAGGCCCGAAGAGCTCCTGGTACGAGGGTGGTGGTGTCATCTGGCGCGGTTGTGCCTCTCTCCACAAAGGGGTACTACGGTCGTCCGAGTCCGACAGCTCGATTGTCTCGACCGGGTCGGCCGTGGAAGGTGGCTCTCCGGCCCCCGAGACTTGGACTGGTGCTGTGGCTGCTCGTGCCTCAGGGCTGGGCTCGTCGGCGCTAGAGATGTCCTCGTAGTGTGGTGGCGAGGTCGGCATCTCGGGCCCACTGGGATGTGCAGCGGCACTGGGCCCCTCTACGGCACTGGGCCTTTCGGCGTTTCGGGCGATTGGTGGGCTCGGGTCGCGGAAAACTCCGAACCTGCCGTCTGGGTCGACGTCCATCTCGCTCGCGCTGCCGACTTGCTCTCCGGGTGGTACGCACAAGTCGAGGACGTCTTCGATGGAGAGTCCCGTGGTTTCGGCCTCCGGTAGATCGAATTCGTTCTGCCACCACGTGTCAGTCGGGAGGCCTTCCATCGACTGCCGCAGAGCTTCGTCGATCTGGCGGGTGTACTCGTCGACCTCGTCGTCGGTCCCTGGAACTCATGGTGCTGTGGGGAAAAGATACTTAGTTTATCTTAATTAAATCAAGGGCCCTAAGAGTGCGATCTGCTAGTCTAAACCTATCTTCTCTCTCATTGGTATGCCCTAATTTACAGTAGATTCTTTTTTTTTTCAATTTAAAAAAAAATCTGTGTCTCGCCAGTGAGCACCCCTTGCGGGGAGGGACGTTGGGTAGTCGCGACTACCAGCCAGTGGCCCCATTACTCAGGATGTGGCTTTCTCGCTGACATCTTGTTGCTCTTCTTCGTCTGTGTCCTCGTGATGGTATGCCTTTAGGTCACTCAGGCCGGCTGTGTCGGCCGTCGGCGTCGACTCCCGGGTGCCTGTAATTGTAAGAGATTAGGAGACAGAAACTTGTGGACCTTGTATGGCCCGTCGTATTTCGCCGCAAGTTTGGCCGTGAATCCCTCTGAGGCTTTGGATAGAACGTGTCGGCGGAGGAGTATCAAGGATCCTACGGCAGGTCGCCATTCTCGTCGGCGGAGGTTGTAGTGCCTTCTTTGCTCGTTCGATGCTCGTTCGCTGTTCTCCCGGACGATCTGGAATAGCTCTCGCATCTGTTTGGCCTTCTTTCCTGGAGATGGCTGGTTCGAGGTCTGCTCGGGTGTGGCTTGATTGTACAGTGTGTTGGGTAATCTCGGTTCCCTCCCTTGTACTATGAAGGCCGGACTAAATCCTGTCGTGTCCGAAATGCTTGTGTTTATGGCCAGTGAAAGTTCGGGCAATAGTTCGTCCCAAGTGTTTTGCTCTGCTCCATCCAGGTACAGGGCCAGCATCGTCTTTATGGTCCTGTTTGCCCTCTCCGTTGGGTTTTGTTGTGGTGTATAGGGGGCTGTGTGTTGGAGTCCCATTCCAAGGTTCTTACAGAATGTTTTAAAGGACCTGCTTGTGAACTGCGTCCCGTTGTCACACACAAAGGTCTGGGGAACACCGAAGCGGCTTAAAATTCTGTCTCGAAATGACCGTTCGAGATGAGGTGTGGTTGCCTTTCGAAGTGGAACCAACTCCACCCATTTAGTGAACGCGTCTAGAAATACCAATAACATAGTATTTCCGTGGCGAGAGCGCGGGAATGGGCCCATGAAATCCGCACAGACCACGCTGAACGGCTCCTCGACTTGGCGGGTGAACATTCGACCGGCGGGCTTGAGTTGGCTTACTTTGTATTTTTGGCAAGAGGGACAACGTTGTACATACCGGGTAACTTCTCGGAAGAGGCCGGGTCAATAATACTTCTGCATGACTCGTTTACTGGTTTTCCGTGTCCCTAGATGTCCGGCTGTCGGGTGATCGTGACACTCTTGAAGGACTCTTTGGCGATACTCCTGGCCGACACACAGCTTCCATGGCACTTGGTCCTCCTCCTGGGGTGTAGTTCCCGTCCTGCGGTACAGATGACCTCCTTCAACTCGATAGTCGGGATATTTCTCGGGTTCCTGGGTTGCTCGAAGGGTCATCTTTCGGATCCACTTACACTGGGAGGGTTCCACTTCGGCTTGTTGTACAACATCCAAAGGTTGACGTGAAAGGGCGTCTGCGACCACGTTAAATTTTCCCCGCCGATATTGTACGTCGAACTGATATTGTTGAAGTTCGAGCGCCCACCTCGCAATCCGTCCGGTCGGGTTGTCGATCGAATTTAACCATTTTAGCGCTAGATGATCAGTCACGACTTCGAACCTATACCCCTCAAGGTAACATCTCATCTTTCGGATAGCCCAGACGATGGCCAGGCACTCTTTTTCGGTTACTGAATAGTTCTCTTCGGCTCGCGTTAAGCGCCGACTGGCGTAGGCTATGACTCGCTCCACTTCGTTGATCGTCTGTAGTAGAACGGCTCCTACCCCGTGGTCACTAGCGTCGGTTTGTAGGGAGAACTTCTGTGTGAAGTCTGGGCACGCGAGAACAGGGGCCTCTGTCAGTCGTGACTTCAGCGTCTCAAACGCCTGTTCCTGTTCCGTGTCCCAACTCCATTTCTTACCCTTGCGGAGGAGCGTGGAGATGGGTTCAACGATGGCCGCGAAATTTGGGACAAACCGTCGTTACCATGACGCGACTCCGAGGCACCGTCGTAGCTCTCGGATGTTTGTTGGCGGTTTTAATGCACGAATCGCGGAGATCTTATCTGGATCAGTGTGAATCCCGGATTCACTGATAACGTGCCCCAGATATTTCAGGCTCCGTTGGAAAAAACTACACTTGTCTCGATTGAGCTTCAGGTTTGCTTGCCTAAGTCGCCTAAAGACTTCGCGAAGGTTTTCGATATGCTCGTCTAGAGTCATACTTATGACAATAATATCGTCCAGATACGCGAATGCCGAGAGTTCCATATCTGGACCTATGACACTATCGAGGGCTCTTTGAAACGTCGCGGGCGCCGAATGTAACCCGAATGGCATTACTTTCCAATGAAAAAGGCCTCTCCCCGGCACGGTGAAAGCGGTATATTCGCGACTGGCTGGTGCAACGGGGATCTGCCAGTACCCACTCTTAAGATCGAGCGTTGAGATAAGCCGCGCGTTTCGCAACCGTTTGAGGATATGATGGATTCTCGGTAATGGGTAGGCGTCAGGTATGGATCGCGCGTTTAGCTGTCGGTAGTCTACACACATACGGATGTCACCTGTCTTTTGCCGACGAGCACTATGGGAGCGCTATGCGGGCTCTTGGACGGCTCGATCCTTCCGTCGCGTAATAGTTCATCGACTTGTTTATTAATAACTGCTTGCATTGCCGGGTTTTTCGGATAGTAACGTTGTTTGATAGGTTTATCATCTCTCATGACGATGTGGTGCTCCGCGATATGGGATGTGCCTTTGAGACGATCGAATTTGTCTAACTCAGTCTGAAGGAAAACACTCACCCGCTGATCTAGCATTTCCGGTGCGACTACTACGTCCGGAGTGGTGTCGATGACGCCTAAGCTTTCCTCGTTTTGGGGGTCTATCGGCGGCGGTCTGTCGAACTGGGGCTCATGCGCGCCTTCGATGACTGGATCCCGAAATCGGACCCGCCTGGTCATCTGGGCTAAGGTTGATCCCGTGCGTTGACGAAAAGGGTTCTGCTGTCGAGCTGCCTCGTTCCTCGGGGGCAACGCCGAAACCCAGCTGGATTGAGCTTCTCCTGTGGCGGCGTCGGGGAGGTGTCGGGTCTGCCTAGTGCGGCGTTGTTTCCTGGGATTAACTGTGGGTGTTTCCAGGAGGCCCTCGTTGGCTTGTGGCATTTCGGAAGGAGCAGCCGCGCACTCCGCGTCCGGTGCGTAGCTCCCTGCTGAGACAACCATGGTCCCGCCGTCGCTTCGTATGATTCCAGAAGGAGCAGCCACGCACTCCGCGTTCGGTGCGTCGTTCCTTGCTGAACTATCCATGTCCCCGTCGTTGTTTCGTAAGATTCCAGAAGGAGCAGCCACGCACTCCGCGTTCGGTGCGTCGTTCCTTTCTGAACTATCCATGTCCCCGTCGTTGTTTCGTAAGATTCCAGAAGGCGCAGCCACGCACTCCGCGTTCGGTGCGTCGTTCCCTGCTGAAACATCCATGGTCCCGCTGTCGCTTCGTAAGATTCCAGAAGGCGCAGCCACGCACTCCGCGTTCGGTGCGTCGTTCCCTGCTGAAACATCCATGTCCCCGTCGTTGTTCACCGTGTTACGGGTTAAGTCGGCCCTCGGGTCCAGTTGTAAAAGTTCTCCTCCACAGCTAATGGTGGCCTTGATGCCGCAAAGGAAATCCATTCCTAGCAGGAGGTCATCTAGGACGGTGGGCATCACGAGTAGGAAAAGTTCTACTTGCTGTTGGCCCAGATGAATGGTTAGGACCAGACCACGCGTAAGGTCCAGATGAGATGCGTCGGCTAATCGAATCCTCGTACGGACTTCTCTCCAATCTTTTCCACGCCCAATTTCCGCTGCACGCTGCTCACTGATGAAGCTTCGGGTGGCTCCTGTATCCAGGGTGGCTGTAAATGGTCGGCCTTTGATGCGGACCTGCGCCTGGACTCGGCCTTGGGTTAACTGTAAGATTTTATTTACTGGCTTGGGGAATCTCTCGGGTCCCTCGAGCGGTCCCCCGCCTGCTCGAGGCCCGTAGGCGTTTCCCGATCTCCGACAGCATTCTATGGTGCGGAGGCCACGTCTCCCGCAATCCCAGCAGAAAAACACCTGGGGCCGCCTACACTCACGCTGAAAATGACCACTTTCTCCACAGTTCCTACATGCGTTACGCACGTCAATCGGAGCCTCTGTTTCCGGCATGATGGTTCCATGTTGTACCTCTGTGGGTCTTCCAGTCAATACCTCTGGGTGGTGATATGCCCGCTGGCCCATCAAGGCATCAGGCCTTCGCTGTGGCGGACTAAAACTCTCGCGCTCCTGACGACTATGTTGGTTCCAGTCTCCGCGGCTCCTTATTGTCTCGAAGTTTACGACCAGTTGAGTCAGCTCAGCCAGTGTTCGAAAGTCCTGACGCCGAGTGTACAATTGGTACTCCGGCAACATATTGTCATACACGCGTTCGAGTTCTTGGGCCATTGTGTATCCCGCCCGTTGCATGAGTATGCGGAGATCAACCAAATAGAACTTAAACAGCTCACCTGCTCGCTGCGTGTGAGTCCGGATTTGATCCTCTAGTGTCTGGAAATATCGGGGTGGTAAAAAAAATTCCAGGAACTCCTTCCGAAATGTCTTCCATGTCGTGCACTGGAGTCTGCTCGTGCGGAACCAGCTCTCGGCTCTTCCGACTTCCGATCGACTTGATACGTGGCTGCTCGCTCTTCGATATGCTCCATAAAGCGCAATGGGTCGCCGGACCCATCAAAAGTAATCCCCCACCTGGCCATTTTGTCCACCAGGACCGCGCAGGGGTTACCCTCGGCTCGCAACTGTGTCCCGCGGCGTTCGTCGACTTGTAGTAGCGTGGCTATGTTAGGAGCAGAAGCGGTCCTAGGTAGGCGGAGTGTGTCCCCCGTACCGTAACCAAGCCCTTCTTCCTGCTGCTTTTCGACCACGACGGTAAGCGGCGATTTCTGCTCGGCAGTAACGGCGTTCCCGTATGCCGTCTCCATTTTCACTAAATGTTCTTGGATTTCCGGCGACAAGTCGTCCCGCCTTGAGAACTCGGTGAGCCGTTGGCGCAGCTCCTCGACGGTACCACTACTACTCAACCCGAACGTGGCTGTCAGGGCCTCGAGCTCCTGTTTCCGACGATACGAAATCCACTTTACTCCCATTACGTAAGGGTCTAAGCCGAGTTCTTGTTGCGCGACGTTCTTGATATTAAGAGGATACTGTTGCTGGTCACACTTTCGAGTGGTTCTTAGTAAGTGTTTAACACTTTCACGACCCTTGCCGCACTTCAATGTTAATTGTTGAAAATTTTTCAGACCGGATATTACGTAAGCTTTGTTTTAAATTAGCTTGCACGAGGTTCTCGATAGTAATTCCCGACGATGGTTAAATGTTTCTTTGACTTGGTCTAACACGATGTTGCTAGCTTGAGCTCTCGCGAACGAATGAATTTACTGGCGGCTGACCACGCGTTTATATACCCGGCGGCGGTGCTCGGAATACTCCAGGCGGCACGATTGCAGCTAACATTGCTCAGGGAAAACCTCTGCGAAAGTGCTCGGAATACTCCAGGCGGCACGATCGCAACTAACGCTGCTCAAGGAAAACTCTGCGAAAGTGCTCGGAATACTCCAGGCGGCACGATCGCAACTAACGATGCTCAAGGAAAACTTTGCGAAAGTGCTCGGAATACTCCAGGCGGCACGATCGCAACTAGCACAGATAGCCTAGATAATGCGCACGATGAGATAAAGTCTCGTCATTTCATGTTCGGGTTTTAAGTTTTCTATTTATTCACATTTCTCTTCTTTCCTAGCTGGCCCTATCTTTCCCTGTCGCACTCACTATGCTCACCCTGTTGTCCGTCGCCAGCGTTCTAGTAGTTCTTATTCGGTTCCGGATGGCGGCCTCGTGTTCCTGTCGTCGTTGGTTTTCTTTCTTATTTTCTAGTTCTCGGTTTCTTGCTTCTCGATTTTACTTCTTGCCCGCCGCGTGCTCGAAACTTGAATTGCTAACTTCGTGTGTCTGTTTTCCTTCTCTTAAAATCCCTTGTTATCGATGTCTAGTATTTTCTGGCTTTGGCGGGAATCTAGCTATTCTCCTAGCTTATTCGATAGGTTTGAGTTGCCACTTAGGCTAACTTAAATACTAATACAGAATAACTTAAATACTAATATGTGGGTAAATTAAATATATGTGCCTGTTCTTCGTGAACTTTGGAAATACCTTAATACTAACTTAAATCTAATCCTATAAAAATGTGAATCTTCACAAAATAATGGGTGGACTCCTTAGCCGCTGAGGGTATCCCAGCCTTAGAACGCTTCCTCAAAAATTGTTAATTTGCGCCGAAGTACATATGTAAATATGTCGAGTGCATACATATATATAATTAAATAATTGCAATACTCATAAGTTAAAAAAATATAAATTTTATTTAACTGAATAATTACAATATTTTATATTGAAGAACACCGACCGAATAATTTCAAGTCTCAAACTGAACTTAACTAACTGATCTGAATTGATTGACGTTCAAGCCTCGGTTTCGAGCTTTTTGGATATGGACTTTGGACTTAAGGTCCTAAGAGAATTTGGAGAGAGCTTTGGAGTTCTTTGTTCTAATTATCTTTTCTCCTACTCTTGGAATCAAGTGCATTCGCTCTTGGATACAAGTTGCTCTTCGATCTTGTAATCTAAAACTTTTGTTTTCGAGTTTTAGCGAGTCCGAACTTTGAACGTAGAATTGTGACAATCGGATGAGTACTTAGACTTTTATGTTTAGTCTACCAGTGGGTACTGCGTCTGGGGTTCTGATTACATCCTTTGTTCGATCTTGGGGATTTTCCATTTGGCCTTGTGTCTGGGATTTAGGTGACAGTTTATTCTTATCTATTGGTTGGGTACATATAGGGTAGTGTGAGGTATGTTGATTTACAATTGTTAAGTGTAGGGTAGTGTTGGGTATGTATGTTGCGTATATGCTGTGGTGTTGTGTAATAGTTGATATATACTTAAGTCAAGGGACTTATGGATATGTCACTCCCCCATCCTTTGAATCTGGCCTGTCCTCAGGTCACTAAAGTTGGATAATTCGGATATAACATGACGTTATTTTCTGATTGAATTGTATTGGTTTCTAACTGAATATGTTCGTTATTCACGGGGTGCGGTTGTTCTTCTTTTTGCTTACGATATTTTACAATTATTTGCCTAGGTATATTTTTGAATTTAAATGTTAAATACAAAATTAGGCTTATGATACATATGATTTGAAATATATTGTAGTATTTTACGTGGGAATTTATCATTTCTTTAGTTTTTGAATATTCTATTGGTTCTAATCGTGTGATGTTATTTGTAATGTAGACTGACTGTGTAAAATCTGCGAAATTATTTGAAATTATATGTTCATTAACTTGCATAGTACAATTTTTAATTTTTATAATGTTGTGTCCTGATATTACAATGGTATTTGGTATGCAATTTTGGTTTATTGTTGTTTTAGGGATGTTCCACGTTAAAAAAATATTCGGTTCTATATAATTCGTTTGGAAATTTTTGTGTGTCTTTGTGTATTTACATTCAGTTGGTTCTTGTTTAATAATTCCCTTTATACACTTGTCAAGAATTATTTCTTCTGTATCTTTTCGATACACCTGATTGTTAAATACATAAAACTTTTCGGAAACTTGCTCGGTAAGAATATTGTTGTTTTCATCTGGATATGGAATTATTTGAATTAATGGAGCTTTGGTAACTTTACTAGGAACGTGAGAAATAATCAAAATTTCTTTTGTGTCTGTCCTAAACCATGTTGAAGTTTTTATTTTTAGAATCTTTTCCGAATTTATTTCTTTTAAATAATCATGTTTCAATAACTTTGGATTGAAGATCCCTAATCTGGTTAATTGCATTCCCAATTCAATATCTTCTATGTATTCAGTGAATTGTTGTAGATTAAAAATTAGTATGGAAATTTGCTGATCTATTTCTTTCTTCGCCTCGAGTTTATTAATAACGTTAATCCCGCTATTAATTACATCTATGATCATGTCTAAGTCGTGTTTCTGTATTGAATTATCTGACAAGTCATTAATTTTCTCTTCTAACTCATATTTATCGTTCTGATCTAGGGTTCCAAATAAATATTTGTATACCGATCCCACTACATTTACCAGACCTCTTTTCCTTCGTTTAATGATTCTCAGACCATTAATTTCTCGTCTTAGTTTTTCTACTACTTGAGGTACATGGGAGAAATTCTTTGCTTCGTTTAACAGGTCTTCGAACATTAGCATTGTCTGTGTCGTGTTTATGATCAGAGAGTGATATTCATAATTCGTTGGTATGTCCATTGTTCCGGTTTGAAACATTAAATAACCGTTTTTCGCATTAAGGGGATTTACTTCGATGTTACCGCCTTTAACCGTAGTGATAAGGGTAAACATGCAAATAAACATTATCAATAGCATGTTGCGTCCTTCACGTTTCCTCGGTTGCTCTGGAATTATCGTATTTACTTTTATTAATCTTTTTTTGTTTCTTAAATTTTGATTTATAGTGCACGATCTTCCTGCCACGGTTAGTTTCTTCAAAGTGTTTATCATCCACCTGTTCAATCCTTCCTGTTTTCTTAAACGGATTGATGCTTTTTACAAGCGGAGCTTGACGATATTTGGTATCTATTTCAAAATCGTGTCTCTTTTTATTCAGCTGTTCGATTTTATCGATTTTGTTTTGCTGTACATTAAAGTCGGGGTTACCTGCATATAGAAAAATATCTGCTGGAGTTCTCTTAGTAGTGTTATGTTTGGTTTTGTGATTATAGACATATAAGATTATTTCAAATCTTGTACATCTATCTTCTATGTTCCGTTCGCTACCAATTATTCTCAATTTTTCGTTCACAGTCTTGTGAAACCTTTCTATATCAGATACGCCATTTTTGCTGGTTGTAACGGAAATATTCACGCCTTCAGAGGTTAACCAGCTATGCAAAGCTGCACACATAAAAGCTGAATCTTTGTCTGCTTTGATTTCCTGAGGCTTTCCCATATCATTGAAAATCTTCATTATGGCTCTTTTGGCTTCCAGCCAATCTCTACTTTTTACCTCAACTAGTGATGCAAATTTCGAATAGACATCAATACATGATAGGAAGATCTGGTTTCCCGTAAGATAAAAATCTATTACGTATTTTTCTCTTGCGTTTAATATTTCCGGGGTTGTTTCGAAAGTCGATTTTGTATCTCGGTGTTCTGTTTTTGCCAGATTACAGATTTCACATTCATTGATGATGTTCTGAATGAGCTTCTGACTGTCCGGGTAATAGTATTCTTCTTTGAACCAATTAATGGTTTTTTCTATACCAGGATGTAATACTTCCTTATGATTCTTTAGAATTAGATCTTTGAATTCTGCATAGGTTAGTATATCAATTAGCTTCTTAGTACATCTTAATAATTTCGTAAAATTGTTGGGGCTTATGATTTCGGTAATGCCCTCTGGAAAATCAAGAAATCCTCATCATTAGGGAAATATATGGCACTTTTCTTAGTACTCACATATTCTTTAATGAGTGTTTTGGCAAGTTCGACTGTCATTTCTTTATAGATTATTTTAATCTGTAACTTCTGAAAGAAATGTTTTACTTCTGTCGTATCGCTGTCTCCTTTTTGTACTTATATTTGGCTAGAAAAGAAATTCAGGGGTCTTTCCGTGATGGATATATAATTTAAGTTATCTTCAGTGGCACTGTGAATGGTTGCATCTGCACTGTTTGCAATTTCGCCAACCATTACTTCCTCAATTTTTGTGCGGGAAAGCGCATCCGCTACATAATTCTCCTTGCCTAGAAGATATTTGATTTTATAATCAAATTCATTCAATTTTATTTTCCATCTTTGTAGTTTCATATTTGGCTCTTTGATGTTATTAAGCCATACTAATGTTTTATGGTCACTTAAAATTTCAAATGGCCTCCGAATAGGTATGACCTGAAATATTTCGTAGCCCAAACTATAGCTAGTAATTCTTTTTCAATGGTAGCATAGTTTATTTCATGTTCATTCAGCGTGCTGCTGGCATAACATACAGGCTTTTGATTTTGTGATAATACAGCACCAATGGCTATGTTACTCGCGTCAGTTGTTAAATAAAAAAGCTTTGAAAAGTCAGGATAAATTAAAATCGGATCTGAGGTTATCAAAACCTTTAACCTTTCAAATGCTACGACATAGTCTTTGCATTTGGTATTAATTACAGCGCCTTTCTTTAGCTCAAGGGTCATAGGTTCCACTACCTTGGCAAAGTTAGGAATAAACTTGCGATAGAACCCACATAATCCCAAAAATGATTTTATTTGCTTAGGCGTCTTCGGTAATGGGAAATTCGTAATTGCGTTTGTTTTGTTTGGGTTAGGTTTTATGCCATTCGTTGTTACTATGTGACCTAGGAATTCAGTCTCTTTCTTCATGAATTCACATTTGTCCAACTGAAGTTTCAAATTAGCACCTCTTAACTTTTCAAAAACTTTCTTCAGAGATAAGATATGTTCCTCCAATGAAGTGGAGTAAATAATTATATCATCTAAATACACCAAACAATCTTTGATTGTTCATGCATCTCTGAAAAGTTGCTGGGGCGTTTTTCAATCCAAAAGGCATACGCGTATATTCGTAATGCCCATGCTTAGTTGAGAAAGCAGTTTTCGCTATCGAGTTTTCGTCCATTTGGATTTGATGAAAGCCCTTAGCTAGGTCAATGGTCGTAAAATATTGGCATCTTCCCAATTTATCCAGTATTTCATCCATTCTTGGAATGGGGAATTTGTCGTTAACTGTTACCTCATTGAGATTTCTATAGTCGACTACCAACCTAAACTTTTTCTTCCCAGAGGCGTCTGCCTTCTTGGGGACCACCCAGATAGGAGAACAATAAGGGGACTTTGATTTTCGTATAATCCCTTGTTCTATCATTTCTTTGATTTGTTTGTTGACTTCCTCGTCAACACTTTGGGGGTACTTATAGGGTTTACGGTATACCGGGTCCTCATGCTGAGTCTGGATGACATGTTTAATGGTACTTGTGAAAGTCAAATCTTCACCTTCTTTGTACTGAATGTCTCTATAGTCATATAGGACCTTCTTTAAACATTCGACCTCTTCAACATTTAGATGTTCCAGTCTATATTCATTACATTCGCGTAACTCATTATTGATTGCGAAGTTGACTATTTCGTTGTCAACGGACATGGGATTGAGATGTGTCGCATCATCATCCATTGTGTCACTAACAACTTCTGAAGTGAGGCATTTTTTGGATGCGGTCTCCTTCTTTTGTTGTTTAGGTTTTGTTTTAAGCTCTGGTTTAAGGCACTTAGGTGCGGTCTTAACCTTCTGCTTTTTTGAATTGATTTCCTCCACTGGAGCAGAATCAATTTTTGGTTTTGGGTCGAGGCATTCTGATGCGGTCTCGCCCGTATTTTCTTCATATATAAGCTTAAAGATCCTTGAGCTTAGAGTAACGGTCTCTTTGTCATAGTCGATCTTAGCCTTCGTATCTTCTAGATACCCTCGACCGAACAGGAAATCATAGTTATCGGAAAATTTGTGGATATAGAATTTTTGAACTGATGGGCATACTGACGTGGGCTTCATAATTATACTTCTCTTTAACTTTATTGCCCCGTTTATAGTGTATACTGTCAGGTTCTCTTCTTCTTCTTCTAAACCTTCAAAATTTCCCCGTATGAGATTGATGGATGAGCCTGTGTCGATCATTCCTTTGTAAAATTTGTTATAGTAGTTCATTCGGACATAGGGACAGGTTCGTCCTCTAGTGTCGCTTGAGTGTCCGAGGCAACTTGATGAAAATGTACGTCCATCCTACTCTGTCCACTCTGACTCTCTCTTTGTCTCTTTACTGTGTATTTTGTATTTACATTCAGTTGGTTCTTGTTTAATAATTCCCTTTATACACTTGTCAAGAATTATTTCTTCTGTATCTTTTCGATACACCTGATTGTTAAATACATAAAACTTTTCGGAAACTTGCTCGGTAAGAATATTGTTGTTTTCATCTGGATATGGAATTATTTGAATTAATGGAGCTTTGGTAACTTTACTAGGAACGTGAGAAATAATCAAAATTTCTTTTGTGTCTGTCCTAAACCATGTTGAAGTTTTTATTTTTAGAATCTTTTCCGAATTTATTTCTTTTAAATAATCATGTTTCAATAACTTTGGATTGAAGATCCCTAATCTGGTTAATTGCATTCCCAATTCAATATCTTCTATGTATTCAGTGAATTGTTGTAGATTAAAAATTAGTATGGAAATTTGCTGATCTATTTCTTTCTTCGCCTCGAGTTTATTAATAACGTTAATCCCGCTACTAATTACATCTATGATCATGTCTAAGTCGTGTTTCTGTATTGAATTATCTGACAAGTCATTAATTTTCTCTTCTAACTCATATTTATCGTTCTGATCTAGGGTTCCAAATAAATATTTGTATACCGATCCCACTACATTTACCAGACCTCTTTTCCTTCGTTTAATGATTCTCAGACCATTAATTTCTCGTCTTAGTTTTTCTACTACTTGAGGTACATGGGAGAAATTCTTTGCTTCGTTTAACAGGTCTTCGAACATTAGCATTGTCTGTGTCGTGTTTATGATCAGAGAGTGATATTCATAATTCGTTGGTATGTCCATTGTTCCGGTTTGAAACATTAAATAACCGTTTTTCGCATTAAGGGGATTTACTTCGATGTTACCGCCTTTAACCGTAGTGATAAGGGTAAACATGCAAATAAACATTATCAATAGCATGTTGCGTCCTTCACGTTTCCTCGGTTGCTCTGGAATTATCGTATTTACTTTTATTAATCTTTTTTTGTTTCTTAAATTTTGATTTATAGTGCACGATCTTCCTGCCACGGTTAGTTTCTTCAAAGTGTTTATCATCCACCTGTTCAATCCTTCCTGTTTTCTTAAACGGATTGATGCTTTTTACAAGCGGAGCTTGACGATATTTGGTATCTATTTCAAAATCGTGTGTCTTTTTATTCAGCTGTTCGATTTTATCGATTTTGTTTTGCTGTACATTAAAGTCGGGGTTACCTGCATATAGAAAAATATCTGCTGGAGTTCTCTTAGTAGTGTTATGTTTGGTTTTGTGATTATAGACATATAAGATTATTTCAAATCTTGTACATCTATCTTCTATGTTCCGTTCGCTACCAATTATTCTCAATTTTTCGTTCACAGTCTTGTGAAACCTTTCTATATCAGATACGCCATTTTTGCTGGTTGTAACGGAAATATTCACGCCTTCAGAGGTTAACCAGCTATGCAAAGCTGCACACATAAAAGCTGAATCTTTGTCTGCTTTGATTTCCTGAGGCTTTCCCATATCATTGAAAATCTTCATTATGGCTCTTTTGGCTTCCAGCCAATCTCTACTTTTTACCTCAACTAGTGATGCAAATTTCGAATAGACATCAATACATGATAGGAAGATCTGGTTTCCCGTAAGATAAAAATCTATTACGTATTTTTCTCTTGCGTTTAATATTTCCGGGGTTGTTTCGAAAGTCGATTTTGTATCTCGGTGTTCTGTTTTTGCCAGATTACAGATTTCACATTCATTGATGATGTTCTGAATGAGCTTCTGACTGTCCGGGTAATAGTATTCTTCTTTGAACCAATTAATGGTTTTTTCTATACCAGGATGTAATACTTCCTTATGATTCTTTAGAATTAGATCTTTGAATTCTGCATAGGTTAGTATATCAATTAGATTCTTAGTACATCTTAATAATTTCGTAAAATTGTTGGGGCTTATGATTTCGGTAAATGCCCTCTGGAAAATCAAGAAATCCTCATCATTAGGGAAATATATGGCACTTTTCTTAGTACTCACATATTCTTTAATGAGTGTTTTGGCAAGTTCGACTGTCATTTCTTTATAGATTATTTTAATCTGTAACTTCTGAAAGAAATGTTTTACTTCTGTCGTATCGCTGTCTCCTTTTTGTACTTATATTTGGCTAGAAAAGAAATTCAGGGGTCTTTCCGTGATGGATATATAATTTAAGTTATCTTCAGTGGCACTGTGAATGGTTGCATCTGCACTGTTTGCAATTTCGCCAACCATTACTTCCTCAATTTTTGTGCGGGAAAGCGCATCCGCTACATAATTCTCCTTGCCTGGAAGATATTTGATTTTATAATCAAATTCATTCAATTTTATTTTCCATCTTTGTAGTTTCATATTTGGCTCTTTGATGTTATTAAGCCATACTAATGTTTTATGGTCACTTAAAATTTCAAATGGCCTCCGAATAGGTATGACCTGAAATATTTCGTAGCCCAAACTATAGCTAGTAATTCTTTTTCAATGGTAGCATAGTTTATTTCATGTTCATTCAGCGTGCTGCTGGCATAACATACAGGCTTTTGATTTTGTGATAATACAGCACCAATGGCTATGTTACTCGCGTCAGTTGTTAAATAAAAAAGCTTTGAAAAGTCAGGATAAATTAAAATCGGATCTGAGGTTATCAAAACCTTTAACCTTTCAAATGCTTCGACATAGTCTTTGCATTTGGTATTAATTACAGCGCCTTTCTTTAGCTTAAGGGTCATAGGTTCCACTACCTTGGCAAAGTTAGGAATAAACTTGCGATAGAACCCACATAATCCCAAAAATGATTTTATTTGCTTAGGCGTCTTCGGTAATGGGAAATTCGTAATTGCGTTTGTTTTGTTTGGGTTAGGTTTTATGCCATTCGTTGTTACTATGTGACCTAGGAATTCAGTCTCTTTCTTCATGAATTCACATTTGTCCAACTGAAGTTTCAAATTAGCACCTCTTAACTTTTCAAAAACTTTCTTCAGAGATAAGATATGTTCCTCCAATGAAGTGGAGTAAATAATTATATCATCTAAATACACCAAACAATCTTTGATTGTTCATGCATCTCTGAAAAGTTGCTGGGGCGTTTTTCAATCCAAAAGGCATACGCGTATATTCGTAATGCCCATGCTTAGTTGAGAAAGCAGTTTTCGCTATCGAGTTTTCGTCCATTTGGATTTGATGAAAGCCCTTAGCTAGGTCAATGGTCGTAAAATATTGGCATCTTCCCAATTTATCCAGTATTTCATCCATTCTTGGAATGAGGAATTTGTCGTTAACTGTTACCTCATTGAGATTTCTATAGTCGACTACCAACCTAAACTTTTTCTTCCCAGAGGCGTCTGCCTTCTTGGGGACCACCCAGATAGGAGAACAATAAGGGGACTTTGATTTTCGTATAATCCCTTGTTCTATCATTTCTTTGATTTGTTTGTTGACTTCCTCGTCAACACTTTGGGGGTACTTATAGGGTTTACGGTATAACGGGTCCTCATGCTGAGTCTGGATGACATGTTTAATGGTACTTGTGAAAGTCAAATCTTCACCTTCTTTGTACTGAATGTCTCTATAGTCATATAGGACCTTCTTTAAACATTCGACCTCTTCAACATTTAGATGTTCCAGTCTATATTCATTACATTCGCGTAACTCATTATTGATTGCGAAGTTGACTATTTCGTTGTCAACGGACATGGGATTGAGATGTGTCGCATCATCATCCATTGTGTCACTAACAACTTCTGAAGTGAGGCATTTTTTGGATGCGGTCTCCTTCTTTTGTTGTTTAGGTTTTGTTTTAAGCTCTGGTTTAAGGCACTTAGGTGCGGTCTTAACCTTCTGCTTTTTTGAATTGATTTCCTCCACTGGAGCAGAATCAATTTTTGGTTTTGGGTCGAGGCATTCTGATGCGGTCTCGCCCGTATTTTCTTCATATATAAGCTTAAAGATCCTTGAGCTTAGAGTAACGGTCTCTTTGTCATAGTCGATCTTAGCCTTCGTATCTTCTAGATACCCTCGACCGAACAGGAAATCATAGTTATCGGAAAATTTGTGGATATAGAATTTTTGAACTGATGGGCATACTGACGTGGGCTTCATAATTATACTTCTCTTTAACTTTATTGCCCCGTTTATAGTGTATACTGTCAGGTTCTCTTCTTCTTCTTCTAAACCTTCAAAATTTTCCCGTATGAGATTGATGGATGAGCCTGTGTCGATCATTCCTTTGTAAAATTTGTTATAGTAGTTCATTCGGACATAGGGACAGGTTCGTCCTCTAGTGTCGCTTGAGTGTCCGAGGCAACTTGATGAAAATGTACGTCCATCCTACTCTGTCCACTCTGACTCTCTCTTTGTCTCTTTACTGGTCTGTTGTTATTTGTGTTATTTGATGTTGAGGGCTGATGATTAAGGGGATTATTCCATCTACCCTGATTTAGATCATGTTGGAATTGCCTGCCTTGATTTAAATTTTGTTGATATGAGGTTTGATGATTAGGGGAATTATTCCATCTACCCTGGTTTGGATTTTGTTGAAATGGATAATGCGTTCCCCTCTGACTACCAGGAACCCTATACAAATTTTGATTATGGTTGTTATTAGTTTGGTTCAAATTATGAGATGGTGTGTTAGAATTTTGGTTCACTGGAGGGTAGTAAGTAGCATAATTATGCTGCCTATTATTATAGTATCTCTGATTATTTCTCTGGCTATTGTTATTACCCCTATTCCTTCTATTCTGTCTGTCTGTTCTACCAAAATTTTGTTCTTCCGAATTACCCTGGTAAATACCAAGCTCCATTGTAGCTTGTTTTAAGTCTCAACAGTATCAATGTTCTTTTTGATAACGATATGTATAGTCTTTCCGGCAATCTATCATCAATTACTGATTTCATTGTTGTGTATAATATTTCTGTATAGGTAGTTTTCAGTGCAGGGTTAGCTTCGAGTTCTAACTTATCAGATAAATTTCTAAATTGTGCTCCAAGATTATCAATAAATTTACTTAAGTTACCGGGATACTGCGTCTCCTCCATGTTCTTCACCAATTTCGAATACGGCCTAAGGTCCTTGAATCTTGCGGATAGTACCGTCTTCATCTCCATCCATGTTGTTGCTTTAGCCCGCATTACGGCTTCCAATGCCGAGTCCACCAGTACAGTACAGTAAATAATCATGTTTCAATAACTTTGGATTGAAGATCCCTAATCTGGTTAATTGCATTCCCAATTCAATATCTTCTATGTATTCAGTGAATTGTTGTAGATTAAAAATTAGTATGGAAATTTGCTGATCTATTTCTTTCTTCGCCTCGAGTTTATTAATAACGTTAATCCCGCTACTAATTACATCTATGATCATGTCTAAGTCGTGTTTCTGTATTGAATTATCTGACAAGTCATTAATTTTCTCTTCTAACTCATATTTATCGTTCTGATCTAGGGTTCCAAATAAATATTTGTATACCGATCCCACTACATTTACCAGACCTCTTTTCCTTCGTTTAATGATTCTCAGACCTTTAATTTCTCGTCTTAGTTTTTCTACTAAGTATCGTACTTGAGGTACATGGGAGAAATTCTTTGCTTCGTTTAACAGGTCTTCGAACATTAGCATTGTCTGTGTCGTGTTTATGATCAGAGAGTGATATTCATAATTCGTTGGTATGTCCATTGTTCCGGTTTGAAACATTAAATAACCGTTTTTCGCATTAAGGGGATTTACTTCGATGTTACCGCCTTTAACCGTAGTGATAAGGGTAAACATGCAAATAAACATTATCAATAGCATGTTGCGTCCTTCACGTTTCCTCGGTTGCTCTGGAATTATCGTATTTACTTTTATTAATCTTTTTTTGTTTCTTAAATTTTGATTTATAGTGCACGATCTTCCTGCCACGGTTAGTTTCTTCAAAGTGTTTATCATCCACCTGTTCAATCCTTCCTGTTTTCTTAAACGGATTGATGCTTTTTACAAGCGGAGCTTGACGATATTTGGTATCTATTTCAAAATCGTGTCTCTTTTTATTCAGCTGTTCGATTTTATCGATTTTGTTTTGCTGTACATTAAAGTCGGGGTTACCTGCATATAGAAAAATATCTGCTGGAGTTCTCTTAGTAGTGTTATGTTTGGTTTTGTGATTATAGACATATAAGATTATTTCAAATCTTGTACATCTATCTTCTATGTTGGCCGTCAGCCAGCGGGCGGACAGGGGGACTAACGGGTGAGAAATCACCTGCCGTAACTGTCCGCACCGTTGGAAGTGCGACTATACTCTCCCCGTGAGGGCGGCTGGAAGCAGGTCCCAGTACGGTCATGTCTCTGCTGAGGATGCTGACGAATGGTAGTCGGGCGGGGAGAAGAAAACTCCTGCCCAAAAAATTACCCCAATCCAAGGTGGAACAGCATATGCCGAGGGATGCGTGTCCGGGGGGTGCTTGGACTCTAGTATGCGAACTCTGGTGGACCGGCCGACCCATCAGTTTAAACTAGGCTTACCACGGTATGCGGGCTCTACCGTGGCGGACCATCCCCATCCCAGCATACTCGTGGGAACAAAAATGAACTTATCTAAACAAAACAACAAAAATGTAGGTGACCGTCAAAACTCAAAGGCGGCAGGGGAAACCCCCCTCAATAACAACTCGAAGACGCTTAGCGATCGAGTGCCCAAGAAGGAAGAGGTGAGCTCCTCGGAGCGCCTCGATCCGAAAGCCGGTGCCACTGGGAAGGGTGAGCCAATGGGACCGCCGAGCGGCGTGATCGGGGGCAAGCCCCTCGACGTGACCGCGGGTGGCTCCAGAGGCGAATCCAACCCAGGAAGCTCGGCTCAGCAGCAGCTCCTTTCGCGTGCCAACAAGGCCATGGAGGCGGACCCGGAACAAGCGGGTCTCATCAATTGGGCGAAAGGCATACTGCCGGACTTCCAGCCTGTCAAGGCGGGAAGAGCAGCTGCCCCCAACGCCCAACAGACCAGCACAGACGCGGGCAGGAGCGCCGCCAAACGCCAGCGGTCTACGGAGGTGCAGCCACCGCAGCCGAAGCGTTCTAGGGTGCAGCCCCAGCGGTCCTTCGCCGAGGTTACCAAAGGCAAGATCCTGATTGGAGTGGTGGACGAGGGCTCCATTGACGGACAGATCCCGAGGGACAATCCAACGCCACTGGATTGTTGGGGAACTGCACAATAAGTTCGTGGAGGAGCTGCTGGCGTCGGGTGGTGCACTGCCCCGTTGTGAGGATGCAGGTTGGCATCAAGGAGGCGTGAAGGTGATCGCATGCGAAGACGCGGAGTCGGTCACCTTCTACAAGAGAGCGATCGCGGGATTGGGTGAAGTGTACCCAGGCGCGAAGCTCGTAGCGGTAGACTGGGACAAGATCCCCAGCAAGCCCAGAGCCAGAGCATGGCTGTCCCACAAGCCGGCGGAACCGGCTAAGATACTCAAGCTGCTGCAGTTGAGTAATCCCGACTTCCCCTCCTCCGACTGGCGAGTAGCCAAGGTCGAGGAGGCCGTTGGTCCGAGGCGCCAGGTTGTCCTGACTCTCAATGAGGGGACAGCTGAGGTGCTGACGAAGAACGGGGGTTACTTCGGTACGGCTTTGAGAGAGTGGCCGTGCGCGTCTACAAGGCCGACGCCAAGTCGGGCCTAAAGAAAGAGGACCCTGACCTGGAGGGTCCTCATATCGAGGAGGCGCCAGGATTGTCCGATGAAGAGGACATTCTGGAAGGCTACGTCTCCGATGGAAGCGAACTGGCGAGGGGCCTTCGCGAAGTTGGGATGTCCGAGGAGGAGGACGGGCTGGACGAGCCGACCTCGGACGCCGACATTACTGTGGTGGATGTCAAGAAGCAGAATGTCTCTGACATTCCTGCAGATAAACCTCCACCACAGTAAGGCAGCTTCCGCTGCTCTACTCGACCACCTGGCGGAAGGTGGCACCGACGCTGTCCTCATACAGGAGCCCTGGATCTGTGGCGACAGAATAATGGGGCTGAGGGCAGCTGGCTATAGGCTGTACGCGGCCACTACAACAGGTAAAACGCGAGCCTGCATACTCGCTAAGAAGGACGTAACCCTTTTTATGCTTCCTATTTTCAGCAATGAAGACTTCCTAACAGCATGTCTAGAGGGACCAAATGGATCCCTCCGGATATGCTCCGCATACCTGGGGCATGATCAGGACCCCATCCCCCCCAACCCTGAGGCAAGTCACCGAGGACAGCAAAAAGCTGGGCGTGGACTTGATCATCGGGTGCGACGCCAATGCCCATCACCATCAGTGGGGCAGCACTGACACCAACGACAGGGGTGAGTCTCTTTTTGATTTTATCCTTGCATCCAATCTACTGGTGGGAAACTCGGGGAACGAACCCACCTTCATCATCAAAAACCGCAGGGAGGTACTAGATATCACCCTTCACTCTGAATCTCTTAGGGATACTTTAAAGTCGTGGAGGGTGCTGGAGAAACACTCCTTCTCCGACCACAGGTACATCCAATTCACGCTGGGCTTCGATAGATTCAACCCGGTCACTTTTCGGAACCCCCGAAGGACTGACTGGGTGAAATATAGATCCCAGCTGAATAAGATCCTAAAACCCCCTCCAACCCCAACCAACCTGGACTACAGTCCAGAGGGGCTGGAGTGCCTTGTTAAAACCTTTACCGATGCTTGTAGCACGGCTCTGGAGAGGTCCTGTCCCCGTAGTAGGAATGGGGGAAGACTGGGAAGAAGCCACCGTGGTGGTGCAAAGAATTAGGTAGCCTCAAGAAGACCACGAGGCAGTCCTTCAACCAAGCCAAGAGCGACAATACGGACGCATCGTGGCGCTTATACAAAACAAATTTGGCCCTATATAACAGGGAATTAAGAAAGGCCAAAAGAAGGGCCTGGTCCGACTTTTGCTCAGGAATCCAGGACTACTCAGAGGCGTCTAGGCTGCGGAAGGTCCTATCGACGACGACCACCAACCCGGGCTTTGTCAAGCGTCCGGATGACAGCTGGACGACCTCTAGTGAGGAAACTCTCGGAGTTCTCCTGGATGCTCACTTTCCTGCTAGCTCGTCTCAGAGCAGTCCGCCTAACCCCCCGACACGGCGGGGTCCGTCCGAAATGGACTACCTTCTTAGTGATAGGAACATCAAATGGGCAATAAACAGTTTCAGCCCATATAAATCCCCAGGGGTGGATGGCATCATTCCTGCACAGCTTAGCTACGCAGCCGATCTATCCACTTCCTGGCTTCGACTGATCTTCTCGATCATTCTCGACACAGGGTCATCCCGAGTGAATGGCTCCGCTCAAAAGTCGTCTTCATCCCCAAGGCAGGCAAGCCATCGCATTGCACGCCGAAGGACTACAGACCGATTAGTCTCTCCTCGTTTCTACTCAAGACGTTGGAGAGACTCATTGGTCTGCATCTTAGAACTAACATTCCCCAATCATCCCTATCTGGATGCCAACATGCGTACAGGAGAGGCAGATCGACAGAGACAGCACTCCATTCGCTTACCACTTTAATAGAAAAATCGCTCCACGAAAAGGAGTTCACACTTGTCGCCTTCCTAGATATCGAGGGCGCTTTCAACAACATCCTTCCAGGCTCAATCACGACGGCACTGACTAAGCTGGGGATTGATCAACACACAGTGGGTCTCATTGACCGGATACTGCGCAGCAGAACGGTTGAGGCAACACTGGGGGGATCAACCATCTCCAGACAAGTCAACAGAGGCACACCCCAAGGCGGAGTCCTCTCCCTCTCCTATGGAATGTGGCGGTCAACGAGCTGCTACAGGGCATAGAGGAGGGTGGCTGTCGAGTTGCGGCCTATGCGGACGATGTTGCCTTGGCGTTCACGGGAAAATTCCCGCAAACCCTTTGCGATAGGATGAGCAACAGCCTTCGGTATCTGGCGGATTGGACTGCCAGATGCGGACTGGGTGTAAACCCAGCGAAGACTGAACTAGTCCTTTTTACCAGGAAATACAAAATCCCCAACATGGTACCCCCCAAGCTCTGCGGGGTGCCCCTACCCCTTAAATATCAGGCCAAGTATCTTGGTCTCATCTTAGACAGGAAACTCGATTGGTCCCTTAACACGGACGAAAGGGCCAAAAAGGCCACAATCGCGCTCTATACCTGCCGTAAGGCTATCGGGCTAAAATGGGGAATGACCCCAAAAATAGTCCGTTGGCTGTACACGGCCATTATCCGCCCGATACTCCTTTATGGAGTGGCAATCTGGTGGCCAGCTCTAAAGCGGTCCACCTGCCTGGGCAAGCTTAAGAAAATCCAACGCATGGCTGAGATCTGTATGACAGGCGGCCTGCGCACGACTCCTGGAGACGCCTTGGACGTTCTCCTGGACATCCTCCCAATTGAAATAATGGGAGAGATGACCGCGGCACTCTCAGCACTAAGGCTGAATGGCGCGGGTTTGTGGGAGAAGGACGAGTTTCGGACACACGAATCTCGACTCTGCATCACACCTTATTGAGGGGAACACTGACTACTGTGTCCCCGCGGAACACCCAATCACACCCTTCCAAGTTTCCATTCCCGATAGAACGGAATGGAATCAAGGACCACCTGGACCACTAGGGTCCCTTCACATTTATACGGATGGCTCTAAATTGGACGGCCGGGTGGGAGGAGGTATATTCTCTGAACACCTGGGATTAAGCGTCTCTTTTAGACTACCCGACCACTGTAGCGTCTTTCAGGCGGAAGTTTACGCCATCAAAGAGGCCCTTCATCAGCTCCCCTCAATTGGGGCTGGCGCCTCTATTTGCATATTTGCCCTGAAGTCACTTGAAGCTATCTCTTCAAACTCGAAGACCATCAACGACTGCCGCAAATCTCTTCACGAGATGGCGGAGCAGTACGACCTCCACCTCATCTGGGTCCCAGGACATAGGGACATCGAGGGAAACTGCGCTGCCGATGAGCTGGCCCGGCAGGGTACAACCTCCCCTCTCCAACCGGAGAGGGAGTTAGTTGACATGCCCTTGGCCACTCGCAGACTACTGTGCAAGGAGCACTTCCACCTTCTCGCGGACAGGAAATGGGAAAACCTAACCTCCTGCCGCCATGCTAGAATGATCTGGCCACGCCGATCAGCAAAACGCTCCAAGGAGCTACTGTCACTAAGCAGGGAAAGCTGCGCCCTTGCCATTAGGGCTCTTACTGGTCACTGGCTGCTTGGAACGCACGCGTCCAG
Source organism: Drosophila aff. chauvacae BK-2020 (assembly GCA_018903765.1). Lineage (NCBI taxonomy): Eukaryota > Metazoa > Arthropoda > Insecta > Diptera > Drosophilidae > Drosophila > Drosophila aff. chauvacae BK-2020. The sequence goes on from JAEIGO010000085.1 coordinate 314,565, forward strand.
GTTGCGGGTGCACCACAACGACTTCTGCAGAAGCTGTAGAGATGAGGAGGAGGAGGAGACCGTTCTTCACCTCCTCTGTCATTGCCCGGCACTAAGCAGACGAAGACTGCAGTACCTGGGCTTCTTCACCCTTTTAGATCTCGCCGATCTAAGCGGAACATCACCGAGGCAGATAACCCGGTTCATCCAAGGATCGGGTTGGGCCTCTCTCACGTAGGTCATTGGCCCATGAGCTCCTGCAGCGGACGGGGGATCTAGCCTATGCGGCATCACAAGGAGCCTCCTTAGGCTCAAGTGGACGGCCCGGCTCTATGCCGGGCTAGTCACCGCCCTAACCTAACCTAACCATCTTCTATGTTCCGTTCGCTACCAATTATTCTCAATTTTTCGTTCACAGTCTTGTGAAACCTTTCTATATCAGATACGCCATTTTTGCTGGTTGTAACGGAAATATTCACGCCTTCAGAGGTTAACCAGCTATGCAAAGCTGCACACATAAAAGCTGAATCTTTGTCTGCTTTGATTTCCTGAGGCTTTCCCATATCATTGAAAATCTTCATTATGGCTCTTTTGGCTTCCAGCCAATCTCTACTTTTTACCTCAACTAGTGATGCAAATTTCGAATAGACATCAATACATGATAGGAATTATTTTTCTCTTGCGTTTAATATTTCCAGAGTTGTTTCGAAAGTCAATTTTGTATCTCGGTGTTCTGTTTTTGCCAGACTACAGATTTCACATTCATTGATGATGTTCTGAATGAGCTTCTGACTGTCCGGGTAATAGTATTCTTCTTTGAACCAATTAATGGTTTTTTCTATACCAGGATGTAATACTTCCTTATGATTCTTTAGAATTAGATCTTTGAATTCTGCATAGGTTAGTATATCAATTAGCTTCTTAGTACATCTTAATAATTTCGTAAAATTGTTGGGGCTTATGATTTCGGTAAATGCCCTCTGGAAAATCAAGAAATCCTCATCATTAGGGAAATATATGGCACTTTTCTTAGTACTCACATATTCTTTAATGTGTTTTGGCAAGTTCGACTGTCATTTCTTTATAGATTATTTTAATCTGTAACTTCTGAAAGAAATGTTTTACTTCTGTCGTATCGCTGTCTCCTTTTTCTACTTCTATTTGGCTAGAAAAGAAATTCAGGGGTCTTTCCGTGATGGATATATAATTTAAGTTATCTTCAGTGGCACTGTGAATGGTTGCATCTGCACTGTTTGCAATTTCACCAACCATTACTTCCTCAATTTTTGTGCGGGAAAGCGCATCCGCTACATTATTCTCCTTGCCTAGAAGATATTTGATTTTATAATCAAATTCATTCAATTTTATTTTCCATCTTAGTAGTTTCATGTTTGGCTCTTTGATGTTATTAAGCCATACTAATGTTTTATGGTCACTTAAAATTTCAAATGGCCTCCGAATAGGTATGACCTGAAATATTTCGTAGCCCAAACTATAGCTAGTAATTCTTTTTCAATGGTAGCATAGTTTATTTCATGTTCATTCAGCGTGCTGCTGGCATAACATACAGGCTTTTGATTTTGTGATAATACAGCACCAATGGCTAGTCAGGATAAATTAAAATCGGATCTGAGGTTATCAAAACCTTTAACCTTTAAAATGCTTCGACATAGTCTTTGCATTTGGTATTAATTACAGCGCCTTTCTTTAGCTTAAGGGTCATAGGTTCCACTACCTTGGCAAAGTTAGGAATAAACTTGCGATAAAACCCACATAATCCAAAAAATGATTTTATTTGCTTAGGCGTCTTCGGTAATGGGAAATTCGTAATTGCGTTTGTTTTGTTTGGGTTAGGTTTTATGCCATTCGTTGTTACTATGTGACCTAGGAATTCAGTCTCTTTCTTCATGAATTCACATTTGTCCAACTGAAGTTTCAAATTAGCACCTCTTAACTTTTCAAAAACTTTCTTCAGAGATAAGATATGTTCCTCCAATGAAGTGGAGTAGATAATTATATCATCTAAATACACCAAACAATCTTTGTAGATCAAGTCTTCCAACATATTGTTCATACATCTCTGAAAAGTTGCTGGGGCGTTTTTCAATCCAAAAGGCATACGCGTATATTCGTAATGCCCATGCTTAGTTGAGAAAGCAGTTTTCGCTATCGAGTTTTCATCCATTTGGATTTGATGAAAGCCCTTAGCTAGGTCAATGGTCGTAAAATATTGGCATCTTCCCAATTTATCCAATATTTCATCCATTCTTGGAATGGGGAATTTGTCGTTAACTGTTACCTCATTGAGATTTCTATAGTCGACTACCAACCTAAACTTTTTCTTCCCAGAGGCGTCTGCCTTCTTGGGGACCACCCAGATAGGAGAACAATAAGGGGACTTTGATTTTCGTATAATCCCTTGTTCTATCATTTCTTTGATTTGTTTGTTGACTTCCTCGTCAACACTTTGGGGGTACTTATAGGGTTTACGGTATACCAGGTCCTCATGCTGAGTCTGGATGACATGTTTAATGGTACTTGTGAAAGTCAAATCTTCACCTTCTTTGTACTGAATGTCTCTATAGTCATATAGGACCTTCTTTAAACATTCGACCTCTTCAACATTTAGATGTTCCAGTCTATATTCATTACATTCGCGTAACTCATTATTGATTGCGAAGTTGACTATTTCGTTGTCAACGGACATGGGATTGAGATGTGTCGCATCATCATCCATTGTGTCACTAACAACTTCTGAAGTGAGGCATTTTTTGGATGCGGTCTCCTTCTTTTGTTGTTTAGGTTTTGTTTTAAGCTCTGGTTTAAGGCACTTAGGTGCGGTCTTAACCTTCTGCTTTTTTTGAATTGATTTCCTCCACTGGAGCAGAATCAATTTTTGGTTTTGGGTCGAGGCATTCTGATGCGGTCTCGCCCTTATTTTCTTCATATATAAGCTTAAAGATCCTTGAGCTTAGAGTAACGGTCTCTTTGTCATAGTCGATCTTAGCCTTCGTATCTTCTAGATACCCTCGACCGAACAGGAAATCATAGTTATCGGAAAATTTGTGGATATAGAATTTTTTGAACTGATGGGCATACTGACGTGGGCTTCATAATTATACTTCTCTTTAACTTTATTGCCCCGTTTATAGTGTATACTGTCAGGTTCTCTTCTTCTTCTTCTAAACCTTCAAAATTTTCCCGTATGAGATTGATGGATGAGCCTGTGTCGATCATTCCTTTGTAAAATTTGTTATAGTAGTTCATTCGGACATAGGGACAGGTTCGTCCTCTAGTGTCGCTTGAGTGTCCGAGGCAACTTGATGAAAATGTACGTCCATCCTACTCTGTCCACTCTGACTCTCTCTTTGTCTCTTTACTGGTCTGTTGTTATTTGTGTTATTTGATGTTGAGGGCTGATGATTAAGGGGATTATTCCATCTACCCTGATTTAGATCATGTTGGAATTGCCTACCTTGATTTAAATTTTGTTGATATGAGGTTTGATGATTAGGGGAATTATTCCATCTACCCTGGTTTGGATTTTGTTGAAATGGATAATGCGTTCCCCTCTGACTACCAGGAACCCTATACAAATTTTGATTATGGTTGTTATTAGTTTGGTTCAAATTATGAGATGGTGTGTTAGAATTTTGGTTCACTGGAGGGTAGTAAGTAGCATAATTATGCTGCCTATTATTATAGTATCTCTGATTATTTCTCTGGCTATTGTTATTACCCCTATTCCTTCTATTCTGTCTGTCTGTTCTACCAAAATTTTGTTCTTCCGAATTACCCTGGTAAATACCAAGCTCCATTGTAGCTTGTTTTAAGTCTCAACAGTATCAATGTTCTTTTTGATAACGATATGTATAGTCTTTCCGGCAATCTATCATCAATTACTGATTTCATTGTTGTGTATAATATTTCTGTATAGGTAGTTTTCAGTGCAGGGTTAGCTTCGAGTTCTAACTTATCAGATAAATTTCTAAATTGTGCTCCAAGATTATCAATAAATTTACTTAAGTTACCGGGATACTGCGTCTCCTCCATGTTCTTCCTTGAATCTTGCGGATAGTACCGTCTCATAATATGAGCCTGTCGAGGTTCCTGGGTCGGGTATAAGTTAAGCAGTATATCAACTTGACTGATAAATTCGGATAGTTTCCCAATCTGTCCATCGTAGTAGTTTATTTCTTTTATTTGGGCCAACAATTGGTTCATGTGGCCTTCGGAGATTGGGGGATTTGCCATTGCCATAGTTTTTGTCTTTGTGGCTTTTATTTAATACACGGTGTTGAAAATGTTATAAGTTTTTATAAACTTCGGAATTAAAACTTTGTATTGAAAATTTTTTCCGACCGCACGGGATTTTTCTTTGATTTACAGTTTATTGCTGACCACACGGGATTTTGTATTTTGAATTCTACTTTCACGTAGATTCTTCTGCGGATCACAAACTTTTTTGAATCACTTATTCAATTCGCCGAGTTGTATAGCTTATCCTTTGGTTACTCAGTACCGTACTAAAAAGGACTCTTTTTATTTGTAATCCTACCGACTGCGCCAATTAAATAATTGCAATACTCATAAGTTAAAAAAATATAAATTTTATTTAACTGAATAATTACAATATTTTATATTGAAGAACACCGACCGAATAATTTCAAGTCTCAAACTGAACTTAACTAACTGATCTGAATTGATTGACGTTCAAGCCTCGGTTTCGAGCTTTTGGATATGGACTTTGGACTTAAGGTCCTAAGAGAATTTGGAGAGAGCTTTGGAGTTCTTTGTTCTAATTATCTTTTCTCCTACTCTTGGATTCAAGTGCATTCGCTCTTGGATACAAGTTGCTCTTCGATCTTGTAATCTAAAACTTTTGTTTTCGAGTTTTAGCGAGTCCGAACTTTGAACGTAGAATTGTGACAATCGGATGAGTACTTAGACTTTTATGTTTAGTCTACCAGTGGGTACTGCGTCTGGGGTTCTGATTACATCCTTTGTTCGATCTTGGGGATTTTCCATTTGGCCTTGTGTCTGGGATTTAGGTGACAGTTTATTCTTATCTATTGGTTGGGTACATATAGGGTAGTGTGAGGTATGTTGATTTACAATTGTTAAGTGTAGGGTAGTGTTGGGTAAGTATGTTGTGTATATGCTGTGGTGTTGTGTAATAGTTGATATATACTTAAGTCAAGGGACTTATGGATATGTCACTATATGTACATAAGCCTCGACCGTCTGGTACTGAAGAACTAGTGAGATGGTTCTGAGGTGGGCTAGCTGAAGCCACCGGACGGGTCGCAGGTTGCGGATAGCGCAAGGCCTCCTGTGGAGGTTAGCTGCGAATAGCGACTTGTCGTGAATAAGCAGTCCCGGACAACAGCGGGTACCACACCGTTGTAGTACCGACAAGGCGCTTGTCTGACCGTCTTTAACACATAGTCTTACCTACCCACCCACATCCTATCCCCAACATCTCACAAGGGCAGTGGTGACGTCCTGAGGCAATGGTGCCACTTCACCCCCCTAAGCCAGGGTGTCATGCGTTTCCGTGCCCATTGGCTGGTTTGCAGTCAGGGGTAACCGACTGTATTCGGACAGAGCCTCACCGATTCCTGGCCGCCTCGGTGAGTAAACCTGGCTCCAGCGTGTTAATGGAGGTTATGACACGCTGGTACTACCTTCCCCTACACTCGTGGGACCAACATATGGCAACTATTAATATCAAAAATTAAAAACGCGGGACTTAACCGCAACACAGCTTGCAGAGCGGATAGAGGAGGAGGCTCTGGACGACGGTGGTAAGCTGTCGCCGCGCAGGGCCTTGGCCCCTCACCCAAAGAGTGCTGCAAAGCCGAAGGGCCTGACCCTGACGCAGAGCGCCTCGAAGAGCGTTGCAATGCCGAAGGGCTCGACCCCGACGCAGAGCGCCTCGAAGGCTGCAGAGACTTTCAAGTTTCAAACGGATGGACGGCAGGGGGAGGGGTGCAGTGCCCGGCACTGCCCCGGCGGCTGTCTTGCAGGCGGGCGACGCCAGCAGGAGGGACGCCGCAACACCCTCTTCCGCAAGGTCGAGGCAGCAACCCAGGAAGCAGACTGTCCCAGCGGCAGGGCAGCCTGGGGGAGCCGGAGATCCTCTGAGGCAAGGCCTCAGCGGAGCCGGCCGCAAGTGGTACCTCCGGTACCTCAAGCGGGGCTTCAAGCCGGAGGAGGCCCATAAAAGAGCGCTGGAGCACCGTGCGCCGAACGTGGCTCCAGCGAAGAGAGCTGCGGGTACGAGCGTGTCCACGATAGAGAGAGCCGGCGGCCAGGCCGTTGCGGGGAGGAAGAGGCAGCTTCACCATACGTCGCCGCCCGAACTCCCCAAGAGCATGTCCAAGAAGACAAAGAGCACCGTAGCGCTGGAGGGCTCGAGAACCTCGCAAAGCGCTAAGCGTCCGAGGGCAGCCTCGAATGCCAGTGTCGCCAAGGTCACGATCTTGGCCATACTGGCGCGGGACTACCCGAAGAGGCTGATGGCAAAGGAGGAGTTGTCAGCGGTGGAGCAGGCCCTCGTCGAGGAGATGAGGAAGGGCTGGACCGCAGCCCTCAACTTCAACGGCATCCAGTTCCGTAACGGTTTGCTATTAGTGGACTGCATGGACAGCGATGCCAAGAAGTGGTTGGAGCTGACGGTCCCCAGCATCAGCACCAAGGTGGGTGTGCAGATCCGCACCTGCCTGCAAGAGGACCTACCGGTGACCAACGTAGTCACCTTATACCTGCCACGCACCGCAGGGGAGACGTTGGAGAGGTCTCTTGGACTGCTCAATGAGGAGCCAACCAGCGAAAAGGAGCTATCCGATGATGAGCGGACACCCACCTAGGCCTATCTGACGCTCTCGGAGGGTGAAGAACAGCTCTAAGGATGGGGGTCACCAGCGTGGCACAGATCAACCTGCATCACGCCAGGGCAGCCTCGGCTGTCATCAGCAGGTTGGTCTCCAGGTCTGACCTGGGGCTGGTGCTCATCCAGGAGCCTTGGGTCGTCAGAGGCAGGATCTGCGGCCTAAGTAAAGTGAGTATGCAAACTATCGCAGACGGAAGGGAGGCATCACCGAGAGCTTGTATCTTGGTGCGAAAGGATATTAACTTTCTTTGTCTCTCTCAATTTCTCAACAGAGATCTAGTAGCGGTGATGATCACTAGCGAGCACGGGAGTATAGTGGTGGCGTCGGCATACTTCCCAGAAGACGTGACGGATGCCCCCCCACCAGAGGTTCAGGATCTGGTGCAGCACTGCAGCAGCAAAAGGCTACCCCTACTGCTAGGGTGTGATGCCAATGCGCACAATGTTGCATGGGGCAGCACGGACAACAACGGTAGAGGTGAGTGCTTACTAGATTATCTGTTATCTAGGGATCTTACTGTGTTCAATGTGGGGGCTGAACCCACTTTCATTACTAAAACCAGGGCTGAAGTACTGGATATCACTTTCGGGAATGAGGGGGGCTCACGGTTGATTCGCAACTGGAAGGGTTCCTCAGAACCGTCAATGTCGTATCACAGGATCATCCTGTTCGACATTCATAGTAAAATTAGTTTCAGCAGGGTTATCAGGAATCCATGACGGACTGACTGGCCAGCCTATCAGTCCTGTTTGGGATTAAATCTCAGCAGACTGAATCAGAGCAGGAGAGTATCGTCTCCAGAGGATCTTGAGCAACTCTCAAGAGAAGTAGGAACTTTACACCAAAAAGCTGACAGAATATAACAAAGAAATCCGGTTTAGTAAGCGTGCTCACTTTCGGAAATTCTGCTCCACCATAGAGCAAGCCGCACCTGCGGCTAGAGTGTTTAAGGCAATCTCAAAAGGCAAAGTACTTTCGGAACTTTGTCTGAAGAGGACGGATGGGTCTTTCACCGAGGACGAGGAGGAGAAAGCAGAACTTCTCCTGCAAACTCACTTCCCCATGAGTAGAACCATCTCCGATATAGACAACAGTTTGTGACGTTCGGTCAAGCCTCGGGTAGGTCAGGGCTGGCCAGGATCATCCAGGACATTTATTTGATTCAGGACAGTGGTGCTAGAAGGGGAAAATTCCGACCCGAGCCCCAGTAATAACGCTAGTTTGAACCTGGATTAGGCGTACAAAATAGATATATATGGTTTATTGAAATTGAATGACAGAGTAAATATTTCCGGAGTCGGGGTTCCGACCAGCGAGCGTCCGTGTCCTGCGGGAGGGGTCGCGGGTCCGGGATCCGCGTAGGTAGCTTCCTGTCGTTCGAGGGAATGATCGGGGTCCCGTGATGAGTCCCTGGCCTTCGGGAAGACGTGGATTGATTAAGACGAGACCGTCAATAAGGATACGTAGTGTTACGGGACGGAGCCGTCAGCAGGACGAAACCGTCAGCGAGTGGTGAGAAATAGGACGAAGCCGTCTGCTGGACGAAGCCGTCAGCGATATAGGAGAAGTAGGACGAAGCCGTCTGCTGGACGAAGCCGTCAGCGATATATGAGAAGTAGGACGAAGCCGTCTGCTGGACGAAGCCGTCAGCAATATACGAGAAGTAGGACGAAGCCGTCTGCTGGACGAAGCCGTCAGCGATGTATGAGAAATGGGACGAAGCCGTCTGCAGGACGAAACCGTCAGCAATATACGAGAAGTAGGACGAAGCCGTCTGCTGGACGAAGCCGTCAGCGATATATGAGAAATAGGACGAAGCCGTCTGCAGGACGAAACCGTCAGCAATATAGCGAAGTAGGACGAAGCCGTCTGCTGGACGAAGCCGTCAACGATATATGAGAAATAGGACGAAGCCGTCTGCAGGACGAAAGCACGTCAGCAATATACGAGAAGTAGGACGAAGCCGTCTGCTGGACGAAGCCGTCAGCGATATGAGCGAGAAATAGGACGAAGCCGTCTGCGGCGAGAAGCCGTCAGCGATAGCGAGAGATAGGACGAAGCCGTCAACGATGTATGAGAAATAGGACGAAGCCGTCTGCAGGACGAAGCCGTCAGCGGAATACTTAGTATGGCAAATATATAGACTTAGTATGGAGGAATAGGACGAAGCCGTCAACCAATACCTAGGTTATTTAAGTCTTACTCCTTTGTTACCGCTGTTCCAGTTCCTTGGTTGCTGCTTGCTGCTTGCTGCTGCGCGCTAGGTGACTTCCACCTTGGTCGACTCCGACCACCGAATGATAGCTCTGAGGCTAGCGGCCGGCTTTATATAGCGCTTGGCGGGTTTTAGTGTGCCTGCACGGGCCGTGGATTTGCCCGAATAGTGTGGCAGCTCCCTGGGCATTTGCCCGACTTAGTGTGGCCAGTGGTTTTGTACGTTGGGGCGGGCGCGCGCACCGTGTTTGAATTTGAATGTCTTTCTCGTTGGGCGGTTGTTTTATGGGTTTGGGGAATTATTAGTTATTTGTTTATTAGTTATTTAGCTCAGGCTTATTATGTATGGTTCGTGTTATTATTTCTTATTATTTATTATTATTTATTTCTCTATTGTTATCATTTGTTATGTTGTTATTATTTATTATTTATTATTTATTATTTATTATTTATTATTTATTATTGATTATTTATTATTTATTATTTATTATTTATTATTTATTATTATTTGTGCGCCCCGCGTACACTCCCCCTCCTTAGGGAAGTGACGCTTTATGGTCACAAAATTACCTCTATTCGAGGTAATTCGCCACCAATTTCCGCCGTCCCTCTCCAGCCAGCGTTTCTGCGTACGCTTCTTCTTCTCCGCCAGTTTTGCCTTTATCTTTTCCAGTGTTGCTTCGGAAATCCGGGCTCCTTCTGGCATGGTTATTCCTGAGACTTTTCCCGCGTTATCGGGTCTAGTTCCAGGATGTCCTGGTCAGGAGAGCTGTCTCGCGGTATTGTTGTCCTTGCCGCTGAGCTGGTTATTCCGGCTGTTCTAAAATTGACTGGCGCTGGTGCCGTCTCCATCGGTCGGTTTCCGTTATCGTGTCCTGTTGGTTGAGCATGGGTTGTCATCGGTCTAATCGTCTGCCTCTCTCCGCTGGGTTGCTGGTGTCTTGGGTTCTCCCTTGGGAGATGTGCGATTCTGGTCCGGCCCCGTTGGACGGTTTCCGTCACCGGTCGGGCCCTTCCGTCGTCGCTCACCTCCCTCGGGTTACTCCTGCCAGTATTCCCTGGTGGGGTTCCGGCTTCCCCGTCTCGGCCCTGCTGGACGAATTCCGTCGGCTGTCGGACCGGGGCGGGGTGGCCTGTTCCCCTCTGGCATGGTGGTTGGGACACTCCAGCCTGGATCTTCCGCAATGTCTCCGGCGTTTGGATCCCCGTCTCGCGGCTTGATGTTGGTCCCTCGGCGTTTGGCTGGGCGCTTGGGTTGCTACTGCTTCCCTGGACGGTCTCCGTCGACTGGGAAGTGCTTGCACCCTTAGTCCCCGGGCGGTTTGGCGGCGCCATTTTGGGTGGTGCCGTCCGTTTTCGGGTTGTACCCTGCGCCTGGGGCTCGATCAATTTTGCCCGGTGTTGCCCTGCCTTTGCCTTGGCATAGCTATTCCTAACTTGATCGGTGCTTACTTGGAACTTATTCATAGTTGCTGTCGATCGCCTTCTGTGGCCCGGACTGGTTTTGGCTCTTCTTATATAGGCCTCTTCCGCCTTTTGGTGTGGTTGCCTTCGATCTTGTTTTCCCTCGTTAGTGTGCCCGTGGTCTCTGCTAGGTTTAATCCCTTATTTCCCGCTGTTGCCGATATATCGATATGCCCTTGTCCGATATTTGATTTATCGAGTTCATTTTGGTTTGGTTCCTCGCTTATATGTGGTTTTGTGTCTCCGATATATATCCGTTTTGTTTTCCGCGTCGTTTGATTTCTAACCGCCAGTATTACCGGAGACACGAACCCTGTTACTTTCCATGGACCGTCATATTTCGGGGCCAATTTCGCATTAAATTTTTCTGCCGCGTTAGATAAATGGTGTGTTTTGCACCATACGAGATCACCCCTTGCCGGTTTCCATTCCCTTTTCCGCATGTCGTACTGTCGTTTTTGTTGTTCCGCTGCTCTCCCCATGTGTTCTGCGGCTTCTTTTCGTATGCCTTCTATGCGCGCCCATCGTTTTTCCACGCTCTCCTCCTTTATTCCTGATCCTTCCGTTTCCCTGTCGAACATGGTGTTCGGAATTCTCAGTTCCTTTCCCAGTACTATCTGTGCAGGGCTGAACTTCGTGGACTCCGACGTGCTGCTGTTAAACGCCAGCATTAGTTCTGGGAGTTTGTTATCCCAGTTCGTCTGGTCCTCACCCGTTATCTGGGCGATCATTGTTTTGATGGTACGATTTGTTCTTTCCGTTGGGTTTTCTTGCGGAGTATACGGAGCCGTGAACTGTTGTTTGATGCCCCATCTCTCCATTTCTTGCTTTGTTTTGCGGCCGGTGAATTGGACTCCGTTATCCGATATTAATATCTTCGGTGCACCAAACCTTGTCACAATCCTTTCCCGGAACGCCCGCAAGAATGAATCGGCAGTGGCTTGTCGTATTGCCGCCAACTCCACCCATTTGGAGAACTTGTCCACCATGACGAGCAGTGCCGTGTTTCCGTGTTTCGATCGTGGCAGCGGTCCTACAAAATCGACGCATACCGTTTCCCACGGGGCTTCCGCGACCTTGGTCAGCATTTTCCCTGCTGCCTTCTGCTGTGCCACTTTGTATCTTTGACAACTCTCACAGCTTCTTACAAAGTTCCGCACATCCTTTGTCAGTTGTGGCCAGAAGTACTTTGTTCTTATTCTTCTTGCCGTTTTGAACATTCCCATGTGTCCTGTTTCGGCCTGGCAATGATTCTCTGTTAGAATCTGCTGCACTTCTTCTTCCGGCACGCACAGTTTCCATGGGTGTTGGTCCCTTCTGTCCTGACTCAGTTTGTACAGCCTTTTTCCTTCTACTCGGAACTCTGTGTCCTGTGGGTTTTCTTGTATTTCACTGATCTTCCGGTTTATCCAACTTCCGGTGTTCTTGATCGCTTTTAGTTCCACTGGCGGGGCTCTTGACAGTGTGTCTGCCACCACGTTCAGCTTCCCTTTCCGATATTGCACCTCAAATTGGTATGGTTGAAGCCCCAGTGCCCACCGTGCTATTCTCCCTGCTGGACTTTTGATGGAGTTCAGCCATTTAAGCGCCATATGGTCCGTCACCACTATAAATTGGTATCCTTCCAGGTACATCTTGAACTTCCCGATGCCCCAATGGATTGCTAGACATTCCTTTTCTGTTGCGCTGTAATTTTGCTCCGCCTTACTTAGCTTTCGGCTTGCAAATGATATTACGTGTTCTCCGTCCTCCGTTTCCTGGGTGAGCACGGCTCCAATGCCCACATCGCTGGCATCCGTCTGCAGTTTGAACTGCTTTGTAAAGTCGGGACATACCAGTACCGGTGCTTCTGTGAGACTTTCCTTGAGGCTGTCAAAGGATTGTTGGTGACGATCGCCCCATTCGAATTTCTTTCCTTTACAGATTAATTCGTGTAGCGGTCCTGCTTGTTCGGTGAACTTCGGTATGAACCTTCTATACCAAGAGGCCATCCCTAGAAAGCTGTGTACTTCTTTGGTGGTCTTCGGCGCTGGTAGGTCTTTGATCGCCGATACCTTTTCGGGGTCCGTTCGGATACCCTGATCGCTCACCACGTGTCCCAGGTATTTTAGCTCCTTTTGAAAAAACTTGCATTTTTCTGGGTTGATGCGCAAGTTTGCTTGCTGCAATCTCCTGAATACCTCTGTCAGTTTTTCCAGGTGTTCTTCCTTTGTGCGTCCTATTACGATGATGTCATCTAGGTACGCGAAGGCAAATGGCTCCATTTCCGGTCCGATAACGTTATCGAGTGCTCGCTGGAAGGTTGCTGGCGCTGTGGTTAGTCCGAATGGCATTACCGTCCATTGGAACAGCCCTCGACCCGGCACCGTAAATGCCGTGTATTGCCTGCTCTTCTCCTCGACTGGGATTTGCCAATAGCCTGATTTCAAGTCTATCGTGCTTATGTATTTGGCTTCCCGTAGCTGGTCGAGGATGAAGTTCATACGAGGTACGGGGTATGCATCTTTTTCAGTCCGGTCGTTCAGCAACCTGTAGTCGATGCACATTCTCCACTCGTTATTTTTTTTCCTCACTAGCACTACGGGTGCACTATATGGACTTCGTGATCGCTCTATCAAGCCCAGGCTTAGCAATTCGTCTACCTGTTCGTTGATTATTGCCTGCTGTTTGGGGTTTCGCGGGTAATACCTCTGCTTGATGGGTTTGTCGTCCTTTAGGTAGATTTTGTGTACGGCTGCGTTGCTTACTCCCTTCATGTTCTCGAATATTCGTTTGTTTTCTTCCAGAAATGCCTCGATATCCTGTTCGGACAGATTCCCCGGCGCAGTTGGCTCCTGTATGCCTTGTCCGTCATCTCTTCCTCCGTTGTCGAATCCCCTGATTACTAGTTCGAGTCCGCCGCATCTGAGTACGCTTTCTGCACCTGCCAGAAAGTCCATTCCCAAGAGGATTCCTCCCTCCACGTTCGGTAGGATCATGAATGTTATCTCGAACCTTCGTCCTCCGAACTCTACGTTCGCCCTGAAGCCTCCCATCGCTTTCTGTCGCGATCCATCCGCTAGTGATATCTCCGCCTGCAGTTTGTTCCACCTTCCTTCCTCTCTTAGGTCTTGGAACATGTTCCTGCTTATTGCGCTCTTTGTTGCACCGGTGTCTATTATGCCCTTGGCAATCCTACACCCTACTCCAAACGTTGCTACTATCTGGTAGCCGTCGCACATTATACCACCCGCTGCTGGACCCATTCTTCGTGCCTGAGCTGCCAGCTCTATCCGCTCAGGCCTCCGGCGTTTCCCGACCTGGTTCGACAGCATTCTGTTGTTCTGACTCCGTTTCTCCCGCACACCCAACAGAACAGTCTCGGTGGGTTTCCGCATGTGCGTGCCGTATGTCCGGTTCCGCCGCATCGCATGCATATTTCTGACCTCACCGGCTGTGGTGCTGTTTGTCCGGTTTGTGCTTCCATTTGCTCGATCTCTTCTACCTCTTCCGCGAGCTTGAGGAATTCCGTCAGTGTTGTAAATCCGGTTCTTCTTGCATATAGCTTCAGTTTGCTTCTGCAATTTTTGTATACCCAGTCTAGTTTTTCTGGTTCCGATAGCTTCGTGAATCTCATGAGCTTTCTTAGGTTCATCGCGTATTCCCTTACTGGCTCGTTTTCCCTTTGTCTTAGCTGTGCTATCTGGGTTTCTAACTGCTCTCCATACCGTGGTGGTAGGAAATACTCCAGCAGTTCTGTTCGGACTTGTGCCCATGATGTGATCCTTGTTGGCGTCGTGTTCCACCAATCTATTGCGATCCCTTCCAGTATGAATGGCATTGTCTGGACTAGCTGGTCGAGGTGGAGACCGTATCCATTTGCCCATTGCTCCATTTTTTCTAGGAATTCTAGTGGGTTGGATGTTCCCTGGTACCTGATGTCCCAGTTTCGTACCCTGTCGATGATCCCTGTCTCCTTCTTGCCCTCCATTTTTGTTTCGATCTCGTTGTCCATTCCTGTTTTTCTTCCGTTACGATGATCTCTGGTATTCTAGCCGGGCTTTTTTCCCTCCTGTATTTTTCTGCCAGCAGTGTCAGTTTCTTTCTTACTGTTTCTGCGTGGTCCGTCCTTTTCGAGAAAGCGGCCAATGTTTTCCGTAATTCCTCGTTCTTTCCTGATGAATCCAATCCAAATTCACTTGCGTACTCTATCAATTCTGGTTTTGTTGCCATATATACCCAACTGGACATTACTTTCTCGGCGTCGGCTCCTTCTAAACACCACTTAATCTGCTCGGGCGCCACCTGTGACGTTCGGTCAAGCCTCGGGTAGGTCAGGGCTGGCCAGGATCATCCAGGACATTTATTTGATTCAGGACAGTGGTGCTAGAAGGGGAAAATTCCGACCCGAGCCCCAGTAATAACGCTAGTTTGAACCTGGATTAGGCGTACAAAATAGATATATATGGTTTATTGAAATTGAATGACAGAGTAACTATTTCCGGAGTCGGGGTTCCGACCAGCGAGCGTCCGTGTCCTGCGGGAGGGGTCGCGGGTCCGGGATCCGCGTAGGTAGCTTCCTGTCGTTCGAGGGAATGATCGGGGTCCCGTGATGAGTCCCTGGCCTTCGGGAAGACGTGGATTGATTAAGACGAGACCGTCAATAAGGATACGTAGTGTTACGGGACGGAGCCGTCAGCAGGACGAAACCGTCAGCGAGTGGTGAGAAATAGGACGAAGCCGTCTGCTGGACGAAGCCGTCAGCGATATAGGAGAAGTAGGACGAAGCCGTCTGCTGGACGAAGCCGTCAGCGATATATGAGAAATAGGACGAAGCCGTCTGCAAGGACGAAACCGTCAGCAATATACGAGAAGTAGGACGAAGCCGTCTGCTGGACGAAGCCGTCAGCGATGTATGAGAAATGGGACGAAGCCGTCTGCAGGACGAAACCGTCAGCAATATACGAGAAGTAGGACGAAGCCGTCTGCTGGACGAAGCCGTCAGCGATATATGAGAAATAGG
The DNA here is from genome assembly GCA_018903765.1 of Drosophila aff. chauvacae BK-2020. Classification (NCBI taxonomy): domain Eukaryota; kingdom Metazoa; phylum Arthropoda; class Insecta; order Diptera; family Drosophilidae; genus Drosophila; species Drosophila aff. chauvacae BK-2020. The sequence continues at coordinate 330,120 of JAEIGO010000085.1, forward strand.
ACGAAGCCGTCTGCAGGACGAAGCCGTCAGCAATATACGAGAAGTAGGACGAAGCCGTCTGCTGGACGAAGCCGTCAGCGATATATGAGAAATAGGACGAAGCCGTCTGCAGGACGAAACCGTCAGCGATATACAAATAGGACGAAGCCGTCTGCTGGACGAAGCCGTCAGCGATATGAGCGAGAAATAGGACGAAGCCGTCTGCAGGACGAAGCCGTCAGCGATAGCGAGAAATAGGACGAAGCCGTCAGCGATGTATGAGAAATAGGACGAAGCCGTCTGCAGGACGAAGCCGTCAGCGAAATACTTAGTATGGCAAATATATAGACTTAGTATGGAGGGATAGGACGAAGCCGTCAACCAATACCTAGGTTATTTAAGTCTTACTCCTTTGTTACCGCTGTTCCAGTTCCTTGGTTGCTGCTTGCTGCTTGCTGCTGCGCGCTAGGTGACTTCCACCTTGGTCGACTCCGACCACCGAATGATAGCTCTGAGGCTAGCGGCCGGCTTTATATAGCGCTTGGCGGGTTTTAGTGTGCCTGCACGGGCCGTGGATTTGCCCGAATAGTGTGGCAGCTCCCTGGGCATTTGCCCGACTTAGTGTGGCCAGTGGTTTTGTACGTTGGGGCGGGCGCGCGCACCGTGTTTGAATTTGAATGTCTTTCTCGTTGGGCGGTTGTTTTATGGGTTTGGGAATTATTAGTTATTTGTTTATTAGTTATTTAGCTCAGGCTTATTATGTATGGTTCGTGTTATTATTTCTTATTATTTATTATTATTTATTTCTCTATTGTTATCATTTGTTATGTTGTTATTATTTATTATTTATTATTTATTATTTATTATTTATTATTTATTATTTATTATTTATTATTTATTATTTATTATTTATTATTTATTATTTATTATTGATTATTTATTATTTATTATTTATTATTTATTATTTATTATTATTTGTGCGCCCCGCGTCAAGTTACGAAAGGGTCCCCAACGGGAGACCCAACTGGAGCCTGGCTGCAGCGATCGTAACTGAACAAAAGATTAGGTGGGCGTTGAGTACACTCAGCCCCTACAAGGCTCCGGGGTGGATGGAATCATACCCATCCATCTTCAGAAGGGTGTCGAACAGCTAATGCTGTTCCTCATAAGTATTTTCCGGGGGAGCCTAGCAATGGGTTACATTCCTAGGGCATGGAGAATGGCTAGGGTGATCTTTATCCCGAAGGTTGGGAAGAAAGACCCCTTTCATCCCAAATCCTTCAGGCCGATCAGCCTAACCTCCTTCCTGCTGAAAACCCTTGAAAAGATTGTGGACAACCACATTAGAAACTTGCACTTGGTGCGAAGGCCTCTGCATGCGAATCAGCATGCCTATAGAGAAGGTAAGTCTACTGAATCGGCTCTCTTGAGCCTGGTGGACAGTATGCAGCGCTCTGTAAAAGCCAATGGGGTAGCACTTTGTGCCTTTATGGACATAGAAGGTGCTTTTGATAACACAGCTCATGACGTTGTGGTAAGAGCACTCTGTAGAAGGGGAGTTGAAACGGATCTCACGACCTGGCTGGGCAAACTCCTTGATAGCAGAATGGCAGAAGTCACTGTCAACAGTGTGACTGTTAGAGCTCAAACCACCAGAGGCTGTCCGCAGGGGTGTCCTATCACCACTACTCTGGAGCCTCGTGGTGGACGAGCTGCTAGTTAAACTTACAGCAAATGGTTTTGAATGTCAAGGCTATGCCGATGATATCACTCTAGTATGTAAAGGAAATTTTGAGAGCACATTGTGCGACAGGATCACACTGGGCCTAAGACTTAGCTTAGACTGGTGCAGAGACGTGGAGCTGAATATCAATGCAGCGAAAACCACAGTGGTCGCCTTCACCAATCTCTACAAGCTGAAATCCATTCGGCCCATAGCCATTGGGGGCGCAGAGATTCCGATCTCCACTGAAGTCAAATATCTGGGAGTCATCCTAGACAAGAGACTAATGTGGAGACAACATGTGGAACATGCCGTTCGCAAGGCCACTATGGCCTTAATGAGCTGTAGATCTCTTGCAGGGAAAAATTGGGGAGTGTCTCCAAAGATCCTACTGTGGATGTATGTTGCTATGGTGAGGCCCATATTCAGCTACGGGGCTGAGGTTTGGGCGAATCGCGCTGACCTTGATGTCATAAGAAGGCAACTGGGCAAACTCCAGAGACTTGCCTGCACGTGCATCTCGGGCGCTATGCGCACCTGCCCGTCCACTGCTCTGGATGTGCTGCTCGGGCTTCCACCACTGCACTTGCATATCAAGCACAGTGCGCGCAGATCTACCATGAGGATAACAGGGGCAGGACCAGCTGACTCGGCCGCGACTGCAACCGACCTGTTACTGGAATATCCGCAGGAAGTTCAATTAGCCAAGTTTAGCTTTGATAAGCTTTTTAAAACTGAGCTTAGCAACAAGTCGGAGTGGACCAGCATGTCTACCACCTATGATGTGAAACCACATGCTATTAGGTGGTACACTGACGGCTCACTAACAGAGGATGGTGCGGGTGCGGGTGTCTGTGGACCCCGACTCAAATATCACGAACCTCTAGGGAAATTCGCCAGTATCTTTCAAGCGGAGGTACACGCGATTGAGAGATGTGCCTCGTTCAATATTGAGCGGGGCCACAAGCAGAGAGATAGTTATTTTCTCAGATAGTCAGGCAGCAATCAGAGCACTCAGTGCCCATAAGATTGTTTCCAGACTAGTATGGCAATGTATAGAAACACTCAATGCGTTGGGTGTGAACAATAATGTAACCTTATACTGGGTACCAGGGCATGCGGGGATCCCCGGCAATGAAGTGGCCGACATAATGGCTAGAAGGGGGGCGAGTACGCCCTTCTACGGTCCGGAGCCCTTCTGTGGACTAGGGCCAGGAATCATTAGCCAGAGCAGTCGTGTGGATCTCATGACTGCCTGCGATGACTTCTGGCAGTCGTCGAAAGGGGCAAGGCAGAGTAAACGTCTGCTAGGTAGTTACAACAGTAAGAGGACCAAGGACTGTTTGGAGCTGAGCAAAGGATCTCTCCGAATAGTCACGGGTTTCCTGACCGGGCACTGCAGACTGCGCAAGCATCTGCACAATCTCAAAATAGGGAAGGACAGCCTTTGCAGACTTTGTCTGGAAGGAGAAGAGACTCCGGAGCACCTACTTGAGGAGTGCCCGGCTATCAGTCGGTTGAGGTTGACCCACTTTGGGAGCCTTACACTCACCACAAAGGAAATGAGGGATCTTCGACCAGGCGACATCATCGCATTCTTGCGATCGATTGAACTGTTCGAGGAGCTATAGCTCATACACTAGGACGAGGGCACAATAGACCCTAGTGGTCGCAGTGCACTAACCTCTAGCAAATTATTAATTATTAATTAACTTTAATAGTTTTTAATGACGCTAGAACTAATGTCTAATGTCTAAGCCTCGACCGTTGGCAAGTTGATGTACAACGGAGATCGATATACGGCGAGGAATATGGCACACACAAAGCGGAGAAGAATGGAAAATTTCGGCGGACTAGGAGCACTATTAATTTCTCAACTGCCGTTGTGTCGGGAAAACTCGGACTTGGAGTTGACACGGAAAAAGTCTTAAAGCAGTCCGAACGAAATTGAATGTTCGGGCCGCTGCTGAAGAACGGCAGAGAGGAGATGGAGGAACGATAGTACTTATCTTTAGCGAAAAAAATCGCCGGAACTGGCAGATGGGCGGAAGGATATCCGCATGCGGCTCGAAGTACTGTGAGGAGCCGTTTGGCCCTCCCAAATTAATTGATATATAAATAAACACTAAACTAAATATGAAAATAAATAATCCTAACCTATACTGAATATGCAAATAAATATATAACCAATACCTGAATACAATAAATAAATAATAATAACTAACTATGTAAATAATTAATAATAACCTAAACAATACACACATATATAATAATCACCATATTTACATAAATAATAATAAGTATATGTAAGCAGTCGGAGTAAGTTAGATTTAATTTCCAATAATTTAAGTAGGGCACCCACACCCGATACGATAGTTACAAAACTATCATCCCTAACCCGAGCTCGCCCCGTTAGCCTGGAAGGCTAGCACACACCGACACACACACACCAGCGCACACAGTAAAAACTCACCCCGATCACGCCACCGGAAAATAGGCAAGCGCCCACGAGAGCGAGCGAGAGGGAGCAACCGATCGTACGGTAAACTCCTGGAAGAAGGCAAAAGAACTCCGCAAGAAATTTCGCGAAGCGAAACGGAGTGGAGTTGAATTAAAGTGGCGATCTAGTAGCGGTGATGATCACTAGCGAGCACGGGAGTATTGTGGTGGCGTCGGCATACTTCCCAGAAGACGTAACGGATGCCCCCCCACCAGAGGTTCAGGATCTGGTGCAGCACTGCAGCAGCAAAAGGCTACCCCTACTGCTAGGGTGTGATGCCAATGCGCACAATGTTGCATGGGGCAGCACGGACAACAACGGTAGAGGTGAGTGCTTACTAGATTATCTGTTATCTAGGGATCTTACTGTGTTCAATGTGGGGGCTGAACCCACTTTCATTACTAAAACCAGGGCTGAAGTACTGGATATCACTTTCGGGAATGAGGGGGGCTCACGGTTGATTCGCAACTGGAAGGGTTCCTCAGAACCGTCAATGTCGTATCACAGGATCATCCTGTTCGACATTCATAGTAAAATTAGTTTCAGCAGGGTTATCAGGAATCCATGACGGACTGACTGGCCAGCCTATCAGTCCTGTTTGGGATTAAATCTCAGCAGACTGAATCAGAGCAGGAGAGTATCGTCTCCAGAGGATCTTGAGCAACTCTCAAGAGAAGTAGGAACTTTACACCAAAAGCTGACAGAATATAACAAAGAAATCCGGTTTAGTAAGCGTGCTCACTTTCGGAAATTCTGCTCCACCATAGAGCAAGCCGCACCTGCGGCTAGAGTGTTTAAGGCAATCTCAAAAAGGCAAAGTACTTTCGGAACTTTGTCTGAAGAGGACGGATGGGTCTTTCACCGAGGACGAGGAGGAGAAAGCAGAACTTCTCCTGCAAACTCACTTCCCCATGAGTAGAACCATCTCCGATATAGACAACAGTTACGAAAGGGTCCCCAACGGGAGACCCAACTGGAGCCTGGCTGCAGCGATCGTAACTGAACAAAAGATTAGGTGGGCGTTGAGTACACTCAGCCCCTACAAGGCTCCGGGGGTGGATGGAATCATACCCATCCATCTTCAGAAGGGTGTCGAACAGCTAATGCTGTTCCTCATAAGTATTTTCCGGGGAGCCTAGCAATGGGTTACATTCCTAGGGCATGGAGAATGGCTAGGGTGATCTTTATCCCGAAGGTTGGGAAGAAAGACCCCTTTCATCCCAAATCCTTCAGGCCGATCAGCCTAACCTCCTTCCTGCTGAAAACCCTTGAAAAGATTGTGGACAACCACATTAGAAACTTGCACTTGGTGCGAAGGCCTCTGCATGCGAATCAGCATGCCTATAGAGAAGGTAAGTCTACTGAATCGGCTCTCTTGAGCCTGGTGGACAGTATGCAGCGCTCTGTAAAAGCCAATGGGGTAGCACTTTGTGCCTTTATGGACATAGAAGGTGCTTTTGATAACACAGCTCATGACGTTGTGGTAAGAGCACTCTGTAGAAGGGGAGTTGAAACGGATCTCACGACCTGGCTGGGCAAACTCCTTGATAGCAGAATGGCAGAAGTCACTGTCAACAGTGTGACTGTTAGAGCTCAAACCACCAGAGGCTGTCCGCAGGGGGGTGTCCTATCACCACTACTCTGGAGCCTCGTGGTGGACGAGCTGCTAGTTAAACTTACAGCAAATGGTTTTGAATGTCAAGGCTATGCCGATGATATCACTCTAGTATGTAAAGGAAATTTTGAGAGCACATTGTGCGACAGGATCACACTGGGCCTAAGACTTAGCTTAGACTGGTGCAGAGACGTGGAGCTGAATATCAATGCAGCGAAAACCACAGTGGTCGCCTTCACCAATCTCTACAAGCTGAAATCCATTCGGCCCATAGCCATTGGGGGCGCAGAGATTCCGATCTCCACTGAAGTCAAATATCTGGGAGTCATCCTAGACAAGAGACTAATGTGGAGACAACATGTGGAACATGCCGTTCGCAAGGCCACTATGGCCTTAATGAGCTGTAGATCTCTTGCAGGGTGTTCACGCCAGAAGGGCGCGAATTTCTGAGCGGCAGTGTGAGCGGCGCAAAAGCTTTCGCTGCAGCTCTGCTCTGGCTCTCCTCGCGCTCTCCCTCTCTTCCATCCGGCCTTTTCACCACTCCGCGGTCTAGCGGCTGTTCTATTGTTAGTTCTAAGTTAGTATTAAAACACAAGTGCAAATAAAGTGAAGTATAAGCAGAAGCTGATCCCCGAAGCCTTCTTATTTCGGGCCCCCAACAACCACCACAACAACAGCACGGCAGCACCCCTGCCCATCCACTCCAGCGACGACCACGAGCCCACTCCTCCAGCGGCCGTACGGACCTTTGGCTTTAATCCGCCCACTCCACTTCATGGTCCTTCGACTCCGGATCGCTCCTGATCCACCAGCACCCCCAGCGGAAAAAATCCAAAGATAAGTACGGCTTTTCTATTTCTAGTCCGTCCGTGGTCGCCATATTCCTTTTCCAAAGGCGGTTTGTTTCTTTCCTTCCATCCGATTCCGAAAAGTGAAAAGTGAAAGTGATATATATATTAAGTGCATTCGCCCAGCCGCAGTGAAGTTCTTTCTATTTGTTTTAAAGTGCAACAAGTGCTTTGCCAATATCGGCCCCCTACTTCGTTTTCCACTGCGATCCGCTGGTGTCAAAATACATATATATATATCACATGCACCCATCCATATTCACAAAAAAAAAACGTCCGTCACTAAACTGCTGTTTTTTAATAAAATATCTAAACACAAAGTTAAGTTCCAGAAAGTGCACGAAAATTAATAAATTTTTAAAAAAATTCTAAAAATTCATCCGCAGGAAATTAAATATATTTAATTTACATACATAATTTACATACATAATATACATACATAAAATATACATACATACAAAAATAAAATTTATACCCCACCAAAAATTATCGAGCCACTTAACCTATTTTGTGTCAAATATACAACTAATAAAAAATAAAATAAACCATCCCATTTTTTGAACCCTTCGCTTGAGAAATAAATAAAACACACATTTTATTCCACATACAAAAAAACACACAAACAAAATATTGAGTTTTTATTCCGCTCTTCTACATACATACATATTTGCCAGTTTTCTGCTATACATACAGCTTCATACAAACATATTTGCAGCGGAGCGCCAAACTCCGGCTTGTCCGCCTTCATATATATATATTTGCCAGCTTTCCGCTATACCTCTTCATACCTACATATTTCCATACTTACATACATAGACTCGCCTAAGTTCGAGTTCTCTCGTCTCCTCTTTCTCCTCTTGTTCAGCCAGCAGGTGCAATCTATTCGGCACACATACAGACTGCACTGGCAAGAGCGGCGACACAGTGCCGACGAGAAAATACCCTCCACTCGAAACAAAAAAATATTTCCGAGAACAAAAATTTTAAAAGTTTACAAATAAATTCTAAACATTTCACAACTGTTTATAGCCAAATTCCTTGGCTATTTTATAGCTACTCCAGAGAGTTTTGGCGGGTTTTCCCACAAAAATTTTAAATATTTATCGGGTTTCGGAAATACTAAACCGACAGTTGCAAATAATTATTTATAATAATATCGCTAAATTTCCCCATTTTTTCTAGCTACTTTTTGGACATTTTTAGCGGGTTTTTTCCACTGAAATTTTAAACGAAATATTGCGGGGTTCCTAAACACTAAAGCGAAATTTTTCAAATAATTATTAATTACCGCCAAATTTTTCCTTATTGTTCCTAGCTATTTTTTAGCTATTTTTCGCGTCAATTTTTGGCGGGTTTTTCAACAGAATTTGTTTACTTTTAATTTTTTTTCCGTTTCCACACCAACCAAACAACCTAAATAATTCCCAATAATTATTTAATAATTCCCTCCGAATTTATTAGCTATTCCAGCTAGGTTTTTGGCGTGTTTTATATTTATGTTTCGCATTTCTCTACTGGTCAGCGAATTCCTAAATTCGATTTGAAAGATTTACGCGCGCGCCAATCGATAAATCGCAATCCCGATAAAAGGGAAGATTCCACACCAACGGCGGGCACACTAAGTCTCGCCAAGCACTATATAAAGCGAGCGGCGAGCTCTCATATCCGCACTTAGCGTTCGACCGCCGCAAGGTTTTTGTCGGTCCATACCATTCATTTTGTGATAGCTGGGTCTTGCCACTTCCTTTTGGCCAAATTTGGTTTCTTTTTCCTAGCTATTTGTAGGCATTAGTTTGTCAATTTGGTGGATTTTTTTTTTTCCCAACAGATATTAAAAAATATATATATTTTGTTGGGTTTCCTAAATACTAAACCGACAGTTTCAAATAAGTATTGATTAATTACCGCCAAATTTCCTTTATTCGCGTTTTTGTGGGTCTATTTTTTGGCGGATTTTCATCAGAATTTGTTCTTTTTCATTTTGTCCGGTTCCTCACCACCCAAAGGAAAAAAAAACCTAAATAATTTTCAGTAATTATTTAATAATTCCCTCCGAATTTATTAGCATTTCCAGCTAGGTTTTTTGGACTTGTTGGTTCTGTATATGTTTCAAATTTCTCCATTTTCGGCGAGTTCCTAAATTCAATCCATCCAGAGCCGAAGTGTCTGTTTGGCCGTTTCCCTCTTCCACTTTTCTTGGCGGGCAGGCCTCCGTGCCGTCATTTTCCGAGGGCATAGCTGAGTATGCCCATAGAGGGAGACAAGAAAGCGACATCCGCGCCCGGAAAATCGGCCAAACTCAATCCACACTCTCCGCTACCCGCTCGCGCTAAGCCAGCCCCCAAGTCCGCTAGTCCAAAGGGTAGACCTCCGACTTCCACTCCGGAAGGGAGAGATCTACCATCGACCAGTTCAAAGACTACTCCAAAAATATTAATTTCTCGTCCACTGACGAAAAAATCCGAAAATCCCTCTACAGTCAAGACTGATTTTCCAAGGGTAACTCGCTCTATCAGCAAAAAGATGGAATCCGCAGAGTTGCCAACGCCCGCCGCCGCTGCATTGGACAAATTCATTGCCGTCAGCGATCGCGTCAGCATGTTCGAAGCCAAGATCAACACTCCTGATCAAGTTTCTCCTTCCCTACACACGTTAAATGTCCGACTACAACAAGTGCGAGCCTTATGGGATAAAGTGGAAAGAGAATATGAAACATGCTCTGACCTAATTGCCCGAGAAGGATCCTCAGCACATTTCCCCTGCTGCAGTCCAAATATGACTACTGCTACTCCGTATATGAGTCATGCGCAGCAAAGATTGGCGAAAGCATCGAAAGGGCAACACCTCCAGTTGTTCAAACGCCCTCCCAGCCGCTAATTTCATCCGGGTGCCGCTTACCTCCTTGCGACACTGAAATCTTCGATGGCGACTACCTCCGATGGCCCACTTTCCGGGACCTATTCACGGCAGTTTATGTTAATAACCCTAGGCTGACATCGGTCGAGAAGCTCTTTCACCTTCTCACAAAAACAAGCGGCGAGGCAAAGGCCATCGTGTCCAAGTCCCCTCTCACAAATGACGGGTTCGCTTCGGCGTGGGAAGTGCTTCACGACCGGTTCCAAAATAATCGACTTTTAGTCAACAGCCAACTCAAGCTCCTGTTCAACTTGAGTTCCATATCCCAAGAATCTGGTCATGCTCTCAAGGAGTTGCAGTCCACGATTCAAGGGTGTTTAACAGCGCTAGCCCATTCGCAGATATCCACTGACAACTGGGATTGTCTCCTAGTCTTCCTCTGCGCGAGCAAACTGCCAAGGGTGACCCTTTCCTTATGGGAACAGTCCCTTACGTCGAAATCCGAAATTCCGGCTTGGGAAGAGATGAATACCTTCCTGAGCGAAAGATATCGGACGTTGGAGGCTATCGACGACGTTAGGCCTAGCGGTTCTGGGCATGTGCCGCCAAGATCGGCAAATGTCCATGCACCTGTACGCAGGCCAATCTCCTACGAAGCTAGAGTGGCTCCTGCACCCAGAGGGTGTGACCTGTGTTTCAGGGAAAATCACCCCATTCGTGTATGTCCCCGTTTCCTGACAATGAGTGTCAATGATCGGTCAGATTTCGTCCGAAGAAAGCAACTATGCTTGAATTGTTTAGCACGAGGCCATCAGCAACGGGACTGCACTAGTGCCCACTCATGCTATACGTGCCGCGCACGGCATAACACACTGCTGCACCGCGACAATCCAGTTGCCGGCATTCCAAGACCCTCCAATCCGTCTAGTCCACGACCTGCGCCCACGGAAGAAAGCGCGGTAACCTCCGATGGTCATTCCAATGTTCAAGTGTGCTTTGCTTCAGGATCCAGAGCTGTCCTGCTCGGCACGGCGGTCGTTAAGATCTGCCATCGTGGCCGCAACTTCCAAGCACGTGCTCTGATTGATTCAGGTTCCGAAGCGACGTTTATCACTGAGCGGCTTTTCAATCAAATCAAGCCACCTTTCAAGCCAGTTCAGACCCAAGTTTCCGGGCTCAATTCCACTGTTGCCGCTCAACCCACCAAGCTCTGCCAGTTTGCGATTCGCGCTCCTTCCAGGCTCGGACTGCAGTTAGATACGACTGCCTATGTCCTTCCACAACTAGCCGGAAAGCTTCCCTCACACCCAATTCCGATGAGTCTTCTAAAGGAGCTTCCTGATCTCCCCTTAGCGGATCCAAAGTTCTTCGAGAGGTCCGAAATTGATATCCTGATAGGAGCTGACATCCTACCGTCTGTGCTTCTGGACGGTTCCAAGAGCAACGTTTTAGGGTCTCTTCTGGCACAAGAGACTATTTTCGGATGGGTTCTCACTGGCCCAGTGTCCGCGCCAGCCGCTCCCACCGTTTCGGTGTTCTCCACGCGAATATCCGACGCATCCAAAGGTCCGCATCCACAGGACCAACTCTTTGACACGCGCAGTGCGACCGCCTTAAGAGGCCGGTTTCCCAAACGCACTCATTCCTACCGCTGTCGAGTTTGCAACGGAATCCACCCACTTCGGAAATGCCAACAGTTCCTTAGACTCAGTGTTGAGAAAAGGATCCACGTGGCTCTCGACAACAGCTACTGTACCAACTGTTTGGCGCACGAACACTCCGGAGGAACCTGCCGCAGTGGTGACCGATGCAAGAAGTGCAACCAGCACCACCATACGCTCCTGCATAGGCACGAACATCCCGTGCAAGCGCCCCATTCGCAGCATCGCGCACCTCCCTACTTCTAGGGCACGGCTTTCAGTTCAGACCCGATGTTCGAACCTCCATCCGATGTGCGGGCTCTCATTCCGGGCCACTGTCCCAGGAGCCGTTGGTTTCCACTACTAAATCGAGGCTCAACATCAGCAGTTTAGTGCACGGGGAAAGAACTCCACAAACGCAACAAATGGCAATTTCCGACCAAAACTCTCCAAGTCGACGACATAGTAGTCGTCAGGGACAATCTACCCTCTCCATGTCCACAAGGTTACTCTACCTGCGAAGGACAAATAGTACTCCCCTTCCTAGGAATTAGGACTCTTCCCCCATTCAGGGGTCCAAGGTGTAGTCGACCCCTACTAAGCCCCGTTTGTTTTTTTTATCGACAGAACAAATTTCCGGAAATGGCTCCTCGTCCTCGTTACACCAATTCCTTGGAGGGCAGACGTTCTCGAGGTATTAAATCCTACCGCTGCCGAGTCTGCCCGGGAATCCATCCTCTTCGGAAGTGCAAGAGGTTCCACAAACTGAGCGCTGAAAAGCGCCTTCGAGCAGCACTTATAAATAAGTACTGCTCGAACTGCCTCGCCCATCAGCACTCAGGAGAAGACTGCCGCAGCCAAGACGGATGCAAAAAGTGTGGAGGGAACCACCACACGCTACTCCACATGCACGAGGAACCCCGCTCTACTCCAAGAGTATCCGCACTGCCACCTCCGACACGCAGAGCGCGCCAGCCGGCTGCACCCCGTCCGGACGCGATGTCTACTTCCCGGTCGCCGTCGCCAGCCCCAGGCGCCGACGATCGCCCGCAGCCGAAGGTCTCCGTCCCGTCCCCGTCAGTGGCAACGAGACCGCAGCAGAAGGTTGTCCACATCCTGCCGACAGCCATTGTCGTGCTTGACACGGGCTCGAGGACCTTCGAGACCGGCGCCATGATCGACCCATGCATGCCGGTGAGCAGCATCGATCGGTCGTTGGCGTCTGCGTTCCGGCTGCCTACCACCCGGCTAGGAGACGACGAGGTTTGCTCGGTGACTCTCCGGTCCCGAACAAACTGCTTCCAGCTCGATATCGTCCTGAAGGTCGACCCCAGCCTGAGGATCCTGACACCAATTCGTGCGCTGAGCGACGCCGCAAGGGCCAAATTCAATGACATTCGTCTCGCGGACGACCGCTTCCACCGGCCGGCAACCATCTCCCTCGTGTTGGGGTCAGATGTCTATGCGAACCTGATCCAACCAGGGTTCCTAAAGCTCGATGATGGGTTGCCCGTCGCTCAAAGCACCGTGTTCGGGTGGACCGTTTCCGGAGCTTGTCGGGAATGAGGACACCGATCCTGCGCGCCATCCGGCCGATGAGGCCTTTGCCTACGCAAGGGGGGGGAGAATGTTCACGCCAGAAGGGCGCGAATTTCTGAGCGGCAGTGTGAGCGGCGCAAAAGCTTTCGCTGCAGCTCTGCTCTGGCTCTCCTCGCGCTCTCCCTCTCTTCCATCCGGCCTTTTCACCACTCCGCGGTCAAGCGGCTGTTCTATTGTTAGTTCTAAGTTAGTATTAAACCACAAGTGCAAATAAAGTGAAGTATAAGCAGAAGCTGATCCCCGAAGCCTTCTTATTTCGGGCCCCCAACAACAACCACAACAACAGCACGGCAGCACCCCTGCCCATCCACTCCAGCGACGACCACGAGCCCACTCCTCCAGCGGCCGTACGGACCTCTGGCTTTAATCCGCCCACTCCAAAACAAACGTTTCCAGTTTGTATGCAGCTCTGGCGGTATAGGTTCATCCCAATTTGTTCCAAGACTCCAAGTACTCTGAACTATGATCTTTGCCGAAATATGATAGTCTGCAATCAACCCGAACGGGTCAAAAATCGCCATAACCATTCCTAATAGCTCTCTCTTTGTTGGGACTCGACTTCCATTTAAGACGTTCTGTGGAATGCGATGGAACTTGGTCTCAAATTGAAAAACAGCAAGCTGTGTATTCCAAAACATGCCTAAGACCTTCTCGCTTACGAGCTGACTTTGCAGATGGTTGTGAGTTTTTTGTACCTGATGATTGTTCATGATATTCTGCAATTTCTTCGAGTTCGAGGAGAAATTACGCAGCTCAAATCTTCCTTCTGAATGTACCTTTACGACCTCTTGACAAATCTCGATTGCTTCTTCTTCAGGTCGTCTACATAATGGTGTTCAACAATTGCTTGCGTTGCCCTTGGAAATCGATCTTTAAAGTCTTCTGCGTTCAGATTCTTGACATAATTGGCACAGAATTGCGAACATATTGCTCCGAAAATTAAGGACGTCATGGCGTAGTGTCTAATCGGTTGACTTATGTCTCCATTTCGCCACAAAAACCGCTGGGTGTTCTGTTCGTTCTCGTTTATCTGTATCTGCGAAAACATTTCTCGGATATCTGCAGTTACACCTATTTTATTTTGCCTAAATTGCATAAGAATTGACAAGAGTGGTTTTAAATTGTCAGGGCCTTTAAGTAGAGCTTTGTTAAGCGAAATACCTTTGACCTCAGCAGCTGCGTCGAAAACTATGCGCATTTTATCTGGTTTGTGTACTGTACTGCAAAGTGCGGAATGTACCAGACGGGTTTGGATGTGTCAATAGTTTCCGGATAACTTAGTTCGCGAGCATAACCCTTCTCGACATATTTAGTCATCTCTGCTCTGTACTTTTTAGCAAATTCTTGATCAGCGTGCATCTTCTTTTCAATTCCGAACAATCTTTTTTGAGCCATCGCGTAACTATCCGGCATTCTTACATTTTCCTTCCATGGCAATCCGATTACAAACTGTTTTCCAATTTGAATAGTGTTTTTCATCTTCAGTTCCTTGGCTCTTACATCATCGATTGATTCTATGGGTGGTAGGTTAATCATACCGAAGTTCTCAGATTCTACAAACTCAGTCACTAGATCTTGCCATTTATTTTCATCCATTAAAAAACACACCCGGGATTTTAATGAAGCTCTGATGCTTTCAAACTTTGAATTTGGACCATATGCCAGCCATCCTAGTTTTGTATCAATGGCTACTGGTTGTGAGCTTCCTGTTTCCACTATCCTTTTCGGAAGGCCTAAATGTAGGTTGTCAAGTCCAATGAGCAGAACCGGTTTAGCGTCAGAGTAATCTCCAATCTGATCTTCTTAGACATTTCTAAACTTTTTCTGTTATCGTACCACTGCAGGGTTAATGGACTTCTTTGGCCTTCTAGTCCCAATTGGTCAGCAATACTTTCCTCCAACAAGGTAACTGAACTTCCGTCATCAAACATTGCATAAGTTTCTATTTTACCGTTGTTTTCATATAATACGACGGGAATCACCTTGAACAGGTATGGGCTCGAGCTAGCCACTTCGCCGCAGCAATTTAGTAAAGGCTTGGGATCTGTGATTGGTAGATTTTGGATTTGTGGAACATTATGAAGACTACTATGATGTGAATGTTGGCAACCTTCAAACGGGCAAGTTTGTTTAACTCTGCAATTCTGAACATTATGCCCTCTTTTCAGACATGCGAAACATAAACGATTTTCCTTGACAATATTCCAGCGCGACCTTATATCGGTTTCTTCCCTCCAGATCTTACAGGTTTCAAGATTATGGCATTCTTTTCATAGGACGCACTCCAATAAATATAGGCTTTGGGTTTCGAGCGACGAGTTGTTTTCCTGAAGTGTCCACTACAGCTGGTAATCGGCCGACAATTCTCGCCATTGAACTCAACCATGTAGAAAATTGGCGCTTCAGCGCTTTGAAGCCAGTCCATCTGCAAATGGGTGGGTAGTTTCGTTAAAAGCTCTTCTAATAAGATTGGGTTATTTAAATGCTCCCTGTGGTTGGCCGCTGACAAAAAATGTACAACCCCGCGAACATTTGTTGCAAAGTTAACAATCTGCTCGGGCTTGTTATATGCAACCTTCGGAAAATCTCGAATCTTCGATAATTGTGAACGAATGAGTAACTCGGGTCGACCAAACCTAAACTCCAACTCCTCGATCACCTCCTGTACATTATCTGGGTAAATTAGCAGGGATGCTACTGTCTCCTTGGCTTCTCCAACTAGGCATTTGCGCAAACGCCTGAGTTTTTCTAAATTACTATAATGAAAGAGGTTAGTAGAATCATCATAGGTTCTTTTAAAGAGTGGCCAGTCTTCCGTATTTCCCGAGAACTTGGGCAAATCGTGTAGCTGCACGTTGCATTGGGTAGGTTGAACGACGACTTCCGAGATGCTAGCTTGTTCTTGACCTTGATCTTGAGTAGCATTATTTGTATTGCCCTCCTCTGTATTTGATATATCACGTATACACTCAATTTGTTTTAATTGTCGATCGGCCAAAGACTTAATTTCACGTTGATTGTTTCGTATATCTACTCGCATACCCCTCATGTCTGAGCTGAGGACTTTAAACATGGTTACCAAGTCATTGCTCTTTTCACTTTCACCTTGATTTTTAATCTCGCACACTGTATCGTCTAAGCTTTCCTCGTCGGATGCCATCTTGCTACTTCGCAAATTATATTGACTCATTAAGCTTGAATTTTTAGGGACACGATGGGGGTGATTTATTTGCCCTGGCGGCTAGCTATGCCCCTGCTCATAGCCGTCTTTTAGTCACCCAAATAAACAAGCTTTGGTCAAAATTGGAATTCACTCTGCCTTTCTAACCGTTTTGTCTTTTCTAATTTGCAGAATTCCAAAGTTCTGTTGAAAATAAGCACTAACACTTATGCACCACGGCGTCTGTCTTACACCGACACGCGGCGACTGTCTCACACATTAGCAGAACTCTAGATTTCTGGCTAACTTGAACGTGCACTATGGCGCCTGTCTTACACCGAACTCGGCGTCGGTCTCACACACTCTCAGAATTCTAGATTTCTGATGAAATTTGGCACTAACACTTATGCACCACGGCGTTTGTCTTACACCGACACGCTGCGTCGGTCTCACACACTCTCAGAATTCTAGATTTCTGATGCAATTTGGCACTAACACTTATGCACCACGGCGTTTGTCTTACACCGACACGCGGCATCGGTCTCACACACTTGCCGAATTCTAGATTTCTGATGAAATTTGGCACTAACACTCATGCACTTAGGCGCCTGTCTTACACCGACACGCGGCGTCGGTCTCACACACTCTCAGAATTCTCGATTTCTGATGAAATTGGCAACGGCTTCTTATTGAAATTTTAAGTTTATAAGAGCGTCTCGACGTTTATTATATATACCCTGACAGGGTGTTGTTTTTTAGGTATGCCTACAAGCAAATTCGACGTCGGGCTTGTGACAGCAATACCTAATCAACTTCTCCGAACTCCGCAAATTTCATTCATTGTCTGCCATGCAAACTTTTCACTTCCTCACTCCGGCAAAACGCACCAAAAATTGAGAACGCGTCACAACTTCGTAAAACAAAATTGAAAGATGTTCCGATTCGACAAAGACATTAAATTTTCAGTTATTTTTCATTTATTTTACGCGTATCAATTTTGTGTTTTCAGGCGTGCCCAGGCGTTTTTCATTTCAAAATACATCTTAGGAAATACCATATTCAAGATAACTTAAACTATCGATATGATCTGACATTGTTGAATTCAAATTTTACGTTATACGTGCTTATAGCACAGTATCCAGCAAATAAAGTTGTCACGCAGCGCAAAAATGTTTATTCTTTTGAAGTGTGGCCGCTCTTTCTACTTGTAGTACGGCATTTTTTGAGGGCCAATGATGCAGTCATACTGTGTTGACAACCGGCAAAATTTGAAACAATACAAACATTCATCTTTTTATGATTTGTTTTAGATTAATAATTGTCCCAAAGCTATTAACATGCGTTCCGGCGGCTGCGCCTGCCTTGGACTGCTCGTAGTACATGTCTAAGGAACTCTTTTAGGCATGGGTGGGTGTTCCGTTTAGGGAGAAACATGATGGAACCCGTGCCCATACCCAAGGAGGAGAAGCTGTCCTGCGCCAGTTGGATAACGAGATGCAAAAGTTTTCGATAGTCCTGCATCCTTATTTTTAATTTTACTTTCTCGTCCCAGGTCTTTTAATGCAAATTCATATAATTTCCTAATTCCCAAAATATTGTATTTGCCTTTATTAAGTCAATTAGGACTGTATTCGCTCTTTTAATTCGACTTTTCCACGCATTTTTGTTCATGCCGGGATCCATAGTTTGCAATATTTGAAGGGCACAGCGAGAGGCAAACGTTGGAGACAGCGAAAAGAATAAAAATTTTATTCTTTTTCGCTACGCGTTATGGAAATACTAAATGCGCGCCCTCAAATAATCTCCTAAATCTGCCGGTGACGCCGGCAGCGGAGCGGCGTTCTTATATATATTTCTTATATATATTTATTTAGAGGAAGGTTTGTTATATGCGCCCATATATTTGGTCAGCGTGAGAACGCTGACTCTGCATTTGTTCCGAGCCGCCAGATGGGTGCTCATGTTACATATGCACTTGAATGTTGGAACAGAGTGCAACGACATTATTGTTGTTGTTTATACATATATGTATGTGCGCATACTACATCTCCCTCCTTTTCAAAAATAACGTAATTCTATGAAGTTATTTTATAAGGTTTTACTTTAAAGATTAATTTTTAATTAACAATGGGGATTTTTAATTTTTTTTTTTTTTTTTTTATATAATATATTATATTACAAATAACATTTAAATGTAGATAAGTATTTTTGTCTTAGCATGGCCATACTAACAACAATTATGAAATCAACATTTTTAATCTATCCTTATGTACTGTTTGTCCTTTGTTTTTATATTATTTGGTTTATATATGTTTTTGTATTTTATATGAAGTATATTAAAATTCGGAATGTAAAGTTTAAGATGTTCTGTTTTAATTGGTCGTTATAAATAAAAAATTTTTATTATTATTTATTTATTTTTTTTTTTTCTTTTTTACTTTGTTGTTGTTTTTTGTTCTGGTCGTTTGGTGGTCTGCAGTATATGTTATGTTGTCGATTTTCGTATGACTGCACAAGTCATTGGTTATTGAATTTTTACGTACTATTTCCATGTCCAAAATGAACGTCTTCATTGGACCGTACTTTAGAATAAAAGATTCGAATATTGATTTTAGCGACACTTTTTTTTTTTTTGCTATTGCCACCAAATAATTGTTAAGTCACCAATTAAAGTGACTGGATATTCATTGCCATTTTCTGACTTGGGTAGAAAACCGATCGGGTCCACTTTCACTCTATCAAAGGCATTTTCTGTTGGTGAGTTGGTTAGGATCATAGTTATTTTGTATGCGTCATTGTTTTCGACGTAAGGCATTTAGGACATCTACAAATATACTCTTGTATTTCACGAGTTTATTTTTACTATGGTAGTGTCTTTTTACTTTGGCCAAAGTTTTATTTATGCCTGTATGACCTCTTTTTATTTGTTTTATTATGTAGTGTAGACAGTAAGCTTCTTCTTGGGTCACCGGGTTGAGTAGCTACTCTCAATGAATTTTATTGCCCATTATATTGAAATTATCTATTGTAACATGTACAAAGATATTTTCCCGAGGTGCCATTTGAGTTTGCATATTTTATATACCGGCTTGCATTTCAAGCCTTTGGAAAAATTAACCTAAGTCAAGGACTCCATTGGTCTATAAATCGCTAACTTCTTATCTTGCAATAATTTTCTTATCATGTTTAAAGAAACATAACATAGTTCTTTATATGCAAGGTCACTACTTTTCATACTATGTAATTTTTAATGACGTTGGGCTTAAAGCTTTTCAGTAGATCTTGGCTAGGCAATTCTACTTTTTCTATTCGTTATTTCCCTGCGCAGGATTTCTGTCTACTTTGTTGCCTGGTAGTGACTTTCAGGTCTTTATTTGTAAGTCTTTTGGTTTAAATTTTGTTTTTTTTTTTTTTTTCGTGTCGTTAATATGTTACATAACATTATATGTATGTATTATATATAATAAGTCAAACTTCTTTGGTCTGTTATCGCTGTAAAGTGCTTGCCATAAATATAGTTTTGGAGATTCTTTGAATAAATAGCACAAGCTCCATAACTTAAAAAGTAACATTCTTTTTACATAATCTAGTTATGTGCCGTGAATAGTCGGCGAAGTTTTCAATGAAACGTCTATTAAAATTGCAAAATGCGACAAATCTTCTAGCGCTGTCCGCGTCATGAGGTATTGGATAATCTTTAATGACATCATTTTTTGGCAGAATTCATATAGCTTTACGTCTATGACCGAGAAAGGTTACTTCGTGCATGAAAAGTTAGCACTTTTTTGGATGTAGCTTTAGATTATGGATTCTGCATATATTAAAATATTAATCAAATTCTTGAACATATGATTTTCCAAACAACTATTTGCTATTAGGTTATCCATGTACAAGATTGCTTCTGATGGCTGGAGGCCTGAGAATGCTAGTTTAGCCATCATTCTCTGAAAATAATTTGGCGCTATTTTAAACCCAATGGTAGTCGCGTGAAGCGATACGAACCATTGTCCGTTGAAAAGACGTTATATTTCTTAATTACATACTTATGTGTATATTCCCCCTGAACTTACAGTTGACTGGTAAGGTTTTCAGGAGTAATGATAAGTAATAAATTGGCTAGCATTTTAGCAATAAAGGAACAGTAACTCCGGCACTTCTTCCAAAAGGCCAGTAATCGACCAAGGTTGCAAAGTACCCTGAGGCTACTAAATGAGTACAGACTCTTTTACTCCAAAAATATTGTAAGCCTATTTAATTTTGATACTCGCCCTAACAGGGGGCGGTAAGGCTTTCTTGGATTTTAGTTTTCCGAGTCGGAATCAGAAAATGGCACTCGGCGGTAGTAAAGAAATCGGTAAATTTTCCAAAATCGTGATAAAGTAATAATTGAACTTTATGTTATATAAATTTATTTATTTTTCATATATTTCTTTTTTTTATTGTATATATATATATCATTTTAGGTTCAATTAAATTTTTTTTTTTTCATAATAAAGACCAATTTTGTGTGATTTTATTAGAAAGACCAAATATTTTCTGTATTTATTAATAAGATATTTATTGAAAAAATATTAATTTGTTTTAATTTATAATTCATAAGAAAATGAACAATTTAAGCTCTTAAAGCAAAGCAAATAAAGTTGTCACGCAGCGCAAAAATGTTTATTCTTTTGAAGTGTGACCGCTCTTTCTACTTGTAGTTCGGCATTTTTTTAAGGCAAATGATACGGCCATACTTTGAGACAACCGGCAAAATTTGAAACAATACACACATTCATCTTTTTATGATTAGTTTTAGATTAATAATTGTCCCAAAGCTATTGACATGCGTTCCGGCGGCTGCGCCTGCCTTGGACTGCTCAAAGCACATGTCTAAGGAATTCGGATGATTGTATATGGGCTCTTTTAGGCATGGGTGGGTGTTCCGTTCAGGGAGAAACATGATGGAACCAGTGGCCATACCCATGGAGGAGAAGCTGTCTTGTGCCAGTTGCATAACAAGGTGCAAAAGTGGCCCATTTTTCCTTCGATAGTCCTGCATCCTTATTTTTAATTTTACTTTCTCGTCGCAGGTCTTTTAATGCAAATTCATATAATTTCCAAATTCCCAAAATATTGTAATTTTGCCTTTATTAAGTCAATTAGGACTGTATTCGCTCTTTTAATTCGACTTTTCCACGCATTTTTGTTCATGCCGGGATCCATAGTTTGAAATATGTGAAGCGCAGAGCGAGAGGCAAACGTTGGAGACAGCGAAAAACATTAAAAATTTTATTCTTTTTCGCTACAGCACAGTATCCAGACAGAAGAAAACTGTTTCAAAGCAGTGAGAGAGAGCGAGAGGCAAATAGTTTGAAACAGCTTGTTACCTAGGTCTGTTTCAAAGGGTAGTATCCAGTACAGGTTCGAAAATACTAGAAAGGTGCAAGATTTAGGAGATTATTTGAGGGCGCGCATTTAGTATTTCCATAACGCGTAGCGAAAAAGAATAAAATTTTTAATGTTTTTCGCTGTCTCCAACGTTTGCCTCTCGCTCTGCGCTTCACATATTTCAAACTATGGATCCCGCCATGAACAAAAATGCGTGGAGAAGTCGAATTAAAAGAGCGAATACAGTACTAATTGACTTGATAAAGGCAAATACAATATTTTGGGAATCGGGAAATTATATGAATTTGCATTAAAAGACCTAGGACGAAAAAGTAAAATTTAAAATAGGGATGCAGGACTATCGAAGGAAAAATGGGCCACTTTTGCATCTCGTTATGCAACTGGCATAGGACATGGGTATGGCCACTGGTGCAATCATGTTTCTGAACAGAACACGGATCCCGCACTTGCTTAAAAGAGCCCATATACAATCATCCGAGCTCCGTAGACAGCAGTCCTAGGCAGGCGCAGCCGCCGGAACGCATGTCAATAGCTTTGGGACAATTAATAATATAAAACAAATCATAAAAAGATGAATGTGTGTGATGTTTCAAATTTTGCCGGTTGTCAACAAAGTATGACCGCATCATTGGCTTTCAAAAAATGCCGAGACACGAGGAGAAAGAGCGGTCACACTTCAAAAGAATAAACATTTTTGCGCTGCGTGACAACTTTATTTGCTGGATACTGAGCTTAAATGCGCGCCCTCAAATAATCTCCTAAATCTTGCACCTTTCTAGTATTTTCGAAACTGTACTGGATACCACCCTTTGGAACAGACCTACGTGACAAGCTGTTTCAAACTATTTGCCTCTCGCTCTCTCTCACTGCTTTGCAACAGTTTTCTTCTGTCTGGATACTGTGCTTAAGCTTCACTTCATAAGTCATTGATAAATAATTAAACGGAATAAGGAAATAAACAGAATAAGCCTGTTTTGCAAAATTTTGATTCTTAAGCTTCCCTCCATAAGTCCGCTCCCTGTTTTGCAAAATTAAAGTAATTAAAATTAAAGTAATAAACATTCATTAAAATGGCTGAAGATAAGAGTGTGTAAATTAAAGTAATAAACATTCATTAAAATGGCTGAAGATCAGAGTGTGTAAATTAAAGTAATAAACATTCATTAAAATGGCTGAAGATCAGAGCCGGAAGTAATAAGTCGTTTAGAATATCCATTCGCTGAGCGTTGTTTTTGGATATGCTTTTAAGCAGCACTCGATTAAATATTAATTTCATATTGAAGATTAATTTGAAAGGACAAATAAAAATTCAGAAAGAATATCATGCAGGGATTGGCAAGAGCTAAGCAAAAATCAAAATCATATATAAACCAATCAAATATAAATTGATAGGAGAAATGAAATATGAATTGATAAGGAAAATCATGTAAATTAATAGGAATTTTTTTTTAACGTTAACGTTAACATTTAGCATCCTACCTAGTGTTTTGTGAGGCTTCAAGGGCCACACATCTCATCGGGCAGAAAAAGTTCCGCTCAATGTTACAATTTGTTTTTTTTAAATTAATTGGTGTGCCTCACAGGGCAACAAAAAAATTCTTTGGTGTGCCACACAGGGCTACAAAAAAAATAAATGTTTCTCTCCGGTTGGTCCTCTGATCCACCCTCGTAGGCGCAGGTGGCGGAGTGCCTCCCGCACTTGTTGATTACCGCTGCTGATGTCCTGGCCTATGGGCTCAGGCCTATGGTCCTCGCACAGGCTATTTATCATCTGCCTCACAGATGTTCTCGGCCAATAATGCCGGGATGAGGAGGCTCCATCGAAGGCGCAGGGGGCGGTCTGCCTCCCACGCTCGTCTCCTGCTGCTCTTACGGTTGTTCTCGGTTGAGATGGCGATGGCCAGAGCAATGCCGGCGAGGAGTTGTCCAACGACGGATGGTTCTTGCATGGTTCTTTAGCTGGCTTACCATAAATACCGATAAGCGGTTGGTTCTTCAGCTTTGTCTACTTGCTTGGTCAGCGTGAGAACGCTGACTCTGCATTTGTTCCGAGCTGCCAGATGGGTGCTCATGTTACATATGCACTTGAATGTTGGAACAGAGTGCAACGACATTATTGTTGTTGTTTATATATATATGTATGTGCGCATACTACAAGGCCTTGACTTACAGAGCCATCATGGATCCAGTACCTGGGTCTAGTCAACTCGTCAACATTTACAATCTTTCGAACTAGAGGTGGAGAAACATCCATGTTTACGTACATCGATGTTTTCGATGTTTTTGCCGATGAAACATTAAAAAAAAAAAAAAAAAAATTATTTTGTAATATTTTCTGAATAATAAGGCAGTATTTTAAGCAAAACGTAACAAGTATTCAGTTATATTATTCACAGCTCGAGATCAATATGTTCATTTTTGTTTAAAAACAACAGTTTGTCAACTACGGTTGACGCCAGCCTGGTGCGACGGTCACTAATTAATTGGCCCGCCTTACTAAATATTCTTTCCGACTCGCATGACGAAGCGGGAACGCAAAAGAATTTTTTGGCCAGTGACTTAAAAGCGTCCGCTTCAGAAGCCATCTAAAATAAATAATTTTTTTAATGCATAATTTCGTACCTTCCAATATGTAAGTGGGCTGCATTCTTCCGGGTGGTTGTCCTTTTCAATGTACTGACGCATAAGGATGATAGCATCAGCCCAGGAAGAGTGTACTTTAGTTTTAGTTTTTTCTTTTAAAAAGGAAAACCGTGTGGGTTCCTGAGTTGGTGTTGGTGGTGCAAGTGGTGTTAACTGTGGATTTGCGGTAAGTCTTAAGAAAAGCATATCCTGGACCGCTTTTGCAGCTTCTTCCGCATTAAAAGGCAAAAGGAAACCATGTTTCTTAAATCGTGGGTCAATTATGGTTGCAACTCGAGGAATTGTCCGCAATTCATATTTAGCTAGTCTCTTTTTTATGTATGCTAAGATATTTTTACCTTCTTGGGTTTTAATCATTATTTTATTGATTTTATGAAGCAGCTCGCATTTGACCGGAATTATGAGTGAAATCGAAACTTTTGTATTCGACGAAACCAAAACTAAAGCATCTTCGAAGGGGCTCAGCAATTCCGAGACGTCTTGCAGAATATAGACTTCTTCTCCTAAAAACGGCTGTGGCGCATTGTAACTCTTAACCAATGCAATTGTTATGGATTCATTGGTCATTAGAATTCTTTTAATCATAGCATATGCGCTGTTCCAGCGAGTGGGAGTCTCTTGAAGAAGAGTATAAGGGTTATCCACACCCTGTGCTTCCTTAAACTTCGCGTATGCGATCTGACTTTTTTTGAAAAATTAAACTATTTTCTTACACTTTGTCAATATTAAATCCATTTCGGTCAGTTTGAGTATACTGAACGAGGAGATTTAGCGTGTGCGCTACGCATGGTAGGTACTTGTATTCGAGTAGTCGACATGCTTTTATCATGATTGGATCGTTGTCTGTAACAACGCAAACGATCTTATTAAAAATTCCCCAATCATCAAGCACTGCCTTAATGGTTTCGGATATATTGCTTGCATTGTGATTAGTAGCTTCGAGGAGCTGCCTTGTTGCCAGAACAGCAGACTTCAGCTCGAAGCCATTTGTTACATAGTGGCAAGTAATCGTTATATATCCTGCATTCGCTCTTGATGTCCATAAATCAGTTGTTAGAGCCAGAGAATCAATGTTCGCCAATATTGAAATGAGCTTGTTTCTTAGGGACTCATATTTTTCTGGGAGCACCACGTCGCGCAAGTGCGACCTACTTGGGAGCTTGTAACGCGGGTCCAATTCCTTAATAAGCTCCCAAAAGCCCTGGTCCTCAACGCAACTGAATGGCTGTATATCAACTGCAATCATGTTCATGACCTTGTTGTCCAGATTGCGTTTTCGGACTGAGTCGTTATTATAAAACGAAGTCGAATTTTCCATATGCAGTTGCAATTCAATTGTTTTTTTGCTCAGTTCCGATCTTTAGGCGATCTGCCTTTTTTACCACAATAATTGCAGACACCATAAGTTTTATTATCACTTTTTTTTAAATGGTCCCATGCCACGGAAACATCACGTTTCTTTTTCTTATTTTCGTCCACATTTTCATCTACTGCTGGTCCAGAAATTGCTCCTATGAAATACATATACTAATTAATGCAATTCAATTAAAAAGTACACCAACATGCATATATAAATACATTCACATGTATTTACATACAAGCCCTATTCGGGAGTGAAAAACTTACGTTTCAGGTCTTTATCCATGTCTTCCACGACTCCAGCTAACACCACCAGCAAGTCACACTATATTTGAAATATGCTATAAATAATTGTATTAGGAAATATGGAAAATTAATTCATACTTACAATTGATTCAATTTTCTTTGTTA
This sequence comes from Drosophila aff. chauvacae BK-2020, assembly GCA_018903765.1. Lineage (NCBI taxonomy): Eukaryota > Metazoa > Arthropoda > Insecta > Diptera > Drosophilidae > Drosophila > Drosophila aff. chauvacae BK-2020. The sequence goes on from JAEIGO010000085.1 coordinate 355,844, forward strand.
AAATCGGGAGAATCTGAGCCAGTTAGGCCTGAACAATTTCCAAAAGTGACTTATTAGCAATGTAATATTTTTTCAAATGGCGACTTATTTGAAGTTTGTAGAAATTGGAAAACATCGATGAAACATCGAAAAAACATCGATGTTTGTGATTTTTCAAAAACATCGATGTTTGTGATTTTTCGAAAACATCGATAATATCGATGTTGGCATTGATGTTTCTCCACCTCTATTTCGAACGCTCGTCGAGTAAAGTCGTAAATTTATTTCATCCGAATAGCCAGTCCAAAATTTTTCGTAGTAAATAAAAAATGTTTACCCAAATTCGTATAAAAATTTAAATAATGCCAGCCAAAAGGAAATATACTCGCCGCGATGTCTTAAACATTAAAAAATGAAAGGTAGTTAAATTTTTGGAAAATCCTTTACCCCAAAGGAGGAAGTAGCTGGTAAGGAAGGCAACGCCTTAACCGGTCCCGCGCAGCCGGACTCGGAAACTGAGGCCAAGGAACCGACCGCCACCACTGAAAGAAGACGGTGACCTGCAAGGTTTATTTAATAAACGCTCTTCAGCAGAAACTGAGGCCAAGGAACCGACCGCCGGACTCATATATAAACCAATCAAATATAAATTGATAGGAGAAATGAAATATAAATTGATAAGGAAAATCATGTAAATTAATAAGAATTTTTTTTTTAACGTTAACGTTAACATTTAGCATCCTACCTAGTGTTTTGTGAGGCTTCACGGGCCACACATCTCATCGGGCAGAAAAAGTTCCGCTCAATGTTACAATTTGTTTTTTAAAATTAATTGGTGTGCCTCACAGGGCAACAAAAAAATTCTTTGGTGTGCCACACAGGGCTACAAAAAAAATAAATGTTTCTCTCCGGTTGGTCCTCTGATCCTCCCTCGTAGGCGCAGGTGGCGGAGTGCCTCCCGCACTTGTTGATTACCGCTGCTGATGTCCTGGCCTATGGGCTCAGGCCTATGGTCCTCGCACAGGCTATTTATCATCTGCCTCACAGATGTTCTCGGCCAATAATGCCGGGATGAGGAGGCTCCATCGAAGGCGCAGGGGGCGGTCTGCCTCCCACGCTCGTCTCCTGCTGCTCTTACGGTTGTTCTCGGTTGAGATGGCGATGGCCAGAGCAATGCCGGCGAGGAGTTGTCCAACGACGGATGGTTCTTGCATGGTTCTTTAGCTGGCTTACCATAAATACCGATAAGCGGTTGGTTCTTCAGCTTTGTCTACTTGCTTGGTCAGCGTGAGAACGCTGACTCTGCATTTGTTCCGAGCTGCCAGATGGGTGCTCATGTTACATATGCACTTGAATGTTGGAACAGAGTGCAACGACATTATTGTTGTTGTTTATATATATATGTATGTGCGCATACTACAAGGCCTTGACTTACAGAGCCATCATGGATCCAGTACCTGGGTCTAGTCAACTCGTCAACATTTACAATCTTTCGAACTAGAGGTGGAGAAACATCCATGTTTACGTACATCGATGTTTTCGATGTTTTTGCCGATGAAACATTAAAAAAAAAAAAAAAAAAATTATTTTGTAATATTTTCTGAATAATAAGGCAGTATTTTAAGCAAAACGTAACAAGTATTCAGTTATATTATTCACAGCTCGAGATCAATATGTTCATTTTTGTTTAAAAACAACAGTTTGTCAACTACGGTTGACGCCAGCCTGGTGCGACGGTCACTAATTAATTGGCCCGCCTTACTAAATATTCTTTCCGACTCGCATGACGAAGCGGGAACGCAAAAGAATTTTTTTGGCCAGTGACTTAAAAGCGTCCGCTTCAGAAGCCATCTAAAATAAATAATTTTTTTAATGCATAATTTCGTACCTTCCAATATGTAAGTGGGCTGCATTCTTCCGGGTGGTTGTCCTTTTCAATGTACTGACGCATAAGGATGATAGCATCAGCCCAGGAAGAGTGTACTTTAGTTTTAGTTTTTCTTTTAAAAAGGAAAACCGTGTGGGTTCCTGAGTTGGTGTTGGTGGTGCAAGTGGTGTTAACTGTGGATTTGCGGTAAGTCTTAAGAAAAGCATATCCTGGACCGCTTTTGCAGCTTCTTCCGCATTAAAAGGCAAAAGGAAACCATGTTTCTTAAATCGTGGGTCAATTATGGTTGCAACTCGAGGAATTGTCCGCAATTCATATTTAGCTAGTCTCTTTTTATGTATGCTAAGATATTTTTACCTTCTTGGGTTTTAATCATTATTTTATTGATTTTATGAAGCAGCTCGCATTTGACCGGAATTATGAGTGAAATCGAAACTTTTGTATTCGACGAAACCAAAACTAAAGCATCTTCGAAGGGGCTCAGCAATTCCGAGACGTCTTGCAGAATATAGACTTCTTCTCCTAAAAACGGCTGTGGCGCATTGTAACTCTTAACCAATGCAATTGTTATGGATTCATTGGTCATTAGAATTCTTTTAATCATAGCATATGCGCTGTTCCAGCGAGTGGGAGTCTCTTGAAGAAGAGTATAAGGGTTATCCACACCCTGTGCTTCCTTAAACTTCGCGTATGCGATCTGACTTTTTTGAAAAATTAAACTATTTTCTTACACTTTGTCAATATTAAATCCATTTCGGTCAGTTTGAGTATACTGAACGAGGAGATTTAGCGTGTGCGCTACGCATGGTAGGTACTTGTATTCGAGTAGTCGACATGCTTTTATCATTATTGGATCGTTGTCTGTAACAACGCAAACGATCTTATTAAAAATTCCCCAATCATCAAGCACTGCCTTAATGGTTTCGGATATATTGCTTGCATTGTGATTAGTAGCTTCGAGGAGCTGCCTTGTTGCCAGAACAGCAGACTTCAGCTCGAAGCCATTTGTTACATAGTGGCAAGTAATCGTTATATATCCTGCATTCGCTCTTGATGTCCATAAATCAGTTGTTAGAGCCAGAGAATCAATGTTCGCCAATATTGAAATGAGCTTGTTTCTTAGGGACTCATATTTTTCTGGGAGCACCACGTCGCGCAAGTGCGACCTACTTGGGAGCTTGTAACGCGGGTCCAATTCCTTAATAAGCTCCCAAAAGCCCTGGTCCTCAACGCAACTGAATGGCTGTATATCAACTGCAATCATGTTCATGACCTTGTTGTCCAGATTGCGTTTTCGGACTGAGTCGTTATTATAAAACGAAGTCGAATTTTCCATATGCAGTTGCAATTCAATTGTTTTTTTGCTCAGTTCCGATCTTTAGGCGATCTGCCTTTTTTACCACAATAATTGCAGACACCATAAGTTTTATTATCACTTTTTTTTTAAATGGTCCCATGCCACGGAAACATCACGTTTCTTTTTCTTATTTTCGTCCACATTTTCATCTACTGCTGGTCCAGAAATTGCTCCTATGAAATACATATACTAATTAATGCAATTCAATTAAAAAGTACACCAACATGCATATATAAATACATTCACATGTATTTACATACAAGCCCTATTCGGGAGTGAAAAACTTACGTTTCAGGTCTTTATCCATGTCTTCCACGACTCCAGCTAACACCACCAGCAAGTCACACTATATTTGAAATATGCTATAAATAATTGTATTAGGAAATATGGAAAATTAATTCATACTTACAATTGATTCAATTTTCTTTGTTAAAATCGGGAGAATCTGAGCCAGTTAGGCCTGAACAATTTCCAAAAGTGACTTATTAGCAATGTAATATTTTTTCAAATGGCGACTTATTTGAAGTTTGTAGAAATTGGAAAACATCGATGAAACATCGAAAAAACATCGATGTTTGTGATTTTCAAAAACATCGATGTTTGTGATTTTTCGAAAACATCGATAATATCGATGTTGGCATTGATGTTTCTCCACCTCTATTTCGAACGCTCGTCGAGTAAAGTCGTAAATTTATTTCATCCGAATAGCCAGTCCAAAATTTTTCGTAGTAAATAAAAAATGTTTACCCAAATTCGTATAAAAATTTAAATAATGCCAGCCAAAAGGAAATATACTCGCAGCGATGTCTTAAACATTAAAAAATGAAAGGTAGTTAAATTTTTGGAAAATCCTTTACCCCAAAGGAGGAAGTAGCTGGTAAGGAAGGCAACGCCTTAACCGGTCCCGCGCAGCCGGACTCGGAAACTGAGGCCAAGGAACCGACCGCCACCACTGAAAGAAGACGGTGACCTGCAAGGTTTATTTAATAAACGCTCTTCAGCAGAAACTGAGGCCAAGGAACCGACCGCCGGACTTGCTGGTATCTGCCGCCCCGGCGTAGTGACTCTTCAGTCTTCAGGGGCCACTACCATGCTGGATGTCGGCTGCTCGGCTACTCCGGTTGTTGCCGGCACTAGTCTCACCCTTGGAGTAGGTTCGGGTGAGCTGGCGGCTGACGAGCTGCTTGTTGGTGGCCTGGCTCGGCGGCGTCTGAAGTGTTCGCCCGTTGGAGCTCGGCTGCTTGGATCTGGGGTTGTTCATTCTTCCTGGAGTCGCCGTGTTCCTTCCTGGCAGACCCCTCCTCTTCCTTTCTGGCTGGTTTCGGGATATCATCACTCTTGGCAGCCTTGCGGAAATCCCCATTCGTAATGGCCAGGAAGATTTCGGCCCAAGTGACATTCGGTGGGAGTGCCTTCCTACGATCCTCCCTCTTCTGGGTAGCTTTGCTTTGGTCTGCCTTCTGGGCACCTGTTAGCATGTCTCCACTTCCGGATCCTTTTCCGGGGTCCAGCTTTGTGGTGGCATCTGCTTGGGTGCACTCCCTTTATTATTTTATTTATTTTTCCTAAGCCAAAGTGGCACAAACTTTAAAGTTTTGGCCATAAAAGGGGGAGAGTCCCAGGAGACTCGCAACTGATGCTAACTGCTTGTCAACATCGCCAGACTTGATGGTTCGCCAGGCCCGAAGTGCTATTAATCCACGCTAAAAGAAATTAATAAGCTGCTTAAAGTTTTCCGAGGACTTGGCCAAGTATTTAGTTGGCCTAAACCTAAGCCTAGGCTCGTGTGTGCCCTGCTCGGGCATTTGGCGACATTTCTATTAAACATAATTACAATATTATCGCTAAGCCCGCACACAGACAGCCGCCCGACAACCGACGAGCCCGACCCAAATATCCAAATTCAAGGGGCTCCCCCTGGGACGCTAAGCCCCTCCATTGTTTGCACTTCGTCAGATCCGCCGCACGAGTGCCAGCACTCTGATAATAATTAATATTTAAATCCGTTTTCGAAAGCCTTTTCATTCAGTGGAATAAGGCTATAATTCTCTTCTGTAAAGAATATCAATTTCCCATTAAACAGAGATGTAAATTACAGTTAGTGTGATAATAAAATATCTGCACAAATTCATATAATTAATTTACCTTAAAGAAAATTGAACATATAAAACACCTCATCACTCAAATTACTTGGACTCTGGATAAACAACAAATACAACTGGAACACAAACATCAATAACCTTATCCCAGCACTATCTAGCAAACTCAATATAATTAAATGCCTGGCTAGCCCAAGATTCAATTGCAACACACACACATTACTAAATATAACAAAAGCAATATATATATCAAAAATTGACTACGGACTACATATATATGGACAAGCTCCGAAAACCACTCTCAATAAATTAAAAACCTCATTCAACGCAGCAATTCGACTAGCTTTAGGAGCATTCCGCACGACACCGATCCACAACTTACTATACGAAGCTAACATACCAACAATAGAACAAAAACGTGATCACCTAACAGCAAAACTCTTCAAATCCCTAATACAAGCTAAAGATACTCCTATCTGAAAATTTATAAAACTAAACATCAGAAAGAAAAAATGGATCTCAACAATACAGCACGCAATAACGAAATGCCAATACTATGATATACCATACAAGCCGAAAATAATTCACAAATTAAAACCAGCCTGGCAATTACCCAACAAATCAATCAATACATCTCTTAACACTTACAACAAAGCCAACACACCACCTGAAACATTTTAAAAACTCTTTAATGAAACAAAATCATATCAAAATCACACATTCATATACGCCGATGGATCTCAACAGAACTCTATTACAACCTATGCAATCACCACAGAAACCGAAACCCTAGCCTACGGAAGCCTACCTCCCTACTCATCAATACTAACAGCCGAAATATTAGGAATCCTCGAAGCAACTAAAATAATATTAACAAGTAAGAAAGCTACAGTCGTTCGTGAACGACTGCTATATACCATGTACCAAAATGTATCGCCGCTCGAATAAGCTCGCGATTATAAATAAAATCGGTAACCAGGATACACCACAGCTGATCAGCTAACCCCTCTCTCTTTTTTGCGCACGGGAGTTAGTTTCTTGCGCTCATCAGTTTTGTTGTTGTTTTTTTGGGATGCACCTGTTGTTAGCTGCCAAATAGATAACACACTGATAAGTAAATAACTTTTGTGTTTTTCACCCGATCTTTACCAGATTTTCGGTATTGATACATGTTCTACATATGCATGCCTATGCAAAAAAAGAAAGATCTATGGTAATATTTGTGGCTGCAAAACGTTTTTATTGATTTGCGGGGGAGTGGGGGGAAATTTTTAAATCTGAAACAAACTTGATCTGCGTGCAAAACATTCCGACCTACATACCGAATTTGGTGGCTCTAGCTCTTATAGTTGCTGAGATCTAGGCGTTCATACAGACGGACAGACGGACAGACAGACATGGCTATATCGACTTGGCTGTTGATGCTGATCAAGAATATATATACTTTATGGGGTCGGAAATGCTTCCTTCTGCCTGTTACATACATTTGCACAAAATTAATATACCTTTGTACCTACGGTACATGGTATAAAAATGAGAGGAAAATTCGTAATATGCTCCGACTCACTGGGAGCCATCGAAGCCATAAAAAACCCGCTCAACAATAACACATACCCAGCACTCATCCGATCGACCATTTCATCTTACTACCCGAAAATCAAAATCTTATGGACTCCAGGACACAGCAACATAAAAGGAAACGAAATGGCTGACAAAACAGCCAAATCAGTATTAAGAATGCCACTTATATTCAAGCCAAATCTAAACTCAAAAGACATTAACAAATTCCTAAAACAACAACTTAACCAACAATCACAAAGTCTACTCATCAAGTGCAATACCTGGTACCAAAACATCAATACCAACGACTCACATACATCGATCTACTCAAGCATAATTCAAGAAGAAGTAACTCGTCTCGACCAAATTAAGTTTACCCGATTACGATTGGGTCATAAAAACCTAACACACAAGCATTACCTAGACACAACAACACAACGTAACTGCCCACTATGTGTTACTCACACTCCAGTCACCATAGCCCATTTGAAACAAAACATTCTCAAAAACATAGACGCCACCCACTATTTAAGTAACCCCTCAACGGAACACATCAAAATAATAACCGAATTTCTTAAAGAATCTCAATTATACCACAATATATAAACAAGCACCAACAAAATGTATCGCCATAAAAATTGTAAAATAATATTATAAAATACCATGTATATAGTCGATGGCCCTGGAAGCTCTTACTATATTTTATTATGTTAGTTTAGTTTTATAATCTACTCTAACATTAAATAAAAATAAAAAGAAATAAAATATAAAAAAAATTACCTTAAAGAAAATTGAACAGGGTATTTCCCAATCAAAACTAAAACTAACAAGAAAGAAAGCTAACTTCGGCATGCCGAAGTTAAATACCCTTGCAGTAAGTAAATATGACCTTTTCGTATTCTCGGATACTGACATAAATGTTGCGAACGAAAATGTTGCGAACAAACTAAATGAATTTATATGTATATTCCCATGGCAGCTATATGATATAGTGGTCCGATTTTGAACAAATTAAAACCGACATTCTAAAATATTACAAAATGGCCTTGTCTGAAAATATGTTGAAAATTGCCTAAGTTATAATTTTTTTCCTAAAAATTTTCCGATCGTTCCTATGGCAGCTATATGATATAGTCGTCCGATTCAGACGACGGACTTAATCCAGTTAATAGGTATAGCTTTTTATATGTCAATACGGGCTGTCCGGGTCGATGCCACGATTCAGAACTCTAAGAGTGTTCTACCCTGAAACAGTTTGTGGACTCATCTGATATCTTTCAGGCTAATTCCAAATGCTTGGGTGGAATTGACGTGCCTGTAGTTCTACGGGAGATTCAGCACTTCGATTTTCGACAACCCTTATGAAGCCATATTCATTAAACCTAGCTGCAAGTGAGGATGAGAAAACGTTTAATTATGCTCTTTCTAAGGCAAGAAGAGTTGTCGAAAATGCATTCGGACAATTGAAAGCCTGCTTTCGCAGGATTGGAAAAGGCATAGATGAAAAATTCCAAATGAGAGTACAAAAATACTTATTTCAACATTTTTAACTGATATGCGAACTTTTACTATCTTTCTACTTTGAGTGCGAATTTGGAATATAAGAAAACAGAAAAGTGAGAAAAACTAAGTTTGCAGAACTATGGTATTTATAAACATATATTCCAGAATGTCAATTTGTTGTTTAAACTCTGAATTACCCATTCATTGTCCTCATTCGTTCCCTTTACACATTGTTACTATAGAACGCTTTAAAAAATAATTTTTTTTTGAGGGGGGAAAATCGTCATAACTTCATCAATTTTTGTTATTTTTTCATGATATTGGTCTTGTTTTATTCGTAATTGACTAGGCAACAACATTAAGTGCGAATCATTGCGAAATATTTGTGCTTTGGTCAAAAAAAATGGCATCAAAGTCGAAAAAACACGGAAAAAAAGTGCGAGTTGCATATTTCGAAGCAAAAATTTAGTCTTTCTCATTCGAAACAAACAATAAGTTATTTTTTTCCTGTAAGCTACACTATTGAGCTATAAGAAACTCCAAGAGATTTTCAAATTGGTCAACAACTTTTCGAGCAGGAATTTTTCAAAGTGAAAAAGAGCCGAAAAACGGTTTTTTGACCATAACTCAAGATTTTGAGGGTGTTAGAAGAATTTCAAACATGGTTTTTGTGTTATTTTCGACCTGCTTAACAATCTCTACTAGGTCACTTCAAAAGTGCTTTTACTTTTTTTAAATTTGTTACACTGTGTTATTTATCTAAAACAAATCTTAAAAAGATGAATGTGTGTATTGTTTCAAATTTTGCCGGTTGTCAACAAAGTATGACTGCATCATTGGCCCTCAAAAAATTCCGAGCAACGAGTAGAAAGAGCGGTCACACTTCAAAAGAATAAACATTTTTGCGCTGCGTGACAACTTTATTTGCTGGATACTGAGCCAAAGAATAAACATTTTTGCGCTGCGTGACAACTTTATTTGCTGGATACTGTGCTTACGCGTTATGGAAATACTAAAGCACGGTATCCAGAGAGAAGAAAACTATTGCAAAGCAGTGAGAGAGAGCGAGAGGCAAATAGTTTGAAACAGCTTGTTACCTAGGTCTGTTTCAAAGGGTGGTATCCAGTACAGGTTTGAAAATACTAGAAAGGTGCAAGATTTAGGAGATTATTTGAGGGCGCGCATTTAGTATTTCCATAACGCTTAGCGAAAAAGAATAAAATTTTTATTCTTTTCGCTGTCTCCAACGTTTGCCTCTCGCTCTGCCCTTCACATATTTCAAACAATGGATCCCGGCATGAACAAAAATGCGTGGAAAAGTCGAATTAAAAGAGCGAATACAGTACTAATTGACTTGATAAAGGCAAATACAATATATTGGGGATCGGGAAATTATATGAATTTGTATTAAAAGACCTGGGGCGAAAAAGAAAAATTTAAAATAAGGATGCAGGACTGTCGAAGGGAAAATTGGCCACTTTTGCATCTCGTTATGCAACTGGCATAGGTCATGGGTATGGCCACTGGTGCAATCATGTTTCTGAACAGAACACGGAGCTCCTTAGACATGTACTATGAGCAGTCCAAGGCAGGCGCAGCCGCCGGAACGCATGTCAATAGCTTTGGGACAATTAATAATATAAAACAAATCATAAAAAGATGAATGTGTGTGATGTTTCAAATTTTGCCGGTTGTCAACAAAGTATGACCGCATCATTGGCTTTCAAAAAATGCCGAGACACGAGGAGAAAGAGCGGTCACACTTCAAAAGAATAAACATTTTTGCGCTGCGTGACAACTTTATTTGCTGGATACTGAGCTTAAATGCGCGCCCTCAAATAATCTCCTAAATCTTGCACCTTTCTAGTATTTTCGAAACTGTACTGGATACCACCCTTTGGAACAGACCTACGTGACAAGCTGTTTCAAACTATTTGCCTCTCGCTCTCTCTCACTGCTTTGCAACAGTTTTCTTCTGTCTGGATACTGTGCTTAAGCTTCACTTCATAAGTCATTGATAAATAATTAAACGGAATAAGGAAATAAACAGAATAAGCCTGTTTTGCAAAATTTTGATTCTTAAGCTTCCCTCCATAAGTCCGCTCCCTGTTTTGCAAAATTAAAGTAATTAAAATTAAAGTAATAAACATTCATAAAAATGGCTGATGATAAGAGTGTGTAAATTAAAGTAATAAACATTCATTAAAATGGCTGAAGATCAGAGTGTGTAAATTAAAGTAATAAACATTTATTAAAATGGCTGAAGATCAGAGCCGTAATTTGTAATTAGGAAGTAATAAGTCGTTTAGAATATCCATTCGCTGAGCGTTGTTTTTGGATATGCTTTTAAGCAGCACTCGATTAAATATTAATTTCATATTGAAGATTAATTTGAAAGGACAAATAAAAATTCAGAAAGAATATCATGCAGGGATTGGCAAGAGCTAAGCATTTTTTCCTTACAAAATTCATGTATGGTGAAAAACAAAATCATATATAAACCAATCAAATATAAATTGATAGGAGAAATGAAATATAAATTGATAAGGAAAATCATGTAAATTAATAAGAATTTTTTTTTTAACGTTAACTTTAACATTTAGCATCCTACCTAGTGTTTTGTGAGGCTTCACGGGCCACACATCTCATCGGGCAGAAAAAGTTCCGCTCAATGTTACAATTTGTTTTTTAAAATTAATTGGTGTGCCTCACAGGGCAACAAAAAAATTCTTTGGTGTGCCACACAGGGCTACAAAAAAAATAAATGTTTCTCTCCGGTTGGTCCTCTGATCCTCCCTCGTAGGCGCAGGTGGCGGAGTGCCTCCCGCACTTGTTGATTACCGCTGCTGATGTCCTGGCCTATGGGCTCAGGCCTATGGTCCTCGCACAGGCTATTTATCATCTGCCTCACAGATGTTCTCGGCCAATAATGCCGGGATGAGGAGGCTCCATCGAAGGCGCAGGGGGCGGTCTGCCTCCCACGCTCGTCTCCTGCTGCTCTTACGGTTGTTCTCGGTTGAGATGGCGATGGCCAGAGCAATGCCGGTGAGGAGTTGTCCAACGACGGATGGTTCTTGCATGGTTCTTTAGCTGGCTTACCATAAATACCGATAAGCGGTTGGTTCTTCAGCTTTGTCTACTTGCTTGGTCAGCGTGAGAACGCTGACTCTGCATTTGTTCCGAGCTGCCAGATGGGTGCTCATGTTACATATGCACTTGAATGTTGGAACAGAGTGCAACGACATTATTGTTGTTGTTTATATATATATGTATGTGCGCATACTACAAGGCCTTGACTTACAGAGCCATCATGGATCCAGTACCTGGGTCTAGTCAACTCGTCAACATTTACAATCTTTCGAACTAGAGGTGGAGAAACATCCATGTTTACGTACATCGATGTTTTCGATGTTTTTGCCGATGAAACATTAAAAAAAAAAAAAAAAATTATTTTGTAATATTTTCTGAATAATAAGGCAGTATTTTAAGCAAAACGTAACAAGTATTCAGTTATATTATTCACAGCTCGAGATCAATATGTTCATTTTTGTTTAAAAACAACAGTTTGTCAACTACGGTTGACGCCAGCCTGGTGCGACGGTCACTAATTAATTGGCCCGCCTTACTAAATATTCTTTCCGACTCGCATGACGAAGCGGGAACGCAAAAGAATTTTTTGGCCAGTGACTTAAAAGCGTCCGCTTCAGAAGCCATCTAAAATAAATAATTTTTTTAATGCATAATTTCGTACCTTCCAATATGTAAGTGGGCTGCATTCTTCCGGGTGGTTGTCCTTTTCAATGTACTGACGCATAAGGATGATAGCATCAGCCCAGGAAGAGTGTACTTTAGTTTTAGTTTTTTCTTTTAAAAAGGAAAACCGTGTGGGTTCCTGAGTTGGTGTTGGTGGTGCAAGTGGTGTTAACTGTGGATTTGCGGTAAGTCTTAAGAAAAGCATATCCTGGACCGCTTTTGCAGCTTCTTCCGCATTAAAAGGCAAAAGGAAACCATGTTTCTTAAATCGTGGGTCAATTATTGTTGCAACTCGAGGAATTGTCCGCAATTCATATTTAGCTAGTCTCTTTTTATGTATGCTAAGATATTTTTACCTTCTTGGGTTTTAATCATTATTTTATTGATTTTATGAAGCAGCTCGCATTTGACCGGAATTATGAGTGAAATCGAAACTTTTGTATTCGACGAAACCAAAACTAAAGCATCTTCGAAGGGGCTCAGCAATTCCGAGACGTCTTGCAGAATATAGACTTCTTCTCCTAAAAACGGCTGTGGCGCATTGTAACTCTTAACCAATGCAATTGTTATGGATTCATTGGTCATTAGAATTCTTTTAATCATAGCATATGCGCTGTTCCAGCGAGTGGGAGTCTCTTGAAGAAGAGTATAAGGGTTATCCACACCCTGTGCTTCCTTAAACTTCGCGTATGCGATCTGACTTTTTTGAAAAATTAAACTATTTTCTTACACTTTGTCAATATTAAATCCATTTCGGTCAGTTTGAGTATACTGAACGAGGAGATTTAGCGTGTGCGCTACGCATGGTAGGTACTTGTATTCGAGTAGTCGACATGCTTTTATCATGATTGGATCGTTGTCTGTAACAACGCAAACGATCTTATTAAAAATTCCCCAATCATCAAGCACTGCCTTAATGGTTTCGGATATATTGCTTGCATTGTGATTAGTAGCTTCGAGGAGCTGCCTTGTTGCCAGAACAGCAGACTTCAGCTCGAAGCCATTTGTTACATAGTGGCAAGTAATCGTTATATATCCTGCATTCGCTCTTGATGTCCATAAATCAGTTGTTAGAGCCAGAGAATCAATGTTCGCCAATATTGAAATGAGCTTGTTTCTTAGGGACTCATATTTTTCTGGGAGCACCACGTCGCGCAAGTGCGACCTACTTGGGAGCTTGTAACGCGGGTCCAATTCCTTAATAAGCTCCCAAAAGCCCTGGTCCTCAACGCAACTGAATGGCTGTATATCAACTGCAATCATGTTCATGACCTTATTGTCCAGATTGCGTTTTCGGACTGAGTCGTTATTATAAAACGAAGTCGAATTTTCCATATGCAGTTGCAATTCAATTGTTTTTTTGCTCAGTTCCGATCTTTAGGCGATCTGCCTTTTATCCATGTCTTCCACGACTCCAGCTAACACCATCAGCAAGTCACACTATATTTGAAATATGCTATAAATAATTGTATTAGGAAATATGGAAAATTAATTCATACTTACAATTGATTCAATTTTCTTTGTTAAAATCGGGAGAATCTGAGCCAGTTAGGCCTGAACAATTTCCAAAAGTGACTTATTAGCAATGTAATATTTTTTCAAATGGCGACTTATTTGAAGTTTGTAGAAATTGGAAAACATCGATGAAACATCGAAAAAACATCGATGTTTGTGATTTTTCAAAAACATCGATGTTTGTGATTTTTCGAAAACATCGATAATATCGATGTTGGCATTGATGTTTCTCCACCTCTATTTCGAACGCTCGTCGAGTAAAGTCGTAAATTTATTTCATCCGAATAGCCAGTCCAAAATTTTTCGTAGTAAATAAAAAATGTTTACCCAAATTCGTATACAAATTTAAATAATGCCAGCCAAAAGGAAATATACTCGCCGCGATGTCTTAAACATTAAAAAATGAAAGGTAGTTAAATTTTTGGAAAATCCTTTACCCCAAAGGAGGAAGTAGCTGGTAAGGAAGGCAACGCCTTAACCGGTCCCGCGCAGCCGGACTCGGAAACTGAGGCCAAGGAACCGACCGCCACCACTGAAAGAAGACGGTGACCTGCAAGGTTTATTTAATAAACGCTCTTCAGCAGAAACTGAGGCCAAGGAACCGACCGCCGGACTTGCTGGTATCTGCCGCCCCGGCGTAGTGACTCTTCAGTCTTCAGGGGCCACTACCATGCTGGATGTCGGCTGCTCGGCTACTCCGGTTGTTGCCGGCACTAGTCTCACCCTTGGAGTAGGTTCGGGTGAGCTGGCGGCTGACGAGCTGCTTGTTGGTGGCCTGGCTCGGCGGCGTCTGAAGTGTTCGCCCGTTGGAGCTCGGCTGCTTGGATCTGGGGTTGTTCATTCTTCCTGGAGTCGCCGTGTTCCTTCCTGGCAGACCCCTCCTCTTCCTTTCTGGCTGGTTTCGGGATATCATCACTCTTGGCAGCCTTGCGGAAATCCCCATTCGTAATGGCCAGGAAGATTTCGGCCCAAGTGACATTCGGTGGGAGTGCCTTCCTACGAAGCTAACATACCAACAATAGAACAAAAACGTGATCACCTAACAGCAAAACTCTTCAAATCCCTAATACAAGCTAAAGATACTCCTATCTGGAAATTTATAAAACTAAACATCAGAAAGAAAAAATGGATCTCAACAATACAGCACGCAATAACGAAATGCCAATACTATGATATACCATACAAGCCGAAAATAATTCACAAATTAAAACCAGCCTGGCAATTACCCAACAAATCAATCAATACATCTCTTAACACTTACAACAAAGCCAACACACCACCTGAAACATTTTAAAAACTCTTTAATGAAACAAAATCATATCAAAATCACACATTCATATACGCCGATGAATCTCAACAGAACTCTATTACAACCTATGCAATCACCACAGAAACCGAAACCCTAGCCTACGGAAGCCTACCTCCCTACTCATCAATACTAACAGCCGAAATATTAGGAATCCTCGAAGCAACTAAAATAATATTAACAAGTAAGAAAGCTACAGTCGTTCGTGAACGACTGCTATATACCATGTACCAAAATGTATCGCCGCTCGAATAAGCTCGCGATTATAAATAAAATCGGTAACCAGGATACACCACAGCTGATCAGCTAACCCCTCTCTCTTTTTTGCGCACGGGAGTTAGTTTCTTGCGCTCATCAGTTTTGTTGTTGTTTTTTTGGGATGCACCTGTTGTTAGCTGCCAAATAGATAACACACTGATAAGTAAATAACTTTTGTGTTTTTCACCCGATCTTTACCAGATTTTCGGTATTGATACATGTTCTACATATGCATGCCTATGCAAAAAAAGAAAGATCTATGGTAATATTTGTGGCTGCAAAACGTTTTTATTGATTTGCGGGGGAGTGGGGGGGAAATTTTTAAATCTGAAACAAACTTGATCTGCGTGCAAAACATTCCGACCTACATACCGAATTTGGTGGCTCTAGCTCTTATAGTTGCTGAGATCTAGGCGTTCATACAGACGGACAGACGGACAGACAGACATGGCTATATCGACTTGGCTGTTGATGCTGATCAAGAATATATATACTTTATGGGGTCGGAAATGCTTCCTTCTGCCTGTTACATACATTTGCACAAAATTAATATACCTTTGTACCTACGGTACATGGTATAAAAATGAGAGGAAAATTCGTAATATGCTCCGACTCACTGGGAGCCATCGAAGCCATAAAAAACCCGCTCAACAATAACACATACCCAGCACTCATCCGATCGACCATTTCATCTTACTACCCGAAAATCAAAATCTTATGGACTCCAGGACACAGCAACATAAAAAGGAAACGAAATGGCTGACAAAACAGCCAAATCAGTATTAAGAATGCCACTTATATTCAAGCCAAATCTAAACTCAAAAGACATTAACAAATTCCTAAAACAACAACTTAACCAACAATCACAAAGTCTACTCATCAAGTGCAATACCTGGTACCAAAACATCAATACCAACGACTCACATACATCGATCTACTCAAGCATAATTCAAGAAGAAGTAACTCGTCCCGACCAAATTAAGTTTACCCGATTACGATTGGGTCATAAAAACCTAACACACAAGCATTACCTAGACACAACAACACAACGTAACTGCCCACTATGTGTTACTCACACTCCAGTCACCATAGCCCATTTGAAACAAAACATTCTCAAAAACATAGACGCCACCCACTATTTAAGTAACCCCTCAACGGAACACATCAAAATAATAACCGAATTTCTTAAAGAATCTCAATTATACCACAATATATAAACAAGCACCAACAAAATGTATCGCCATAAAAATTGTAAAATAATATTATAAAATACCATGTATATAGTCGATGGCCCTGGAAGCTCTTACTATATTTTATTATGTTAGTTTAGTTTTATAATCTACTCTAACATTAAATAAAAATAAAAAGAAATAAAATATAAAAAAATTACCTTAAAGAAAATTGAACAGGGTATTTCCCAATCAAAACTAAAACTAACAAGAAAGAAAGCTAACTTCGGCATGCCGAAGTTAAATACCCTTGCAGTAAGTAAATATGACCTTTTCGTATTCTCGGATACTGACATAAATGTTGCGAACGAAAATGTTGCGAACAAACTAAATGAATTTATATGTATATTCCCATGGCAGCTATATGATATAGTGGTCCGATTTTGAACAAATTAAAACCGACATTCTAAAATATTACAAAATGGCCTTGTCTGAAAATATGTTGAAAATTGCCTAAGTTATAATTTTTTTCCTAAAAATTTTCCGATCGTTCCTATGGCAGCTATATGATATAGTCGTCCGATTCAGACGACGGACTTAATCCCGTTAATAGGTATCGCTTTTTATATGTCAATACGGGCTGTCCGGGTCGATGCCACGATTCAGAACTCTAAGAGTGTTCTACCCTGAAACAGTTTGTGGACTCATCTGATATCTTTCAGGCTAATTCCAAATGCTTGGGTGGAATTGACGTGCCTGTAGTTCTACGGGAGATTCAGCACTTCGATTTTCGACAACCCTTATGAAGCCATATTCATTAAACCTAGCTGCAAGTGAGGATGAGAAAACGTTTAATTATGCTCTTTCTAAGGCAAGAAGAGTTGTCGAAAATGCATTCGGACAATTGAAAGCCTGCTTTCGCAGGATTGGAAAAGGCATAGATAATGGATACGACAAAACGTCAAATATAATCCTCACATGCTGCGTTCTTCACAACTTCTTGAATGAAAAAAACAGCACCGTTTTGGAGACATGGAAAAACATTGAAGCAGATGAACGTCCACAACCTGAGGAAACTAATAGTTTATATGACAACGATGGCCATCCGGAAACTATAAGAAAAGCCATATCAAATTATATAAAAAGCAATCTTTAAGAAATTTTGATGTTGTATTTGTTTTAATTCGGATCAATGCGTTTTTCCTCAAAAACGGTTATCTCCATCCTTTCTAAGATTTTTAGGCGCCGCTCCCCCAAATCTTTTAAATACTTAGCGATGGCCCAGAGCTCGTATCTGGTTGCCAAAAAGGCTCACGAACCATGATAGGGTGCTCAAGACTCTGAGGGCTCTAAACCAAGATGTCGACATGGCAGACTGGGCCATCCTGAAGGCAGAGCGGGAGATGAGGACAAGCCAGCCTTTCTTGTTCCTCATCAACAAGCAGTGGCTACCGCAGATAGAAAAAACGGACTACAAAGTGCGTTACGGCATAAGGAAGGCTAAGATAAAAGTCTTCCTATCCGAGCCAGATGACAACCTTGAAGACGACACCAAGCAGATGCTCGATGACTTGGTGATCGACAATGACAGCCCCAACTCCACACCGCAATAATGCCGAAGGTCATGCAGATAAACCTGAAGCGTAGCTCACATGCTCCAGCAAATCTTGCAGGCCTCCTCCGAGAGGACCTCGACATCGGCCTCTTACAAGAGCCATGGACCAGGGACGGCCAAATCTCTGGCGTGGCTATACAACACTATACACAAACTCGACAGGTAGGCCGATGGCGGGTATAGTCATTAAAAACAACCTCAACGCTCTTCTACATCCCAATCTTAGCAACTCAGACCTAGCAGTGGCCAGGCTTGAAGCAGCGGATGGGACAGCCATGCTGATAGCATCCGGATACATGGCCCACGATGAACCGGCACCCCCTGAAGCGTTTGTCAGGGTGATGGGCCGAGGACTCCATAACGACACTCATCCTCGGGTGTGACGCCAATGCCAGGCACACACTGTGGGGAAGCAAGGAAACAAACGAAAGGGGTGAGTCTCATTTTGAACATATTATATGTCGTGATGTCACTATCTGCAACAAAGGGAAAACACCCACCTTTATTTTTCCGAGTACGGAAGAATTTCAAGGATGGGAGGAGGTCCTAGATATAACGCTTCAAATAGAGCACAGTAACCACAGGGTAGAAAAATGGAGGGTTTCGCCAAAAAACTCTTTTTCAGACCATAGATACATATTTTTTGAGATTTCGATGTCGACCTGCGAGACGGCACCGAAGCGCAATCCCCGCAACACAGACTGGAACAAATATGAAAAGATTTTACAGTCAAAGGTGAAGAACAGGAAGGTCAAAGTAAGACCCACCCCGGAAGGAATAGACAAGAAAGTCGAGGACTTCACGAATATTCTCAACAACGCGTACGAAGAGTCGTGCAAAGTAACAGAGAGCTAAGCGAGCTTAGAAAAAAGGCTAGGAAAGCCTTTAATACAAGTTACGGAACCAAAGACTGGCAGCCGTATAAGGAAATACACAAGGAATACAAAAATGCGATATACGCAGCCAAGAAAGACTCTTGGAGCAGGTACTGCGAATCGCTAGAAGGAATCAAAGACACGGCTAGGTTGAGAAAAATACTAGCCAAAGGGCATACAAGCCCCACGCTTATAAACAGATCTGACGGCACAGGAAGTACGTCAGCAGAAGAGACACTGGAGATCCTGCTGGACACACATTTCCCAGGTAACCAGAAAGAAGAAACTGGGTCACAGGAAAGCCAAATGGCGGAACACCAGCTAAGAGTCGACGAGATCGTCACCGTGGAAAGAATCCAATGGGCGCAGCAGCGCTGAATGCCATTCTAAACATATTACCGATAGAGCATTTCATTAGGAACACTGCAGCTGGAAGAACTACCACACCGGGCACTGTAAGATCCTGAACGAAATAAACGAGCGGCTAACAGTAAATACCGACTACATGACAACCGAGATGCGGTTCGGCAATGCATATACTACGAAATACCCAACAAGAGAAGAGTGGAGAAGAGAGAGTGTAACCGAGCCAGATGAGGTATCACTCTACACCGATGGCTCAAAAATGAGCGGCGGGGTAGGGGCGGAATCTTTGCCGAAACCTGGGGGATAGAAGAGTCCTTCCACCTCCCAGGGTCCGCAACAGTGTTCGAGGCGGAGGTCCTTGGGATTTTGAAAGCAGCTGAACTTTCATTGGGCCGAGACCTCCAGAATACCAAGGTAAGGATATACTCAGATAGCCAAGCGGCCATCAAATCTCTCGCAACAGCAAGGACTTCATCTATACTAGTCGCCAAATGTAAGGAGGCACTAATCAGACTCGCGGAACACCCCAGGGTGCAGATAGCCTGGGTACCCGGGCACAATGACATCCCCGGCAAAGAAAAAGCTGACGAACTGGCCAGAAAAGGGTCAGTAGAAATCGCAGTAACAACAGATATTCAAGTATCTCTGAACACGGTTCAGGCCGAGATCCACGACCACTTCAAAGTACTAGCCAGCAAGGAATGGTCGATGAAGGCAGAACACAGGAGATCGAAACTGTGCTGGCCTGAATACAATAGGAGACGGACTGCAGAGCTGATCTCCAAGAGTAAAACGGACATCAGAAGGGTAACGGCAGCCATCACGGGCCACTGGCCAATAGGCAAACATGCCTGTAAGATGGGCCTACCCTATAACCCACACTGCAGAAGTTGCAAGGAACCAAACGGGCAGGAGACACCGGAGCATTTACTGTGTCACTGCCCGGTATTCAACCGGATAAGAGCGCGTCACTTCGGAGCATACCAACTCGGGTCACTAGGGGAAGTGGGGAGGCAGCCAGTGAGTGCCATCCTAGCTTACCTGAATGACACGCGCTGGTACTGAAGAGAGGCGCAGACTACAACCAACGAGGGTGTGCGACGCTTGGAACTCTGCGTTGATGTAGACGGGCCCCATCCCACGTCTCAAATTATTATCTTCAGTAGGCTACATTTTAATGGATGTTGAAGCGTCGTTTTGACTAATTATGGGATTTGCATCTGCAGAAGATTACATTTATTTTATGTATATCGAAATCCATATGTATTTACCAGTGCTTTGGTGAATATATTTTGCCACGTTAATTGGATTTAATATTCCCCAATATCCGGTGCACCTGATGATAATGCACCCACTTGAAAGATGCGCCTCCACTTGTTCCCTGTAGCTTGAGTTCTTCCCTAAAATATTGGTAGCTTTTTTAATCAATGTTTCAATTAAATAGTTTACATACTTGTATTTCCTTGTCAGGTTATCTATTTTAGTCCTAATATCCTTCCACTGAATATTAGACATGCCGGCTTCCTTAAGCTTTTTCGCCATTCTTTGATGAATATGATTATTTTTTTGTGCCGACCTCATAGCTAAAATGTTCTCCATCCACAAGTCCAATAGAAGCGAATTATGGTGCAGGGTCCAAAAAATGCTCTGTTTATGCTTTATACACTCATTTTTGGTTCCACCACTCATTTTCTTGTTTTTAAAAATTATTAAATTTTTGCAGCAGCAGCAGCAGGAACCCGAAGGCCTCAGAGCCTCAGATCCAAAAAGCAGGCACCAGTAGGGAGTGCACCCAAGCAGATGCCACCACAAAGCAGGACCCCGGAACAGGAGCCGGAATTGGAGACATGCCAACAGGTGCCCAGAAGGCAGACCAAAGAAAAGCTACCCAGAAGGAGGATCGTAGGAAGGCACTCCCACCGAATGCCACTTGGGCCGAAATCTTCCTGGCCATTACGAATGGGGACTTCCGCAAGGCTGCCAAGAGTGATGATATCCCGAAACCAGCCAGAAAGGAAGAGGAGGGGTCTGCCAGGAAGGAACACTGCGACTCCAGGAAGAATGAACAGATCCAAGCAGCCAGGGCGCGAGCCGAGCTCCAACGGTCGAACACTTCAGCCCAGAGCCCCGACGGCATCCCACCACCCGGCGAGACCAATCGCTCCTGAAGTGCTACGGGACTTGCGACACCTGCCCATCCGGGACGCCCACGTCTGGAGACCACTCACCAGGCTGCCAGGGTACGTGCACCAGCCAGCCGCAGATGCCCACAAGATGGCCCTGGCACCTCCAGCCAAGCAGCCAGGACACAACCACAACGTCCACACTCGGAGATCAGCCACCAGCCGCAACACTACGGTGCTGTCCGCCCACCGCCGAAAACGACCAGAGAGGAAATCCGCTGCGGAGCAGTGCTCGAGGACATGTCCTCAATCAGCAACCTATTTCCTTTTGGCTGGCATTATTTAAATTTTTATACGAATTTGGGGAAAACTTATTTTATTTACTACGAACAATTTTGGACTGGCTATTCGGATGAAATAAATTTACGACTTTACTCGACGAGCGTTCGAAAGATTGTAAACGTTGACGAGTTGACTAGACCCAGGTACTGGATCCATGGCTCTGTAAGTCAAGGCCTACTATATGAAATAAGGTTTTTAATTTTTTTTTTGTTTTTGAGACTCTGCTTTTTAGAAATGAAAATAACATTAAAATTTAAATAAGACATCACCGTTATTAAGACCACAAATTTAAATTATATAAGCTTATATGGAATAATTTTCTGGAACATTTACAAAGAGATAATAAAATATATAATTTGGAATAAATAAGATTGTGTTTCTTATAAATGTGTATCCAGTTCTGGGAAATTCCGCCAAAGTGGAGATCTGCTAAGTTTTCCCCACGAAAACCCAACAAAATACACTCCTTCCTTCACAAAACCAATCTCATACACAAAATGGAGTCTATACCGATTTTGGCAATAGCTTACGGACAATTATTATTATAAAACAAATCATCAGCTCCTGTGAAGGCTCCCGTTGCAGCTCCTGTTGAGACCAAACCAGTTGTGGAGGCAGCTCCTGTTCTAGAGCCAGGGCCGACTGTGGTAGTAACAGAAGCCCCGCTCACCGCCCTATGGGGAAAATACCCACTTTAACTGGCAGTTATTATTGTTAGTTAACCAAAAGAGATATTTTACTGCGGTTTTTTTTATTATGTTGCTATAGACCATTAAGAGCTATTTTAGAAAAATGGGCTTGTCAACGCCCCTTTCGCCCAAAAAATTTGGAAAAAAAAATATTTTTCGTGAATTTTTTTTGATATAAACTTTCAAAATTCAGTCACCTAAAAGTGTTTACGTTACAGATAGGGGTTTCGCCACGCCCCTTTCCACCTTATAATTATGAAAAACCAGTTTTTTTATTAATTTTCTAAATATTGTAAGGATCCGTCTCTGGCCGGGGTAAGCCTCAGCGGCTCCAGAGGTCCCCACAGTAATTTATTTATTGCTGCGGCAGCCAGGACATAAATGGGGCGGAAGTTTTAGCTATTTTTAATGGGGTCGAGCTAAGCGGGAGAAACGAGAGAGAGAAAAGAGAGAAAGCCTCGGAACCGCCTGGGAGGATTTCCGATCGGCGGTCCCTGCGGACTGGAGTAATTTCCGTTCCGAGCGGCGGGGACACCCCTGGACCCGGAGGAATTTCCGGACGGTCCACCTATGCGCCACGCCTGGAAGGATTTCCGAACGGCGTTCGCCCCTGGACCCGGAGGAATTTCCGGACGGTCCACCTATGCCCCGCTTGGAAGGATTTCCGGGCGGCGAGCCACCCCGTGGGCCCGGAGGAATTTCCGGACGGCCCACACCACACCCACACGCTTTCCGAGTGGCGGGGACCCAACGACGAAAGAGGAAGAGGCACAGGAATAATCCGGAGCGGAAAAGGGCGAGAAAAGAGGCAAAGGTTCTCCACTTTGTAAACTTTTTTCCACTCTGTATATTTATTTCCCTATATAAAAGTATGCGGCCGGCGGCCCGTATGTAATGACGGGGGAAGGGCCCTAATCCAGCGGGCGCCTTCGCCCGTCGGTAATAAATCACTATTTATTAATAATTATTTTAAATATATGGCCGGCTTCCCTAGGGAAATGGCGGGGAGGGCGGAGAGAAGGGCCTTATGGCCTTAAGTCGGCGGGCACCTTTCTCCGGCCCCTAGCAAATTCTGGCCTCCTCGACGGTGGTGGTGTGGTGACACTCGCGGCGGCGGACACGTGTTGGCTTTTTCAACCGCGTGGTGGCGGGATCGCGAAACTGATATCGGGACTTGGGAAAACTCGCGTCTGATCGGCTCGGCAGCTCAAAACTCATTAATTCAAGCTCTTCTTATCGTAGCTTGACCATGGCCTCATTCTGCCGGGAGTTCTGTCGACTTTGTCGCAACCATAGGTACATATGGTTGTGACTTCGTCATGGCATGGCTTTTCTTTGCCCCGTGCGCATGCGGCGCAATAAGAAGAAAGGTAAGCTACAAGAAAAGCGGAAGAAGTGGCTTCAGTAAACGAATGACTTCAGTCATGAACTCTGTTGCTTGTTGGTACAAAGAGAACAATTTAAAAAAAAAAATTTTCTTACGACCACCTCCCGCCCAACTGACAGAGGGGCGCAGCCGTGTGACGTACGGCACGATCGCGTTCTAGATACACGCGTGAGAAGGAAAATATTAGGAAAGAACGAAGAAAGTTAGGTTTAGGTTCATGCAACATTACTTGCTAATTCTACTAGCAATACAGTTTTAAGGCGAGGGAGGCTCTCAGGTCCCTCTATAAAGTTTGTTTACGCCAGAAGGGCGCGAATTTCTGAGCGGCAGTGTGGGCGGCGCAAAAGCTTTCGCTGCAGCTCTGCTCTGGCTCTCCTCGCGCTCTCCCTCTCTTCCATCCGGCTTTTTCACCACTCCGCTGTCTAGTGGCTTTCCTCTTGTTAGTTCTAAGTTAGTATTAAAACTCTGTGAATAAAGTGAAGTCTGAAAACGAAGCTGATCCTCGACGCCTTATTACTGCGGGCCCCCAACAACAGCAGCACTTCAACTCTACCCAGCGACCACGACCATACTCCAGCGGCCGTACGGACCTTTCGGCTTCTATTCCGCCCACTCCAGCACATGGTCCTTCGAATCCGGATCTATCCTGATCCACCAGCGCCCCCTGCGGAAAATCCAAAGATAAGTACGGTTTTTACGATTTCAAGTCCGTCCGAGGTCGCCATATTCTTTTTCCAAAGGCGTTTTGATTCTTTCCTTCCATCCGATTCCGAAAAGTGAAAAGTGAAAGTGATATATAAGTTATTGGAGATGGGGGTGGCAGGGGGGATCCCTCGCTGCAGTCCCAGATATTATGTTGAGAGGAACTTTCCTCTTTTAACTGCTAGCCTTGTGGTCTGGCAGAGTACTTAATGCAAATATATTTTACGACGTTCAGTCGGAGTAATAAGGTTGACGAGCAGCCGCTCTTTATTAATGTCAAATATAAACTGAATATAAAAAGGAATCTTACAGCTAACAAAAGACTCGCAGCGGCCACGCAAATATGCTGTGTTTGCCGGCTGCGCACGGGTTTCCGGCCCGAAGCTGGGTCAGAACTTTAACGTAATAGTATTATATTTCGTGCACTGAGCCAACTGGTCTAGCTCGTTGGCTCGTGTTAACTATTCCCCCTTCAAGATTGCGGCCGTCCTCGGTTGGTCCTAATTCGGCGATCATCCCGTTTAACTGGATTGCAGATCTCCGCGCTCCGATGTACCGTAGACAGGTGATGCCGATACAAACCAATGCACAACAAATCGCTGCTGCGATAAATATTATGCGATGAGAATGATTAGTATCAATTTCTCTCCCGAACTCTTTGATGAACTCCAAGTTACGTTCACTTAGCTGGTGAAGGTAGGGGAGGCTCAGAATATCTCTGTTGGCGGTGATATTCAATGATGGGGAATTCGCTACCCCTGGAGCTCTTGTTTGGGCCTTGTCGTGATTTACAAAGGTGGTGTCATTTATCACGACGCGATCGTTGAAGGTGATGAGATGTGTGCCGCGTAGGTAGACTTCTGTTTCGTTGTCTACCGTGACCCTGGCTGGCCGGTCATTGATGATGATGATACCCTCATCCACGCGGGTGAGCGGGTGTAGGTCGCTTGGTTGCGACTCGCAATGCGCTAGGACGCCTGCATGTAGTTCCCTGGCGCATGAGCTTTCCGTTGATAGTTGGCAAAAGGTAGCCCCCGGTGTTGGGATGCAATTTTTGATTGTGTGGACTACTTCACCACACTTTGCTACCATGTTGTCGTTTATCCGCAGCAAAACTCCTTTGCAAGTGACTGGGAAAATAGTGACCTTCTTACAAGATAATTTTATTTTGGGAAATTTGATATAAAGTGCATCATGTTAGAGGATTGCAGTATTTTTACAGACGATGCGGACATAAGATCCCCTATGGGGGTATCGGTGGGTTTTTTCAGCCAAACTGATTTTAAGTCTGCATGATCTAGGATATTTGGACTGACAATATTGTTTTTTGTCAGTGTTACAGCCAACATTAAATTCTGTAACTCCATCATTAGTATTCTATTCCTAGCCAGCAGTGTCTCGTATAAATGGCCGGTGTCAATTTGTGTATTTTTATGTGTTTACAGGATTTGATTTACTGTTGTTGTTAATTGGTTGATTCGACTTTGTATCCTAGTATTAATTTTGATTTGCCTATTGTTTGATTGTGTCAACTGCCACTCTGTGAACCTAATTCTTTCTAGATCGCCGGCATCCGGCGTCCCCGCTACTACCTTTAGCATTGAGCCTAGAAAATCTAAACTCCTTGCTATTCTGTGGTGGACTTTTAACGAATCCAGCGTGTCTCGAAGGTGCGAGGTATCCACTTCTAGCAATTTCCTCATATGAGACTGCGGAAACATGTCGTTCATGCTGCTTGTTTCTTCTATTATGCGCATGTATTCCGAGAGATTTGCCGAGATTTGCGAGCTCCTCCCATACCAGGATCTCTCCATCTATGATGGGGATATACCTTGTTTGCGAATAGTTAGTAATGTGCGCTGACACCAATGCCAGTGAGAGGAGGATGAAAATTCTGCACCTGTGGAAATGTATTTTTTAGTCGCTTTTTCTTGTTCGCTGAGGTTTATCCCATCACCAATTAATACTAAATTAATACCAATTAAAACTAAAACATCGCTCCTTTAGCAACGGACATAATGTCTATTAAATGGAAGTTTGCCAAACGGCTGATAATAGGTAGTGATAATAAAAAATTAAAAATTATGGAAGAGAGTCATTTTAAATTGTCTTTGTGGACCACCCTCCCTTCAATGAGGACCGTGGTCCCCAGGTCTGCTTGTATGGCTTTTTCCTCACACAAGGGAGCGAGTTTATTGCCAAGTCTTTTATTAGTTTTGACCAAAACTTTTTCGCCCACTTCGAAGACTCTATTTTGCCGAGAAGCATTCTCTCTAGACCTTAGCGCGTCTTGGGCACTCTTAATTTTGTCAGCAATCCGTTCTTGTGTGTCGTCCGTGCATTCTTGTATTGCGTCGACTGGCCTCTTATCGATGACCGAATGGATTGATTTCTTATATTTGGTCGTGGCTAACAAGATTATCTCCACGGTATCGCTCATGCCCTTGTCAATTTTTAGGCACCTGCCGAGCTCTAGTAGGGTGCTGTGAAAACGTTCCACTTGCCCGTTTGAGACACTGTGAAGGGGCGGCGCATTCGTGATGCTGACGCCAAAATGGTTGTCTAGCATGGCCGTGATCGTGTGCGATTTTAACGATGGCTTGTTATCGCAGTAAATCACTTTGGCCTTTGGGAAGAAATTCATGACCTGTAACAAGGCCTGTTTCAAGTTTGTGTTCTGTATTGTATTGTGTTCTGCCAATATTATTTTCCTTTTTTCCTCGACCCCAAAAATGTCTGTAACACGGTTTTTGCAGTGCCAGAATTTTGTAGTCGGGAATCTCCGGACTAAGTCGTCCTGCACCGTTGCTAGCGTGTGCAAATCGCAATGGAGGGCGTTTACGCCCTTGGGGACTATTGCGTCCACAAGGTCATTGAGTAATGATTCCTTGTCAGTGAAGTTGATTGTATGTCGTTTCTTATTTTTAAAGAGAACGAAAGAGCGTTTTAGCGGAAAGCGGGCCTCTTCCAAAATTAGTTGGTTCTGGAAGCAATTTAGGGGCTTATCTGTGGTTTCTATGGTGTGAGTGAGGGAAATCTCACTGTGAATGGTCGCACCGCATGATTCTGCGTCCTGTTCTTCTATGGCATTAATTTTCTGCCTAGACAGGGCAACAGCAACCAAATTTTCTTTTCCCGGTTTATAGACTACCTTCGCACCCGTTTCCTCGATGCGACCCTTCCACCTTTTAATTTTCAAGTTAGGGTTAGAGTCTGATACCGAGAATGACAATGGTTGACGGTCGGTGAAGATAGTTATATCTTTCACCGCATATAAATAGTGTCTCAGATTGGCAAAAGCCCAAACGATGGCTAATAATTCCCTTTCATTTGTGGCGTAGTTCATTTCCCTGTCCTTTAATGTCCTCGAGATCATTGTAATAGGACGGTTCTCCTGTGAAAGCACTGCTCCAATACCGTAGGCTGAAGCATCCGTCGTTAGATGGAATGCCTTCTTGTAATCCGGGTATCGGAGCATAACATCTTCGGATGCTAAAATGTTGCGCAGTTTTTCGCAAGTATTTTTTTGCGCCTCATTGAAATGTACTGGGATGTGTCGCGATCTGTGTCTGCTTACACTTCCGTTTTCGCCCTTTAAGATGTCCGAAATAGGCCTTGCTATGGCTGCAAAGTCCTTAATGAAGCATCTGTAATAGCTCGCGGGACCTAGAAATGATCTAACCTCAAATACTGTTTTTGGTTCAGGGAACTCCTTTATGGCCCTGACCTTTTCTGGGTCGGTGGTAGTGCCATCACTGGTGACTATAAAGCCAAGAAAGTTTACGCTTTTTTAAAAAAACTTGACTTTTTCACTGAGACTCTCATATTTGCATCGCTTATGGTTTTTAAAACCCAATCCACGTGCTTGACATGAGCATTCTCGTTTTCTGAGAAGATTATTACATCGTCGACCTAGACATAGCAAGTCTTGCCGATTTGCTCTCTGAGAATGTCATCAATGACTCTCTGGAAGATGCTGGCAGCATTTCTCAAGCCAAAGGGAAGCTTCTTGAATACGTACTTCCCTCCGCTTACGGAGAAGGAAGTTTTTTCGCGGTCATTTTCCGCTAAGATGATCTGGTGATACCCGGACTTGAGGTCCAGTGTCCTGAAGAATTTGGCCTTGCCCAAGTTGCCCAGTATCATGGAGATATCTGGCATAGAGTATTTGTCTGGGATAGTTCTTTCGTTTAGCTTACGAAAGTCTATGACTAATCGTCTATTTTGATTGCCGGCCTCGTCGGTTCCTTTTTTATCTACCACCCATATTGGGTTGTTATAAGGAGACACCGACTTTTGAATTATACCATTTTTAAGCAGGTCTTGGATTTCGTTGTTGACGAAATCTGCTGCCCCCATCATGGGGTATGGATATAATTTAGCGTAAATGGGCTCTTCGCTAGTAGTCCTAATCGTGGCCACTACCGATGTGTTATATGGCAGGGCCTCGTTGGGATCTGCGAAGGCGTTTTTTCGGCTCCTTATCATCCCTAGAAATGCCTTCTTCACCAAAGGTGGTGCATCTGCGCACTCCACGTTAGTGAAGTTGACGTCAGTGCCTTTATGGAATGAAATCTTCTCAACTTCCTGACCCCATTTGAGTTGGGCGGAGGCGAGGCAAAGAGATGCACCGGCCTGTGTTAACAGATCGGCCCCGATTATACCGTCGAATATTGTAAAATCTGGTAGAATGAAAAAAGTAGCTTTCAAATTAAAAATCGAGACGAAGCAATTTTTTGTAACGATGGTGGTGCCGTGAATTGAATGAATTTCGAAAGGAGAGTCCACCGGGCAGACACCCTTTAGCTCTTTGCGAGGCCGGATGAAATTTTTTGATGCGCCGGTGTCTAAGAGGAATTTCATTGGTACCCCTGATACTCTTCGTCTGATGACGGGTAACAGGGATTTTCCCTAAAAAATTGAGGTAGTCAGAGTCGTACTCGGTAATGGCATCGTCGTCTATTTTTGATTCCGCTTTGACGGCGGCGGCGGCATATGCTCCTGTCTTTTCTTCCGCATTCTGCGTAATGAAGTTAACTTATTGTTGTTTCCTTACGGCGCCTGTGCGCTCGGAGGTGGCTGGTCTTCTGTTCCGGTAGGCATTTGCCTGGGTCGGCTGCATCAATTTAGAAAGTGAGGGATCGACCTCCATAGGCTCTGGTGGGCCGTCGTCTTTGTAATTTTTGGTACTTTGCGGGTCGGCGTGAACCTGTGCCTTATGCTGCCTATTAAAATACGGGTTTTTGGTATTACTAGGTTGTGGGTCATGGCAGTCGTACTTGTCAAGTTGACGACCCTGCGCTTTTGCAGTAGGTTTGCGATCTTTGTCTTCTTGACTTCTTGCGAAACTAGCTGCAAAGACGTACCTCTCGTGGTTAGATTCCACTTCTTGCGCTAAGGCCAAGGCTGACGGCATGTCTTTCGGCTTTGCCGCGAAAAGCACGTCAGTGAGGCTGCGTTTAAGTCCCGAGATGAAAATACGCAAGGCGTCCCCTCGAATTTTTCGCACAATATATTTGCCTCCGATGGCCCGTGAGACATATGGGCTTTATTTGTGAGTAAGGTGAGTTTTTTCTCGACCTCATCATAATACTCCAACAGGGTCATGTTGCTTCCCTGTCTTAAAGTGCTCATGTCCTGCTCAATGACATGCATTGGGCGTTTGTCGCTGTAAGTGTAATCGAGCCGATTTATAATGGCATCGAAATTCAGTACAGTGCCAAACGAGGATAAAACGTTATTGGCCGCTCCCCTAATTTTGTTCCTAATAATTGTCACCGCCTCGTAATGGCGAGAGGTGCTGTTGTAATCTTTAAATATGCGATACGCAGCAACCGCCGCTTGTCGCCACGAAACATATGATTCCTGTGACCCCGAGAATTCAGGCAAATATTTAACGGCGTCTAAAGTCATGTTACATGATACACTACTAGTTATGTCTATGGGTTCGTAAGCTCTAATTGCGGGGACCACTGCTGAGGTGGGCGCGACCTGTGTTGCTGCCAACTGGCTGGCCAGCTCCTGAATTTTATGACGCATTTCATTTTGTGCGAGCTCGTTTCTGGCAGCCTCGTCCGCTAAAGTATTGCCTACCACTGCCTGTATTACAGCTTTGAGTTGTTCTGGGTCTATCGCCATTGCAGGGGAATTCGCGGTTGCACGTCTTAGAGGGGAAGGTTGATTTTCACAATCGGACTCTGAGTCCGTGGAGTATGGTGTACTAGTCCTATACTGTGAGAAACTGGGCTGCATGAGCAGTCCAATTCGCTTAGGTATGCAAAAGCTGCCTGTGTGGGCAGCAGTTGACCAAAGCCAAACAAACAACAACTAAAGACAAAGGCTGCAGCGTCTAATGTCGCGCTTGAATCGAATGGAAACACAAAACAACAACAATAAATGAAAAGCGACCGTATGCACTGTTATATGATTATATGATTTTTGTTTTTATCCACATTGATGCGAGACCATGTTTGAGCGTATCTGCTGGAATAATAATTCTTTTATTATTATATATATATTTTTTTTTTTTAAATATTCACAGACTTCAAATGCGTTTAGCATCGGTTCCCACTCACATAATTTTTTGTTTTTGGTGTCTGTGTTATTTTGTCACTAATTCCCTTCAGTTTTCCCGCGCCGCTGTCTTTTGCTTTGCCGCAAATTTAGTAGCTGTGTGGGCGGTGTTGGTGATGGTGGTGGTGGGTGGTGGTTTTTACCACTGGTTGGGCGCCAGTTATTGGAGTTGGGGGTGGCAGGGGGGATCCCTCGCTGCAGTCCCAGATATTATGTTGAGAGGAACTTTCCTCTTTTAACTGCCAGCCTTGTGGTCTGGCAGAGTAATTAATGCAAATATATTTTACGACGTTCAGTCGGAGTAATAAGGTTGACGAGCAGCCGCTCTTTATTAATGTCTAATATAAACTGAATATAAAAAGGAATCTTACAGCTAACAAAAGACTCGCAGCGGCCACGCAAATCTGTGTTTGCCGGCTGCGCACGGGTTTCCGGCCCGAAGCTGGGTCAGCACTTTAACGTTATGATATTATATTTCGTGCACTGAGCCTACTGGTCTAGCTCGTTGGCTCGTGTTAACTTATATATATTATGTGCATTCGCCCAGCCGCAGTAAAGTTCTTCCCATTTGTTTAAAGTGCAACAAGTGCTTTGCCAATATCGGCCCCCTACTTCGTTTTCCACTGCGATCCGCTGCACTATGGGGAAAATTACTACTTTATCTGGCATTTGCATGTTTTTTAAATGTTTTTAAATTAACACAAATTTGCTGTTAATGCATTAAGAAAACATCAGTCTGTTATGGCCCAAACTCAAAATGTTAAATTTGACACCGCCATGTGAGAATAACAGCTGCTAAGTCGGCTGTTGCAATCGAAAGCAGGTTCGGCTATGTTTTGTAAATTTTTTTACTGATTTTTGTTTTAATATTTTGGCGACTTCAAGACGATTATAAGAAAATCAAGTCATGAACACTAATCTCGCAGGTTTTCACTATGTGTTTAATATAAAACATTGTTTAAATTGTGCGTGTGTATACTAATATTTTGTCGTTTTATAATCGCTTCAAAAACTGGATTTTTATAAACAAATTTCAACTTTGGGAAGGATTATCTAAAAGAGTTTAGCATTATTTAGCTGTTCGTCCAAGTGTTTGTTGTAGCGTTGTCAATTCTGAGTTAACTGGTATTTGTGTTAATGTCCTCTTTTTCCCTCTTTTGGCGCAATTTGCATTTCTATTAGGTAACCTCACTTTTTCCAACGTCGATTTGTTTGCTGTGTGGAATAGCGAGAGGGGCCGGCACGAACGAGAGAAGGCAATTCAAAAATATTTTGAACTGCATGCGTGTAATAATGTAGATGAAAATATTTTGAAAGCAAAAAGCCATCAATTTTGCAACAATTTGCAGTATAATTGGCTTAAATGTAATAGTACTTATAAAAACTTTGAAAGGAAACATTCACAATGGATAAATGGTACTACAACTTTGCCTTTAAAAACAAGTTATAGACCAGTTGGACGGCCACTTCTTCCATTTGGATCGAAAGGCGAAAGGGCTCAAAGACTGCAGGCAGCGGAACTATGCAAACTCCGAAATATTGATGTTTTCTTGCTTGTTCATGCAGGGGAAGGATTCACAAAGCCCATTGATCAGCTTATAGGTGCGTCCAAAGATAAAGCATTGGCATTCATTTTGGATCAAGGATTGACCAAGGAGCAGTATTGTGCTATCCGAGATAACATTTGTAAGAGAAATGTGGAATTGTAATGTGGAATGTGTAATTTAAAAAATTAATAAAAAACTGGTTTTTCATTATTTTGGGATGGAAGGGGGCGTGGCCAAACCCTATTTGCAACGTAAACACTTTTAGGTGACTGAATTTTGAAAGTTTATATCAAAAAATGTCATGAAAATTATTTTTTTCGATTTTTTGGGCGAAAGGGGCGTTGACACGCCCATTTTTCTAAAATAGCTTTTAATGGTCTATAGCAACATAATAAAAAAAACTGCAGTGAAATACCTCGTTTGGTTAACTTACAATAATAAATGCCAGATAAAGTAGTCATTTTCCCCATAGTGCGCTGGTGTCAAAAATACATATATATATATCACAGACACCCACAACGTCCGTCACTAAACTGCTGTTTTTTGTTTTTAATAAAAAATATATACACACAAAGTTAAGTTCCAAAAAGTGCACGAAAATTAATAAATTTAAAATTCTAAAAATTCTTCCGCAGAAACTGCAATATATATTTAAAAATAAAATACACACATACATACATAAATACACAGTCCAATGTATACGAATAAATAAATATCCGCAATACACAAAATTATTTTTAAATACCCTGCAGTACCACTGTCATCAATAGGCCTCTGTAATCAACGATTCATCAATAGCCGACGGCGATTTCCACCGAGCCGACGCTCTCTTTCGACCTTCGTGTCAAACCCGACTCTCTCGCGCTCTCATTTTTCTCAATTCTCACACAAAAAGGTTGATTACAGATTGATTACAAATGTTGATGAAAAGTTGATGACTTACTGATGAATTTGACCTTTTTGTAATCAACAAAAAACGGCACGTAGGCTCTTGCTCTCTCAAACTCTCCCTCTCTCGAACTCTCCCTCTCCTAACAAACAAGCTTTTTTCAATTGCGTTTTAATTTTAAAGAAGTAAAGACGCAATATATTGCGGTTAACAAAAGTTAAAGAAAAGTGAAGTTATATTAAAAACAGTGAAATATATCAAAAACAGTGGAATTAAGTGTTTTACGCGGACTTTTCTCTATTGGGTAATATTGTCTTTTTTCAATTTGGTCTCTTCTTTTATATTTATTTACTGTTTATTTTTTGTAGATGCCATTGGTCAGTCTGACCTTGCGGTCCAAAAAAGGAGGAAGGACGGGAAAAAGGAAGCTAATTTAGATTTATTTAGAATTATATATTATTTTTTTATGTATTAGTTATTATATAATGTTATGAAATAAGGAAATAAATAAATGAAAATGAATTAAAAATCGTTGATTACTTATTGATTAAATGTTGATGAAAAACGGATGAATTGCTGATTAAATGTTGATAAAAAACTGATGAAATGTTGATGAATAGGTGATTAAATGTTGATGAATTGTTGATTAAATGTTGATGAAAAACTGATGAATTTTAGGTATAAATGGTATAAAATGTTGATGAAAAAATGATTAAATGTTGATGAATTTGTGTTGATGAATTTAGCGGTCATCCCATACAAAAATTCATCAACCTTTTATATGGCTTGTAATCACTTTTTCATCGACACATCGACACATGTGTTGATGAAATGTTGATGAAACGTTGATGACAGGTACTGCAGGGTATATTTAAAATACATACATAATATACATACATAAAATATACATACAAAAATAAAATTTATACCCCACCAAACAATTATCCAGCCACTTAACCTATTTTGTGTAAAAATATACAACTAATAAAAAAAATAAATAAAACATCCCATTTTTTAAAAACAAAAAATAAATAACCCTTCGCTCCAGAAATAAATAAAAATATATTTTTATTTGACATACAGAAATCACACAAACAAATATTGTTTTTTATTCCGCTCCTGACTTCATACATACATATTTGCAGCGGAGCGCCAAACTCCAGCTTGCCCGCCTTCATATATATATTTGCCAGCTTTCCGCTATACAGCTTCATACATACATAACTACATACATAGACTCGCCTAAGTTCGAGTTCTCTCGTCTCCTCTTTCTCCTCTTGTTCAGACAGCAGGTGCAAGCTATTCGGCACACATACAGACTGCACTGGCAAGAGCGGCGACACAGTGCCGACGAGAAAATACCCTCCACTCGAAACAAAATATTGCCGAGAACAACAAATTTTGAAAGTTTACAAATAAATTCTAAACAATTCAAAACTGTTTATAGCCAAATTCCTTGGCTATTTTATAGCTACTCCAGAGAGTTTTGGCGGGTTTTCCCACAAAACTTTTTAAATATTTGTCGGGTTTCGGAAATACTAAACCGACAGTTGCAAATAATTATTTATTTTAATATCGCTAAATTTCCCCTTTTTTCTAGCTACTTTTGGTAAATTTTTGGCGGGTTTTTTCCCACAGAAATTTTAAACGAAATATTTTGGGGTTCCTTAACACTAAAGCGAAATTTTCAAATAATTATTAATTACCGCCAAATTTTCCTTATCGTTCCTAGCCATATTTAGCTATTTGTTCGTGTCAATTCTTGGCGGGTTTTTTCAACAGAATTTGTTTACTTTTAATTTTTTGTCCGTTTCCACACCACCCAAACAACCTAAATAATTTCCAATAATTATTTAATAATTCCCTCCGAATTTATTAGCTATTCCAGCTAGGTTTTTTTGGCATATTTTATATTTAAGTTTCGCATTTCTCCACTGGTCAGCGAGTTCCTAAATTCGATTTGAAATATTTACGCGCGCGCGCCAATCGATAAATCGCAATCCCGATAAAAGGAAGATTCCACACCAACGGCGGGCACACTAAGTCTCGCCAAGCACTATATAAAGCGAGCGGCGAGCCCTCATATCCGCACTTAGCGTTCGACCGCTGCGAGGGTTTTGTCGGTCCATCTCCGTGAATTCCCATTCGTTTTTTTTGTTGTGATAGCTAGGTCTTGCTATTTTCCAGATCTTTTGGTTCCTTTGGGAAAATTTAAGCTATTTTCGGTGATTTCTTTTCGGAATCCATTTTTTCAAGTTTCCAATTCTACTATTCCATTCGAATTCGGGGTTTTGATTGCCCATCCAGAACCGAAGTGTTTGTTTGGTCGTTTCCCTCTTTCACTTTTCTTGGCGTGCAGGCCTCCGTGCCGTCATTTTTTCCTCAGGTTTAACTGAGTATGCCCATAGAGGGAGACAAAAAAGCGACATCCGCGCTAGGAAAATCAACCAAACTTAATCCACACTCTCCGCTACCAGCTCGCGCGAAGCCAGCCCCCAAGTCCGCTAGTCCAAAAGTTAGACCTCCGATTTCCACTCCAAAAGGGAGAGATCTACCATCGACCAGTTCGAAGACTACTCCAAAAATCTTAATTTCTCGTCCGCTGACGAAAGCGTCCAGCGAGTCTTCACTGGCGAAAAAATCCGAAAATCCCTCTACAGTCAAGACTGATTTCCTAAGGGTGACTGACTCTATCAGCAAAAAGATGGAATCCGCAGAGTTGCCTACGCCCGCCGCCGCTGCATTGGACAAATTCATTGCCGTCAGCGATCGCGTCAGCATGTTCGAAGCCAAGATCAACACTCCTGATCAAGTTTCTCCTTCCCTACACACGTTAAATGTTCGTCTAAAACAGGTGCGGGCCTTATGGGATAAAGTGGAAAGAGAATATGAAACATGCTCTGACCTAATTGCCCGAGAAGGATCCCTCAGCACATTTCCTCTGCTGCAGTCCAAATATGACTTTTGCTACTCCGTATATGAGTCATGCGCAGCAAAGATTGGCGAAAATATCGAAAGGGCAACACCTCCAGTTGTTCAAACGCCCTCCCAACCGCTAATTTCATCCGGGTGCCGCTTACCTCCTTGCGACACTGAAATCTTCGATGGCGACTACCTCCGATGCACAGTGGTTTTTTCTTGGCTTTTTTTTGGCAGAAATTCGAAATAATGACCTATCTTTACCAAATTTGGTTTGTGTTACTCTTTACTTCCCCCAAGATGATTCACAAAGTTTCAAGTGATTTGGTCAACTTTCATATAGTTGCATTACCTACCTACCTGCCTACCTGCCTACCTTACCAAAGAAAAAAAATTTTTTTTTATTTTTTATTTTTTTTTATTTACCAATGAAATACAACATTCATTTAAATTATTCTGACAAATTTTGTTAAATATATGCTGCCTAACTGCATCCTCAGAGCGACTATTATTGCTCCAAATGTCTAGCAGCTCTGCATGTATTCATCTACAAAAACGTAATTTTTTCAAAAAGGAACAAAAAGGAGTATATGAAACTAGTTGTATAATATTATACACATGTTAGTTAATAACTTGCCGTTAAAATTCTTTTGAAGAGGTTTGCTACATTTGTTAAGTTGACTGTAAAAAAGGCACATAAACAAAACACGATACAACTACACAAAAACATATAACATACACAAAAATGTTAGTGAACTACAAATCTACATACCTGTGCCTGTTTTCCATGACAACACTTTAAACTTTTTTAATTCTCTGAGGAAATATAAACCACAAACGTTGCAAAATGATTTGTCGCCAATTTTGTCTTACGCATGTTATCGACAATCGGCTGTCTTTGAGAGCCTGGCGATAAGCCATAAGTAAAAATCGACTTTTTTTGTATCTAATTAGACTATCCTAAATATAAAGAAACCATAAATTTTTTTATTCCGTTAAAAATTTTTTTTGACTTTCTGCCAAAAAAAAAACACATAAAAAACCAGTATGCGATGGCCCACTTTCCGGGACCTATTCACGGCAGTTTATGTTAATAACCCTAGGCTGACACCGGTCGAGAAGCTCTTTCACCTTCTCACAAAAACAAGCGGCGAGGCAAAGGCCATCGTGTCCAAGTCCCCTCTTACAAATAACGGGTTCGCTTCGGCGTGGGAAGCGCTTCACGACCAGTTCCAAAATAAACGACTTTTAGTCAACAGCCAACTCAAGCTCCTGTTCAACTTGAGTTCAATATCCCAAGAATCTGGTCATGCTCTCAAGGAGTTGCAGTCCACGATTCAAGGGTGTTTAAAAGCGCTAGCCCATTCGCAGATATCCACTGACAACTGGGATTGTCTCCTAGTCTTCCTCTGCGCGAGCAAACTGCCAAAGGGGACAATTTTCTCTATGGGAACAATCCCTTACTTCCAAATCCGAGATTCCGGCTTGGGAAGAAATGAACACCTTCCTGAGCGAAAGGTATCGGACATTGGAGGCCATCGAGGATATGAAACCGACTCAGGCAATTCCAAAAAGCTTCAATCCTTCGAGACCAAGGTCAGCCCCAAACAGAAAGGGTGTGACTTATGCTCCAAGGAGAACCATCCGGTAAGATTGTTCCCGCGCTTTCTCCAAATGTCAGTTGTCGCGCGTTCCGGCTATATCAAAAAGAAGCAGCTATGCCTAAATTGTTTCGCCAGAGGCCATCAACTGCGTGACTGCACAAGCACACACAGTTGTTTCACGTGTAGAGGGAGGCATCATACTCTGCTGCATCGCAGCACCCCAACTTCCGCGAGTGCGAGTTCCGCAACCTCCTCGCCTTCCACAGAACAATCCTCTAGACCCCCTAGCAGGAATGCATCTGCCAGCACTTCAGAGGTGCAAAGCTATTTCGCTTGCGGCACTTCAGCAGTTCTTCTGAGCACGGCAATCATTAACGTGTGCCATTTTGGAACCAAGTACCGAGCACGAGCTTTGATCGACTCGGGATCCGAGGCGACGTTCACTTCCGAACGTCTGTTTAACCTCATGAAGTTGCCATTCCGTAACATCCAGGCCCAAGTCTCCGGGCTAAATCATTCCGTCTCAGCGAAGTCCTCGAAGCTGTGCAATTTCGGGATTCGCTCTCCGCATAAGCCGGGTCTACAGTTAGACACCACAGCGTACGTCCTTCCGGAACTGGCAGGCAAACTGCCCTCCTATCCAATTCCCCGGAGGGGATCCGCTGGGCAGATCCTACCTTTTTTGAGAGCTCTCAAATTGACGTGTTGGTTGGGGCTGATATTTTACTGTCCATAATGATGGAAGGTACCCGTCAAAATATTTGCGGCTCGCTCCTAGGCCAAGAAACGATTTTCGGGTGGGTGCTAACGGGGCCGATTTCTAACGGTAATCCGCAACGGGTCGCATCCTTCACGACTCAGGTGCACCAAATAGGGGACCCTGATTCGCTCGACTCGCTTCTCAGCAAGTTCTGGGAGGTGGAGGATTTACCAGTTAAGATGGTAAAAGAGTCCGATTCCTATTGCGAAAGGAACTTCCTGCAAACCACGAAGAAAGACGCAAGCGGGAGATACGTGGTGACGCTCCCGTTCTGTGACCCCGAGAATTCCGGATCCAATTTAGGATATTCAAGGTCCATTGCGTTAGCTCAGTTTCTTAGAAACGAGAACCGTTTACGAAGAGACTTTCCCCTAAAAGAGCAATATGACAGCGTGATACAAGAATATCTGGATCTGGGTCATATGAAAGAAGTTCCGTCGACTCATGATTCTCCGACTTACCATCTTCCACATCACGCGGTAGTTAAACCCGAAAGCACCACTACAAAACTTCGCGTTGTATTTAACGCTTCAAGTCCGTCGGCAAATGGGACCAGCTTAAATGATATCCTTCATGCTGGTCCGGTCCTACAATCCGATCTTACGATTCAGATCCTGAAGTGGCGGTATTTCCAGTACGTCTTCAGTGCGGAAATTACAAAAATGTACCGTCAGATCTGGGTCGATCCAAAGCATACACCCTTTCAAAGAATTCTGTTCCGAAATAAGGAAGGAGATATCCGCGATTTCGAGTTGAAAACCGTCACCTTCGGTGTCAACTGTGCCCCTTTCCTCGCCATTCGAGAACTGCAGCAGCTGGCAGAGGATGTCCAAGTGTCATATCCAAAAGCCAGCCGCATCACTAAGCAGCACATGTACGTCGACGACGTTCTGGCAGGGGCAAATTCCGTGAACGACGCCCAAAGCTCCATTCAAGAGTTGCAAGCAGCCCTAAGTTCCTCCGGGTTTCCGCTGAGAAAGTGGACCTCGAACCACAAGGGCGTACTGAAAGACGTCCCGGCCGAACACCTCCTTCATTCCGAGTTCCTCGACATCGATGCCGAAAGCACAGCCAAGACGCTCGGTATTCGGTGGGTCAAGTCCGACGAATTCTATTTCGTCCCTCCTGAAATAGCGTTGAAACCCTCCTATACTAAGCGAGAAGTTTTGTCCCAAATCGCGAGGTTGTTCGATCCTGCCGTGTGGCTCGCTCCGTTCATTATCCGTTCAAAAATATTTATGCAGGAGATATGGTTGCAGGACTTGGGCTGGGACGATAAGCTTCTCACCGAGATGAGTCTCAGGTGGCAATCGTTCTTAGATGAGTATTCCGACCTCAACCAGATCCGCGTCCCGAGATGGGTCTGGTATCAGCCTGAGGTAACCATAGAGCATCACGGATTCTGCGATGCGTCTCAAAAAAGCCTATGGAGCCGCTATCTACGTCCGCGTCGAGATAGGGCAAGAAGTCTTGACTCGTCTGCTTACAGCCAAGACACGAGTGGCTCCAGTGAAAACCGTGTCTCTTCCCCGGCTGGAGCTCTGTGGTGCCGTCTTGTTAACCGAAATGGTGACAGAAATCCTTCCGCATATGCCAACCGCCAGTTCAGATATCCGCTGCTGGACAGATTCCACTATTGTTCTAGCCTGGTTAAGGAAGCCTGATTGCAACTGGACCACATTTGTGGCCAACAGAGTTGCCAAGATCACTCAGGCGACACCAGTCGACTGTTGGGCACACGTTCAATCTGAACAAAACTCCGCCGATCTAGCCAGTCGAGGCGTATCCTTATATGAATTGGCAGGTAATCAACTCTGGAGCTGGAGCAGCGCGCGGTCAAAGCGCATTTTGTCAAGGCCACTTCTATCGACTTCCTCGAACGGTTTTCCAAACTGGACAAGGAGCTACGAGTTCTGGCCTATGTTTAACGCTTCCTAAAAAGCTGCCGCAAGAGTTCGCTCTAGTCCAACTCACAACCCACTAGTAAAGAAATCCGAGAGGCAAAAAGGACTCTGATCTCCATGGCGCAGCGCAGAGCATACGGCCAAGAGCTGAAGCATCTGGCAGAAAATAGGCCTCTTCCAGTGTCGAGTCCGTTGCTGAACCTGTTTCCTTTCATTGACCGGCACGGCCTTTTAAGGGCCTGTGGCCGCCTCACTGCCTCCAAAGCCCTACAATATGATGAACGCCATCCGATCATTCTTCCCTACGACTGCAGACTGTCGGGCCTTCTCATCCAATTTACTCACCAGATTACTCTTCGAATCGAAGTATTGGATTCCTAAAATCAAGAATCTGGTGAAGGCTGTGGTCAATCCGTGCAAGATTTGCACGATTTACAAGAAGAGACTGCAAACACAGCTGATGGGCGATCTTCCGACAGATAGAGTCTCTTTCTCGAGGGCTTTTACATACACGGGCATCGACTATGCCGGCCCTTTCGAGATAAAGAATTATACAGGGAGAGCGTGTCTCATAACGAAGGGGTATGTTTGTGTGTTTGTGTGCTTTTCCACGAAGGCTATCCATTTGGAACCCACTTCCGACCTGACAACCGAAAAATTCCTAGCGGCCTTTGCTCGTTTCGTAGCGAGGCGCGGTTGTCCCCAGCGGGTTCATTCCGATAATGGCAAGACCTTTGTTGGGGCAGCGACTTTGATCTCCAGGGACTTCCTCCAAGCCGTCAAAGAGTCTGTGACTGATGCATATAGCTATCAGGGACTCGTGTGGCGGTTCATCCCATCAGGGGCTCCACATATGGGGGGGTCTATGGGAAGCGGGGGTGAAAAGTTTCAAAACCCTTTTCTATAAATCGACGTCCGCCCGCAAATATACGTTTGAGGAGCTGGCGACGCTTCTCGCCAAGATCGAGGCCTGCCTCAATTCCAGACCCCTCTCCCCTATGTCCGAAGATCCCTCAGATTTGCTGGCCCTCACACCAGGCCATTTCCTTATCGGAGGGCCGTTGCAAGTCGATATTAAATCGATGGCAACATCTCAAGGCTCAACTTCAGCAGTTTAGTGCACGGTGGAAAGAGGAGTATCTCAAAGAACTCCATAAACGAAGCAAATGGCATTTTTCGACCCGGAATCTCCAAGTCGACGATATGGTTGTCATCAAAGAGGACAATCTACCGTCAAACGAATGGCGGCTCGGCAGAATAGTTTCTGTCTTTCCTGGAGCCGATGACCGCATTCGTGTCGTCGAGATCCGTACGTCTCGCGGCACAATTAAGCGCCCTGTCCACAAGGTCATTCTCCTGCCTGCGGAAGACCAAGAGTCCTCCGTTCGGAGGGATTAGGGCTCCTCCCCCATTCCAGGGTCCAAAGTGTAGTCTGCCCATTCTAACATTCGACAGACAGCATCCTCCTCGTCACCATTGATCCTCGTGCAAGTTAACAACACGCTTTACCAAAAGCTTATAAAGCTTATAAGGTAAAGCTTAGGTCAGCGTCTGCAGTATTTCCTGCACGCGCCAATATAAAGTAAACAAATCATCAAAATCACAGAGCATTGAACTGCAGTTCACACGGGCACCTGTTCCTAATTCCAATTCCCAAGAAATATAAGCCAAAGCAGGAAATGGATTGCAGTCACACGGGCATATGCAGTTCCCGAGAAGTATTGGCAACAGGGAAAAGACAAATCATCAGCAGAACTGTAATTAACCAATTACAGCCGACTGCACCAGCACTGCCACCTTCGCCACACCAGCGCTGCCACCATCGCTGCCCTGACACGCTGTTATCAATCTTGGATTCGTCGCTGCTACCGTCGCTGCACCAGCGCTGCCACCATCGCTGCCCTGACACATTGTTACCAATATTTGATTCGTCGCTGCCACCGTCGCTGCCACCGATACATAAAAACCTGATTCACAAAAAGTCCAGATTAGGGAACCAGAATAGAATATTAAATCAGTCTAAATTTTACATTCAATAAAGAAAGTTGATAAAACTAAATTCGTAAATTTATTTTTTTATTTAATTTATAACTAAATAAATTAACTGGCGCCCGAACAGGGACCGGTTTATAACTAACATAACAGAGCAAAAAGCCTCTAAGTGTTCGCGAATAAAAGAGCAAAAAGCCTCTACGCTCGCGTCGTGACGAAAAACAAAAGTGTAAGTCGCGAATAACCGTGTTCCGCCAAACAAAAGGGAAGACTCCCACCCACAGTGGTGGCCCTAAAAAACAATATAAAGGCAACTCATCGCCTACAAAGACCAACGCCGTGCAAGGCCCGTCCCCACGGAACCTTCTGAAGGAAGTATCGCACCTGGATCCTCAGTAGACACAGCAAACCGGACCAAATCCAGACGATCGGGAAGGATGGCATCAATAAGTTACTTGTAAGATAGTTTTAAGGAAAATTTAAAGTGAAAAAAAATCTCACAATCAAAAACGCAACAGAAAATTAGAAATTAACAATTCAAATCAAACAAAACTTTAAAGAAAAAACATATTAGCATAAAAAAACGAAAGTGAAGTGATCAACCAAAGCAAATAAACACTGTAAAAATATAAACGATTAATTGACTACAGAATA
The DNA here is from genome assembly GCA_018903765.1 of Drosophila aff. chauvacae BK-2020. Classification (NCBI taxonomy): domain Eukaryota; kingdom Metazoa; phylum Arthropoda; class Insecta; order Diptera; family Drosophilidae; genus Drosophila; species Drosophila aff. chauvacae BK-2020. The sequence goes on from JAEIGO010000085.1 coordinate 399,172, forward strand.
CTGTAGCATAACAATTTCCAACTTTGCGATTCCCTACGAGGACCCTCCAAAGTAGAAGGAAGAAACCAGCTACTGGTTTTCAAACATATAAAAACTTTCCTCTTCGACCAAAATATTTCAAATTTCGTTGAATCACTCTCACTGGTGAAGAAAATATTTTACCACAAATCCCTTTGCGAACAAACACTTACGATTTCTATTTTTATAAGCCTGAATTAATACGACATATTCTAAAATTTTTAAATTTCATTGACCATTAATGGCAAATCCTAATAAATTACTTAGACCCCCAATGCTTCCAGCAAACCAGGTAGAACAAAACAGAGTCAATATGAACCAACAAGAACTTAACGCAAACATTGGCAGACTAATTTCAGAGGCCATCGCTTCTCAGGTTCCCCAATTAATCAGACAACAAAATAACCCGAATAGTAATTTCTTAGATGTACCAAACCAAATAATTCAGCCTCAACATCGGGGAAATCTTATCGACTTAGATAGAACACCAGATGTAGTTAAAGGCATCCGAGAGTTCTCAGGCGACCGCGGAGAATTTAGTTCATGGAAAAAGGGCGTAGATAGAATCATAGAGAACTACGCGACACTACAAGGCACTGCTAAATATTTCGGTATAATACATACCATAAGAAACAAAATTGTTGGCACTGCCGACACAGCCTTAGAATCCTATAACGTGCCACTAGACTGAAGTGCTATTTCAAAGTGCTTAACAATGCATTACGCAGATAAGCGCGATTTGAGTACATTAGAGTACCAATTGACAACCATTACTCAGGGTGTCAATCAAACAGTAGAAGAATTCCATCAAGTAGTTTATCGTCACCTGTCCTTACTACTGAATAAAGTTGGTTGTATGGAATTATGTCGCGAGTCAGAACAAATGATGTCTAAGCTTTACAGAGATAAAGCTCTAGACACTTTCATTCGTGGATTGAGAGGAGACCTACCTCGCCTTCTGGGAATGAAAGAGCCTGAAGATCTACCCCAAGCTTTGCATCTATGTTTGAAAATCGAAAACCAAACATATCGATCAAACTATGCTACAGGCAAAATTCAATCGACGGTCTTCCGACCAAACCAAAAACCAATACCAATGCCTAGAACTCAATACTTAAATTATTCGACTCCCCGAGCATTTCAAAACATGCCTCAAAGAGCACCAATTGCTCAACAATATACCAAACCAATGCACAACATGACATTCTCTGGCAATCAGGCACCAATACAACAACCATACGTGCAACAACCATACGCACAGCAACCATACGCAAGACAGCCGTACGCACCAAACCCAACTTTCTCACCGAATCGCCCCACGGCACCAAAACCGCTGCCCCGTCCTGAGCCTATGGACGTGGACCCCAGCATCCGCACAAAACAAGTGAACTATATGAACAAACCACGGAACCTCGAAATGGGTAAACGACCAGGAAACTCCATTCCACAGGAGGACAAACGACAACGTACTTTCAATATAGAAAGTAATGAACAAAATAATGACACTACCACACCTAGTAGCAATGACCAGAACACAGTAAACGAACAAACAGAATATGAACAGTTAGCGTACAGCCAAACAGACTCAAACGAATATGGACAAACGTTAGACGAATACCAAGAACAATACGAGTACGGTTACGGGACCGATGTAGGACAAGAACAATACGCCGACCTGCATTTTTTTAGAGTAAATTCCTCCTCCCTACCTTATTTTGAGGTGAACGTAGGAGGAGAAGTTTTGAGAATACTTATTGATACGGGATCTAATAGAAATTATATTAGACCTAGTTTAGTTAGAAATCCCGCTCTAATCGAGAAACCGTTTCAAGCCGTTACAGTTGGCGGTAACGTTAAAATTACACACTATAAAATGGCACATCTGTTTAATATCCGAGATGTGCGTATTAAATTTTTCCTTTTGCCGACATTAAAATCTTTCGATGCCATTCTCGGCAACGACACTTTAAAAGAACTTAAAGCAGTAATTCACACACATTCGAATTATTTGACCATTAAGGACAACGTAAAAGTAATTATTAAAGAAAAAAAATATGACTCAATAAACAATATTTGCCCCCGTACAGCCCATTTGTCCGATCAACAAAAAAATAATTTAGAAAATCTACTACAAAATTTTCCCAACTTATTCTCAAAACCAGACGAAAAATTGACGTACACTACTAACGTGACAGCAGAAATACGTACGAACAATGAAACACCTGTATATTCCAAATTCTACCAATATCCCATGTCTCTAAAAGACGAGGTTAATAAACAGATTTCAGAACTATTGGCAAACGGTATAATACGACCATCTCGTTCCCCGTACAATTCACCTGTGTGGATTGTTCCCAAGAAGATCGACGCTTCAAACGAAAAGAAATACAGAATGGTAATAGATTATAGGAAATTAAACAAAGTAACAATAGCTGATAAATACCCTATCCCCGAGATAAATGAAGTGCTTGCCCAATTGGGTAACAACAAACTTTTTCCGTTCTCGACTTAAAAGCGGATTTCATCAAATAAAACTAAAGTCCTCAGATATAGAGAAAACCGCTTTCTCTATAAATAATGCCAAATACGAGTTCACACGCCTTCCATTCGGTCTTAAAATGCTCCATCCATTTTTCAACGAGCACTAGACGATATACTGCGTGAACACATAGGGAAAATTTGTTATATCTATATTGATGATATAGTTGTTTTTAGCCAAGACGAAAAATCTCATCTTGAAAACTTAAATATCATATTCGATACCCTATACAGAGCCAATATTAAATGTCAACTTGATAAATGCGAATTCCTCAAGAGCAAAGTTGAATTTCTAGGTTTCGTAATATCCGATAAAGGTATTGAAACCAACCCTGACAAAGTATCAGCGATAGCTAATTTTCCTACCCCAAGGACAATAAGAGAACTCAGATCATTTCTAGGCTTATCAGGATACTATAGGAGATTTATAAGGGATTACGCAAAACTTGCTAAACCACTCACCATACTGTTAAGAGGTGAAGATGGACACGTAAGCAAGAAAGCAGCATCAACGAAAGCAATAAGCTTCAACCAAGAAGCCATAAAAGCATTCAAGAAAAATAAAATAAATAAAATAAAATAAAAAATTCATTAATATCACAAGATGTGATACTTAAATACCCTGATTTTAAAAAAGAATTCCACCTCACCACCGATGCATCAAACTATGCCATTGGTGCAGTTCTCTCACAGAACAATCAACCCATCTCATTCATCTCACGAACCCTCTCCAAAGCTGAAGAAAATTATGCAGCTAACGAGAAAGAGATGTTGGCCATTATATGGGCCCTTAAAGCGTTACGCAACTATCTATACGGTAAAGCCAAAGTGAAAATATTCACTGACCACCAACCGCTTACACATTCATTGAGTAGTTGGAATGGCAACGCTAGAATTAAAAGATGGAAATCTCACTTAGAAGAATACGACTACGAATTACTCTACAAACCAGGAAAAGACAATGTAGTAGCAGATGCATTGTCTCGCATTTCAAATCTAGGTCAGATAAACTCAGTATCCACTCAACATAGCGACGAGAGTTCAAGCCATAACCTCATCCCTAGTATAGAAGTACCCATTAACGCTTTTAGAAATCAAATCTTCATCCATAAAGCGGACAACAACGACTATAAATTTAGCATACCATTCCCTACGTTTCATAGACATGACATATACTTACAAACTTACGAACTTGACGAACTTGTACTAATACTTCGGAAATACCTTAACCCATCCGTTATTAACGGAATACAAACTTCTGAGGATATCATGGGGAAAATACAATCAATATACCCAGATAACTTTAGTAAAGTTAAAATTCGTTTTACCCAAAGTAAAGTTACCGACCTCACTAATGAATCAGAGCAAGAAGAGGAGATACTTAAAGTCCACAATAGAGCCCATAGAAATGCTACAGAAAATAAAACTCACTTGTCCGAAAATTTTTACTTTCCCCAAATGAAGAAGAAAATAGAAAAATTGGTAAAACAATGCAAAGTTTGCAAAGAAGAAAAAAATTATAGACATCCGACTAACCCCGTTTTAGAGCAAACACCTATTCCGGAATACCCCGGACAAATTATCCACATCGATATCTATTCTACAGAAAAGAATTTAGTTCTAACAGCTATAGATAAGTTCTCTAAATTAGCGCAGGCCAAAATAATAAAGTCCAAAGCAATAGAAGACATAAGAAACCCTCTAAGAGAGATTATTTTCTACTACGGCGTCCCCAAATATGTTGTCATGGATAATGAAAAGTCTTTAAATTCACAGTCCATAACCTTTATGCTCAAAGACCAACTCAATATAGATATTTTTCAAGCACCACCCCACAAAAGCACTGTAAACGGTCAGGTCGAAAGATTCCATTCGACACTTTCTGAAATAATGAGATGTATCAAGAAAGATGGAACCCACAGAAACTTTCCAGAATTACTAGAAAGAGCAGTGTACGAATATAACTACACTATTCATTCTGTAACAAAGAAAAGACCACTCGAAGTGTTCTTTGGTAGAACAGTATCAACTAATCCCGAAGCCTACGAACAAACCAGACTAGACAACATAGACAGACTAAAAGACAAACAGAAAAAGGACCTCGAATATCATAACCAGAACCGTAACGAATTAAAAAACTATAACGTAGGTGACGAAATTTATGTTAAGATAAACACACGACTTGGTTCTAAACTATCAGCAAGATATAGAAAAGAAATAGTTAAAGTTAACAAGAATACTACAGTTGAAACAGAATCAGGGAAGAGAATACACAAAAGTAACATACGAAATAACTAAAATTACCTTATCCTTTCAGGACATTAATGCTATGCACCATAACAATAGCGAATGGACTTCTAGACATTACCAACTATACTGACGTACAGACTGCAATAATAAATAAAGGACTAGGAAAAATTCAAACATCCACCACAAGAATAATTCATGTTATAGATATAAACCACATTACAAACACTTTAAATACTTTAGCTTCATATGTAGATAACGAACTACAAAATTCAAACAGTTACCACACCATAAAACACGAATTGGATCAAACATTCTCCATTCTCCAAACTTTATCCCCCACACCACATAATAGAAACACTAGAGCAATCAATTTAATAGGAACCGCATGGAAGTACATTGCCGGTACTCCAGACCACGACGACCTAATTCTACTCCAAGATAATATGAACGATTTAATTAACAATAGCAACAAACAACTCTTAATTAACAATCAATTTCAGGAAAGACTAAATCAGATAACTAAATTTACTAATTCTTTATCAAATTCTATCAGAAAAGACAGCTATGTTAACACAGAAATAACTTTTAACTTGCAAAATCAAATCAGGCTCGTCAAAGAAGAAATCATAAATGTTAAATACGCCATTCAATGGGCTAAGCTAAATGTAATAAATACATTCTTATTAAATGAAAAAGAAATAATTGAAATTGATAAAATATTCAAAGAAAGCAATATGCCTTACTATCAATAGAAGAAATGCTAGAATTTTCCGATGTAACTATATTAAATAACAAAACTACAATTTTATATATAATTAATGTCCCAAATTTAGAAAAAACTATATACGAAAACACACTTATCAAGCCCATTATCAAAAAGAACGCAATTGTAAACATAAAATTTCAAGAAATATTTTTTAATAACGAAAATATGTTTGGCATAAGAAATAAATGTAAAACTTATCATAAAATTAAAATTTGTAACAAGAATAATATTGTAAACATAAGCAATAGTACTTGTCTACCTAAGCTTTTGATAGGAGAGAAAGGGTTATGTGAATTCAGCAACGCAGACCACATCGAAACAATAGAGGAAATAAGCAGCGGTCTTATAATGGTTAACAACTACAATGGCACACTAGAGTGGAACAACAAAATGCAGAAACTGGAGGGAACATACGTCATCAACTTCTTCAACGAGACACTCACCATCAACGGAAAAGAGTTCAGCAACGTTGAGACGAAGCCCATACAATCATCAAGGCCCATGATCCAAATAACCCCCGCAGAGAAAGAACGAATCAAAATACTATCTCTCAACGCTCTGGAAAGTTTACATATTAACAACACCAAACGTTTGGCAGAATTGGAAACAGATAGCAACTATAACAAATACTACGTCACCCTTCTTTTCGCTACCTCCACAATCGTCGCAGGGTTTTTATACTGTTGCAAACGAAAGCAAGAGAAGATTATTCTACAAGTGGCACCTCCCGAACCCCTGAAAACCACCAACAGAGTTAATCTCAACACCATACCATTCTTCTAATGAACGTCGCTTGAGGACAAGCTCAAAATAGAAGGGGAGGAGTTAACAACACGCTTTACCAAAAGCTTATAAAGCTTATAAGGTAAAGCTTAGGTCAGCGTCTGCAGTATTTCCTGCACGCGCCAATATAAAGTAAACAAATCATCAAAATCACAGAGCATTGAACTGCAGTTCACACGGGCACCTGTTCCCAATTCCAATTCCCAAGAAATATAAGCCAAAGCAGGAAATGGATTGCAGTCACACGGGCATATGCAGTTCCCGAGAAGTATTGGCAACAGGGAAAAGACAAATCATCAGCAGAACTGTAATTAACCAATTACAGCCGACTGCACCAGCACTGCCACCTTCGCCACACCAGCGCTGCCACCATCGCTGCCCTGACACGCTGTTATCAATCTTGGATTCGTCGCTGCTACCGTCGCTGCACCAGCGCTGCCACCATCGCTGCCCTGACACATTGTTACCAATATTTGATTCGTCGCTGCCACCGTCGCTGCCACCGATACATAAAAAACCTGATTCACAAAAAGTCCAGATTAGGGAACCAGAATAGAATATTAAATCAGTCTAAATTTTACATTCAATAAAGAAAGTTGATAAAACTAAATTCGTAAATTTATTTTTTTATTTAATTTATAACTAAATAAATTAACTTGCACGTTACACCAATTCCTTGGAGGGCAGACGTTCCCGAGGTATTCAATCCTACCGCTGCCGAGTCTGCCCGGGAATCCATCCTCTTCGGAAGTGCAAGAGGTTCCACAAACTGAGCGCTGGAAAGCGCCTTCGAGCAGGACTTATTAATAAGTACTGCTCGAACTGCCTCGCCCATCAGCACTCAGGAGAAGACTGCCGCAGCCAAGAGGGGTGAAAGAAGTGTGGAGGGAACCACCACACTCTACTCCACATACACGAGGAACCCCGCTCCGCTCCAAGAGGATCCGCACTGCCACCTCCGACACGCAGAGGGCGCCAGCCCGCTGCACCCCGTCCGGACGCGATGTCCACTTCCCGGTCGCCGTCCCGTCCCCGTCAGTGGCAACGAGACCGCAGCAGAAGCTTGTCCACATCCTGCCGACAGCCATTGTCGTGCTAGACACGGGCTCGAGGACCTTCGAGACCGGCGCCATGATCGACCCATGCATGCCGGTGAGCAGCATCGATCGGTCGTTGGCGTCTGCGTTCCGGCTGCTTACCACCCGGCTAGGAGACGACGAGTTTTGCTCGGTGACTCTCCGGTTCCGAACAAACCGCTTCCGGCTCGATGTCGTCCTGAAGGTCGACCCCAGCCTGAGGATGCGGACACCCATTCGAGCGCTGAGCGACGCCAAGGGCCAAATTCAATGATATTCGTCTCGCGGACGACCGCTTCCACCGGCCGGCAACCATCTCCCTCGTGTTGGGGTCATATGTTTATGCGAACCTGATCCAACCAGGATTCCTAAAGCTCGATGATGGGTTGCCCGTCGCTCAAAGCACCGTGTTCGGATGGACCGTTTCCGGAGCTTGTCGTGAATGATGACACCGATCCTGCGGGCCATCCGGCCGATGAGTCCTTTGCCTACGCAAGGGGGGAGAATGTTCACGCCAGAAGGGCGCGAATTTCTGAGCGGCAGTGTGAGCGGCGCAAAAGCTTTCGCTGCAGCTCTGCTCTGGCTCTCCTCGCGCTCTCTCTCTCTTCCATCCTTCTTTTTCACCACTCCGCGGTCAAGCGGCTTTCCTATAGTGAAGTCTGAAAACGAAGCTGATCCTCGACGCCTTATTACTGCGGGCTTCCAACAACAGCAACAACAGCAGCACTTCAACTCTACCCAGCGACCACGACCATACTCCAGCGGCCGTACGGACCTTTCGGCTTCTATTCCGCCCACTCCAGCACAAAGTTAAAAAGTCGGTTGTAATCGGCACATAAGATCCTAAAAGGTACATGTCCCTCAAACTCCCTCCTACAGTGATTTATTGATAACGGTTCTAGATGTCAGTCGAGGAACGTGAAAGTTGAGCTGTCCTAGCAAGTAGGGGCCCTCTTCGTCACCGTGAATTAGCTGGTGTAGAAAGACGACAATAAGCATAGTTCTGCGGTTAGCTAGGGAAGGTTTTTTTTTTTTTTTTTTTTAATATTGTAGATTTATTAAAGCGGCTGTTAACGCTAATTCACTACAACTATTATTAAAAAATAATTTGTCTGCAGTGGTGCTGGTGTTAAACATGAATAAGTTTTAAGTATTTTCAGGCTAACAGCTGCCCAGAGAATGAAATAAAGGTGAGGTTATGGGATGAAAAGTGTTAGAGTGAAAAGAGTACAGGTACAGAAATTGGTAAGTGCTTAAGGTATCCTCCGACGAGCCAGCTGAGCTAGAGTGGTCCTCTTGAGTCTTCTTCTTGGAAGTGGTATAGTAGTGTCCCTTGCAAGAGGATTCGGGTGAGTCAGAAGCCTTTCCAAGTGCCTTCTTGCCGCCTCGTTTATGTAATCCCCAATTAAAGGAACTTTAAGATCGGTTCCGGATGTACCAGTCTGCTCCAGAAATGCATCTTAGGAATTTAGATTGGAAGACCGAAATTTTTTTGGTCTGATTTTGTTTGATTTTGACGCCGCACCATAAATGGGAAGACCATATTTCCAAATAAGATAAATTCGCCTCTTGTTGGATAAACTTAACTTGCTGGCAGCGCGAGTAATCCAATGCAGCCGCCGAGCAGCAGTCTCCAGTTTACCCTTTGTCTTCTTAATATGAGACAAAAACTTTAGCCTTCTGTCAAGGACCAGACCCAGATAGGGGTACTCCTTAAGCTGGGGGAGAAGATGACCGTGGATGAAAACGCCGGGGCTGGAGTCCCTGCGCAAGGTGTAGGTCACGACTGCACACTTATCAGGGCTTATGGAAATATTCCACCTACAACTAGGGAAGGTAGGTTAATTAATAGAAGTCTACTAGAAGACGGTAATATTAGGTCGGCATCCAAGGGTAAGCCACGTAGGGCGAAAAGCAAAACATTTTTTTTAACAGATTCAATGCGGGATTACCCGCATTATTGAATTCCAAATTGAGGACTCCAAACGCAAGAACCATATTTCAAAATAGGACGAACTAATGAAGTAATGAAGTGTCTTAGTTACATAAAGGGAATCGAATTCTTTCGACCATCTTGTAATGAATCCAAGCATGCCTTTGGCCTTGTTATCCATGCAAGAAATATGTTCTGAATACGAAAGCTTAGGATCTAAACGGACACCTAGATCGTCAACAAGAGTTATTCTTTCCAATGCATTCATTAAGCGTGTATGTTGCATTCTGGGGAGTAACACGTGAAAATTTCATCAGTTTGCATTTTGAGCTATTAAGATTTAATAAGTTAACCCTACACCAAGCCTGGAAGTTGTCAAGAGCATTGGAAAGAGCATTCTTAAACGAAACCTTTTGAGTCCTGTGACCGAGTCAAAGGCTTTACAAAAGTCCGTATAAATCACATCGGTCTAAAATTTACGTGGGAACCCCTAATCTCATATCAGGTAAGTTCCAAAAGGTTTGTAGTGGTCGATTTTTGTCTTATAAATCCATGCTGACATGTGTGACGCACCGAGCGCGCACATAGAAAATATGCTATAAGAAGATAAGCAAATATAAGTTAAGATAAGAAGATAAGGAAAGACATATAATGAAGTAAAACATGGAGAAAACATGGAGAACAAATAAATAAATAAGCGAAGGTACGAAACCAAAAAAACGTTTAAATTCAAACCCAAGGCGCGCGCGCGCCACTGATCGCGCGCGCCGGGGCACACTGACTGCGGGCACACTAGCCCCGCCGAACCGCTATATAAAGCGCACCCCAGCACTACGGAGCTCATTCAGTTTGGGCCGGCGATCGGCAAAGGTCTCCTGACTAGAACCAGCGACAAGGACGAGCAGCCAAGGACCAGCGGACAAGGACGAGCAACCAGGGATCATCGGTAAGGACGACATCGGAAATCACAGGAGACGGGTAAACGGCGTGGTAATTAATTAATCCTCGTAGCCTTTGCATAGTACGTCTCATTCTACGGCTCGGTTTACCGACCCGCGTGTCTCGATATCTAGTAGACCAGACCGGCCTCTACATTCTTATCATATATAGTAGACCAGACCGGCCTCTCAACTCTTCCCACCAATTAGTAGACCTGATCGGCCTCTCCCCTCTCCACACTAATTAGTAGACCCGACCGGTCTCTAACCCACTCTCATCCATAGTAAACCTGATCGGCCACCCAAGGGAACCCCGGCGTCCACCCGTGACCCCGTAGAGCGATACACGACAACTCCGAGCCGGACGAGCACCCAGACGCGTGGCAGGGACCGCGGCTCCTGAATCAGTTGTAACAGATTGCGTATCTTAAAATAAAGACCCAATTTATTATTACTGTGTAATTCTCTCGTCTTCTCCTCTGGGACCCGGGTCGGATTCTCTTCCAGCAACCTCACCTGAACCAAATAAAATATCTGCGACGACCCCTGGACACTGACAGCTTGTCACACATGGAGAAATTACGGATCTGAGGAGTAATTATATTTTCGAAGAGTTTTGGAATTGCCGACAACTTTGAGATTCCTCTGTAGCTACCAGCATCCAACTTGCTACATTTTTTATGGAGAGGAATAATAAATGATTTCTTCCAAATAAGAGGAAATTCTGATGTTTCCAAAGATATGGTAAATAGTTTGAGAAGGGGGTTACACAGAGCCTCGGCACAATACCTGAGAACACTGTCAGGTATTCCATCGGGACCCGTGCATAAACTGGCTTTACACGTTGAAGATCCAGCCGAAGAGAGCTTTCGTCTAAAGGATTCCAGAAAATATAAAGTGTATATATCCCGCGAAGAAGAAGACTTACAAAATATTCGGGGGTCGAGAGTCGACACTGGCATGGAGCGCCCGTAGTGTTTATTTCGCATTCATTTGGTGACTGATCCAAGCCGTGCTCCAGCCCGCTTTACTCCGCTAAAGCGAGAGCGGGAGATCGACAGCGGCCGACTGCGTTCGGATTTATCCCGAGATCGGGGCGCGGGAGCATCAGAGGGCCGAGAGCGGATGCGCTTGGTCAGGGAGCGGCGGAAGAATGCAGTGGCCGAAGATGTAGAGGAGAGAATCGAGGGCGATCGCTGAAAGATCGCCAAGAAAGGTGCCGAGGAGCGGCGGAATAGTGTCGCGAAGCGGCCGGAGATTGCAGCGGAGCAGAGTGCGGGCGAGCGTCGGCACGCCCGACGAACTATGCGCGGAAGCCCGAAATACGGGAGCGCAAGAGCGGCTGAGCTTTCGGAAGCTCGGTGGCCAGAAGGGGTACAATGGGCCCCTCACGTAAACACAAATGTTTGAAAAAGAAGAATGAGCCAGGCAAATGATCTGGACAAAATTTAAAAAAAAGAGACCACAAACAACATTAAACAATTAATACCATGTTTAAATAATACCATGTTTTACTTTGTAATGGAATAAATTGAATAAAATAAATTACAAATAAAACTAAAATATATTAACTAAGGTATGGCTACACTAAAGGCATTTCTAGAAACATATTATACGATAAAGTTCAGCTAACCCTTATCTTAAAGAATGAGTTCATATCCATAAAATAATGGAAGGGAATGATATATATGAAGAATTAAATAACATTAAAGTTGACTTTGATAAATCATATAAATCACTTACACGAAACAGGCCAATTCATATAAATACTATAAAGAAACATTCAGAGATATTAGTACATTGCTTTAATCAAGCACGTATACTTATACATGGACAGAAAGAAAAATTAAAACAAGATCATTGGTCCCGAGTATAAAAATGTTTGATCAGACTACGATCTAATCTAATATCAGTTAAACTAAAGTTTAATCTAGATATATCTGTACCAACTATACTTAATACTTCCCTTACTATTAAAACTAGTGAAACTGACACTAACCAAATAGAGCCAGAAGAGCAGGAAACAAACCTTAAAATAGAAGAGAAGGATTTTTAATAACCTCACTATTCCAGCTGTTTTGATGTCAGATCTGGATAGTCCCACAGATTCCGATACCTCTTCAAGCATAATAGAGAATAAAGCAGGCAACAATAACATAATGGCGCAAACTAATATCGAGTTTACAGCCACTAAGCTTATACCAGTTTTTGACGGTAAATCTGAAAATTTAAACAGTTTTATTCGTTGGAATATGCAATACATAAATACTTTTATCAACTACTTTGGTCAACCCTAATAATTAGTATAAGAGCATGTCATACTTATAAGCATATAAATAGCTGATCAATAAAGCTTTTCCTTCTTCTGTTCTTGGAACCTTATGTGTAACACATCTCTTCTGATTCTGCGGCGCACTTGTTTCTGTTAAAAACCAATATTATTGACGCACTACAAATTTTGGGATTAATAACAGGCGAACATGAAGAATTGGCAGTTTCTATAGTAAAATCAAGGCTAAAAGGTGTTGCCAGAAATTTAGTCGGAAATGAAACAACAATAACCGAAGTCATTTCCAAATTAAAAAGCAATGTTAAAGGCGAAATGTAGAGGTACTATCAGCAAATCTGATGAACCTACAGCAAAGCAATAAAACTGCCAACCAATACACACTGGAGGTTGAGCAGCTGACAAAAATGTTAGAATGTGCGTACATAACAGACGATTTACCACTAGAGTTAGCCAGAAGTTATTCAACCCAGAATACAGTCAAGCAATGACTAAAAACTGCACAATCGATAAGGTAAAACTTATCATGCAAGCCGGTACCTTCAATACAATGAATGAGGCCGTATCCAAATTTGTAAATAGTTGCACAGAGGCAACCGGACAGCAAAACACTGTCCTATATTACAGAAATAATTCACAGCGCGTCGGAAACCGCGGGCGTGGAAATTATAGAGGTAACTTTCGCAGTCGCTTCAATAATTATAATAACAATAATTACAACAATCATTGCTATAATGGACGAGGCCAATATAGAGGAAACTCTAGAGGACGTGGCAACTCGAACAGAAGCCAAAACTATAACAACCCAAGTAACGTCCGAGTAACCAATAATACATCGGGAAACTCCCAAAACCCTTTAAATACTCAACAGTAGAGAATGCAAGGGTTCATACTATTAATCTCAGTCAGAATATATTCGTATCATTCAACCATGTGGCTACAGGAAAGGAACTTGTCTTTTTGGTAGACACTGGTGCAGACATTTCAATAGTTAAAGAAAATTCTGATGTCTTTCATGACATACAATACAATTATATTATAGAGATAAAAGGAATAAGTCAAGAAGTAACCAAATCTAAGGGGTTTACTTCTATTGAAATATAGACCACTAAGTACATAATCCCACACGATTTTCATATCATGGATTACAATTCGCTATTCCATGTGATGGCATATTAGGAATCGATTTTATTAAAAAATACAACTGTCAAGTAGACTTCAAGCCATCTGAAGGTTGGCTTATAATTAGACCTAATAACTTAAAATTTCCAATTTAATGTTCCAAATACAGTTCTGGCAATAACTCAATACTTCTGCCAGCAAGATCCCAAGTTGTTCGAAAAATATAACTAAATTCAAAAGAAGACAGTGTATTGATTTCAAATCAAGAAATTCAGCATGGTATTTACATAGCAAGTACCATAGCAACATCTAAAAACGCTTTTGTAAGACTACTCAATACAACGAATAAGGATCAAGTAGTCAGTACAAATAATATAGCGTATGAATCACTTTCGAACTACGAAGTAGTCAAAACTAATCTGGACAATAGAAACCAATCTGTATTATCTAAAATAAAGAAAAAATTTCTTCCACAATTCAAATCACAACTTTCAAGCTTATGCACCCAATATAATGATATATTCGGATTGGAATCTGAACCAATAAGTACTGTTCACGCCAAAAGGGCGCTTATTTTCCGGAGGCAGTGTGATCCCGTACACTCGCTCTCTCTCTCCCTCTTGTTAGTACTAATTTCGATACGATTCAATAAAGACCTCCAACGCACGTCGCGTAATACCCCGCAGTTTTTCCGTGTTTTATTATCGAGTGCCTTCCAGGTTAAAGCCATCCCCCTCCGAACATTTGGTCCATCAGAGCCGGATTATTCCACTCCAGCAGTTCCGGTGGCTTTAACACCGCACAAGATAAGTAAACATTTTACTTTGCTGCCGGTCATTTTTATGATTTTTGTCTAAATCCGAGTCCGATTGATCCGACACTACGGCAGCTTCCAAGTCCCAATCGCAATTAATTTATATTAATTTTCCGCGAATTCCACATTCAGAAAGTGTATGTTTAAATATATGCCATAAGCCACAGTGAAAATTCCAAATTCGAATTTCTCTTCGTTCGCTGTGATCCGCTTGCATTTATTTCCACTTCCTACACCTACGTATACATAAGTCCAATACATACAGTCCACTTCACTCATCTACATTCGGCACCAACAATTTACGCTATAAATATTCCTATCCTGGATAATAATAGTAAATAAACATTCAAAAATCCACAAGTGTAAATTTAAATATATGTAAGTATGCTATAAGCCACAGTAAAACTTCTAGTTCCGAAATTCTAACCGTTCACTGTGTTCCGCTTGCATTTACATATTTACACTCTCCGATATACAATACAGTCCACTCCACTGATCTACGAGCGCTAAAAGCAATTTAAACAAAATTAAATAAATATATACACTTATAAATATTTAAACTTAAAATAAATATATTTGCAACATTTCCTAAACTTTAAACTACATAATTCTACAAATTCTACAATTCTAATTCTACAAATACAGTCCACCGCTCCTATAAATAAATAAATATATCCCCAAAATCGCGGCACAGAAACGCCGACATAATTTGTGCATTTATTTATCAGCTCTTCCCTGCTCTATCCTGAGCAGGGAGCTTCATCCAAATAAACATACATAGTACATATTCGACTGCAAGTCGACGCTCCGATTTTTGGCAATTTTTCCGTCTCTCGTTGTCTCCGCTATTCTGCGTTGGCAAACGGCGAATGCACATTGTGCATTGCACAAACATATTCACACGCACGCCTTATCTTCAAGAACAGTGCCGCGGAAAATACAGCAGCGGTCAACTGAATAAATCCAGGCACACAAAATAATTTTAAAATTATTTTTTATAAAATCCCAACTAACTAAATCAGTTAGAAATTCAAGTGCGCTTCCATATCCGCATTAGTGTGACCGTACATCTCCGTACATCTCCGCCACTACACAATAAAATTCATAAATTCATTCCTTCTATATTCCGATTGGTTCCTAAATTCCAATTCCTGCGTCGACACGTATAACTAATTAAACAAATATATATCCATAAACAGACAATCCAGTTTGTTTTTTAAATATCCAGAATGAGTTCTTCCATTTTAAATAAATTCATTTCGATCTGTGACCGTCTAAGTCACTTCGATTCCACAGTCTACAATCCGGCAGCACCCAGGTCATCCAAATACACTTGCCAAATCCATCTCGACCAAGTCAGAGAGCTATGGAATAAGGTCAAAGAAGAATATGAAGCTTGTTCAGACCTAATTTCGGATGGCTTAGAGGGCGAGGCGGACACCTTACTCACTCTGAAGGCAAAATACGAGTATGCCTATTTTATTTACGGAAGGTGTGCCGCCCAGCTCATGGAACAGATCGATACGATCTCTTCTAACGCAGCTCCAGTCCAATCCCCTACGCCCCAAAATTCCGTTCCGTCTGGCTGTCGGCTTCCTCCGTGCGATACCGAAATTTTCTCGGGCGATTACATTCGCTGGCCGACTTTCCGAGACCTTTTCACAGCGGTCTATATAGACAATCCTGCGCTGACCCCTGTTGAAAAGTTGTTCTATCTAAATGCCAAGACTAGTGGTGAAGCTCATTCCGTAGTTTCCAATTCGCCACTCACCAACGATGGTTTCCGCTCAGCCTGGAAAAACTTATCTGAGCGTTACGAAAACAAACGAGCGCTGGTGAACAGCCAACTGAAAAAGTTATTAAACTTGCAGTCCATTGCACACGAATCTTCGGCAGCCTTGAAGGAGCTGCAAAATACGATCCAAAACTGCCTCACATCCCTACATTTGTCCGGCCTTCCTACGGACAATTGGGATTGTCTCCTGTTGTATGTGTGTTCCACGAAGCTTCCAAAACTGACGCTCTCATTAGGGGAGCAATCTATCCCGAACAAGACCGACATTCCTACGTGGCTAGCACTTGACTCTTTCCTGACTGAGCGCCATAGAACTCTGGAGGCCATAGAGTTTATACATCCTACTACGGTGCGCCTCCATCCGTCCGAACCGACACCCTCCGACGTGTCGCCACGAATACTGAAATCCTTCAGTACGAGGATCGTTCCGATATCCAAAAGATGCGATGTATGTTCCAAAGAGAACCATCCAGTGCGTTTATGTCCACGCTTCCTTCAGATGACGACAGAGGATCGTTCATCTTATATCCAGAAAAAGCGGTTGTGCTTAAATTGCTTTGCAAGCAATCATCAAATTCGTAATTGCACAAGCGCCCACAAGTGCTTCACGTGTCACGGTCGGCATCACACTTTGTTGCATCCAAGCAACTGCTCCTCTAGTGAACCGACTGCTCCTGATACTGTTTCTGCTCCGATCCAAAGGATTTCCTCGTTCTCCACGCGAGTGACTACCGCTCCCGATTCCTCCAATTACTGGGTTCCATACGACGATGTGAAATGCAGACGTTCCCGAGGTATTTTATCCTACCCATGCCGAGTCTGCCAAGGGAACCATCCTCTTCGGAAGTGCCACCGTTTTCTTCGGCTTAGCGCGGAGAAACGGCTCCAAGCAGTCATCGAGAAGAAATACTGCGTCAATTGCCTCGCCCATCACCATTCCACTGGATCTTGCCGCAGTGACGACCGATGCCAGTCGTGTGGCCAGGATCACCACACACGCTCAGTGCTCAGCGTGTCCAACGCTTTCCCGAGCAAAGGCCTCCAATATTCCTACAGCGTATCCTCGCTAAGGGGGCCTCGAAGGTCTCCTCATAATTTTGCTGCGTATCCTCGCAAGGGGGGGGGGAGAATGTTCACGCCAAAAGGGCGCTTATTTTCCGGAGGCAGTGTGATCCCGTACACTCGCTCTCTCTCTCCCTCTTCCACTGCACTTTCGTGCATCGAGCTCCTAGTCCGCTCTCCCCAAGTTAGTTTTAAGGTTCTTCTTGTTAGTACTAATTTCGATACGATTCAATAAAGACCTCCAACGCACGTCGCGTAATACCCCGAAGTTCTTCCGTGTTTCATTATCGAGTGCCTTCCAGGTTAAAGCCATCCCCCTCCGAACATTTGGTCCTTCGAGCCGGATAATTCTATCTCCAGCAGTTCCGGTGGCTTTAACACCGCACAAGATAAGTAAACATTTTACTTTGCTGCCCTGCCGTTAATTTTTACGATTTGTGTCTAAATACTAGTCCGATTGATCCGACACAACGGCAGCTTCCAATTCCGAATCCGATTTGTAGAATCCTAGTGTCGCAATTTTCCGCGAATTCAACGTTCTAAAAGTGTGTGTTTAAATATATGCCATAAGCCACAGTGAAACTTTCAATTTCGAATTTCTCTTCGTTCACTGTGATCCGCTTGCATTTATTTCCACTTCTACACCTACATACATATGTCCACTTATCTACAATCGGCACCAACAATTTACGCTATAAATATTCCTATCCTGGATAATAATAGTAAATAAACATTCCAAAATCCACAAGTGTAAATTAAATATATGTACGTATGCTATAAGCCACAGTGAAACTTCTAGTTCCGAAAAATCTCTTCGTTCACTGTGTTCCGCTTGCATTTACATATTTACACTCTCCGATATACACAACATCCCCAATAGGGCCTTGAAGATCGCTCTGTCCCTTCAGCCCGATCTGTTCGCGGAGGTGTTCAGCAGCTGCCTGGCCGAGGGCACCTTCCCGCCTAGATGGAAGTCGCAGAGGCTTGTACTGCTGCCGAAACCCGGAAAACCGCCGGACGACCCGTCATCTTTTAGACCTATCTGCCTTATTGATGGCGCGGGTAAGGTACTGGAGCACCTAATCGGCACCCGCCTTGAAGAGGCGATCAGAGTGGCTGGCGACCTCTCGGAGGCCCAGTTCGGCTTCCGGAAGGCGAAATCGACAGTGGATGCCATCGCTAAGGTGGTAGACATTGCCAGCTCCGCGATAGCCGGCAAGAGGTGGAAAGGCGGCTCAAAAGAGTACTGCCTACTGGAATGCGATGTACGACGGAGTCCTGCGCCTCCCCTTTCCCGGCCGGTCCGAGCTCGTGGGCTTCGCAGACGACATCGCGGTGGTGGTGGTTGGCAAGGTACTTCCACGTGTCGAAGCTACCTGCAACTCGTGTGTCGAGGCCATCAGCTCGTGGCTGTCCAGAGTCGGTCTGCAACTAGCGCCCCAAAAAACCGAAGCCGTCCTAATCAGCAGCCGGAAAAAGGTCGAGACCGCATCCATCAGGGTCGGGGGTGCTACGATCACTTCCACGAGAGCCATAAAATACCTGGGTGTAATGCTGGACACGAGACTCTCGTTTCGCGAGCACCTAGTGTATGCCAGCTCTAAGGCGGCCACATCACTCCAGGCCCTTTCCCGGATCATGATGAACCGCCGAGGTCCCAAGCAATGCAGCAGACTGCTCCTGACCAGTGTGACGAGAGCAACCCTGCTATACGCGGCCCCTGTCTGGGCGCACGCAATGGCGACGCCCTCGTACTGCCGGGGCATGAACTCCACGCACCGGCTTGCCGCTCTGCGAATTTGCAGCGCGTTCCGCACGGTGTCTGAGCAGGCGGCGCTGGTCTTAGCCGGGACCCCCCATTGGATCTCCTGGCCAAGGAACAGGCCACCATTTTTGGGTGCCTCCACGGAAGAGCCCTCCCCGCTGCTGAGAAGAGGCTAGTCCGCGCCGAAGCAAAGGCCAGCACTCTACAGGAGTGGCAATCCCGTTGGGAGTCATCGACAAAAGGGCGGTGGACCCATCGACTCATCCCCAGGATAGAGACGTGGGTCGGAAGGAAGCATGGGCAGGTAAATTTCCACCTGACCCAAGTCTTGAGCGGACACGGTTGCTTCAGAGGATACCTCCACAAGCGAGGACATGAGGACAGCGCTGCCTGAGTCTGGTGCACCGACGGCTCTGAGGAGACCGCGGAGCACGTACTGTTCTCCTGTGGACGTTTTGAGAACGAGAGTAGCCAACTGGAGGAGAACCTAGGCTCCCAGATAGAGGCCGACAATCTGATCGGCTTGATGCTTGCCAGCGATGCTAACTGGCAGGCGGTAAGCAATTATGCAGCGTCGGTGATGTCCAGGCTTCGGGCAGAGGAACGCCGTAGAAGAAGCGCCGCAGGCTAATGGCAGGCCATGCCTTCGCGAAGCATTGCTTTGCGGCCGTACCGCGAAGGTTACGTCCCTATTTCTAGCCATACGCTACCCCTCCCATTTGTAAGTTTAGCTATATATTCTTAATAAAAAAGGGGTCGACCTAAGCGGGGAAAACGAGAGAGAGAACGAGAGGGGAAAGTCTCGGAACCGCCTGGAAGGATTTCCGATCGGCCGGTTGATCTGCCTACGCCCTGGACCCGGAGGGATTTCCGGACGGTCCATCCTGCGCCACGCCTGGAAGAATTTCCGAGCAGCGTGCGCCCCTGGACCCGGAGGATTTTCCGGACGGTCCACCTATGCCCTACGCCTGGGAGAATTTCCGAACGGCGTGCTCCCCTGGACCCGGAGGATTTTCCGGACGGTCCACCTATGCCCTACGCCTGGAAGAATTTCCGAACGGCGTGCTCCCCTGGACCCGGAGGATGTTCCGGACGGTCCACCTATGCCCTACGCCTGGAAGAATTTCCGAACGGCGTGGCCCCCAGCGACACGATGAGTTGGGCGGGGTCGGGACAAGTGCGAGGCGAGAGTTTCCACAACATAGGTTTTATTTTCACAAGCTATAGTTACTCAGCCGGCGGCGGCCAGACTGCGGGTTTGAATTTAATATATAAATGTATTTGGCCTGCGGCCCTAAGAAAACAGCGCGGAAAAAGTGCCCTAATTCGGCGGGCGCCTTTGCCCGGCGGCGACGGGGTTTAATTATTAAATTAAATATTTAAACGGCCTGCGGCCTGAACGAAATTGCGTGGAGAAGGGGGGGGAGAGAAGGGCCTTAGTATGGCTGGCACCTTCCCCCGGCCCCTGACAAAGCTTGGCCTGCGGCCATGTCTCACCCGCTCACACCTCCTCTCCTTAGAGAATCCTGCGACAGGATCGTCGTCCTGGGCGCGAAGGCGTGGCACTCGCGGCAGCGACTTAGCGGTTTCGGGCTTTCAACCGCGTGGTGCGGGATCGCGGACTTAGTCGGGTTTTGTTAGCACTTAGAAGTTTTCGCGGCTGCTCGCTTTCCTGGTCGGGAACTGAATGATCAGCCGATCAACCGATTCGGTGGCGCAAATCGGCGACAACGCTGGGTGCCGCGGGTGTGCGCAGCTCCGAGCGGCTGGGCGCCTCGGAAGCATGGGTGCCTTTCCAGGAGCGCTGATCCGGGCGGCTTGGCGCACCGGATGCGATGGCGCAAGTTCTGGTGGCGGCGTCTGCGGCGGGTGCGCGGATCCGAGCGGCTTGGTGCCCCGTATTCGATGGCGCTAGTCGGCGGCGACGGGTCGTGGCGCAGGTGCGCGGCTTCGGGCGGCTGGGCGCCTCGGAAGCCTGGGTGCCGTTCCAGGTGCGCAGATCCGGGCGGCTGGGCGCCTCGGAGGCATGGGTGCCGTGGCAGGTACGCAGATCCGGGCGGCTGGGCGCCTCGGAGGCATGGGTGCCGTGGCAGGTGCGCAGATCCGGGCGGCTGGGCGCCTCGGATGCGATGGGCGCAGATCCTGGCGGCGTAGGAGCGCAGCTCCGAGCGGCTGGGCGCCCCGGATTCGATGGCGCTAGTCGGCGACGACGGTGGTTGCGCGGGTGCGCGGCTTCGGGCGGCTGGGCGCCTCGGAAGCATGGGTGCCTTTCCAGGTGCGCAGATCCGGGCGGCGTGGCGCCCCGGATTCGATGGCGCTAGTCGGCGACGACGGTGGTGGCGCGGGAATTAACATGCCCACACTGGAGACAGGACCGACCCAGAGTTAACATGCCTCCTCTCTCCGGTCACACTGGAACCAATACCGAGAGTCAACATGCCCCCTATCTCTTTGGGCACACTTGGAGACGGACCTAGGAACAAGGAGGCCAATACGAACTCTGACGAAGATATTGAAAAAATAAAGATTTGTCATTCTGCTGAATTCTTTGAAAGCCTTTCTCCCTCGGCCACAGGATTGTAACTGGCGCAGCCGGACTACGGACAAGGGATTAACAATGCCCACTACGCTTTTCGTTGAAATTCTAAAAGAGGTAATGAACATGTGACGGCAGTAGTTGTGAGTGGTAAAACAGTAAATTAAGTAAAAAGTTATTGAAACATAATGACGTGCAAGTGCAAATAAAACAAAAGAAACAAACAAAATCAAGTTAAAATTGCTTCACAAGCGACCGTATATGTGTACATCAACCGCTGATAAGGCACCGGGATCGCTTGTGCGGGTTAATTTACAACAATATAACAAAAACAAAAAATGCTGTGTGTGATGACCGTATATGTGTACATCAATCGCTGATAAGGCACCGGGATCATCCATACACCCTAAATCATAAAATATTACCAATTAAAAGTGGAAAATGAATCAAAAAAAAAAATTTTTTTTTTGGACATAAAACTGCTGTGTGGTGACCGTTTGTGTGTGTCGGAGAGCACTTGGTGTGCGTATTTGGGAGAGTATTGGTATACACTTGATTGTATTGGTACACTTGATTCTGACATCCGGCAACACACATATTTTTATGAAATATCACAAGTCATGATTTATCGATTTATAAGTTATGTACAACTATCGAGTCTCTATAGCGTCCTTTTTTTTTTACCATCGCTACTTTTTCTTAGTCTTGACTTCACTTTCTGCGACGCTAGTTTTCCTATTATGAAATTCAAATTAAATCTAAACAATCATCAAAGAAAACAAATAAATAATTGTGGGACTTGGTCACTGGATGTCCTAAGTGCAAGGAACGCATGTTATTAGCTGCGTGAACACCACCATAGGTATGCTTTTTGGTCATTTCAAAAGAATAGCAATTTCATCACTATGGTAATATTGCAGCCTATATTTGTTGTAGTTCTGTAGTTTTGCCGTGACGATAGACTGGCGCTGAGTTGTAATCAGAACTCGCTGCGCAAGAAGCGAATGTACATCAATCGCCGCCAAGACAACGGGATATCCGCACAGTGGTTTATAAAAATAAATGTGAGTTGTGTGATTAACGACCGAATATGTGTACAACAATCGCTGTTAAGGCACCGGGATCGTTTTCATTTATCAATTTACATGAACGCAAATTTATTTAAAAAAAAATTAATAAACAGTGATACGGCAAAAACAAGTAAGCATGAATGTGTTTGTGTTACGCCGCTTGTAAAACCCTTGCGACGCTTGACGCTGAGTTCGCTTCTACACTGTTGAATTCTATTGAATTCTTTTTGCACACCACGCACTGCGAGAATAGAACCACTTAAAACAAAAAAAAAGCAATAAAATCAATTCTAGAAATATATTAAACATATGTATATAAAAAGAAATAAGAAAAATAAGAGAAAACGACGAAACAATCCACAAACAACTTAACGTCTACTGGTGTCAGATGTTCACTAACCTCTAAAATACGCTCTATTGAATACTAATTTAATTTATGCATTGCAGTCAAAGCCAAAAACAGTAGAAAACTACTTCGATGGAAAACAATCCTGGCCGCTTACGACAACGAAATCGTATACAAAAATCGCAAAACGTAGTTGCTGACGCACTCAGCAGAATTGAGCCAAACTTGAACATAAACGAGGACGGGTGGTGGCGCAGGTGCGCGGCTTCGGGCGGCTGGGCGCCTCGGAAGCATGGGTGCCTTTCCAGGTGCGCTGATCCGGGCGGCTTGGCGCCCCGGATGCGATGGCGCAAGTTCTGGTGGCGGCGTCTGCGGCGGGTGGGCGGATCCGAGCGGCTTGGTGCCCCGTATTCGATGGCGCTAGTCGGCGGCGACGGGTCGTGGCGCAGGTGCGTGGTTTCGGGCGGCTGGGCGCCTCGCAAGCCTGGGTGCCGTTCCAGGTGCGCATATCCGGGCGGCTGGGCGCCTCGGAGGCATGGGTG
The DNA here is from genome assembly GCA_018903765.1 of Drosophila aff. chauvacae BK-2020. NCBI lineage: Eukaryota > Metazoa > Arthropoda > Insecta > Diptera > Drosophilidae > Drosophila > Drosophila aff. chauvacae BK-2020. The sequence goes on from JAEIGO010000085.1 coordinate 422,813, forward strand.
CCGTGGCAGGTGCGCGGATCCGGGCGGCTGGGCGCCTCGGAGGCATGGGTGCCGTGGCAGGTGCGCAGATCCGGGCGGCTGGGCGCCTCGGATGCGATGGGCGCAGATCCTGGCGGCGTAGGAGCGCAGATCCGGGCGGCGTGGCGCCCCGGTTAGGTAGCGCAAATCGGCGACAACGCTGGGTGCCGCGGGTGTGCGCAGCTCCGAGCGGCTGGGCGCCTCGGAGGCATGGGTGCCGTTCCAGGTGCGCAGATCCGGGCGGCTGGGCGCCTCGGAGGCATGGGTGCCGTGGCAGGTACGCAGATCCGGGCGGCTGGGCGCCTCGGAGGCATGGGTGCCGTGGCAGGTGCGCAGATCCGGGCGGCTGGGCGCCTCGGATGCGATGGGCGCAGATCCTGGCGGCGTAGGAGCGCAGCTCCGAGCGGCTGGGCGCCCCGGATTCGATGGCGCTAGTCGGCGACGACGGTGGTTGCGCGGGTGCGCGGCTTCGGGCGGCTGGGCGCCTCGGAAGCATGGGTGCCTTTCCAGGTGCGCAGATCCGGGCGGCGTGGCGCCCCGGATTCGATGGCGCTAGTCGGCGACGACGGTGGTGGCGCGGGAATTAACATGCCCACACTGGAGACAGGACCGACCCAGAGTTAACATGCCTCCTCTCTCCGGTCACACTGGAACCAATACCGAGAGTCAACATGCCCCCTATCTCTTTGGGCACACTTGGAGACGGACCTAGGAACAAGGAGGCCAATACGAACTCTGACGAAGATATTGAAAAAATAAAGATTTGTCATTCTTCTGAATTCTTTGAAAGCCTTTCTCCCTCGGCCACAGGATTGTAACTGGCGCAGCCGGACTACGGACAAGGGATTAACAATGCCCACTACGCTTTTCGTTGAAATTCTAAAAGAGGTAATGAACATGTGACGGCAGTGGTTGTGAGTGGTAAAACAGTAAATTAAGTAAAAAGTTATTGAAACATAATGACGTGCAAGTGCAAATAAAACAAAAGAAACAAACAAAATCAAGTTACAATTGCTTCACTAGCGACCGTATATGTGTACATCAACCGCTGATAAGGCACCGGGATCGCTTGTGCGGGTTAATTTACAACAATATAACAAAAAAAAAAATGCTGTGTGTGATGACCGTATATGTGTACATCAATCGCTGATAAGGCACCGGGATCATCCATACACCCTAAATCATAAAATATTACCAATTAAAAGTGGAAAATGAATCAAAAAAAAAAAATTTTTTTTTTGACATAAAACTGCTGTGTGGTGACCGTTTGTGTGTGTCGGAGAGCACTTGGTGTGCGTATTTGGGAGAGTATTGGTATACACTTGATTGTATTGGTACACTTGATTCTGACATCCGGCAACACACATATTTTTATGAAATATCACAAGTCATGATTTATCGATTTATAAGTTATGTACAACTATCGAGTCTCTATAGCGTCCTTTTTTTTACCATCGCTACTTTTTCGTAGTCTTGACTTCACTTTCTGCGACGCTAGTTTTCCTATTATGAAATTCAAATTAAATCTAAACAAAAACGCTAATCATCAAAGAAAACAAATAAATAATTGTGGGACTTGGTCACTGGATGTCCTAAGTGCAAGGAACGCATGTTATTAGCTGCGTGAACACCACCATAGGTATGCTTTTTGGTCATTTCAAAAGAATAGCAATTTCATCACTATGGTAATATTGCAGCCTATATTTGTTGTAGTTCTGTAGTTTTATCGTGACGATAGACTGGCGCTGAGTTGTAATCAGAACTCGCTGCGCAAGAAGCGAATGTACATCAATCGCCGCCAAGACAACGGGATATCCGCACAGTGGTTTATAAAAATAAATGTGAGTTGTGTGATTAACGACCGAATATGTGTACAACAATCGCTGTTAAGGCACCGGGATCGTTTTCATTTCTCAATTTACATAAACGCAAATTTATTTTAAAAAAAATTAATAAACAGTGATACGGCAAAAACAAGTAAGCATGAATGTGTTTGTGTTACGCCGCTTGTAAAACCCTTGCGACGCTTGACGCTGAGTTCGCTTCTACACTGTTGAATTCTATTGAATTCTTTTTGCACACCACGCACTGCGAGAATAGAACCACTTAAAACAAAAAAAAAAAGCAATAAAATCAATTCTAGAAATATATTAAACATATGTATATAAAAATAAATAAGAAAAATAAGAGAAAACGACGAAACAATCCACAAACAACTTAACGTCTACTGGTGTCAGATGTTCACTAACCTCTAAAATACGCTCTATTGAATACTAATTTAATTTATGCATTACAGTCAAAGCCAAAAACAGTAGAAAACTACTTCGATGGAAAACAATCCTGGCCGCTTACGACTACGAAATCGTATACAAAAAAGGGTCGCAAAACGTAGTTGCTGACGCACTCAGCAGAATTGAGCCAAACTTGAACATAAACGAGGACGGGTGGTGGCGCAGGTGGGCGGCTTCGGGCGGCTGGGCGCCTCGGAAGCATGGGTGCCTTTCCAGGTGCGCTGATCCGGGCGGCTTGGCGCCCCGGATGCGATGGCGCAAGTTCTGGTGGCGGCGTCTGCGGCGGGTGCGCGGATCCGAGCGGCTTGGTGCCCCGTATTCGATGGCGCTAGTCGGCGGCGACGGGTCGTGGCGCAGGTGCGCGGCTTCGGGCGGCTGGGCGCCTCGGAAGCCTGGGTGCCGTTCCAGGTGCGCATATCCGGGCGGCTGGGCGCCTCGGAGGCATAGGTGCCGTGGCAGGTGCGCAGATCCGGGCGGCTGGGCGCCTCGGAGGCATGGGTGCCGTGGCAGGTGCGCAGATCCGGGCGGCTGGGCGCCTCGGATGCGATGGGCGCAAATCCTGGCGCCGTAGGAGCGCAGATCCGGGCGGCGCCCCGGTTCGGTGGCGCAAATCGGCGACAACGCTGGGTGCCGCGGGTGTGCGCAGCTCCGAGCGGCTGGGCGCCTCGGAGGCATGGGTGCCGTTCCAGGTGCGCAGATCCGGGCGGCTGGGCGCCTCGGATGCGATGGGCGCAGATCCTGGCGGCGTAGGAGCGCAGATCCGGGCGGCGTGGCGCCCCGGATTCTATGGCGCTAGTCGGCGACGACGGTGGTTGCGCGGGTGCGCGGCTGGGCGCCTCGGAAGCATGGGTGCCTTTCCAGGTGCGCAGATCCGGGCGGCGTGGCGCCCCGGATTCGATGGCGCTAGTCGGCGACGACGGTGGTGGCGCGGGAATTAACATGCCCACACTGGAGACAGGACCGACCCAGAGTTAACATGCCTCCTCTCTCCGGTCACACTGGAACCAATACCGAGAGTCAACATGCCCCCTATCTCTTTGGGCACACTTGGAGACGGACCTAGGAACAAGGAGGCCAATACGAACTCTGACGAAGATATTGAAAAAATAAAGATTTGTCATTCTTCTGAATTCTTTGAAAGCCTTTCTCCCTCGGCCACAGGATTGTAACTGGCGCAGCCGGACTACGGACAAGGGATTAACAATGCCCACTACGCTTTTCGTTGAAATTCTAAAAGAGGTAATAAACATGTGACGGCAGAGGTTGTGAGTGGTAAAACAGTAAATTAAGTAAAAAGTTATTGAAACATAATGACGTGCAAGTGCAAATAAAACAAAAGAAACAAACAAAATCCAGTTACAATTGCTTCACAAGCGACCGTATATGTGTACATCAACCGCTGATAAGGCACCGGGATCGCTTGTGCGGGTTAATTTACAACAATATAACAAAAAAAAAATGCTGTGTGTGATGACCGTATATGTGTACATCAATCGCTGATAAGGCACCGGGATCATCCATACACCCTAAATCATAAAATATTACCAATTAAAAGTGGAAAATGAATCAAAAAAAAAAAATTTTTTTTTTGACATAAAACTGCTGTGTGGTGACCGTTTGTGTGTGTCGGAGAGCACTTGGTGTGCGTATTTGGGAGAGTATTGGTATACACTTGATTGTATTGGTACACTTGATTCTGACATCCGGCAACACACATATTTTTATGAAATATCACAAGTCATGATTTATCGATTTATAAGTTATGTACAACTATCGAGTCTCTATAGCGTCCTTTTTTTACCATCGCTACTTTTTCTTAGTCTTGACTTCACTTTCTGCGACGCTAGTTTTCCTATTATGAAATTCAAATTAAATCTAAACAATCATCAAAGAAAACAAATAAATAATTGTGGGACTTGGTCACTGGATGTCCTAAGTGCAAGGAACGCATGTTATTAGCTGCGTGAACACCACCATAGGTATGCTTTTTGGTCATTTCAAAAGAATAGCAATTTCATCACTATGGTAATATTGCAGCCTATATTTGTTGTAGTTCTGTAGTTTTATCGTGACGATAGACTGGCGCTGAGTTGTAATCAGAACTCGCTGCGCAAGAAGCGAATGTACATCAATCGCCGCCAAGAAAACGGGATATCCGCACAGTGGTTTATAAAAATAAATGTGAGTTGTGTGATTAACGACCGAATATGTGTAAGTTAACACGGGCCAACGAGCTAGACCAGTTGGCTCAGTGTACGTAACATAATACCATTACGTTAAAATGCTGACCCCAGCATCGGGCCGGAAACCCGTGCGCAGCCGGCAAACACAGCATATTTGCGTGGCCGCTGCGAGTCTTTTGTTAGCTATAAGATTCATTTTTATATTCAGTTTTATGCTTGACTTTAATAAAGAGCGGCTGCTCATCAACATTACTCCGACTCAACGTCGCAAAACATACTTGTTATAATTACTCTACCAGACCACAAGGCTGGTAGTTAAAAGAGGAAAGTTCCTCTCAACCTATATCTTGGACCAGCAGCGAGGGATCCCCCTGCAACGCCCAATCCCCATAACTGGCGCCCAACCAGTGGTAAAAACCACCACCCACCACCACCATCACCAACACCGCCCACACAGCTACTAAATTTGCGGCAAAGCAAAAGACAGCGGCGCGGGAAAAGTGAAGGGAATTAGTGACAAAATAACACACACACCAAAAACAAAAAATTATGTGAGTGGGAACCGATGCTAAACGCATTTTAAGTCTGTGAATATTAAAAAAAAAAAAATATATATAATAATAAAAGAATTATTAATCCAACAGATACGCTAAAACATGGTCTCGCATCAATGTGAACAAAAACAAAAATCGTATAATTGTCTTTTATAACAGCGCATACGTTCGCTTTTCATTTATTGTTGTTGTTTTGTGTTTCCATTCGGTTCAAGCGCGACATTCGACGCTGCAGCCTTTGTCTTTAGTTGTTGTTTGTTTGGCTTTGGTCAACTGCTGCCCACACAGGCAGCTTTTGCATACCTAAGCGAATTGGACTGCTCATGCAGCCCAGTTTCTCACAGTATAGGACTAGTACACCATACTCCACGGACTCAGAGTCCGATTGTGAAAATCAACCTTCCCCTCTAAGACGTGCAACCGCGAATTCCCCTGCAATGGCGATAGACCCAGAACAACTCAAAGCTGTAATACAGGCAGTGGTAGGCAATACTTTAGCGGACGAGGCTGCCAGAAACGAGCTCGCACAAAATGAAATGCGTCATAAAATTCAGGAGCTGGCCAGCCAGTTGGCAGCAACACAGGTCGCGCCCACCTCAGCAGTGGTCCCCGCAATTAGAGCTTACGAACCCATAGATATAACTAGTAGTGTATCATGTAACATGACTTTAGACGCCGTTAAATATTTGCCTGAATTCTCGGGGTCACAGGAATCATATGTTTCGTGGCGACAAGCGGCGGTTGCTGCGTATCGCATATTTAAAGATTACAACGGCACCTCTCGCCATTACGAGGCGGTGACAATTATTAGGAACAAAATTAGGGGAGCGGCCAATAACGTTTTATCCTCGTTTGGCACTGTACTGAATTTCGATGCCATTATAAATCGGCTCGATTTCACTTACAGTGACAAACGCCCAATGCATGTCATTGAGCAGGACATGAGCACTTTAAGACAGGCAAACAACATGACCCTGTTGGAGTATTATGATGAGGTCGAGAAAAAGCTCACCTTACTCACAAATAAAGCCCATATGTCTCACGAGCCATCGGCGGCAAATATATTGTGCGAAAAATTCCGAGAGGACGCCTTGCGTATTTTCATCTCGGGACTTAAACGCAACCTCACTGACGTGCTTTTCGCGGCAAAGCCGAAGGACATGCCGTCAGCCTTGGCCTTAGCGCAGGAAGTGGAATCTAACCACGAGAGGTACGTTTTTGCAGCTAGTTTCGCAAGAAGTCAAGAAGACAAAGATCGCAAACCTACTGCAAAAGCGCAGGGTCGTCAACTTGACAAGTACGACCGCCATGACCCACAACCTAGTAATACCAAAAACCCGTATTTTAATAGGCAGCATAGGGCACAGGTCCACGCCGACCCGCAAGGTACCAAAAATCACAAAGACGACGGCCCACCAGAGCCTATGGAGGTCGATCCCTCACTTTCTAAATTGATGCAGCCGACCCAGGCAAATACCTACCGGAACAGAAGACCAGCCACCTCCGAGCGCACAGGCGCCGTGAGGAAACAACAAAGAGTTAACTTCATTACGCAGAATGCGGAAGAAAAGACAGGAGCATATGCCGCCGCCGCCGTCAAAGCGGAATCAAAAATAGACGACGATGCCATTACCGAGTACGACTCTGACTACCTCAATTTTTTAGGGGAAAATCCCTGTTACCCGTCATCAGACGAAGAGTATCAGGGGTACCAATGAAATTCCTCTTAGACACCGGCGCATCAAAAAATTTCATCCGGCCTCGCAAAGAGCTAAAGGGTGTCTGCCCGGTGGACTCTCCTTTCGAAATTCATTCAATTCACGGCACCACCATCGTTACAAAAAATTGCTTCGTCTCGATTTTTAATTTGAAAGCTACTTTTTTCATTCTACCAGATTTTACAATATTCGACGGTATAATCGGGGCCGACCTGTTAACACAGGCCGGTGCATCACTTTGCCTCGCCTCCGCCCAACTCAAATGGGGTCAGGAAGTTGAGAAGATTTCATTCCATAAATGCACTGACGTCAACTTCACTAACGTGGAGTGCGCAGATGCACCACCTTTGGTGAAGAAGGCATTTCTAGGGATGATAAGGAGCCGAAAAAACGCCTTCGCAGATCCCAACGAGGCCCTGCCATATAACACATCGGTAGTGGCCACGATTAGGACTACTAGCGAAGAGCCCATTTACGCTAAATTATATCCATACCCCATGGGGGCAGCAGATTTCGTCAACAACGAAATCCAAGACCTGCTTAAAAATGGTATAATTCAAAAGTCGGTGTCTCCTTATAACAACCCAATATGGGTGGTAGATAAAAAAGGAACCGACGAGGCCGGCAATCAAAATAGACGATTAGTCATAGACTTTCGTAAGCTAAACGAAAGAACTATCCCAGACAAATACCCTATGCCAGATATCTCCATGATACTGGGCAACTTGGGCAAGGCCAAATTCTTCACGACACTGGACCTCAAGTCCGGGTATCACCAGATCATCTTAGCGGAAAATGACCGCGAAAAAACTTCCTTCTCCGTAAGCGGAGGGAAGTACGAATTCAAGAGGCTTCCCTTTGGCTTGAGAAATGCTGCCAGCATCTTCCAGAGAGCCATTGATGACATTCTCAGAGAGCAAATTGGCAAGACTTGCTATGTCTATGTCGACGATGTAATAATCTTCTCAGAAAACGAGAATGCTCATGTCAAGCACGTGGATTGGGTTTTAAAAACCATAAGCGATGCAAATATGAGAGTCTCAGTGAAAAAGTCAAGTTTTTTTAAAAAAAGCGTAAACTTTCTTGGCTTTATAGTCACCAGTGATGGCACTACCACCGACCCAGAAAAGGTCAGGGCCATTGAGGAGTTCCCTGAACCAAAAACGGTATTTGAGGTTAGATCATTTCTAGGCCTCGCGAGCTATTACAGATGCTTCATTAAGGACTTCGCAGCCATAGCAAGGCCTATTTCGGACATCTTAAAGGGCGAAAACGGAAGTGTAAGCAGACACAGATCGCGACACATCCAAGTACAATTCAATGAGGCGCAAAAAAATTCTTTCGAAAAACTGCGCAACATTTTAGCATCCGAAGATGTTATGCTCCGATACCCGGATTACAAGAAGCCATTCCATCTAACGACGGATGCTTCAGCCTACGGTATTGGAGCAGTGCTTTCACAGGAGAACCGTCCTATCACAATGATCTCGATGACATTAAAGGACAGGGAAATGAACTACGCCACAAACGAAAGGGAATTATTAGCCATCGTTTGGGCTTTGGCCAAACTGAGGCACTATTTATATGCGGTGAAAGATATAACTATCTTCACCGACCATCAACCATTGTCATTCTCGGTATCAGACTCTAACCCTAACGCGAAAATTAAAAGATGGAAGGGTCGCATCGAGGAAACGGGTGCGAAGGTAGTCTATAAACCGGGAAAAGAAAATTTGGTTGCTGATGCCCTGTCTAGGCAGCAAATTAATGCCATAGAAGAACAGGACGCAGAATCATGTGGTGCGACCATTCACAGTGAGATTTCCCTCACTAACACCATAGAAACTACGGATAAGCCCCTAAATTGCTTCCAGAACCAACTAATTCTGGAAGAGGCCCGCTTTCCGCTGAAACGCTCTTTCGTTCTCTTTAGAAATAAGAAACGACATACAATCAACTTCACTGACAAGGAATCATTACTCAATGACCTTGCGGACGCAATAGTCCCCAAGGGCGTAAACGCCCTCCATTGCGATTTGCACACGCTAGCAACGGTGCAGGACGACTTAGTCCGGAGATTCCCGACTACAAAATTCTGGCACTGCAAAAACCGTGTTACAGATATTTTTGGGGTCGAGGAGAAAAGGGAAATCATACTGGCAGAACACAATAGGGCCCACCGATCGGCCCAAGAAAACGTGAAGCAGGTTCTCACAGAATACTACTTCCCGAAAATGGCCAAACTGGCCAATGAAATTGTACAAAACTGCAAAACATGCGCTAAAGCTAAGTATGATAGGCATCCGAGGAAGCAAGAGATTGGCGAGTCCCCGATTCCCTCTCATGTAGGAGAAATGCTACACGTAGACATTTTCTCAACAGACAAAAAATATTTCCTCACTTGCATCGACAAGTTTTCGAAATTCGCCGTCGTACAGCATGTACCGTCAAGAACAATTGAGGACTTGAAACCGGCCTTGTTACAGGTCATGAATTTCTTCCCAAAGGCCAAAGTAATTTACTGCGATAACGAGCCATCGTTAAAATCGCACACGATCACGGCCATGTTATACAACCATTTTGGCGTCAGCATCACGAATGCGCCGCCCCTTCACAGTGTCTCAAACGGGCAAGTGGAACGTTTTCACAGCACCCTACTAGAGCTCGCCAGGTGCCTAAAAATTGACAAGGGCATGAGCGATACTGTGGAGTTAATCTTATTAGCCACGACCAGATACAACAAATCAATCCATTCGGTCATCGATAAGAGGCCAGTCGACGCAGTACAAGAGTGTACGGACGACACACGGGAACGGATTGTTGACAAAATTAAGAGTGCCCAAGACGCACTGAGGTCTAGAGAGAATGTTTCTCGGCAAAATAGAGTCTTCGAAGTGGGCGAAAAAGTTTTGGTCAAAACTAACAGAAGACTTGGCAATAAACTCACTCCCTTGTGTGAGGAAAAAGCCATACAAGCAGACCTGGGGACCACGGTCCTCATTGAAGGGAGGGTGGTCCACAAGGACAATTTAAAATGACTCTCTCCCTTAATTTTTTATTTTTTATTATCACTACCTATTATCAGCCGTTTGGCATACTCCCATTTAATAGATATTAAGTCCGTTGCCAAAGGCGCGACGTTCTAGTTTTAATTGGTATTAATTTAGTATTAATTGGTGATGGGATAAACCTCGGCGAACATGAAAAAGCGACAAAAAAATACATTTCCACAGGTGCGGAATTTTTATCCTCCTCTCACTGGCATTGGTGTCAGCGCGCGTCACTGACTATTCGCAAGCAAGGTATATCCCCATCATAGATGGAGAAATCCTGGTATGGGAAGAATTCGCATATGTGACCCACTCGGCAAATCTCTCGGAATACATGCGCGTAGTCGAAGAAACAAGCAGCATGAGCGAGATGTTTCCGCAATCTCATATGAGGAAATTGCTAGAAGTGGATACCTCGCACCTTCGGGACACGCTGGATTCGCTAAAGGTCCACCACAGAATAGCAAGGAGTTTAGATTTTCTAGGCTCAATGCTAAAGGTAGTAGCGGGGACGCCGGATGCCGGCGATTTAGAAAGAATTAGGTTCACGGAATGGCAGTTGACACAGTCAAACAATAGGCAGATCAAAATCAACACTAGGATACAAAATCGAATTAACCAATTAACAAAAACAGTAAATCAAATCCTACAGACACACAAAAATATCCAAATTGACACCAGCCATTTATACGAGACACTGTTGGCTAGGAATAGAATGCTAATGATGGAGTTACAGAACTTAATGTTGGCTGTAACACTGGCAAAGAACAATATTGTCAGCCCAAATATCCTAGACCATGCAGACTTAAAATCAGTTTGGCTGAAAGAACCCACCGATACCCCCATAGGGGATCTTATGTCCGCATCGTCTGTAGAAATACTGCAATCCCCTAACATAATACACTTCATCATCAAATTTCCCAGAATAAAATTATCTTGCAAAAAGGTCACTATTTTCCCAGTCACTAGCAAAGGAGTTATGCTGCGGATAACCGACAACATGGTAGCAAAGTGTGGTGAAGTAGTCCACACAATCAAAAATTGCATCCCAGCATCGGGGGCTACCTTTTGCCAACTATCAACGGAAAGCTCATGCGCCAGGGAACTACATGCAGGCGTCCTAGCACATTGCGAGTCACAGCCAAGTGACCTACACCCGCTCACCCGCGTGGATTAGGGTATCATCATTATCAATGATCGGCCAGCCAGGGTCACGGTAGACAACGAAACAGAAGTCTACCTACGCGGCACACATCTCATCACCTTCAACGATCGCATCGTGATAAACGACACCACCTTTGTAAATCACGACAAGGCCCAAACAAGAGCTCCAGGGGTAGCGAGTTCCCCATCACTGAATATCACCGCCAGCAGAGATATTCTGAGCCTCCCCTACCTTCACCAGCTAAGTGAACGTAACTTGGAGTTCATCAAAGAGTTCGGGAGAGAGATTGATACTAATCAACATCATCGCATAATATTTATCGCAGCAGCGATTTGTTGTGCATTGGTTTGCATCGGCATCACCTGTCTACGGTACATCGGAGCGCGGAGATCTGCAATCCAGTTAAACGGGATGATCGCCGAATTAGGACCAACCGAGGACGGCCGCAGTCTTGAAGGGGGGATAGTTAACACGGGCCAACGAGCTAGACCAGTTGGCTCAGTGTACGTAACATAATACCATTACGTTAAAGTGCTGACCCCAGCATCGGGCCGGAAACCCGTGCGCAGCCGGCAAACACAGCATATTTGCGTGGCCGCTGCGAGTCTTTTGTTAGCTATAAGATTCATTTTTATATTCAGTTTTATGCTTGACTTTAATAAAGAGCGGCTGCTCATCAACATTACTCCGACTCAACGTCGCAAAACATACTTGTTATAATTACTCTACCAGACCACAAGGCTGGTAGTTAAAAGAGGAAAGTTCCTCTCAACCTATATCTTGGACCAGCAGCGAGGGATCCCCCCTGCAACGCCCAATCCCCATAACTTGTACAACAATCGCCGGGATTTTTGATTTTTTTCGCTCGCAACGACTCAGGTACAAGCAATTTCCAGCAATCGTCCGGTGAAATGTCAGTAGAATTGGGAAAAGTTGCACGATGATAAATAAACTCATCTATGACTTGAAAATCAGGTAACTTTAGAGACACGAATTTATCTCTGAGAGCAGAGTACTCTTCCGATTGAAATGCACTGGAAGATAGATCAATTTCGGGGCGGATTTCAAGGTCTATTGCAGAAATATCGATATCTTCGAGCGATCGAGATAGAGCATCCGCAACTACATTTTCGGTTCCTTTCCGATGTTCGATTTCGAAAGAATAACCCTGAAGTTTGATAGCCCATCTTGCCATTCTACCGCTCAGATCTGATTGGTGACTACCTTAAAACTTTGACCGTCAATATACATTCTGAACTTTTTAATTGCCAGAACTACTGCCATGCATTCCAGTTCGGTAACTGTATAGTTACGCTGGGCTTTATTCAGCTTCTTAGACATGTATGCTATAGGACGTTCACAACCGGAATCATCACATTGAGCTAGAACTGCACCCACTCCATGTAGGGAAGCATCACATTGCAGAATAAATGGTTTGTCATAGTTGGGGTGAATGAGACAAGGAGCAGAGCATAACTTGTCTTTGATATTATCAAAAGCTTCTTGAGCCTAATCATTCCAACTTAAGGTTTTGCCACGCAATAACTCTGTAAGATGGAAAATGACTGTGGAATAATTAGATATGAATCGCTGGTACCAACCAGTCATACCAAGAAATCTTCTCAACTGTTTTTGGGTCTTCGGGACCGGAAATTCGCTCACAGCAGCGATTTTGTTTGGGTTTACTTGAAGCATGCCTTCGCCAACTAGGTAACCAAGATAGTCTACTTTTTTCAGGCAAAACTGACTTTTCTGGACATTTATTGTCAATCCAGCTTTACGCAATTGGGTGGCTACTTCGGACAAATGCAAAAGATGATCCTCGAAATTGTTTGACAAAACAAGTTGTGACGCGGGGCGCACAAATAAATAAATAAATAATACAAACTGTATATAAATAATAATAACTAAACTAAATAAATAATAAATAATACAAACTGTATATAAATAATAATAACTAATGTAAATAACTAATAACCCGGACCCATAAACAACCACCCAGCGATAAAGACATTCAAATTCAAACACGGTGCGCGCGCCCGCCCCAACAAACAAGGGCCCTGGCCACACTAAGTCGGGCAAATCCCAGACATCGGCCACACTAATTCGGGCAAATCCACGGCCCGTGCAGGCACACTAAAACCGGCCAAGCGCTATATAAAGCCGGCCGCCGGCCTCAGAGCTATCATTCGGTGGTCGGAGTCGACCAAGGTGGAAGTCACCTAGCGCGCAGCAAGCAAGCAGCAAGCAGCAACTAAGGAACTGGAAGCAGCGGTAACAAAGGAGTAAGACTGAACTATACTAGGTATCGGTTGACGGCTTCGTCCTATTTTTCCATACTAAGTCTATATTTCAATACTAAGTCTTTCGCTGACGGCTTCGTCCTGCAGACGGCTTCGTCCTATTTTCTCATATCTCGCTGACGGTTTCGTCCCGCAGACGGCTTCGTCCTATTTCTCTCGTACCTCGCTGACGGCTTCGTCCTGCAGACGGCTTCGTCCTATTTCTCGCATACCTTGCTGACGGCTTCGTCCTGCAGACGGCTTCGTCCTATTTCTCTCGTACCTCGCTGACGGCTTCGTCCTGCAGACGGCTTCGTCCTATTTCTCGCATACCTTGCTGACGGCTTCGTCCTGCAGACGGCTTCGTCCTATTTCTCATACATCGCTGACGGCTTCGTCCTGCAGACGGCTTCGTCCTATTTCTCGTATATCGTTGACGGCTTCGTCCTAATTCTCGCAACACGCTGACGGCTTCGTCCTGCAGACGGCTTCGTCCTATTTCTCATACATCGCTGACGGCTTCGTCCGGCAGACGGCTTCGTCCTATTTCTCATACATCGCTGACGGCTTCGTCCTGCAGACGGCTTCGTCCTATTTCTCGTATATCGCTGACGGCTTCGTCCTAATTCTCGCAACACGCTGAGGGCTTCGTCCTGCAGACGGCTTCGTCCTATTTCTCATACATCGTTGACGGCTTCGTCCTAATTCTCGCAAACCCGCTGACGGCTTCGTCCTGCTGACGGTTCCGTCCTTATCCATTAACGCTACGTATCCTTATTGACGGTCTCGTCTCAATTGACCCATACCACGTCTTCCCGAAGGCCAGGGGCGCATCGCGGAATCCCCAATCCTCCCACCCGGACGGCAGGAAGCCACCTCCACGGACCCCGGACACGAGACCCCTTCCGCGGGACACGGACGCTTGTTGGTCGGAACCCCGGCTCCGGAAATAATTACTCTGTCACTAATATCAATAAACTATATATATATATATATTGTAAGCCTAGTTAAGGTTAAAACCAGCGTTATTACTGGGGCTCGGGTCGGAATTTCCCTTTCTAGCACCACTTTCCTGAATCAAATAAATGTCCTGGATGATCCTGGCCAGCCCTGACCTACCCGAGGCTTGACTGAACGTCACAGGTGGCGCCCGAACAGATTAAGTGGTGTTTAGAAGGAGCCGACGCCGAGAAAGTAATGTCCAGTTGGGTATATATGGCAACAAAACCCGAACTGATAGAATACGCGAGTGAATTTGGATTGGATTCATCAGGAAAGAACGAGGATCTACGGAAAACATTGGCTGCTTTCTCAAAAAGGACGGACCACGCAGAAACAGTAAGGAAGAAACTGACACTGCTGGCAGAAAAATACAGGAGGGAGAAAAGTCCCGCTAGAATACCGGAAATCATAGTAACGGAAGAAAAAACAAGGATGGACAACGAAGTAGAACCGAAAATGGAGGGAAAGAAGGAGACAGGGATAATTGACAGGGTACGAAATTGGGATATCAGGTACCAAGGAACGTCCAATCCGCTAGAATTTCTAGAAAAAATGGAGCAATGGGCAAATGGATACGGACTCCATCTCGATCAGCTGGTCCAGACAATGCCATTTATACTGGAAGGAAGCGCCATAGACTGGTGGAACACGACACCAACAAGGATCACCTCGTGGATACAGTTACGAACGGAACTATTAGAGTACTTTCTACCACCACGATACGGAGAACAGCTGGAAACCCAGATAGCGCAGTTAAGACAGAGAGAAAACGAGCCAGTAAGGGAATACGCGATGAATCTAAGGAAGCTGATGAGGTTCACGAAACTGTCGGAAACAGAAAAGCTAGACTGGGTGTACAAGAATTGCAGGAGCAAGCTGAAACTGTATACAAGGAGAACCGGATTCACAACACTGACGGAATTCCTCAAGCTCGCCGAGGAGGTGGAGGAAATCGAGCAGATGGAAACACAAACCGGGCAGACAGTACCACAACCACAACCAGTGAGGCCAGAAATATGCATGCAATGCGGCGGAACCGGTCATACGGCACGCATATGCGGCAACCCACCAAGGCTGTTCTGCTGGGTGTGCGGGAGAAACGGAGTCAGAACAACAGAATGTTGCCGGGCCAAGTCGGGAAACGCCGGAGGCCTGAGCGGATAGAGCTGGCAGCTCAGGCACGAAGAATAGGTCCAGCAGCGGGTGATATGAGATGCGACGGCTACCAGATAGTAGCGCAATTTGGAGTAGGGTGTAGGAGTGCCAAGGGCATAATAGACACCGGAGCAACAAAAGCGCGATAAGCAGAAACATGTTCCAAGATCTAAGAGAGGAAGGAAGGTGGAACAGGATGCAGGCGGAGATATCACTCGCGGATGGATCTCGACAGAAGGCGATGGGAGGATTCAAAACAAACGTAGAGTTCGGAGGACGGAGATTTGAAATAACATTCATGATCCTACCGAACGTAGAAGGAGGAATCATCTTGGGGATGGACTTTCTGGCAGGAGCAGAGAGCGTGCTGAGATGCGGCGGACTGGAGTTGGAAAGACGAGGAAACGAAAACGAAAGGAGGAAGGGGACACGAAACACAAGAGAGGCGAGCCGCGACGGAATGGCCCAGCAGACGGAGCTCGTCCGAAGGGTCCGATCCGGAACGACCCACCTACAATGCCAGAGGGGATCAGGCTACCCCGCCACGGTCCGACCGATGACGGAAATCGTCCAACAGGGCCGGGACGGGGAAGTCGGAACCCAACCCGGGAATACTGGCAGAACAAACCCAAGGGAGATGAGCGACGAAGGAAGGGCCCGACCGGTGACGGAGATCGTCCAAAGGGGCCGGACCAGAATCGCGCATCTTCCAAGGGATGGCAATGGACACCAGCAGAGCAGCGGGGAGAGACAAACAACAAACAGACCGACGACGACAACCGCACAAACAACCGGACAAAGCTACGGAAACCGAACCATGGAAACAGCAGCAGCGCGAATCAACTTCCGAACGGCCGGAATAGTGGGCTCAGCGGCAAGGCAAATAACACCGCGAGAAAACACACCAGACCGGGACATCCTGGAACTCGATTCGGACAACACAGGAAGAGTATCAGGATGGACAATGCCGGAAGGAGCCCGAATCTCAGACGAAACAATGAGAAAGATACGGGCAACACTGGCACAAAAGAAGAAGCGAACGCAGAAACGCTGGCTGGAAAGAGACGGCGGCACCTGGTGGCGAATTACCTCAAACAGAGGGAACTTCGTGACGATAAAGCGTCACTTCCCTAAGGAGGGGGGAGTGTGACGCGGGGCGCACAAATAAATAAATAAATAATACAAACTGTATATAAATAATAATAACTAAACTAAATAAATAATAAATAATACAAACTGTATATAAATAATAATAACTAATGTAAATAACTAATAACCCGGACCCATAAACAACCACCCAGCGATAAAGACATTCAAATTCAAACACGGTGCGCGCGCCCGCCCCAACAAACAAGGGCCCTGGCCACACTAAGTCGGGCAAATCCCAGACATCGGCCACACTAATTCGGGCAAATCCACGGCCCGTGCAGGCACACTAAAACCGGCCAAGCGCTATATAAAGCCGGCCGCCGGCCTCAGAGCTATCATTCGGTGGTCGGAGTCGACCAAGGTGGAAGTCACCTAGCGCGCAGCAAGCAAGCAGCAACTAAGGAACTGGAAGCAGCGGTAACAAAGGAGTAAGACTGAACTATACTAGGTATCGGTTGACGGCTTCGTCCTATTTTTCCATACTAAGTCTATATTTCAATACTAAGTCTTTCGCTGACGGCTTCGTCCTGCAGACGGCTTCGTCCTATTTTCTCATATCTCGCTGACGGTTTCGTCCCGCAGACGGCTTCGTCCTATTTCTCTCGTACCTCCCTGACGGCTTCGTCCTGCAGACGGCTTCGTCCTATTTCTCGCATACCTTGCTGACGGCTTCGTCCTGCAGACGGCTTCGTCCTATTTCTCTCGTACCTCGCTGACGGCTTCGTCCTGCAGACGGCTTCGTCCTATTTCTCGCATACCTTGCTGACGGCTTCGTCCTGCAGACGGCTTCGTCCTATTTCTCATACATCGCTGACGGCTTCGTCCTGCAGACGGCTTCGTCCTATTTCTCGTATATCGTTGACGGCTTCGTCCTAATTCTCGCAACACGCTGACGGCTTCGTCCTGCAGACGGCTTCGTCCTATTTCTCATACATCGCTGACGGCTTCGTCCTGCTGACGGCTTCGTCCTGCAGACGGCTTCGTCCTATTTCTCGTATATCGCTGACGGCTTCGTCCTAATTCTCGAAACACGCTGAGGGCTTCGTCCTGCTGACGGTTCCGTCCTTATCCATTAACGCTACGTATCCTTATTGACGGTCTCGTCTCAATTGACCCATACCACGTCTTCCCGAAGGCCAGGGGCGCATCGCGGAATCCCCAATCCTCCCACCCGGACGGCAGGAAGCCACCTCCACGGACCCCGGACACGAGACCCCTTCCGCGGGACACGGACGCTTGTTGGTCGGAACCCCGGCTCCGGAAATAATTACTCTGTCACTAATATCAATAAACTATATATATATATATATTGTAAGCCTAGTTAAGGTTAAAACCAGCGTTATTACTGGGGCTCGGGTCGGAATTTCCCTTTCTAGCACCACTTTCCTGAATCAAATAAATGTCCTGGATGATCCTGGCCAGCCCTGACCTACCCGAGGCTTGACTGAACGTCACAAAGTAAATCGTCGAGGTAGACTAATACATGCGATTTTAATTTATAGGGTATCACCAGGTCCATCAAACGGCACATGGTTTGTGGAGCGTTTGACAATCCAAAAGGCATTCTTTTGAATTGATAAAGCGGCCGATTTGGAACGGTGAAAGCAGTCTTGGCACGGGATTCTTGATCCAAACAAATCTGCCAAAAGGCAATTTTTGGAAATGCAATGTACAGGTGGAAGACGACTCAGCAGTCCATCCATTATAGGGATTGGATATGCATCCTTTACAGTAACTGCATTTAATTTTCTTGCATCGAGACAAAATCGCACCTTGCCTGGTTTGATATGCAAAGTAACTGGAGAAGACCAAGGCGATGAAGGAGCCTCTTCAATAACATCCATTTTAATCATGCGATCAATTTCTAAACACAAAAGTTTTTCTTTAGCTGGCGAAAGTGGATAAAATCGTTGCTTGATTGGTTTAGCATTGGATGTGTCGATATTGTGTTCTATCAGGTTAGTTAAACCTAAACCCTCATTCTCGAACGATGGGAAGAAGTCTATTATTTTCTGCAATTTCGACTTTTGTGACTCGGACAATCGTACGCGAGTAGAGTCTTCTTCAGGTTCAATGTTGATCTCGTTGATCGAGACTGTTTGCTTAATAGATATTCCAAACGTATACCAGAAATCCATTCCGCATATCACGCTTTGCTTTATGAAAGGAACTATTAAGAATTCAAAGTTATTATCAACTGAGTTGTAAGTCAAGGGAATTTGTATGGTACCTGCAACATATTGCCTTTGGCCATCAGCAGTTCGTACCATCGAATTAAATTTATTAAATGGCTTGGCTGATATTATTTGTTTTGCTAGCTCACCACCTATAACGCTTTTGTTGGCGCCACTGTCCAGGAGAGCTAACTGCGATTGACCAAATATGTCAATGTCTGTGAAAGGTCGGATATCGTTTTTGTTGTAAACAATTGATGAGATCGTAAAACGATTGAATGAACGCTTACGAATCCAAAATTTGCGAATCCGCCGTGATGATCGAAGTTTACCAAAATGAATAGAATTAGCATTAAACATTTGGAATTTACGATTTGCATACTCCGACAATCGTAAATGATATGGGTTGAAAGTTTGCGTTAATGATACGTCAGGTTGAGTTGAAGGCAAAATGGAATGAACATCATTTGCCACAGAATCTGGTTCTGTTTGTATTTTCGAGGCTAACGGCGGACATTCGTTTTCTTTGCATAACGAATGTCCTCTTGGGATTTTTCCGATGCCGAATTACATTTTGCGCAGTTGGGCTTATACACCTCCGGGGTTCCGCAACCATAACAAAAAATACGGCGAGTTTTAAGGCAATTCTTGTAACCGTGGCCTGATTCTTCACAGTTCCAGCACTTAATTTTCTCTGAAGACTTAACAACAGAAATTTCGTTATCGGTATTCAGTTCTTCTTCAGATAGATCTTCGGAATCCTCTTCGTGAAGAATTGCGTTAACAAAACGCTTGCTGGTGTTCGGACGTTGGAATGGCTTTGTCCGAGTGTTACGAAAGAATTCTTCGTGACGATGGCATTCCCTACGCAATGATGCTAAGTTCGGAGTATATATGTGCAATAGTTCATGTTTGATCTCCGGCTTGAGATTATGACGAACTTCTACAGTAATTTCACTGTCCTGCATTGGTTCACGAAGGGAATCTGCAATGGAAAGCATTGCATCCAAGAAGTCATCAAAATTTTCGGTACTACCCTGTTTGCGGCGACGCATAGCACATTTAATTTCACGATCAGATCTCTGATCTTGATATCTCTCCTTTAAACGCCTGCATAACATATTCCAATTCATGTTATCGGAAGATCTATGAACACGCCAATAAAATGCCAGGGCCGGTCCGGCAAACAATAAATTAGCGAACTGGGAAAGTAGTTCGAAGTTTCCGTTTAGGCATTGCGAAGTGAGACAATTTACGCGATAAATAAAATCCTCAATAGCAAAGTCATTGGTTGACCCGCTGAATTTAATACGCCAATTAGATATTATATTGGAAATCCTATCAGGTCTATCCAAAGAAAGATCACTTCGATCGCTTCGAAAGTCTGGAGAAGTCCTAACACGTTGACTGTTATTTCGTTCTGAGTTTATCTCGGGACCGTCTCGATCGAAATTAGTTAGTATGTCTTGCTGCAGCTCACTCTGTCCATTATTTGCAAATGTGGACCTATTCAATTGAGTGAATGCCATAGTAATTTGTTCTGTCACTGATTGTAGCATGCTTGCCTGAAATGACTGCATTGAACTCTGAACTATTCGTTCAACACGGTCTTCTGTAATGACTCTGGAATCTGAATTATCCCCGCTACGAATTTCCTTTTGGGAATTTTGATCAGACTTCCCGTTCTGTTTTGCTGTATTTCGAGAAGCTGAACGAGTTACCATCTTGTTACCCTGAGATTTAGTGGAAAGAGCCAAATGAGATCCTAACTCGGATTGAGAACATGACTGACCACAGATGGGTCATTCGTCATGGTTCTTAAGGTAATTGTAAAGGCAAAGCTTATGAAAAGAATGTTTACAACGGGTTTTGACCAAATCCAGATTGCATACTGGCCCGTTGCAGATGGTGCATATCACCGATACTTCGGTATCTAAGTCAACTAAATTTTCATTATTACGCATCATCATTTTTGGTGTTTAAAGGTACACACTAGTGTGTATTATATAAAGACAATCGTTCGTTTTTAGAACAAGAAAGATAAGCGATAAGATCAAACGATCAAAGGTAGGCAAGAAACGGTGAGATCCAACGATCAAAGGTAAGAGAAACGGTGAGAT
This sequence comes from Drosophila aff. chauvacae BK-2020, assembly GCA_018903765.1. NCBI lineage: Eukaryota > Metazoa > Arthropoda > Insecta > Diptera > Drosophilidae > Drosophila > Drosophila aff. chauvacae BK-2020. The sequence goes on from JAEIGO010000085.1 coordinate 443,674, forward strand.
CCAACGATCAAAGGTAAGAGAAACTGTGAGATCAAACGATCAAAGGTAAGCGACAAAAAAGGTAAATACGGGTCTTACCCAGGGTAGTAAAGCAGTAGGTTGTATAGTTCAATAGGTACGGTACATATACAGTAAGTGAATACAGAGTTGTAAAATAAATAAATTTATTTATGAAGTCTTACCAATTAGAAGAGTAACTAGCCGAATCTATCCAGCTAGAGAAGTCTCAATTCTAAATGATAAGAAGGTAATGTTTGAATACTGAAATCCTGGTATAGAACCGACTTTAAATCAGAAATATAAATCCTAAGAATCAATTACTCAAATTGGAATGTTTTTTACTATAATGTTCGATTATTACCGAACTGATAGAAAAAACATATAAAAGCATAACAAATCCTCCGGTATGCCTCCGAACCTCTCCAGAGACCATCAATTCCAGGATGGAATTTGAAACACCTGACTGAAACTAACAGTGGATGGATTGTTTATTAACGGGAAGCTCGGCTGTCAAACGACAGATGCCTAATCAGGCATAGGGCTGTCCTTAAAGTTGGGCGCCAATTGTAACTGTAACGAACACACTCTATGAGCGTTGTCCACCTCAACACACTCTGTCTACTTTTTTGACCGGCATACTCAGGGAAAATGGGCATGGGTTTTGTGTTAAGATGACCAAGAGTGTCACAGATACAATACTGTAGACAGAGATACGATAGCTGCAATACGATAACCAAACGGTTAAGAATCAGACAAGGAAATGTACCTATTGAAGACGAGGACCAGATGTTATTGGCCTCTTTCTATACCCACCCTACCTGTGAAATCCATTCGGACTCCACCCTTTTACAATCGCTGCTTTACATACCCTTTGGTGCCCAAAAAGACATCAGATTAATTCATATTCGATACCATATAATCAAAGATAAAGATAATATTCCGATACATTTTCTAAACCTATCCTTAAGCCTAAAGATTTAGATCTTTACGTTAGAAAACTTCTTATTGAGTAATTTTTGTCCCTTTTCCGCAAACGCAAATAAAGATAATTAAGATAGGAATGAAGATATTGATATTTGTTTTACATTACTATTCGTTTTACTTTACGTTTTACTTTACGTCTTACTTTACGTTACGATTTACTTTACGTTTCTATTTAACACACTATTTAGGAATCTCTGACTTTATATATTATATATATTATATGTGTATGTTCAGATATTACTAGGTTTTTTTTCGGCTATGCCTTACTTACGCACTTTCCAACGATGTCAGCAGGCCTGATGACTGTTGATGAGTAGCTGTGGGTATTAATTTAAGTTGGGAAAATCACATATATATATTTCTCAGATCTTCCACAAAGCACGCTAAATTAGGATCGTAAAGGTTTATAAGTACATATTCTTAAGCAAAATTAACACATAAATGCGAAACTATTCTAAGGATACTCAAGTTTGGACACGATTATTCGTGTTGGACTGCTTCAAGTGCGCAGCGGATGCGGCGTCACAACCAGTGACGCTTCTCAAATGGGTCGCGCACACTTATTCTTGATATGCGCACTTAAGAAGAAGAATACGGCACACGGATCCTATCCGTGAGATGAAAAATGCACACCAATCCAATGTTGTCGCAGAAACGCAAATCTATGTGTGTGTGTGGCGGCAGCGGCACATTAATACATGTGGGTGCGCGCCGAACTGAAGAAAAGGGCGCACGGCGATCCGCTCCTCGCTTGTAGCGGCGAAGGGGTTGAGCCAGACAGCAAAGCGAGGTGACCCGAGGTCTGCACCTGTTATGCTGCAGGAAGGGGCAAGCGCAGCTTTCCGCTGCACGCGGTAGGTGCTCCAGTTGCACGCAGATGTGGATCTTACTGCAGTCGAAGAAGCACAGAAAAATTCCACTACACGTGATTCAAGCCGGGGGCGACAACAAAGCAAACCGCTTAAGCTATGCGGCCAATAGGAATTTTCTCCAGAAAACGTGGAACGGCCGCAGACGCTATGTTGGGAATCAAAATTTTAGCCACTGGCGATCGAACGCACTAGAAAGCTTACCACTTATATTTAAAGCACAGTTTAAGCTATGAATTGGCAATATTTGCCATGAAAAACACTCTTCCGATCGACACGATGCACGTGGATTAATATTTGGGAACGATGCAAAAAGTTAAACTGCACTCGATCACGCCTTCCAGAAAAGAGAACGGAAGTATGAAAATCCAATGTGACCGTAGCTTGTCCAAAATCCCAAACAGGAATTCTTTGCGATATTTTATCGAAAATACACAACTTGCCAGAATCTGGACTTCGCTATGATGGTTCGTTGCCAAATAATTGCGATAGCACATATTGGGGTTGCCATCCTGACTCGACTCCCACAGGGTTTAGGAGAATCTGCCTATACATCTTGGTGATATCGGCATTAAAGACATATTGGAATGTTCGCCACTTTAGGATCTGGAGGGTGAGATCGGACTGAAGTACTGGCCCTGGATGCAGGATGTCATTCAGGCTGTTCCCATTTGACGAAGGACTGGATGCGTTGAATACCACACTGACTTTTGTGGTAGTACTTTCGGGCTTGAACACCGCGTGGTGGGGAAGATAAAAATTCACCGTGTCCGTATTTGGAGGCACAGGCTTCATGTGGCCAAGATCTATGTACTCTTTGATCACTGAGTCATAGGTATCTTTGAGAATAGGATCCCTTTTCAGGCGAGTCTCATTCCTTAGGAATTGTGCGAGAGCGAATGATCTGGAATGCCCCAAGTTGATGTGCTCAGCATCCTTGAAGGGTAGGGATACTACATATTTCCCGTCCCGAGACCTGATAGTCGTTCGAGCGAAGTTTTCTTCGCCCAAGTTATCCGACTCCTTTACCACTTTACATGGAAGATCCTCCACCTCCCAAAATTTTGTGAGAAGTGTCTCCATGGTAGGTTCCGATTCTATGGATATCTTTGTCGTGAAGGACGAAACCCTACTAGTGGCTGTAGAGACTGGGTCGGTTAAAATCCACCCGAAAATGGTCTCTTGCCCTAGCAGTGACCCACATAAGTTTGGCTTCAAGCCTGAGAGGAGGACAGACGGAAGAATATCCGCCCCTATTAGAAGGTCGATCTGGGAGGGCTGGAAAAACAGTGGATCAGCCAACGGAATATTGGGAAGTCGTCCGAGAATGCTGCGATCGATCGAACTCGTCGGCAGATTCCCGGCCAGATTGGGCAACACCAACGCAGTCGTGTCTATCTTGAGCTTCGGCTTCGCCGCCGTGCCCATCTGGAAATGACACATCCTTTGTGAGACACCTGTGCTGGTTTGGTTCAGCCCCGTGATTCTAGTTCTCACGGCCTGACAAGGAAGCTTGATTCGAGTTGCAAGCTTCTCGGAGATGAAGGTGCCCTCGGAGCCTGAGTCTATCAACGCCCGTGCGGGAAAGTTTTCTCCCTGGTGACAGACTTGGACAATGGCCGTTCCTAAAAGGATGCCCTGCCGATTGGAGGCGAAATGAACAGAAGTGTTCGCGATGGGCTGATCTGGATTATGAGCCTGCGCTGCGCTGGTGGAAGTAGTAGGACTTTCCTTATGAAGCAGCGTGTTGTGGCGGCCCTTGCACGTAAAACAATTGTGTCTACTTGTGCACTCCCGAAGATTGTGTCCTTTGGCGAAGCAATTAAGGCATAATCGCTTCTGCTTGATGTATGATACTCTTTGTGGTTGAGTCATCTGGAGGAAACGAGGACACTGCCGAACTGGATGTGACTCTCTGGAGCAGAGATCACAGGAGCGTACACGTGGGGCGACTTGCGTTTCAAAGGAGTTTACCCTTTTAGGCTGTGGGTTCCTGGGCTCCCTAGTATGTTGTGAGTTGGAAGTATGAAGTCGAACCTCTTCAATCGCTTCTAGCGTGCGATATCTCTCTTCGAGAAACGAGTTCATCTCGTCCCAGGTAGGAATTTAGGACTTGTTGTTCAACGACTGCTCCCATAATGAGAGAGTGACTGTTGGCAACTTGGAAGAGCAGAAGAAAATCAGAATGCAATCCCAATTTTCTGTGGAGACATTGCAGTGTTCCATGGCAATCAAACACCCTTGAATTGTGCTCTGAAGATCCTTCAAGGCCGTTCCTGATTCGGTGCCTATTTTCGGGAGATTGAAAAGAACCTTCAACTGGCTGTTTACTAAGAGTCGCTTGTTTTCTGACATCATAATAGTTGTTTGAGAAAAAGCGCAAAATTCACACCAAAAAAGAAATAGAGGACAACCGTGTAAACTGGTGACTTGATTCTTCCGAATAAATTGGCTGGAAAATGATGCTTGTAATTATTTTATTATTTATTGTTTATATATAGGGTTCAAGGATTTGCTGTAGGAATGGAATAGTAGACACGTGTTAATCTCTGTACTCAAGCCAGTAAACCGATCCAAATACAGTTAACTAACGTCGAGATGCAAGTATCCGAAACGGTCGTTTGATCTGACGCAAAGTTTACTTTGCGGAAACCGTAAAACAAATATGCAGACCTGAGTACCGTCCGAAAAAAATCCAGAATGTAGAAGTACTCTCCACCAGAAATGCGGAATGTAGGAAATGCGGGATGGTACTGATGTGAACTGACGGAAAACCAAAACAATACGGTGATTTGAGTACCGTCCGAAAAAATTAAGAATGTAGCAGTACCGTCCACCCGAAATGCGAAATGTAGAAATGTAACGCAGTGTGAAGACACTGTTACTGTGGCCAAAGTAAATGTAGGAATATGCAAATGTGTATGTGTGTATGTTTATGTATGTTTATATGTTTATATGGACAATTGGGAAATATTAATTTCACAAAATTAATATTTGTTTATGCAAAACCGATCAGTTGAACCAAAATAAATTAATGTAGACAATCGATGACAATTGGAATTTCGGAACCAAATGTGTAATGTATGTATGTAGGTTTATGCAAAAAAAAAACGATCACTTGCCAAGAATAAAAGAATGTTGAAAATCGATGACACTTGGAATTTTGGAACTAAATGTAGAATGTATGTATGTAGGTTAATGTAGGTTAAGAATAAAAGAATGTAGGAAATTGATGACACTTGGAGTTTTGGAACCAAATGTAGAATTAGAACTATCACACATATGTACATACATGCAGGGAACGATGTAAAAACTTCTGCCGGCCAAAGGGAAAATTGAAAAAGCGATATTTCGGTCGGCAAAAGGCTTACAATTGGACAAAATGGCGTGCAGTACTTAGCTGTGGACTATCCCTCGAAGATCCGGCTGACGAAGGACCAAAAATGAAGTAGTGGCTCTGCTGGGGGTTGGTGCGGCTGAGAACTGGACTGTTCGGCCTCCAATTGAAAACGCAGAGACGAGGGTTGTGGTTTCTCCAAAAGATAATCTTTATTCAGCGATATATATGTGTATAAAAAAGGGGTGCTCCAAAATCGTGTGATCGTGTTCTTGTAGAAAAAGAGTAAGTGGTAAGCAAAAGAAAAGGTGTGGCCAGCGGTCCCTAAAGGAAGAATACTCCCTTTTTCAAAAGAGAGTGGGTGGATTCCCTTCTCCATTTAGGGACGCGCGGAACTGGCACACGGGAGCTGGTGTAAACAGGGCTTGGGAACGTATTAAAGCACCAAATAGTAGTATTAGCGAGAAGGCTGCAGCATATTTCGTCACAAACATGATGAAACTAAAGAAAAAATTTGGTATAGGAACTAAGCAAGAGAAAAAGAAACCAACAAATAAATCTCATCAAAAAGTTCAATAGGTACGGTACATATACAGTAAGTGAATACAGAGTTGTAAAATAAATAAATTTATTTATGAAGTCTTACCAATTAGAAGAGTAACTAGCCGAATCTATCCAGCTAGAGAAGTCTCAATTCTAAATGATAAGAAGGTAATGTTTGAATACTGAAATCCTGGTATAGAACCGACTTTAAATCAGAAATATAAATCCTAAGAATCAATTACTCAAATTGGAATGTTTTTTACTATAATGTTCGATTATTACCGAACTGATAGAAAAAACATATAAAAGCATAACAAATCCTCCGGTATGGCTCCGAACCTCTCCAGAGACCATCAATTCCAGGATGGAATTTGAAACACCTGACTGAAACTAACAGTGGATGGATTGTTTATTAACGGGAAGCTCGGCTGTCAAACGACAGATGCCTAATCAGGCATAGGGCTGTCCTTAAAGTTGGGCGCCAATTGTAACTGTAACGAACACACTCTATGAGCGTTGTCCACCTCAACACACTCTGTCTACTTTTTTGACCGGCATACTCAGGGAAAATGGGCATGGGTTTTGTGTTAAGATGACCAAGAGTGTCACAGATACAATACTGTAGACAGAGATACGATAGCTGCAATACGATAACCAAACGGTTAAGAATCAGACAAGGAAATGTACCTATTGAAGACGAGGACCAGATGTTATTGGCCTCTTTCTATACCCACCCTACCTGTGAAATCCATTCGGACTCCACCCTTTTACAACCGCTGCTTTACATACCCTTTGGTGCCCAAAAAGACATCAGATTAATTCATATTCGATACCATATAATCAAAGATAAAGATAATATTCCGATACATTTTCTAAACCTATCCTTAAGCCTAAAGATTTAGATCTTTACGTTAGAAAACTTCTTATTGAGTAATTTTTGTCCCTTTTCCGCAAACGCAAATAAAGATAATTAAGATAGGAATGAAGATATTGATATTTGTTTTACATTACTATTCGTTTTACTTTACGTTTTACTTTACGTCTTACTTTACGTTACGATTTACTTTACGTTTCTATTTAACACACTATTTAGGAATCTCGGACTTTATATATTATATATATTATATGTGTATGTTCAGATATTACTAGGTTTTTTTCGGCTATGCCTTACTTACGCACTTTCCAACGATGTCAGCAGGCCTGATGACTGTTGATGAGTAGCTGTGGGTATTAATTTAAGTTGGGAAAATCACATATATATATTTCTCAGATCTTCCACAAAGCACGCTAAATTAGGATCGTAAAAGTTTATAAGTACATATTCTTAAGCAAAATTAACACATAAATGCGAAACTATTCTAAGGATACTCAAGTTTGGACACGATTATTCGTGTTGGACTGCTTCAAGTGCGCAGCGGATGCGGCGTCACAACCAGTGACGCTTCTCAAATGGGTCGCGCACACTTATTCTTGATATGCGCACTTAAGAAGAAGAATACGGCACACGGATCCTATCCGTGAGATGAAAAATGCACACCAATCCAATGTTGTCGCAGAAACGCAAATCTATGTGTGTGTGTGTGGCGGCAGCGGCACATTAATACATGTGGGTGCGCGCCGAACTGAAGAAAAGGGCGCACGGCGATCCGCTCCTCGCTTGTAGCGGCGAAGGGGTTGAGCCAGACAGCAAAGCGAGGTGACCCGAGGTCTGCACCTGTTATGCTGCAGGAAGGGGCAAGCGCAGCTTTCCGCTGCACGCGGTAGGTGCTCCAGTTGCACGCAGATGTGGATCTTACTGCAGTCGAAGAAGCACAGAAAAATTCCACTACACGTGATTCAAGCCGGGGGGCGACAACAAAGCAAACCGCTTAAGCTATGCGGCCAATAGGAATTTTCTCCAGAAAACGTGGAACGGCCGCAGACGCTATGTTGGGAATCAAAATTTTAGCCACTGGCGATCGAACGCACTAGAAAGCTTACCACTTATATTTAAAGCACAGTTTAAGCTATGAATTGGCAATATTTGCCATGAAAAACACTCTTCCTATCGACACGATGCACGTGGATTAATATTTGGGAACGATGCAAAAAGTTAAACTGCACTCGATCACGCCTTCCAGAAAAGAGAACGGAAGTATGAAAATCCAATGTGACCGTAGCTTGTCCAAAATCCCAAACAGGAATTCTTTGCGATATTTTATCGAAAATACACAACTTGCCAGAATCTGGACTTCGCTATGATGGTTCGTTGCCAAATAATTGCGATAGCACATATTGGGGTTGCCATCCTGACTCGACTCCCACAGGGTTTAGGAGAATCTGCCTATACATCTTGGTGATATCGGCATTAAAGACATATTGGAATGTTCGCCACTTTAGGATCTGGAGGGTGAGATCGGACTGAAGTACTGGCCCTGGATGCAGGATGTCATTCAGGCTGTTCCCATTTGACGAAGGACTGGATGCGTTGAATACCACACTGACTTTTGTGGTAGTACTTTCGGGCTTGAACACCGCGTGGTGGGGAAGATAAAAATTCACCGTGTCCGTATTTGGAGGCACAGGCTTCATGTGGCCAAGATCTATGTACTCTTTGATCACTGAGTCATAGGTATCTTTGAGAATAGGATCCCTTTTCAGGCGAGTCTCATTCCTTAGGAATTGTGCGAGAGCGAATGATCTGGAATGCCCCCAAGTTGATGTGCTCAGCATCCTTGAAGGGTAGGGATACTACATATTTCCCGTCCCGAGACCTGATAGTCGTTCGAGCGAAGTTTTCTTCGCCCAAGTTATCCGACTCCTTTACCACTTTACATGGAAGATCCTCCACCTCCCAAAATTTTGTGAGAAGTGTCTCCATGGTAGGTTCCGATTCTATGGATATCTTTGTCGTGAAGGACGAAACCCTACTAGTGGCTGTAGAGACTGGGTCGGTTAAAATCCACCCGAAAATGGTCTCTTGCCCTAGCAGTGACCCACATAAGTTTGGCTTCAAGCCTGAGAGGAGGACAGACGGAAGAATATCCGCCCCTATTAGAAGGTCGATCTGGGAGGGCTGGAAAAACAGTGGATCAGCCAACGGAATATTGGGAAGTCGTCCGAGAATGCTGCGATCGATCGAACTCGTCGGCAGATTCCCGGCCAGATTGGGCAACACCAACGCAGTCGTGTCTATCTTGAGCTTCGGCTTCGCCGCCGTGCCCATCTGGAAATGACACATCCTTTGTGAGACACCTGTGCTGGTTTGGTTCAGCCCCGTGATTCTAGTTCTCACGGCCTGACAAGGAAGCTTGATTCGAGTTGCAAGCTTCTCGGAGATGAAGGTGCCCTCGGAGCCTGAGTCTATCAACGCCCGTGCGGGAAAGTTTTCTCCCTGGTGACAGACTTGGACAATGGCCGTTCCTAAAAGGATGCCCTGCCGATTGGAGGCGAAATGAACAGAAGTGTTCGCGATGGGCTGATCTGGATTATGAGCCTGCGCTGCGCTGGTGGAAGTAGTAGGACTTTCCTTATGAAGCAGCGTGTTGTGGCGGCCCTTGCACGTAAAACAATTGTGTCTACTTGTGCACTCCCGAAGATTGTGTCCTTTGGCGAAGCAATTAAGGCATAATCGCTTCTGCTTGATGTATGATACTCTTTGTGGTTGAGTCATCTGGAGGAAACGAGGACACTGCCGAACTGGATGTGACTCTCTGGAGCAGAGATCACAGGAGCGTACACGTGGGGCGACTTGCGTTTCAAAGGAGTTTACCCTTTTAGGCTGTGGGTTCCTGGGCTCCCTAGTATGTTGTGAGTTGGAAGTATGAAGTCGAACCTCTTCAATCGCTTCTAGCGTGCGATATCTCTCTTCGAGAAACGAGTTCATCTCGTCCCAGGTAGGAATTTAGGACTTGTTGTTCAACGATTGCTCCCATAATGAGAGAGTGACTGTTGGCAACTTGGAAGAGCAGAAGAAAATCAGAATGCAATCCCAATTTTCTGTGGAGACATTGCAGTGTTCCATGGCAATCAAACACCCTTGAATTGTGCTCTGAAGATCCTTCAAGGCCGTTCCTGATTCGGTGCCTATTTTCGGGAGATTGAAAAGAACCTTCAACTGGCTGTTTACTAAGAGTCGCTTGTTTTCAAAACGCTCTTGAAGTGCAGACCATGCGGATTGGAACCCAGAATTAGTAAGGGGGGACTTGCTAACAATGGCGTGAGCTTCGCCGCTAGTTTTGGCGTTTAAGTGGAATAATTTTTCCACTGGAGTCAGCCTGGAATTATCGATGTAGATCGCTCTGAATCGGTCCCGGAAGGTGGGCCACCGCAGATAATCTCCAGTGAAGATTTCTGTGTCACATGGCGGAAGCCTGCAACCCTTCGAGAACGTCTCAACGGACGGATTTGAACTCCCCTGAGAACTGGGGGCGGACAGACGGGCAATCTGTTCGTTTAATTGGGAAGCACACCTCTCATAAACCAAGTAGCAATTCTCATATTTGCTCTGAAGCTGCCGAACGCTTTCGCCACTTCCTTCGTGAAGGGCTAGTCGGAAGACTGCTTCGTATTCCCGCTCAACCTTGTCCCAGAGGGACTGGATTTGGTCTAGGCGGATCTTTAGTGTAAAAGCATTAGGCTCGGCAGAGGACGAGGATGCCGCACAAATCTGGCTTTCAAAGTTGTTAAGCCGGTCGCTGGTGGCTATAAAATCAAGCACCGCAGCGTCTAAGGGGGTTCTAGTTTTTGACCTCAAATTCCCAGCGGGTCCGGCCCCTGCGTCCCTTGGGCTAGGATCCCGCTTCTGGCCTGCTTCTGACATCATAATAGTTGTTTGAGAAAAAGCGCAAAATTCACACCAAAAAAGAAATAGAGGACAACCGTGTAAACTGGTGACTTGATTCTTCCGAATAAATTGGCTGGAAAATGATGCTTGTAATTATTTTATTATTTATTGTTTATATATAGGGTTCAAGGATTTGCTGTAGGAATGGAATAGTAGACACGTGTTAATCTCTGTACTCAAGCCAGTAAACCGATCCAAATACAGTTAACTAACGTCGAGATGCAAGTATCCGAAACGGTCGTTTGATCTGACGCAAAGTTTACTTTGCGGAAACCGTAAAACAAATATGCAGACCTGAGTACCGTCCGAAAAAATCCAGAATGTAGAAGTACTCTCCACCAGAAATGCGGAATGTAGGAAATGCGGGATGGTACTGATGTGAACTGACGGAAAACCAAAACAATACGGTGATTTGAGTACCGTCCGAAAAAATTAAGAATGTAGCAGTACCGTCCACCCGAAATGCGAAATGTAGAAATGTAACGCAGTGTGAAGACACTGTTACTGTGGCCAAAGTAAATGTAGGAATATGCAAATGTGTATGTGTGTATGTTTATGTATGTTTATATGTTTATATGGACAATTGGGAAATATTAATTTCACAAAATTAATATTTGTTTATGCAAAACCGATCAGTTGAACCAAAATAAATTAATGTAGACAATCGATGACACTTGGAATTTCGGAACCAAATGTGTAATGTATGTATGTAGGTTTATGCAAAAAAAAAACGATCACTTGCCAAGAATAAAAGAATGTTGAAAATCGATGACACTTGGAATTTTGGAACCAAATGTAGAATGTATGTATGTAGGTTAATGTAGGTTAAGAATAAAAGAATGTAGGAAATTGATGACACTTGGAGTTTTGGAACCAAATGTAGAATTAGAACTATCACACATATGTACATACATGCAGGGAACGATGTAAAAACTTCTGCCGGCCAAAGGGAAAATTGAAAAAGCGATATTTCGGTCGGCAAAAGGCTTACAATTGGACAAAATGGCGTGCAGTACTTAGCTGTGGACTATCCCTCGAAGATCCGGCTGACGAAGGACCAAAAAATGAAGTAGTGGCTCTGCTGGGGGTTGGTGCGGCTGAGAACTGGACTGTTCGGCCTCCAATTGAAAACGCAGAGACGAGGGTTGTGGTTTCTCCAAAAGATAATCTTTATTCAGCGTATATATATGTGTATAAAAAAGGGGTGCTCCAAAATCGTGTGATCGTGTTCTTGTAGAAAAAGAGTAAGTGGTAAGCAAAAGAAAAGGTGTGGCCAGCGGTCCCTAACGGAAGAATACTCCCTTTTTCAAAAGAGAGTGGGTGGATTCCCTTCTCCATTTAGGGACGCGCGGAACTGGCACACGGGAGCTGGAGTAAACAGGGCTTGGGAACGTATTAAAGCACCAAATAGTAGTATTAGCGAGAAGGCTGCAGCATATTTCGTCACAAACATGATGAAACTAAAGAAAAAATTTGGTATAGGAACTAAGCAAGAGAAAAAGAAACCAACAAATAAATCTCATCAAAAAGGCAACCATTGAATTACGAAAGCATAAGCCCCTTGACTTATTGAATGCTTTAAAAGTCGCTCGGAGTGCAGTATCTAACTCTGTTGGATGTAAAAAAAATTTAAGCGTGCCAAGAATTATATCAATTCCAAAAGTTTGTGGTTTTTTACTCTTGCAGATTTAAAGGTAAACTGCCCTTTAACCAATTGCCATCAAATATGGCATTTGATATATTTTCAGCGAAGCGGGTGAGTGGTAAGTTCGGTAGCAATATTATGCTCGAACTTGCCACTCGTGTTGTTTACCTTCCTGAAAGATTCAACATAGATGATAACCTTTTGCCGCTTTTTAGTACGCAAAATTATACCACTATCAAATTTGATGATGGAAATGTCAATGTTAGCTTAAAATCTATTGTGTATTACAAAATAAAAGTAATAATAATCTATATATAGTGACATATTCATAAGTCCCTTTGACTTAAGTATATATCCACTATTACACAACACCACAGCGTATACACAATATACATACCCAACACTACCCTACACTAAACAATTGTAAATCAACATACCTCACACTACCCTATATGTACCCAATCAATAGATATAAACTGTCACCCAAATCCCAGACACAAGGCCAAATGGAAAATCCCCAAAATCGAACAAAGGATGTAATCGGAACTCCAGACGCATTAGCCACTGGTAGACTAAACATAAAGTCGAAGTCCTCATCCAATTGTCACGATCCCACGTTCAAAGTTCGGAATCGCCAAAACTCGAAAACAAAAGTTTTAGATTATTATTATTATTATTACAAAGGCCTTGTTGCACTGCGACCAGATTTTAGATCTTTTGTGCCGGCCTGTAGGATTAGGGGAGAGGCCCTATACCTAGGCTTTTAATGAAAGAGAGCACTGTGGTAAGGTCTATTTGTTCCCAAATCCTGTAGGGGGGAATAAGTTCACCTCCTAGATGTTGAAGTCGACGTCTGATTAGCGATGGGCACTCACATAGAATATGTTCTGATGTTTCTTGCTCCATCTCGCAGAATCTGCAGGTGTCGTCTTCTGAAAGTTTTAATTTCTTAAGGTGATACCTAAGGTTGCAGTGACCCGTTAGGTAGCCTGTTAGAGTGCGAATTTCGCTCTTTGGTAGGTTGATGATGCGTTTTGAGCGCGTCATCTGGGGGACGAGAAATTGTTTGGCTTGTCTCAGCCCTGCACTGTCGGTCCAGTGACGATTTATCTCCGCTTCCTCCCATTTCCTGAGCAGTTCCCTATTGTGTCCTTTCGATAGTCCACAGAACGGCTCAGGGCCGATAAAAGGTGTCATCGCCCCGCGTTTAGCTAGGGAGTCTGCTACCTCGTTTCCTATATGGCCTTCATGCTCTGGCACCCAGCCCACCGTTAGAGTGTTTTTGGAGGCAAGGGCGTTCAGCTGCTGGAAACAGTTCTCTACAAGTCCGGATGAGATCGTAAAGGAACTCAGCGCTATGAGCGCTGCCTGACTGTCAGAGAAGATGTAAATCCGTGCGCCTTGCATTTTCCTGCGAAGGCATTCACGAGCACAGATTTCTATGGCGTGTATCTCTGCTTGGAAAATGGTTGGAGACTTTCACATGGCTATGGATTTTTTGAACCTTGGTCTGAAAATGCCAGCCCCGGTGTCACCGTTTTCCAGTTTCGACCCGTCAGTGTACCACGTTTGTGATCCACTGGGCAGAGATATTGATTTGGTTTTCCATTCATTCCTAGTGTACAAGACTACTGAGAAATTTCTGTGGAAAACGAGTTTTGGTTTCTGCTCGTCAGTTACGCGCAGGATGGGCTCATTTATTAGGGGCTCAAGGACCCTAAGATGCCCGGTAAGATCACCACTTTTTATATTGGTGATGTTTTGAAGGCGAAGTGCCCCCAGGCAGGCCTCCTTTTTCAATGTAATTGGTAAAGGGGGTATGCCAGTTATGACTCCTAGTGCTGCAGTGGCACATGTCCGGATGGCTCCGGTGATGCCTATGCAGACCAGTCGTTGTAATTTGGAAAGTGCAGCCGCAGCTGTCCTCTGGGTAGATTTCGTCCACCAAGCAAGAGATGCATAGGTTAAGATCGGTTTTACCACAGTGTTAAAAGACCAGTTGATCATTTTGGGACTTAAGCCCCATGTTCTACCGTAAAGCCTGTTGCAAGCAAAGTGTGCTCGAGTGGCTTTGTTTATAGTCTATTCCAGGTGTGCGTTCCAGTTGAGTTTGGAGTCAAGTGTGACTCCTAGGTAGTTGGCCTGAACCGAAAAGTCGATGATGGACCCATCTAGGGATGGTCTTTTTAAGAAGAGAGACCTTTTCCTGGTAAATGGGACTAAAACTGTTTTTGATGGGTTTATGGACAGTCCTTTGTCCTGACACCATCCGTTGGCTATATTAAGGGCTTGCTGCATGCGGTCCGAAATGGTTTGCTCATGCCAGCCCACTATATAGATGACTAGATCATCAGCGTAGCCTTGAGTGGGGAACCCTAAGTTGTTGAGCTCGTATAGTAGCTCGTCAATGACCAGAGTCCACAGGAGAGGAGAGAGTACTCCCCCTTGAGGGCACCCCCTTGTGGCTGTGATTGAGGTCATAGTTCCTCCAAGGTCTACAGTTATGATTCTGGATTTAAGCATTTCCAGAATCCACCTAGTGATAGGTGTAGAGACATTCTTTCGTACAAGAGAGGCACGTATAGCCTCATATGACGTGTTGTCGAAAGCTCCTGAGATGTCTAAGAAGGCACCTAGTGCTATCTGTTGAGCGCCAATGGCCTTTTCAATGGTTGTTGTAAGGCAGTGTATGGCGGTCTCAGTTGATTTACCAGCTTGATACGCATATTGGTATTTGTGTAGGGGTAGTTCCTTGAGATTCACCTCCCTTATATGCTGGTCAATTATCTTCTCCATCGTTTTAAGGAAGAAGGAGCTAAGGCTAATCGGTCTATATGATTTGGGCAATTGGGAATCTTTCTTCACTGCCTTTGGGATAAACACGACTTTTACTTTAGCCCAGTTGCTTGGTATGTGTCCAAGCAGGAGACTGGCTCGAAATAGACGGACCAGGGGGAGTGCGATCAGGTGCAGTCCCCGCTGTAACAGGCATGGATATATACCATCCGGTCCGGGTGATTTGTATGGGCTGAAACTTTGTAATGCCCATTGTACGCTATTTTGATGAAACATCCTATAGGGCATGTTTCCAACACGTTCTGAGCGATGGGGGGTTCCCCTCTCTCAGCCCCATTGGAGTCTGCCACCATAGTCACGCGCAGGTGTGGGCACTCTCCAGTCTCAGAGAGGTAGGTTGGTGCCTCTCTCTGTGAGATGGGTTGCTCCACAGCCACACACCCAGGAAAGTGGGTAGCCAGGAGTAGGCTACTCGTCTCCTTTGGGTTGTTTGTGTATGTTCCATCCGGCTTTTTCAGCGTGCAGATGCCGTTTGAGTGGTCTTTGGAGAGGGTTTTTTGCAGCCTAACAGCTTCCGGGAGAGATGAGATCTGCCCGCAGTGTTTAGGCCAAGTAGCCCGTTTTGACTTTCTCAGCTCTTTATTATAGAGCGTTAAAGCAGATGTGTAGGAGTCCCATGAGGCCCTCCCACTCCTCGCCTTATTGAAGAGCCTGCGCGCACCTTTTTTGAGATCGTCAAGGCTTTTGTTCCACCAGGGAACAGCCCTTCCGGTCTTGCGTACCTTTTGGTCGCAGCTGGCGTGATATGCTGATTCAACATTTGTATTAAGCACAGTAGCTTCACGCTCTAACTCGTCTATGGAAATTATCGGACGGGTTGAGCAGTCTCTGGATTGCTCAAGTTCAAAACAGAAGAGATCCCAGTTGGTTTTCCTGGGATTTCTGGTGACTAGGCTACATTGCAAGGCGCATCCTATGTCAAATCTAATGTGTTGGTGATCTGACATGGTGATCTCACTTGCAACGTGCCAGTTTGAGACAACGGACAACATATTTGTACTACAGAGAGTCAGGTCAAGAACCTCCTCTCTAATGGCATTAATAAATGTGGGTTCGCTGCCCTGGTTTAGTAATCCTATGTTATTACTAATAATATATTCAAGAAGGTACTCACCCCTCTTGTTGATGTCACTGCTCGCCCAGACCGTGTGATGTGCATTGGCATCACAGGCGATTATACATCTGAGCCGGTTTCTCTGGCAGTGCTCTATCAGGGCACAAGTAGCCGCCGTAGGCACCTCCTCTGAGTCGCCAGGAAGATAGGCGGAGGCCAACACTGCCTCCTGCTCGCCGTGGGCGGTGGGTATTTTAGCCCAAACCGCCACCAGGTCCTCAGTTATAAACTGTGAAAGGGGAACAAATGTTAGATTTTTGTTAATTAACAACGCCGATCTAGGGCGAGGTTGGTCATTTGCATACAGCAACTTACCGGATGGGGTGATAAGCCCCCGGACACGTCCTGCATTTATCCAGGGCTCCTGGATGAACGCTATGTCCATTGTAGCGAACCTCTCGCAAAGTACGTCGGATGCGGCCTTTGCGTGGTGGAGGTTCGCTTGGAGACATCGGAGGTGTCTCCTGGTGTTAGGGGGAGTGGGGAGAGGGGGAGGGGACATTAGTCCGCTCTCTTGCGGCCCCTGGCCGCCATCTTCCGGCCGCGGTTTGTGCCTAGAAGGGCCTCCTCCTCTAGTGTGCGCCTCGCACCCTTGGGTACGCGCCCGGTGCCTCTAGTGGGGCGCCCGGTTCCGCGCGTAATGCGCCCATGGAGTGGAGGGCGCAGGATTTTCCGCGGTGCTGCGGGCTCTTGTGCGACTGCAGTGCCCTGTGGTGTCGATGCAGCCATAACAGGAGCACTGGCATTCGAGCAGGTGGGCTTCTCCGTTGCGGGAACGGGAGCCGCTGCCTGTCTCTTCGCCTGCATATCGGCCTTTGGCTTTAGAGAAGCCGTGCCAAATGCAAAATTGAGCCGATGCCCCAGCGCTTTTAATCGGTTGGCGGAAACCGGGTCTAGCGCGATCGTCAGGACAGCAGCTGTTCTGGCCTTCAATGAGGTTTAAGACCTCTGCTGTCTTCAATTCCGCATTTGGAAGCGGGAAGTAGCCGACATAGACGGCGGCACGTGGTGCCTCTGCCTCGGGGACTACTTTGAGGTGGGCGTCTTTCCACAGCCGGAGCTTTGGCACCTCTGTGCTCAGCCACTCAGCCGTCTCTGCGTTCCCACAGGTGATTGCCATCCACCCTGGTCGAAACGTGCAGCCTGAGAACAGCGGCTTCACAGAGCCGTGTCTCATGGCCATCACTCTCGTTAGGATGGCAGACTGGATGCTGTTCAGCTGATCCGTCGTGAAGAGTTGTTGAGGGTAGTCCGCAGGGAGTATCGCCATCTTCGACGAGCTGGCAACGTCCCTGTAGGAGGGCATAACACCGAATTGGGGTGATTGCTCCTGTATCTGCTGCCCAGCCGCAGCTGCTACTGCGGATGTGGAGGCTACTGGAGCCTCCGTGGCAGGCGGTGCAGTCGCAAGGCCAGCCCTCGTCAAGGCACTGGGTGCCGCGGTTTTTATCATGGCCCTCTTGGTCGACACCTCTTCTGGGGTCGTGTTAGCCGATCTAATCCTCTTTTTGGTCGCGCCACTCTTGCTGGGCTCTACCCTTGGAGGGTCCATAGGCTTCTGAGCGAGCCTTTTGGCCTCCTCCATGGGAATGCCGTTTGCAAGGTGTCTGCGCAACCTTTTCCTAGCGGCGCCCGATAGGGTGATCCGCTTGGGCTTGTTCACCTTGGGAGAGGCGAGAAGGGCTTCTTCCTCTTCTTTGGTGATTGTGTCGGTGCCAGAGCCTTGTGAACATACGTCCATGGCTACTTCGAGCTCCCGGATTTGTTCGATATCGATCGATTTGGGGCTGCTAGAGCACCCTGTTTCGTTGTTTTTCTTTGAATGGTTTCCATAGATTGGTCCCACGAGTAGTGAGGAAGGAAGTATCCCCCGGGGCAGAGCCTCATACCCCGGATCGGGCGCTTGTACGACCGGAGGTGCCAGGTATCCGGAAGCCACCGTTAAAAGACACACTGACGTAGTTTCATTCATCACAGGGGCACGGTACGGTAACACTGGTGATTACGGGTTTTTTCGAGTTGTCCTCTCTAGATCCGCCATATTTAGTCTAGAGCAGGTCCACCTCGAGCAGGATGTGGTTCTTCACCACGTATGGTCGGTCTTTAGTAGTCGGCATGTGACTGCCAACCACCACTAGCTGAGTAGGATCGACAAGGCGAAAAGCGCACACGCTTCACCAACCCAGCCTTAGCCCCCGAAGGCCGGACTAAATCCGGTCGAATCCGAAACGCTGCTGTTTATCGCCAAGTTCAGCTCCGGTAACAATTCGTCGCAAGTCGTCTGCTTATCCTCGATGTACTGGGCGACCATAGTCTTAATGGTGCGATTGGCCCTCTCCGTCGGGTTCTGCTGCGGTGTATAGGGTGCCGTATACTGGATCTCCATTCCCGCTTGTTTACAAAAAGCTTTAAAAGAACGACTAGTGAATTGAGTTCTGTTATCACAAACGAACCTGCGTGGAATCCCGAAATGATTCAGAATCCTTTCCCTAAATGATTTCTCGAGATATGCCGAAGTAGCTTTTCTTAAGGGGACCAACTCAACCCATTTAGAGAAAGCGTCAAAAAATACAAGAAGCATACTGTTTCCGCTCTTGGAACGCGGAAGTGGCCCGATGAAATCTGCGCAGACAGTGTCGAAAGGTTTACTGATCTGCCTGGTAAACATTTTGCCTGCTGGTTTACTCTGACTGACCTTGAATCGCTGGCAAGTGTCACACTTGCGTACATACCTGGCTACATCACGGAAGAGTCCCGGCCAGTAATACCTCTGGGCGATCCGGGTGGTAGTCTTCCTGATTCCGAGATGTCCTGCCGTGGGCTGGTCGTGGCATTCCGACAGCACTCGCTGGCGGTGCTCCTTGGCCACGCACAGTTTCCATGGCACCGAGTCTTCATCATCGGGTCGTGCTCCAATATGGTGATATAGCTGCTGATTCTCGTATACATAGTCCGGAAATTCTCAAGGCTTGTCCTGGACGAGTTTCAGCATCCGCTGGTACCAAGTGCATGTGGGTTTGTCCTCCTGAATCATCTGTATCGCCTCCAAAGGCTGTCGTGACAGCGCATCCGCGACAACGTTCTGACTTCCGCGCCGATATGTGACGTCAAATTGGTACTGCTGCAATTCTAACGCCCAGCGCGCGATTCGTCCCTTGGGATTATCGATTGAGTTGAGCCACTTCAAAGCGAGATGGTCCGTTATCACCTCAAACCGATATCCTTCCAAGTAACACCTGAGTTTCCTGATGGCCCATATAATGGCCAGACACTCCTTCTCTGTGGCCGAGTAATTCTCCTCCGCCGCTATGAGACGTCGCAAACGCGATGACTCTCTCTTCCCCCTGGATTGTCTGGGTTAAAACGGCTCCTAGTCCTATGTCGCTAGCATCTGTTTGGAGGACAACCTTCTCGTTAAAATCTGGACTCGCGAGGACGGGCGCCTCCGTGAGCTTCCCCTTCAGTTCCTCATTGCCATTTCTTCCCCTTCTTCAGTAGTAGAGACATCGGTTGTACTACGCTGGCAAAATTTGGCACGAATCTCCGGTACCATGAAGCGATACCCAGACATCTCCTCAGCTCCTTGCATGTGGTGGGTGGACTCAGCTGCTGTACTGCCGAAATCTTTTCGGGATCTATGTGAATTCCTTCCTGTGCTTCCGTCTCCTGGATTACTGCCAGTGCTCCTCCAGCGTCCGGTAAGTTCTCCGGTCTGGCTGGGGAGCGAGTAACACGCGAGTCACCTCGACTCGCGTTGTTGGCCTGTGAAATCTTTACCCAACGTTGGTCCAATTGGACTGTGGCTACTAGTGACTGGGTGATATCCTTGCGGGAGCCTTCGGCCAGGCTGACTTGTGTGCGTACCGTCCGTACGTCCGTACGGGCATGCCTACGCGTTGAACAACGTCGCGCTAAATACCTGCCCCTCAATCTGCACTCGCGCGATGAGTCTACTGGCTTGGACTTGTAATACTTCTCCTAATTCCGGGGATTCCTCCTGGCAGTCTCCGGTCGTTCCCCGTGTTGGCGAAGACTCCTCTCGTTTCCCGGATTATTTCGTTGGCAGCATTCTCGGGTCCAGACTCCTCTTCGACCACATTCCCAGCAGAAAACAACCCGACGACTACGGCATCCGCTCGCATAGTGTCCTAATTCTGCACAGTTCCTGCAAGCTTCCCTGAAATTCGGCACCACTGACAAGTTTCCCACTCCGGGAACTTGTCCTGAAATACCGGGGGCGGGCACAGGTCCTCGTGCAGGTGGTGGCGCGATATTTGGGCGGTTCCTTGGTGGCATTCCAGTATACGATCCGTGCTCAGTTCTCCTCGGTGGCTGCAGCTCGGCCAGCCTCCTGGCATGGTTTCCTGAATCCCGATCCCGAGTGACCTCATAGTTGACCGCTAAGACAGTCAACTGATCCAGCGTCGTGAACTCGGGTCGCCTAGTGAAAAGTTGGTAATCTTGCCGAAGATTCTCATAAATCCTGTCCAACTCCTGCTCCGGGCTGTATCCCGCTCTGTGCATCAACAGTCGGATATTTACCAAATATTGCTTAAATGTTTCCCCCTGTCGCTGATACCTGTTGCGAATGTCGTCTTCAAGTCGCTGAAAATACCTCGGCGGAAAAAGAAATCCAGAAAAGCCTTCTTGAAATTAGCCCACGATTCTCCTAACAGTTGGCTGGTCCTAAACCAGTTTTCCGCCGTATCCGTCAGAAGTCCGGGAATGGTTTGCGGCATCTTCTCTACGTTGACCTCGTATGCGGTGGCTCGCTCCTCGAGATGCTGGATGAACGCGATCGGATCCGAGTTCCCGTCGAACGTTATCCCCCAATTACGAAGCTTCTCCGCCAGGGTGGCTGCTGTCATCTCGGGTTTCCTAGGTGAAACGTCCCTCCTGGACTCTGTGCCTCCGGCAACGTCCACGGTAATTCCAGGTACTGGAATCTGCAGCTGATTATGATTCAGGGTGTGGGGACTTGGAGGTCGCTGTTTTCGTTCGTTGATCGCGGCTAAAATCTCGGCCTCGCATTCCTGGAGCCGCTTGTCCTCTTTATTATTAAATGCGGCCAACCAGCTCCTCATTTCCTCGACGCTTCCCGTTGCGTCTAACCCGAACTCCTTTAAAATCGCTTCCAATTCTCGCTTGCGGAGATACGAAATCCAACGTGCACCCATGTTTGCAAAAATTTAAAACAATCTTCCTCGAAGCTAATTCCAGACACGAAAGAAATATTTTCCTACACAGCGAAAATGTATTGCGGGGTCAAACGAAGCTCACGGAATTCACGAATTTATTTATAAAAATGGCGTATAAATTCTCAGGCGGAACGAAGGTAGCAACGATTTCAAAATTCTGCGACGACGATTTACTAAACTCAGCTTAGTAGCGACTATACTCGGCGACGGTGGTATGCGAACTCTCCAAAGATTCCGTTGCATAAAGTGGAAGTAGATCGACTCCACTGCGGGTGTGAGAGGGAGACAACGATGAGAGTGGCGCACCTTGCGCCAAAATATATATATATTTCCTGATATTTTCCTTAATATATAAATATATGTATATAAATATTATATCATTTTTTTTTTTTTTTTTTTTATATTAATTCGGACGTTGATGCACTACGATCAGTACATTCAAGTGGCCCATCTGACACCAAGCACGTGCCTGTTTGTGTTAGGTGTTAGTAGGCGCGACAAATGAAAGTATAGAAAAGGAATACGAGGAAGTTACTACTGGCGTGCTGCCAGACTGTTTGCCTGCATGCGTACTAAGTGGGTTAATATTAAGGTTTTAAGTTGGGGAAGGCTATCTACGTTTGATGTCATCATGTACAAATCGTTATAATTTGCACATAAGACTCTAAAGGGTTCATGCAATTCAAAAGACGTTCTACATTGGCTCAAAACTAAAGGAATATAGGATCTAGTATTTCTACTCGGTACGTGAAAGTTAAGCTGACCCAGCAAGTCAGCACTTTCCACGTTACCGTGGATAAGGTTAAAAATGAACGTAATGCCAAGCATGGTTCTACGGTTAGCTAAAGAAGGTAAGTTAATTAGGAGAAGTCTACTAGAGTAAGAGGGTAACCTCTGGTTTGGATCCCAGTTCAAACCGCGTAAAGCGAAAAGCAGAAAGTTCTTCTGAACTGACTCAATGCGTGTACTGTGAACGCCATACTGAGGGCTCCAGACGCAAGATCCATATTCTAAGATAGGACGAATTAACGAAATATATAAGGATTTTGTAACATAGGGGTCATTGAATTCTTTCGACCACCGTTTAATGAAACCAAGCACACCTCTGGCTTTATGATCGATAAATATGATCGATCAAGTCAAGTTTAGGGTCCAGTCGGACACCCAAATCATCAACTATATTAATTCTTCCCAAAGAGCAGCAGTTAAGCGTGTAAGTCGCGAGCTTGGAAGCGACACGAGAGAAAATCATTAGCTTGCATTTAGAACCGTTTAGGTTCAATAAGTTTATACGGCACCATGTTTGGAAGTTATTGGGATCTGTTTGTAAATCAGACTGGCAGGAAGCGTCCTTATATTGCACGCAAAGTTTGACATAGTCCGCATACATAAGTACTTTGGAGTTAGTCAGAACTTTCGGCAGGTCGTTGATAAATAATGTAAACAACAGGGGACCCAAATGGCTCCCTTTGCGGGACGCCAGAAGTAACCCTGAGAACATTAGATAAAGAATTTTTAAAGAGGACCTTTTGCGTTCTGCCATTCAGATAACTAGAGATCCAACTAAGAAGATCAACCGGAAATCCCATTAGATCGAGGGGGATTGCACAGGGCGTCGGCACAATACCTAAGCACACAGCCAGGTATACCGTCGGGACCTGGCGAATAAATGGGCTTAACGCGGTGAAGATCTGAAAGAATAGTGCTTTCGTCTAAAGTGGGACTGAAAATAAAGCTCGATTTGGGCATGATGTAGGAATAAGTCTGATTACAGTCAGTTGAAGTTGAGTAAGTGGTTTGAAAAAACTGCGCAAACAGATCGGCAATATCCCGATCATTTTTTACGGTTGTATTTCCAAACGAAAGCGAGGAAGGATGCGTAATTGGCATACGTTTAGTGTTAACAAAATTATAAAACTGTTTTGGGTCCTGAGAGATCTGGACCCTACAACGAGTCAAATAATTTTTGTAACACTGCGCGTTCAACATGGTAAATCTTGACCGAGCAGATAAATAAAGGGATAGGGCAGAGTTAGAACCGGTACATTTATATTTAGTATACAGCCTAGATTTTTTGTTTTTAAGATGACTCAACTCTTTAGTAAACCAAGGAGGCTTATTCGATGTTGATGGATAGTGTAACGGAACACATTCAGTAAAAAAGGAATTTATGGCACTGTAAAAAATATCCACGGCTTCTGACATGTCAGTGCACATGTATAAATCGGACCAATTAAAATCTAAAATAAAGTTATTCAGCCGTTCGAAGTCCGTCTTGCGAAAACAAAGGACTTTCTTGGCTGGACAGTCAGATATGTTCTGTAAGTCAGTCCCAATGTCGAGAGTCACGTCGAAAGTCGGATGATAGGGATCTTCGGGAAGCGTCAACGGCGCCACCCTGGCTAAACTGACTCTTGCCGGATCTGAGACAAAACACAGATCAAGCAAGCGCTCTAGGGAATTTCGTACATGGTTGACTTGAGACAGCGAAATGTCGAGCAAGCCAGCAGTAAAATCATGCTGCGTGGAGGTGAAAAGTACATTAGAGGAAGTATTTGAGGACCAAATAGCCCCTGGGATATTAAAATCACCAAGAACTACTAAATGATCCTTATTAGAAAGTCGGTTGAAAACCGTTTGGATGGCGGAAAGATGGTTCCAATAAATAGGACAAAGGAGGAATGTAAGAACAGGTAATGAAAATATAGCTACCATTGATGGTTAGCTTCACACAGAGGAATTCAACATCAAACTCCTCGAAAGTTATTAATTCCGACGCGAGAGTGGAGTCAACCGCTATGAGGACACCACCCCCACGTCTGATAGGCCGATCCAGCCGATATATTGTGAACACAGCTGGGAAAACTTCGGAGCTCAGAATCTCCGGCTTTAACCAGGTTTCTGTGAACACGATAACCTGGGATGCAAACGAGAGACTATGAGAATACAATTTGGGAAGCTTACTACGTAGGCCTCTTGCATTCTGATAGGAGATAGAAAGGGAATTGATTAGTTTTTGGAGCGGATGTCGTAGAGGACGCAGTGGTCTGGTCGGGCCTGGGAAGACTTATTCCCACGGGCCGCCGTTTCTTTTTCTTAGTTTCAAACTCTTTGACGACAATATACTCTGGCCAGAAGTTGGTAGAGCATATTGTTTCAAAGAGTTCGTTAGGGACATTTATTTTAAAAGATGAAATATTCCTAGCATAAGAAAATTGGAATTTTTCCACCTTTATTTGTATTTTTTCAGGGATTTTCTTGGGAAACCTTTTTATCCAAATATATATTTTGTTATATTTTATATTCTTCCTAAGTGCACTCGCAAACTTTCCCTCTGCCGTACCCACAACAGAAAAAATTTTTTTTTTTTTTGTAGTGTAACTCAATGGGTTTAGGCCATAAATCTCATCTAAAATTCGTAAGCCCCATGTCCCTGCTCGGGCGCCATCTGTGAGGTAGTTATCTGGGCTGGGATAGAGACTCAGTCTCGCCAGGGTCTCTCTACAGAAAATTTATAAAGATCTGGGACAATGTGACTAATATGAGACGGTGGGCTGACGCGGGGTGGAGTTTGCCAGCCACCGAGTTACACTAAAAATATGTTGATAGGGTGTGACACAGGGAAGGACCGAATTAGCCTTCATGCATGTTTGGGGAGGAAGGACCGAGGGGGAAAAGAAGAAATAGTAGCGAATTTGCTCCGGCCGGCTGTGCCTGGCCCGTCCAAAATATATTCAGTTTTACTTGGGAATTTCCCAAAGTATAAATTTCGCTAAAATATAATTAATAAATAATAAATATAATTTAAATTTATTATTTTTTTCCCAGTGCGCCTATAATTTACTATTTTTTTCTTATTATTTTCATCTTTTATTATCTATTCAAAACCATTTATTTAATTTAATTTTCTTATATTTTGTTCGGGTTCTTAAAATATTTTCTCCCAGTGTAGCTGATTCTCCATCCCGTGGTTTTTAATTTAGTTATTAATTATTTAATATAATTAAATTTTATTCAATTTCACAGAATATTTTTCTCCCAGTGTAGCTGTCTCTATCCCGCCGTTACGTAATTTTTTCCCACCTCGTGGTCTTGGAATTTTCATATTTTCTTTGCCATGGGTCTTTCCCGTATATTTTTATTCTCGTGGTTTCCGGCCTTCCCGGCCTTTTATTTATTAAACACAATTGATTCAATTTAATATCATTATTTATTTTTCATATTTTTTTTGTTGTTCCCAAAATATTGCTCTCGTTTTCCTTTCCATTATTTCTTTGCTTTTATAATTTCTTACTTTATATAATTTCTAGGTTCCATATTTACAAACTTCGACATTTTTCTCTCTGTGTTTTCGCCCGTTTACATTATTTTATAATTTTCTAAGATCTTATTTTCCGTTTACTATCTTTATTACCATATTTTTCTATGTTTCATAATTTCATATATTCTCCGAGGTTTTCACAGTTTCACATAATTTCTCTCAGTGTTAGTTTAGTGGGACTCAAAACTTAGGCTTATTCTAGAGTCGGTCTGACCGCACTCTTCGGTGACCACCGCATCGAGGGCTCGCAAAGATTTTAAGAACACACGCACTTTCTAGCCACCTCGTTGCGGTTCACTGTCTGCCACTCACCCATCTCGCTCGCTCGCACACACACGTTGGTTCCACGTGTGGAATGGCTCTGCCCCGCCGCTGGTCCTGGGCCAGGCATTGCCAAATCCTCCTCTTGCTCCAAATATCTCCTTCCACGTCCAAGACTCCTCAGGTGGCACTCGCCGGCCCTTATTCCATGTCCAAGTTGTCCAAAAATCTCCACTTCTGCACACCCACGTCCGTTTCCAATCACTGCTTATCTCGAACTCCCCTCCGTTTTCGCTTCGCGAAATTTCTTGCGGAGTTCTTTTTGAATTCTTCCAGGAGTTTACCGTACGATCGGTCGCTTCCTCTCTCTCGCTCTCATGAGCGCTTGCCAGTTTTCGGGTGGCGTAATCATGGTGAGTTTTGCTGTGGGTGCTGGTGTGTGTGTTAGCCCTCCAGGCTAACGGGGCGAGCTTGGGTTAGGGATGGTAGTTTCTAACTATCGTATCGGGTGTGGGCCTTACCCTACTTAGTTATTATGAATATAAATCTAACTTATTTATCTATACTATTTATTTACGCCTAGTTATTATTATGGTTTAGGTATTGATTATATATTATTATTTATTTACATGTAGTTATTATATTTATTTTTATTTATTTATGTATAGATAGTTATTATTATTTATTATTATTTATTTATGTACTGTTTAGGTTATTATTTATTTATTTACATATTTAGTTATTGGTGTTTATTTAATATTATTAATTTGGGAGCGGTAAGGAATTTGCGCGATTTTTTGTTTACTTTGGCATATCACACGAGGCTTACTACGCACCCAAAAATTTAAGTAAAAAATGGAAATTAAAGGTAAAGGTATGGAGTTTTAATGTATATAAAATATATATGTGTTTTTGTAGAATTTTTGTGCCGTGTAACGTCTTAGTTATGTGATTTTATAGGATAAAATTAACTATGTCTTCTGTCTTCCTGACAAAAGTTAAAAACGTAAGTTTGTAGGTTTAACCTTTGTTTTTGATGGCTATGCTTTTGCTTTTGCTCATTTTTGCTTCTTTTCTAATAAATCGATAATACATATGTAAGTCCCAGTTCCGGTAAAGCGACCTTTGCGATGAATAAATTTTTAATATAGAATTACAGGAAGAACAAGATTAATCATTCTAAAAATTTGTATATAATATAGATCTCATAAAAAGTTAATAAAGTTAAGTTTTTGTAATTAGTACAAAAAAAATATAAAAAAGAAATCCAGAAAAGCCTTCTTGAAATTAGCCCACGATTCTCCTAACAGTTGGCTGGTCCTAAACCAGTTTTCCGCCGTATCCGTCAGAAGTCCGGGAATGGCTTGCGGCATCTTCTCTACGTTGACCTCGTATGCGGTGGCTCGCTCCTCGAGATGCTGGATGAACGCGATCGGATCCGAGTTCCCGTCGAACGTTATCCCCCAATTACGAAGCTTCTCCGCCAGGGTGGCTGCTGTCATCTCGGGTTTCCTAGGTGAAACGTCCCTCCTGGACTCTGTGCCTCCGGCAACGTCCACGGTAATTCCAGGTACTGGAATCTGCAGCTGATTATGATTCAGGGTGTGGGGACTTGGAGGTCGCTGTTTTCGTTCGTTGATCGCGGCTAAAATCTCGGCCTCGCATTCCTGGAGCCGCTCGATGACTTCCAAGACGTTGTCCTCCTTATTATTAAATGCGGCCAACCGGCTCCTCATTTCCTCGACGCTTCCCGTTGCGTCTAACCCGAACTCCTTTAAAATCGCTTCCAATTCTCGCTTGCGGAGATACGAAATCCAACGTGCACCCATGTTTGCAAAAATTTAAAACAATCTTCCTCGAAGCTAATTCCAGACACGAAAGAAATATTTTCCTACACAGCGAAATGTATTGCGGGGTCAAACGAAGCTCACGGAATTCACGAATTTATTTATAAAAATGGCGTATAAATTCTCAGGCGGAACGAAGGTAGCAACGATTTCAAAATTCTGCGACGACGATTTACTAAACTCAGCTTAGTAGCGACTATACTCGGCGACGGTGGTATGCGAACTCTCCAAAGATTCCGTTGCATAAAGTGGAAGTAGATCGACTCCACTGCGGGTGTGAGAGGGAGACAACGATGAGAGTGAAACAAGATGGCCGTGCTGTGGGGAATATGTTAGCTTCTCCCTACCTCGTGTTTTAGAAAAAATCTTGCGACCTGATGGGTTGACCGAGAGAGGGCCCGCTCTTTTTTATCGTTTCTATTTTGACCTGTTCTTATCTTTCTGGGGCTCACGTGTTCTGCTGTCCACGTGCCTGCATAACCTCTCGTTCCAGGTTATGTTTCGTACCTTGCGCCAAAATATATATATATTTCCTGATATTTTCCTTAATATATAAATATATGTATATAAATATTATATCATTTTTTTTTTTTTTTTTTTTTTTTTATATTAATTCGGACGTTGATGCACACCAAGCACGTGCCTGTTTGTGTTAGGTGTTAGTAGGCGCGACAAATGAAAGTATAGAAAAGGAATACGAGGAAGTTACTACTGGCGTGCTGCCAGACTGTTTGCCTGCATGCGTACTAAGTGGGTTAATATTAAGGTTTTTAGTTGGGGAAGGCTATCTACGTTTGATGTTATCATGTACAAATCGTTATAATTTGCACATAAGACTCTAAAGGGTTCATGCAATTCAAAAGACGTTCTACATTGGCTCAAAACTAAAGGAATATAGGATCTAGTATTTCTACTCGGTACATGAAAGTTAAGCTGACCCAGCAAGTCAGCACTTTCCACGTTACCGTGGATAAGGTTAAAAATGAACGTAATGCCAAGCATGGTTCTACGGTTAGCTAAAGAAGGTAAGTTAATTAGGAGAAGTCTACTAGAGTAAGAGGGTAACCTCTGGTTTGGATCCCAGTTCAAACCGCGTAAAGCGAAAAGCAGAAAGTTCTTCTGAACTGACTCAATGCGTGTACTGTGAACGCCATACTGAGGGCTCCAGACGCAAGATCCATATTCTAAGATAGGACGAATTAACGAAATATATAAGGATTTTGTAACATAGGGGTCATTGAATTCTTTCGACCACCGTTTAATGAAACCAAGCACACCTCTGGCTTTATTCACCATGCACGAAATATGATCGATAAAGTCAAGTTTAGGGTCCAGTCGGACACCCAAATCATCAACTATATTAATTCTTTCCAAAGAGCAGCAGTTAAGCGTGTAAGTCGCGAGCTTGGAAGCGACACGAGAGAAAATCATTAGCTTGCATTTAGAACCGTTTAGGTTCAATAAGTTTATACGGCACCATGTTTGGAAGTTATTGAGATCTGTTTGTAAATCAGACTGGCAGGAAGCGTCCTTATATTCCACGCAAAGTTTGACATCGTCCGCATACATAAGTACTTTGGAGTTAGTCAGAACTTTCGGCAGGTCGTTGATAAATAATGTAAACAACAGGGGACCCAAATGGCTCCCTTGCGGGACGCCAGAAGTAACCCTGAGAACATTAGATAAAGAATTTTTAAAGAGGACCTTTTGCGATCTGCCATTCAGATAACTAGAGATCCAACTAAGAAGATCAACCGGAAATCCCATTAGATCGAGGGGGATTGCACAGGGCGTCGGCACAATACCTAAGCACACAGCCAGGTATACCGTCGGGACCTGGCGAATAAATGGGCTTAACGCGATGAAGATCTGAAAGAATAGTGCTTTCGTCTAAAGTGGGACTGAAAATAAAGCTCGATTTGGGCATGATGTAGGAATAAGTCTGATTACAGTCAGTTGAAGTTGAGTAAGTGGTTTGAAAAAACTGCGCAAACAGATCGGCAATATCCCGATCATTTTTTACGGTTGTATTTTCAAACGAAAGCGAGGAAGGATGCGTAATTGGCTTACGTTTAGTGTTAACAAAATTATAAAACTGTTTTGGGTCCTGAGAGGTCTGGACCCTACAACGAGATCAACTAATTTTTGTAACACTGCGCGTTCAACATGGTAAATCTTGACCGAGCAGATAAATAAAGGGATAGGGCAGAGTTAGAACCGGTACATTTATATTTAGTATACAGCCTAGATTTTTTGTTTTTAAGATGACTCGACTCTTTAGTAAACCAAGGAGGCTTATTCGATGTTGATGGATAGTGTAACGGAACACATTCAGTAAAAAAAGGAATTTATGGCACTGTAAAAAAATATCCACGGCTTCTGACATGTCAGTGCACATGTATAAATCGGACCAATTAAAATCTAAAATAAAGTTATTCAGCCGTTCGAAGTCCGTCTTGCGAAAACAAAGGACTTTCTTGGCTGGACAGTCAGATATGTTCTGTAAGTCAGTCCCAATGTCGAGAGTCACGTCGAAAGTCGGATGATAGGGATCTTCGGGAAGCGTCAACGGCGCCACCCTGGCTAAACTGACTCTTGCCGGATCTGAGACAAAACACAGATCAAGCAAGCGCTCTAGGGAATTTCGTACATGGTTGACTTGAGACAGCGAAATGTCGAGCAAGCCAGCAGTAAAATCATGCTGCGTGGAGGTGAAAAGTACATTAGAGGAAGTATTTGAGGACCAAATAGCCCCTGGGATATTAAAATCACCAAGAACTACTAAATGATCCTTATTAGAAAGTCGGTTGAAAACCGTTTGGATGGCGGAAAGATGGTTCCAATAAATAGGACAAAGGAGGAATGTAAGAACAGGTAATGAAAATATAGCTACCATTGATGGTTAGCTTCACACAGAGGAATTCAACATCAAACTCCTCGAAAGTTATTAATTCCGACGCGAGAGTGGAGTCAACCGCTATGAGGACACCACCCCCACGTCTGATAGGCCGATCCAGCCGATATATTGTGAACACAGCTGGGAAAACTTCGGAGCTCAGAATCTCCGGCTTTAACCAGGTTTCTGTGAACACGATAACCTGGGATGCAAACGAGAGACTATCAGAATACAATTTGGGAAGCTTACTACGTAGGCCTCTTGCATTCTGATAGGAGATAGAAAGGGAATTGATTAGTTTTTTGGAGCGGATGTCGTAGAGGGCGCAGTGGTCTGGTCGGGCCTGGGAAGACTTATTCCCACGGGCCGCCGTTTCTTTTTCTTAGCTTCAAACTCTTTGACGACAATATACTCTGGCCAGAAGTTTATTTTAAAAGATGAAATATTCCTAGCATAAGAAAATTGGAATTTTTCCACCTTTATTTGTATTTTTTCAGGGATTTTCTTGGGAAACCTTTTTATCCAAATATATATTTTGTTATATTTTATATTCTTCCTAAGTGCACTCGCAAACTTTCCCTCTGCCGTACCCACAACAGAAAATTTTTTTTTTTTTTTTGCAGTGTAACTCAATGGGTCTTTAGGCCATAAATCTCATCTAAAATTCGTAAGCCCCATGTCCCTGCTCGGGCGCCATCTGTGAGGTAGTTATCTGGGCTGGGATAGAGACTCAGTCTCGCCAGGGTCTCTCTACAGAAAATTTATAAAGATCTGGGACAATGTGACTAATATGAGACGGTGGGCTGACGCGGGGTGGAGTTTGCCAGCCACCGAGTTACACTAAAAAATATGTTGATAGGGTGTGACACAGGGAAGGACCGAATTAGCCTTCATGCATGTTTGGGGAGGAAGGACCGAGGGGGAAAAGAAGAAATAGTAGCGAATTTGCTCCGGCCGGCTGTGCCTGGCCCGTCCAAAATATATTCAGTTTTACTTGGGAATTTCCCAAAGTATAAATTTCGCTAAAATATAATTAATAAATAATAAATATAATTTAAATTTATTATTTTTTTCCCAGTGCGCCTATAATTTACTATTTTTTTTATTATTTTCATCTTTTATTCTTACGACCATTTTTCTCCGCAAATTTTATTTCTATTCAGAACCATTTATTTAATTTAATTTTCTTATATTTTGTTCGGGTTCTTCAAATATTTTCTCCCAGTGTAGCTGATTCTCCATCCCGTGGTTTTAATTTAGTTATTAATTATTTAATATAATTAAATTTTATTCAATTTCACAGAATATTTTTCTCCCAGTGTAGCTGTCTCTATCCCGCCGTTACGTAATTTTTCCCACCTCGTGGTCTTGGAATTTTCATATTTTCTTTGCCATGGGTCTTTCCCGTATATTTTTATTCTCGTGGTTTCCCGCCTTTCCGGCTGTTTATGCGAGGGGCCACTGTGCCGCCTCTGCGGACAGAGCTTTCGCTCTCGCCCGCTCTCGCCCTCTTGAGAGCTTACGCTCTCGCGCTCCGGAGTTCGGGATCGGGTTTCGTCGTTCTCCCGTGCTCGCCTAAGCGGCTCTTTTTCTGTAAGCTAGTTTTAGTTCCATGTATGAATGCGAGAAATACACACTGAATTGCCACGACGCCCCCGCCTCTTTAATTTCGATCTCCTGGTGCCTTCGCTTTTTCTTCTACTCGGAATTGTTTCGCTTTGCGCCGTGGGAATTTGTGTCTTTTTCATCCTCTACGTGATCGCTGCTTATCGTTGGAAACCTCGATCGGCCCCCCTACAAACATTGGTCCTACAGAGCCGGATAAGGATTCTTCTTCTGCCAGCAGTTCCCGGCCTTTGGTTCCCCAAGATAAGTACGAATTTTCGTCATTTTTCTCACTGCCGGTCTTCAGCAGAGCTCCGAACATTCCATTTCGGTCGCACTGCTGTAAGATTATTTTTCCGTGTCAATTCCACCTCCGCGAATTTTCCTGACATAACGGCAGTTGAGAATTTCATTCCTCCTCGTCAATATTCGTTCCATTTGTCTCCGCTTCGTTTCTTTTTTCGCGCCGCCATATTCCGCGCCGTTTTTGGTCCGTACATCAAAGTGCAAACGGTCGCGGCATATGTACATATATATGTGTGCGCATTCATCCCGTACATGCTGGCACATATATATGTACACATATTATTATATGTCGGCGCGATTAAAACTCTGCAAGTGAAAAGTGAAATTGTGTGGTGAAAAAAGAAAGACTAACAATATCGGCCAACGAGTGTGCACTGTGCGGTAATTTTCCCTGTTCGCCGAACAGTCTGCCGTTGTTTCGATATTCTTTCTGTGTTCATTCCGGTGCGTGTCTTTTTTTCGCCACATAATTTTACTGTCCTTTTCAAGACAGTCAATTAATACAGTCCACTTCATCGATGCTCTACTGTGCCCTTACATACGTATGCATGCATGCCCTTGAATATTTTCTTGAATATTTTCCGATTCCAGGAAATTTTAAATTAAATCAAATACGAATTTAAATACAAATTAAAAAGAAGAGACATCCAACAATTATTAATAATTATTACTGCAAATCCACACGGGCGGGACCGCGATTGCTTTTTTCATTTTTTTGGACATTCCGCAGCAGCCGAGTTATTGCTGTTGCTGTTTTTTTTCCGTCTCTTTGCACACGCACTGCCTTGCCGACGGCAAGCAGGGAGGCCGTTGCCGAACCAAGTCAAGGGTTTGTTAAGTCCGCCTTTCCGGCTTCTCGATATTATTATTCTCGATATTACGTTTAAGAATAATTAATTATTAATTATTAAAAAGGAAAAGAAACAACTATTGCAAATCCACACGGGCGGGACCGCGATTGCTTTTGTCCAAATCTTTGGGTTTTCCGCCGCAGCCGAGTTGTTGCTGTTGCCGGGTTTTTGGTGTTCCGTCTTTTGCACACGCACTGCGTTGCCGACGGCAAGCAGTGGAGCTTTGTCAACCAAGCCAAGGTTTTTTAAGTCCACCTTTCCGGCTTCGCAGTATATAAAGAAGAGTAAATATTTTTTCCGGTTACTAATTATTAAGGAAATTATTAATTAATTGATTTTGGGATTACGGCGACCGATCGACCCTGTCGCGAGCCTAATTTTTCTCCTGTGTCAACGGCAAAAATATCTGAGATCCACGTCTGAGCCAAGCAGTACATATATTTCTACCGAAATATTTATATTTCCATTTGTTTTCTGGCTATTTTTTTCTGCTGATCCGCATAGTGCAATATCCGCCCGCAGCAGCAGTCGGCCGTCAAGAGTGCTTCCTGACCGAATTTTCGTCTGTGACTCCTCGAGCCCGCGCCACTTTTGCCTGACTCCGTTGATTTTTGGGCTTCAAATTATTCCCTGGCAAGGGATTTCTGGATTGTTGTCTGGTCGGGCCTGGGAAGACTTATTCCCACGGGCCGCCGTTTCTTTTTCTTAGCTTCAAACTCTTTGACGACAATATACTCTGGCCAGAAGTTGGTAGAGCATATTGTTTCAAAGAGTTCGTTCGGGACATTTATTTTAAAAGATGAAATATTCCTAGCATAAGAAAATTGGAATTTTTCCACCTTTATTTGTATTTTTTCAGGGATTTTCTTGGGAAACCTTTTTATCCAAATATATATTTTGTTATATTTTATATTCTTCCTAAGTGCACTCGCAAACTTTCCCTCTGCCGTACCCACAACAGAAAAAATTTTTTTTTTTTTGCAGTGTAACTCAATGGGTCTTTAGGCCATAAATCTCATCTAAAATTCGTAAGCCCCATGTCCCTGCTCGGGCGCCATCTGTGAGGTAGTTATCTGGGCTGGGATAGAGACTCAGTCTCGCCAGGGTCTCTCTACAGAAAATTTATAAAGATCTGGGACAATGTGACTAATATGAGACGGTGGGCTGACGCGGGGTGGAGTTTGCCAGCCACCGAGTTACACTAAAAAATATGTTGATAGGGTGTAACACAGGAAAGGATCGAATTAGCCTTCATGCATGTTTGGGGAGGAAGGACCGAGGGGGAAAAAAAAAAATATCCGGCCGGCTGTGCCTGGCCCGTCCAAAATATATTCAGTTTTACTTGGGAATTTCCCAAAGTATAAATTTCGCTAAAATATAATTAATAAATAATAAATATAATTTAAATTTATTATTTTTTTCCCAGTGCGCCTATAATTTACTATTTTTTTTTTATTATTTTCATCTTTTATTCTTACGACCATTTTTCTCCGCAAATTTTATTTCTATTCAGAACCATTTATTTAATTTAATTTTCTTATATTTTGTTCGGGTTCTTAAAATATTTTCTCCCAGTGTAGCTGATTCTCCATCCCGTGGTTTTTAATTTAGTTATTAATTATTTAATATAATTAAATTTTATTCAATTTCACAGAATATTTTTCTCCCAGTGTAGCTGTCTCTATCCCGCCGTTACGTAATTTTTCCCACCTCGTGGTCTTGGAATTTTCATATTTTCTTTGCCATGGGTCTTTCCCGTATATTTTTATTCTCGTGGTTTCCCGCCTTTCCGGCTGTTTATGCGAGGGGCCACTGTGCCGCCTCTGCGGACAGAGCTTTCGCTCTCGCCCGCTCTCGCCCTCTTGAGAGCTTACGCTCTCGCGCTCCGGAGTTCGGGATCGGGTTTCGTCGTTCTCCCGTTCTCGCCTAAGCGGCTCTTTTTC
The DNA here is from genome assembly GCA_018903765.1 of Drosophila aff. chauvacae BK-2020. Lineage (NCBI taxonomy): Eukaryota > Metazoa > Arthropoda > Insecta > Diptera > Drosophilidae > Drosophila > Drosophila aff. chauvacae BK-2020. Next base: position 479,075 of record JAEIGO010000085.1, read on the forward strand.
TGTAAGCTAGTTCTAGTTCCATGTATGAATGCGAGAAATACACACTGAATTGCCACGACGCCCCCGCCTCTTTAATTTCGATCTCCTGGTGCCTTCGCTTTTTCTTCTACTCGGAATTGTTTCGCTTTGCGCCGTGGGAATTTGTGTCTTTTTCATCCTCTACGTGATCGCTGCTTATCGTTGGAAACCTCGATCGGCCCCCCTACAAACATTGGTCCTACAGAGCCGGATAAGGATTCTTCTTCCCAGCAGTTCCCGGCCTTTGGTTCCCCAAGATAAGTACGAATTTTCGTCATTTTTCTCACTGCCGGTCTTCAGCAGAGCTCCGAACATTCCATTTCGGTCGCACTGCTGCAAGATTATTTTTTCCGTGTCAATTCCACCTCCGCGAATTTTCCTGACATAACGGCAGTTGAGAATTTCATTCCTCCTCGTCAATATTCGTTCCATTTGTCTCCGCGCCGTTTTTGGTCCGTACATCAAAGTGCAAACGGTCGCGGCATATGTACATATATATGTGTGCGCATTCATCCCGTACATGCTGGCACATATATATGTACACATATTATTATATGTCGGCGCGATTAAAACTCTGCAAGTGAAAAGTGAAATTGTGTGGTGAAAAAGAAAGACTAACAATATCGGCCAACGAGTGTGCACTGTGCGGTAATTTTCCCTGTTCGCCGAACAGTCTGCCGTTGTTTCGATATTCTTTCTGTGTTCATTCCGGTGCGTGTCTTTTTTCGCCACATAATTTTACTGTCCTTTTCAAGACAGTCAATTAATACAGTCCACTTCATCGATGCTCTACTGTGCCCTTACATACGTATGCATGCATGCCCTTGAATATTTTCTTGAATATTTTCTGCACCGATTCCAGGAAATTTTAAATTAAATCAAATACGAATTTAAATACAAATTAAAAAGAAGAGACATCCAACAATTATTAATAATTATTACTGCAAATCCACACGGGCGGGACCGCGATTGCTTTTTTCATTTTTTTGGACATTCCGCAGCAGCCGAGTTGCTGTTGCTGTTTTTTTCCGTCTCTTTGCACACGCACTGCCTTGCCGACGGCAAGCAGGGAGGCCGTTGCCGAACCAAGTCAAGGGTTTGTTAAGTCCGCCTTTCCGGCTTCTCGATATTATTATTCTCGATATTACGTTTAAGAATAATTAATTATTAATTATTAAAAAGGAAAAGAAACAACTATTGCAAATCCACACGGGCGGGACCGCGATTGCTTTTGTCCAAATCTTTGGGTTTTCCGCCGCAGCCGAGTTGTTGCTGTTGCCGGGTTTTTTGGTGTTCCGTCTTTTGCACACGCACTGCGTTGCCGACGGCAAGCAGTGAAGCTTTGTCAAACCAAGCCAAGGTTTTTTAAGTCCACCTTTCCGGCTTCGCAGTAAATAAAGAAGAGTAAATATTTTTTTCCGGTTACTAATTATTAAGGAAATTATTAATTAATTGATTTTGGGATTACGGCAACCGATCGACCCTGTCGCGAGCCTAATTTTTCTCCTGTGTCAACGGCAAAATATTTGAGATCCACGTCTGAGCCAAGCAGTACATATATTTCTACCGAAATATTTATATTTCCATTTGTTTTCTGGCTATTTTTTTCTGCTGATCCGCATAGTGCAATATCCGCCCGCAGCAGCAGTCGGCCGTCAAGAGTGCTTCCTGACCGAATTTTCGTCTGTGACTCCTCGAGCCCGCGCCACTTTTGCCTGACTCCGTTGATTTTTTGGGCTTCAAATTATTCCCTGGCAAGGGATTTCTGGATTGTTGTTCTTTTTTTGTCCGCTGTAAAAAATACTGCAATATTTCAACCATCGTGAGCGGCCGTAGGCAACCTTGATTCGTATCAGATTCTTATTCTTCTGATCAGCTGAGGATTCTGAGAATGCCCACGGGAGGCGACAAAAAGCCCCATCTGATCCCATCCATCCGCTTAGACAGGTCGCAATCCGCATCTCCGCGGTCGTCCCAATTAAAGCCAAAGGCTGCCACTGCCATTCCAAAGGCAAAAAGCGACGAGTCAGTCGACACTGCCCACGATCCCGAGCCAAGGCTTACTCGGTCAGTCGCAAGGATGACACAGAGTGCGTTAGAAGTCGCCCTGAAGAAGTTCACGGCCACGACGGACGGAGTTAGCCAGTTCGAAGCTGACATCCATACTCCGGGCGCCCCTGGCACTGACAGTTTCTCCCCCTATATGTGCCGAGTCCATCTGGACGAAGTCCGGGGCCTATGGGAAGACGTAAAAAAGGACTACAGGAGCTGCTTAGACCTTCTATCCGTGTCCGCTGATGACCCTGCCACTTCAACAGTGCTGAGATCCAAATACAGCTACTGTTACACCGTTTTTTCGAGGTGTGTTGCCCATCTTCAGGAGGTGGTAGAAAAGGCCGCCGTCCAGCCCGCTCAGGCTCCCGCACCCAGCCAGTTGCCCGCTTCTACGGGGTGCCGGGTACCGCCAGTGGACACCGAAGTTTTCGCGGGTGATTACCTTCGGTGGCCCACATTCAGAGACTTGTTCACCGCCATTTATATCCGCAACTCGGGGCTCACACCGGTGGAAAAGCTGTTCCACCTGTTGTCGAAGACAAGTGGCGACGCGCACGCCATTGTCTGTAAGGCCCCGCTAACCAATGAAGGTTTCGTCTCAGCGTGGCAAGGCCTGACCGATCGTTTCGAAAATCGGCGGTCTTTGGTCAACAGTCAGTTGAAGATCCTCTTCAATATCCAGACTGTTCCCCAAGAGTCCGGAGCCGCTCTAAAAGAGCTACAAGGCACCATTCAGAGTTGCCTCACTGCCTTACGCATGTCTTCCATCAATGTCGAGGCTTGGGATTGTCTCCTGATATATATGGTGTCGTTGAAGCTTCCCAAGATCACGCTTTCTCTGTGGGAGCAATCAGTCCACAACAAGGAAGAAATTCCAGCCTGGGGTGAGATGGACGCATTCCTGACAGAGCGCTATCGGACTCTGGAGGCAATCGACGACATCAGACCTAGCGTTTCGGTGCAAGTTCCGCCAAGACCGTCAACTACGAGCGCTCCACCGCGCAGGCTCAACTCATATGAGGCCAGGGTGGCTCCAGCGCCCAGGGGGTGTGATCTCTGTTCTAGGGAGAACCATCCCATTCGCATATGTCCACGGTTCCTCGAAATGGACGTGGATGGTCGCTCCGACTACATCAAGAGAAGGCAACTTTGCCTTAACTGTTTCGCCCGGGGGCACCAGCAACGGGACTGCACCAGTGCCCACAGCTGTTTCACATGCCACAGCCGGCATCACACCCTCCTGCACCGCGGTAATCCTTTCGCGACCGCTCCAGGTCCGTCGACGACAGCCAGGTCTCGGCCCGCGCCTACTCCAGGAGGCACTGGTGCCTCAGACGACTCCGCCGATGTGCAAGTATGCTTCGCCACTGGTTCAAGAGCCGTCCTATTGGGCACGGCCCTTATTAACGTGTGCCATCGGGGATGCAATTTCCAAGCGCGAGCGTTGATTGATTCTGGGTCGGAAGCGACCTTCATTACGGAACGGCTGTTCAACCTAGTCAGACTTCCTTTCAAGACTATCCAGGCCCAAGTGTCCGGCCTGAACCAGACCGTTGCCGCCCAGTCGACTAAACTGTGCAATTTCTCCATTCAGTCGCCTTCCAGACCTGGAATCCAAGTAGACACTACAGCTTATGTTCTTCCGCAGCTGGCCGGGATCTTCTTAAGGACCTCCCTGACGTCCCCCTTGCGGACCCCAAATTCTTCGAGAGCTCCCAGATCGATGTCTTAATAGGAGCAGATATTCTTCCTTCGATCCTCCTCGGCAACTCCAAAACGAACATTTGCGGTTCGCTTCTCGGCCAGGAAACAATTTTCGGGTGGGTGTTGACAGGCCCAATCCACTCCACAGGCCCCCGCAGCGTGGCTGCCTTCTCCACGCGAGTTACATGTCGCCTCGAAGACTCCCTGGATCAGCTCCTTACTAAATTCTGGGAGGTGGAGGAAGTTCCCACTCAGATCGTCTCCGAGGCTGATTCTTTTTGCGAACAGAATTTCGTGAAAACCACCAAAAGGGACTATCATGGCAAATATGTTGTGACGCTCCCCTTTCGCGACCCCGAGCACGAGGGTTCCGAGCTAGCAGCTTCACGATCCTTCGCTCTAGCTCAGTTCCTCCGGAACGAGCAGCGCCTGAAAAGAGATCCTCTCCTCAAAGCCCGGTATGACGCTGTGATCCAAGAGTACCTCGACTTGGGACACATGACCGAGGTTCCTACGACGAGCAGCTCCGCCACATATTACCTTCCGCATCACGACGTTCTCAAGCCCGAAAGCACGACTACTAAAGTGCGGGTAGTTTTTAATGCCTCTAGCCCTTCCGCAAGTGGGACCAGTCTGAATGACATTCTATTCGCGGGCCCAGTCTTACAGTCCGACCTTACTATTCAGATCCTGAAGTGGCGATACTTCAGGTTCGTTTTCAACGCCGACATCGAGAAGATGTATCGGCAAATTTGGGTAGACCCCCGGCACACCCCGCTCCAACGCATACTGTTTCGCAACCCCGACGGGGAAATCCGCGACTATGAGTTAAAGACGGTGACCTTCGGGATCAATTGTGCCCCATTCCTGGCAATACGCGTCCTGCAACAGCTCGCCAAGGACGAAGAGTTAAGGTATCCGCAGGCTAGTCAAATCATCCGACATTTCATGTACGTCGACGACGTGCTCGCTGGGTCAGACTCAAAGTCGGAGGCGCAGGCAGCTATCCAAGAGCTCGAGGGGGCCCTGGGTTCGGCAGGGTTCCCACTTAGGAAATGGACGTCCAATAGCAAGGCGATTTTGGCAAACATCCAGCCTGACCATCTCCTTCGGGCTGATTTCCTTGAAATCGACGCAGAAAGCACGGCCAAGACTCTCGGCGTACGCTGGAAGGCTACGTCTGATGAGTTCTTCTTCATTCCGCCAGAATTGACCCGGGGATCATCGTTCTCGAAGCGTCAGGTCCTGTCCCAAATTGCCAAGTTGTTCGATCCCGCCGGCTGGCTAGCCCCCTTCATTGTCCGGGCGAAAATGTTTATGCAGGACATTTGGCTCCAGGATCTGGGCTGGGACGATGTCCTCCCTCAAGACTTCTGCGAAAGATGGGTTGACTTCCTGAAAAGTTACTCAGTGCTCGATCAGATCCGCATTCCCCGCTGGGTCGCGTTCCGACCACACTTAAAGGTGGAGCATCACGGCTTCTGCGACGCCTCGCAAAAGGCTTATGGCGCCGCCATTTACGTTCGAGTTGAGGTGGGGTCCGGTAGCGGTGAACTTGCTAACGGCAAAAACACGGGTGGCCCCAGTCAAGACGGTTTCACTCCCGAGGCTGGAGTTGTGCGGAGCCGTCCTGTTATCCGAGATGGCCAACGCCATTCTTCCGAAGATGCCCGGGCCTGCGTCCGCTCTCCATTGTTGGACGGACTCGACCATTGTTCTCGCCTGGTTACTTAAGCCGGCATGCCACTGGACAACATTCGTGGCAAATAGGGTGACGAAGATCACTCAATGCACGGAAGTGCCGGGAACGGAAGCCGGGGAGTAGGGCTGCAAGACCTCGCGGACAGTCAGTTGTGGTGGCATGGTCCTGCATGGCTGCAAGGGCCGCGTTCTGAGTGGCCCAGTCAAGGCAATGACTCCCCCGAGACTGACCTCGAGAAGCGAGCGGTTAAGGTCCACGTTGTGAAGGCCCCGCCGGAAGATATTCTTGAGCGTTTTTCCACCTTCGACAAGGCGTTGCGAGTCCTCGCTTATGTTCGGCGCTTCATCCAGCGCTCGCGAGAGGCCAAGACTTCGTTTGAAGACCACTTGACTTCTTCTGAGATTGCGTCGGCCGAACGTCTCCTAATTTCCGTCACGCAACGCCAGCATTTCATCCAGGAGAGTGGCTGTTTAAGCCAAAAGCGTCCACTGCCAGCAGGCAGTCCGATTCAAAACTTGAACCCGTTTCTGGATTCTCAAGGGCTCATAAGAGCTTCCGGCCGGGTTACAGCCTCCGAACACCTCCAATATGACGAACGGCATCCGGTAATCCTTCCATACAACTGCCATCTGTCTCGTCTCCTCGTCCATTTTACTCATCGCATAACGCTGCACGGCGGCAATCAGTTGACGATCCGTCTGATCCGTTCCAAATTCTGGATTCCGAAGGTGAGGAATTTGGTCAAGTCCGTGATCTATTCGTGCAAGGTATGCGTCATCCACAAAAAGAAGTTGCAAACGCAACTCATGGGAGAGCTACCCAAGGAACGGGCGTCTTTCTCGCGTCCCTTCACACACACCGGCATGGACTATGCTGGACCCTTTGACATCAAGAACTATACGGGACGAGCCTGTCTCATTACAAAAGGGTATGTGTTGGTATTCGTGTGCTTCTCTACCAAGGCCATCCATTTAGAGCCGACCTCCGACCTCACGACTGAAAAATTTCTCGCCGCTTTCGCCCGTTTCGTGTCCCGAAGGGGATGCCCCCGTCAAGTGCAGTCGGACAATGGAAAGACCTTCGTGGGTGCGGCTAGCCTACTCTCCCGCGATTTCCTCCAGGCTCTCAAGGGGGCTGTGACGAGTGCTTATAGTCACCAGCAGCTGCTTTGGGATTTCATCCCTCCGGGAGCCCCCACATGGGAGGCTTGTGGGAGGCGGGCGTCAAAAGTTTCAAGGCCTTGTTCTACAAGTCTACTGCCACGCGGAAGTACACTTTCGAAGAGCTGTCTACGCTCCTGGCTAGGATCGAAGCGTGCTTGAATTCGCGTCCGCTCGCGCCAATGTCCGAAGACCCCGCTGACTTATTAGCCCTTACTCCTGGGCACTTCTTGGTGGGAGGCCCTCTCCTGGCGATAGTGGAACCTGAGATCAAGGGGGACACCACGACCATTATAAACCGCTGGCAACATCTGAAGGCTCTCCATCAGCAATTTCGTCTGCGATGGAAGGAAGAGTACCTGAAGGAACTCCATAAGCGAAATAAGTGGCGAGCCCCCACACGAGATCTCAAGGTCGGAGATATAGTGGTTGTCAAGGAGGACAACCTTCCGTCCAATGAGTGGCGATTAGGCCGAGTTGACGCAGTGTTTCCAGGATCCGATGGCCATGTCCGGGTGGTCGATATCCGCACTGCGCGAGGGCTCATCAAGCGTCCCATCGCCAAGGTCGTGCTTCTGCCGATGGAAGCACCGGCTTGCGCGCAATAACCGGTCGTCCGTCCAGTCCAATGTTCCACGTCACCGTGCTGTTTTGTAGTTGTCCAATTCGTAATATTTTACCCGTACTGATTGCCACGTTTTTTCTCCTATTCCGCTAGACATATCAAGCACGATGTCTCCACGTCCACGCAGCGCCAACGCATTGGAAAGCAGATGTACTCGAGGTACCAACTCCTACCGATGCCGAGTCTGCACTGGGATTCATCCGTTACGGAAGTGCCGCCGATTTCTGCGCTTGAGTGCCGAGAAGCGGCTACGGGCAGTCCTTGCCAACCGGTACTGCCCCAGTTGCTTGGCGCACGAGCATTCCGACGGAGCGTGCCGGCGAGGGGACTGTTGCAAAACGTGCGGCCAGGATCATCAGACGTTGCTGCACCTTTTCGAGCAACCGGTGACTGCGCGCCAGCCGCGTCAGGAGGCTCGCCGATCGCCGGACCACTCCCCACGGGACTCTTCGGCTGCTCGTCGCCGGTCGTCTGTTACTCCACGGCGTTCCCCAGCTATCCCTCGGCCCTCCTCCGCCGCTCCGCGGCGGTCGTTCACATTCGTCCGCCGCTCCTCGGTCCTCGACCATCACACCACAGCGTGCTTCGAGGGCTCATCAGCAGCCGTCCGCCGCGCATGGGCATGTTTCCGCCACTCGTCCGAAGAGCCCGCAGAGCGAGGCCACCGCTCCTTCACTGTCGTCGCTGTTGCAGCGGCACAGCGTGAACCTGCTACCGACTGCGCTGGTACGGATCCATACCGGGACGCAGGTCTTCGATACGGCGGTACTCATCGACCCGTGCACACCCACGAGCTGCATCGACGCGTCGCTGACGACCGCTTTCCGACTGCCAACGACTCGAGTTGGGGATGAGCAGGTGTGTGCGGCCACCGTGGGCTCCAGACAAGACAGGAGTGTCCGGTTCGAGGTCGTATTCAAAGTCGAACCCCATGTGCGCATTCGCACTCCAGTCCGGGAGCTGAGCGAGACGGTGCGGGCACACTTCCGGGATGTTACCCTGGCTGATGAGCGGTTTTACCTACCCGCGACCATCTCCGTGGAAGGACTACCAGTGGCCCAGAGCACGGTTTTCGGATGGGTCGTGTCCGGAGCCTGCCACCAGCCGTAACAAGACCTATGTTGCAACCCGGGTGCTTGCAAGGGGGGGCGGAATGTTTATGCGAGGGGCCACTGTGCCGCCTCTGCGGACAGAGCTTTCGCTCTCGCCCGCTCTCGCCCTCTTGAGAGCTTACGCTCTCGCGCTCCGGAGTTCGGGATCGGGTTTCGTCGTTCTCCCGTGCTCGCCTAAGCGGCTCTTTTTCTGTAAGCTAGTTTTAGTTCCATGTATGAATGCGAGAAATACACACTGAATTGCCACGACGCCCCCGCCTCTTTAATTTCGATCTCCTGGTGCCTTCGCTTTTTCTTCTACTCGGAATTGTTTCGCTTTGCGCCGTGGGAATTTGTGTCTTTTTCATCCTCTACGTGATCGCTGCTTATCGTTGGAAACCTCGATCGGCCCCCCTACAAACACCGGCCTTTTATTTATTAAACACAATTGATTCAATTTAATATCATTATTTATTTTTCATTTTTTTTTTGTTGTTCCCAAAATATTGCTCTCGTTTTCCTTTCCATTATTTCTTTGCTTTTATAATTTCTTACTTTATATAATTTCTAGGTTCCATATTTACAAACTTCGACATTTTTCTCTCTGTGTTTTCGCCCGTTTACATTATTTTATAATTTTCTAAGATCTTATTTTCCGTTTACTATCTTTATTTCCATATTTTTCTATGTTTCATAATTTCATATATTCTCCGAGGTTTTCACAGTTTCACATAATTTCTCTCAGTGTTATTTTAGTGGGACTCAAAACTTAGGCTTATTCTAGAGTCGGTCTGACCGCACTCTTCGGTGACCACCGCATCGAGGGCTCGCAAAGATTTTAAGAACACACGCACTTTCTAGCCACCTCGTTGCGGTTCACTGTCTGCCACTCACCCATCTCGCTCGCTCGCACACACACGTTGGTTCCACGTGTGGAATGGCTCTGCCCCGCCGCTGGTCCTGGGCCAGGCATTGCCAAATCCTCCTCTTGCTCCAAATATCTCCTTCCACGTCCAAGACTCCTCAGGTGGCACTCGCCGGCCCTTATTCCATGTCCAAGTTGTCCAAAAATCTCCACTTCTGCACACCCACGTCCGTTTCCAATCACTGCTTATCTCGAACTCCCCTCCGTTTTCGCTTCGCGAAATTTCTTGCGGAGTTCTTTTTGAATTCTTCCAGGAGTTTACCGTACGATCGGTCGCTTCCTCTCTCTCGCTCTCATGAGCGCTTGCCAGTTTTCGGGTGGCGTAATCATGGTGAGTTTTGCTGTGTGTGCTGGTGTGTGTGTGTCGGTGTGTGCTAGCCCTCCAGGCTAACGGGGCGAGCTTGGGTTAGGGATGGTAGTTTCTAACTATCGTATCGGGTGTGGGCCTTACCCTACTTAGTTATTATGAATATAAATCTAACTTATTTATCTATACTATTTATTTACGCCTAGTTATTATTATGGTTTAGGTATTGATTATATATTATTATTTATTTACATGTAGTTATTATATTTATTTTTATTTATTTATGTATAGATAGTTATTATTATTTATTATTATTTATTTATGTACTGTTTAGGTTATTATTTATTTATTTACATATTTAGTTATTAGTGTTTATTTAATATTATTAATTTGGGAGCGGTAAGGAATTTGCGCGATTTTTTGTTTACTTTGGCATATCACAAGAGGCTTACTACGCACCCAAAAATTTAAGTAAAAAATGGAAATTTAAGGTAAAGGTATGGAGTTTTTAATGTATATAGAATAATTATGTGTTTTTGTAGAATTTTTGTGCCGTGTAACGTCTTAGTTATGTTGTAGTATGTTCACATAGCGAATGCACACTGTACTCAGTGTTATGCATAAATAAATACAATAAATACAAATATATTAATGCACTTAATTTATAAGTCAAAGACCCTTGCAAGGGGCTATCCAAGTGCTGAGTCCGCATTTCATACATGCGCGACATACGTGAACATAATAGCTCCCCCTATCTCAGCGACCCTTCGCCGTCGCTTACTTATATGTATATGCATATAAGCGTCGCAGCGCTGCTACCTGAATTAGGCTAAGAAACCTTTTGTATGAATAAGTTAAGTCAATTAACAAAGCAACTTTCATTGGAGCGGGACATTGCCTGCTCCAAATAATAAAACCAAATCTTAAAACCCAAAACCTAAAAATGACTTATTATATGGTGACTTATAAAACATCCTATATGGCGACCGTGACATAAGTGTCCAGGATAAGTGTGTGACGAAAAAAAATTCAGCAACCATAAAAATCCTATATGGATCTTCCAACCTACCAATTCGTTTATAACTACGTGATGATCTACTGCGAATAGTGAGTTGAAAAACCCAGATCTTCGTCATTCTCTGGAAGTAAAAACAATATTGAATCAAAATGACTGATGTGGCGAAGCAAAAGATCGAGACCCCCGTTATGGAGAAAGTCGCCGCCTGACCATAGAATTCGAAGATTCCAGGCTCTACTGAAAATGAAACTGAAACCGAAACACACTTAGGACATCCTCATAACGGCATCACTAGCCGAGAATATCCGTATATGCAGCGGAAAATAAATAGTCTGTGCGAGGACCAGCACCGGCGCCGCCTGAGCTCATAGGCCAGGTCAGCAGAAGATAAATAGTCTGTGCGAGGACCAGCACCGGCGCCGCCTGAGCCCATAGGCCCAGGTCAGCAGCAGCAGAAACCGAGTGCGGGAGGCAACCCGCCGCCTGCACCTTCGAGGGAACGTCAGCGTGCCTGCCCGGCGACGCCAAGCTGACGTAAGGAAGGAAGAGCAAACAGCAGCCAGCCCGGCAACAGCAGCATCGGACGATCGGACCAGCCGAATATAATTTTTTTTTTGTTGCCCTGCGTGGCACACCCAACCTCGATGCACTGCGCTGCATATTATTTCTAAACGACACTTTGTAACATTGAGCGGAATTTTTCTGCCCGATGAGCAGTATGGCCCGTAAAGCCGTACGACATAATAGGTAGGACTATTGTAAAAAAGTAGGAATATCGAGCTAGAAAAAAAAAAAACTTCTATACAAATATAAATTTACATAAATTTATATAAAAATTTAATTTTTAAATAAAAAAAAAAAAAATATATATATATATAAAATCACATAAACACAAAAATTTAATTGAATGCCACTTAAAAAAAAAGAAAATTCAGTAATACTTTTTGAAATAAATATACATATACATATAAAAGCTATATGTATTGAGTATCGACTTCAATAAGTAGTGCTGAAAAACCATTCATAAATGGTATACTATTAATAAGTAAAATTAAAATCAGAACCATGTTGAACAATACTGCAGTGGACTCCACTGCAAATATTAAGAATAAGATCGAACTACAATCGAATTCGAATCTTACGAATATATTGTTGTCAATAATCGTTGCAATTTTATGTGCATACATTTTGTATAAAGCTTATATTAAGCACAATAAATGTATCACGAAAAGGGCCTTAAGCCATGCAAACGACCTAGATAAGGTCTAAACGATTATGGCAGAAATATATTACATTGTTGAAAAAAAAACATATACATATATGAAAAATAAAAACCAATAAAGGAAAAAAATATAAATAAAATTTATGTTGTATCATAAATTAATTAAATTATTTTTATTATTTGAAAATTAAAATTCGTTCCAAAAAAACCACACGAGTGCGTTATGCGATGGGTAAACGCGGGGGTGTGAAAAATAAAATTAAAAAAAAAGTGGCGCACTTAAAGTGGCTACTATATACAAATTAACCATCTCCCGCGTGGGCAGTTGCCCACAAAATGCAGTCGTCCGTCTGTCCGTGTATGTGGTTTTGATTTCCCTTCCCCCCCCTTCTCGACGCTGCACGCAAATTTAATAAGATGTTGATCGTAAGAGGCAACTTTGAAGTGCTCCACCTCCTTAGTAGACGAGCAGAGCCGCGCAAATGCGCGTGCGCCCGGCTCTGCACTTCTTCACCTAGCCTGGTCGTTACAATTATGATTATTTAAGATCAATACCATTATTGGACAACCATAATGACCGAATTGACCGAATTTTTAGGTTATAGAATGACCATAATGACCGAATCAGCGGCCCAACGGGCATATATCAAAGATATATCAAGCGCCATACCCGAATTCAACGGTGAAAAATTAAATCTGGCAAGATTTTTAACAGCCGTTAGATTGGTCAATTTAACAAAAGGACCATTTGAAGAATTAGCGGTAGAGGTCATTAAGTCGAAAATAATCGGGTCAACCTTGACAAGGTTAAAAATGAGACCACTATTTCTTCGATAATTGCCATATTAGAAGCCAATATTGTCGGCGAATCGTCCGATGTAGTAAAAGCTAAAATGGCCAGAACAATGCAGAAAGGTAAAACTGCAGAAAAATGTACCAATGACATTAACCACCTTAGGAAACTCCTTGAAGCATCATATATTGATGAAGGTTTATCGGCTGAACATGCTGAAAAGTTCAGCACCAAGGAGGCCATAGCCACAATGACTAAAAATTGTGAGCATGGCAGGCTAAAAACGATACTGGAAGCCGGTAATTATAATACAATGAATGAAGCCGTTACGAAGTACATGCAATGCAGTACTGAAATGACTGGCAATGCAAATTCAGTATTATTTGCACGCGGTGAACAGACCTATCGTGGTAACTATCGAGGTAATTTTCGTGGTAGAGGCCGTGATACCTTTCAGTATAACGCGCACTACCAAGGCAACTATAGAAACAATGGATACAACGAAAATTATAATAACCAGACCAATAATTATAATAGAGGTCGTGGAAATTATAGACATAGGAATAACAGGAGTAACGGTAACCAAAACCGAAACAATGTGAGAGTAGCTCAAAACTCGGAAAACTCTCAAACCCCTTCAGATGTGTAATACCAAATAAAAAAATCTATACCATCAATCTTAGTAATAACACTTTTGTATCTTTTTATAATACAGAAACAAATAAAAAACTTGTGTTCCTAGTGGACACGGGTGCAGATATATCAATATTAAAGGAAAATTCTGACATATTTCATGATGTTCAGGAAAATACTAAAATCAGTATTCAAGGCATAGGCCACGAATTAATAAAAACCAAAGGGTTAATTTTTATTGAGATACAGACAGATAAATATATAATTCCACATGATTTTCATATAGTAGATCCATATTTTGCAATACCATGTGATGGAATAATAGGCATTGATTTCATAAAGAAATTTAATTGTCAACTAGACTTCAAACCCAACGAAGATTGGCTTATAATGAGACCAACAAATTTGAATTTCCCAATTTATGTTCCAATAACATACAGTTCTGGTAATAATTCCATGATTCTACCAGCAAGATCTCAAGTGGTCCGAAAGATTCACATATCATCAAATGAAGATAGTGTACTAATTCCCAACCAGGAAATTCAAAATGGTATTTATGTTGCAAACACAGTTGCAACTGTCAAAAACGCATTTGTCCGATTGTTGAATACAACCAATGTTGATAAAATAATAAATATTAACGATTTAAAATATGAAACACTTTCGAACTACGAAATAGTTCAAACTAATCCCAAAGCAAGAGAAAAAACTGTCTTATCTCAACTAACAAAAAACTTCCCCCACAATTCAAAACAAAATTAACAGAAATATGCACCAGATATAGTGATATATTCGGACTCGAAACCGAATCAATAACAACAAATAATTTCTATAAACAAAAACTAAGATTGACTGATGACGAACCGGTATACATAAAAAATTACAGAAATTCTCATAGTCAAAAAGACGAAATACAGGTACAGGTACAAAAGCTAATCGATAATAAAATAGTCGAACCATCTGTATCACCATACAATAGCCCACTTTTGTTAGTTCCAAAGAAATCCCTTCCCGGTTCTGATAAGAAAAAATGGAGACTAGTAATCGACTATCGTCAAATTAATAAAAAACTGTTGTCGGATAAATTTCCGCTACCCAGAATTGATGATATTTTAGATCAACTAGGAAGAGGGAAATACTTCTCATGTCTAGACTTAATGTCTGGATTCCATCAAATCGAACTCGAAGAAAATTCAAGGGACGTAACATCTTTCTCGACGAACAATGGTTCATATCGTTTCACGCGATTACCATTCGGTTTAAAAATAGCGCCAAATTCATTCCAGAGAATGATGACTATAGCATTCTCCGGATTAGAACCTTCCCAAGCTTTCCTTTACATGAATGATCTAATAATCATAGGTTGTTCTGAAAAACATATGCTTAAAAACTTAACTGATGTTTTTGAGAAATGTAGGACATACAATCTAAAATTACATCCTGAAAAATGTTCATTTTTCATGCACGAGGTCACATTTTTGGGACACAAATGCACAGATAAAGGAATCTTGCCTGACGACAAAAAATACGACGTCATCAAGAATTATCCAGTCCCACATGATGCGGACAGCGCTAGAAGATTCATAGCTTTTTGTAATTACTATAGACGTTTTATCAAAAATTTCGCCGAATATTCCCGTCACATAACAAGATTATGTAAGAAAGATGTTAAATTCGAATGGTCAACTGATTGCCAGAATGCCTTCGAACATCTTAAATCGGAACTTATAAATCCAAATTTATTACAATACCCAGATTTTAGCAAAGAATTTTGCATAATAACGGATGCTAGTAAGCAAGCATGTGGAGCAGTTTTAACTCAAATCAAAAACGGACTCCAGCTTCCAGTTGCGTACGCATCAAGATCGTTTACTAAGGGCGAAAGTAATAAAAGCACCACAGAACAAGAATTGGCAGCAATTCATTGGGCAATAACTTACTTCAGACCATACGTTTATGGTAGACATTTCACTGTCAAAACTGATCACAGACCACTCACATACCTGTTCTCCATGATAAATCCAAGCTCAAAGCTGACGCGAATGAGGCTTGAACTTGAGGAATATAACTTTACAGTAGAATATCTGAAGGGCAAGGACAATTACGTAGCCGATGCATTATCCAGAATAACAATATCAGATTTGAAGGAAATGCAAAATAAAAATTCCATTCTGAAAGTCACTACCAGAAACAAAAGTAAACAGAAAAATTCCTGCGCAGGAAAAGAACAAGTAGATTTGCCTAGGCAAACTCGAAACAAAGCTTCTCAGCCCAACGTATACGAAGTCATAGTAAATGACGAGGTACGAAAAGTAGTGACCTTGCGAATAACGAATTCACTATGTTTACTAAAACGTGGAAAAAAGTTATAGCAAGAATTGATGTTAGGGATATGTACACCAATGAAATTCTCGACTTAGGTCAGTTCTTTCAAAGGCTTGAAAAAGAAGCCGGTATACTTAATATCCGCCAACTCAAAGTGGCACCGAGCGAAAAGATCTTTGACACCATCTCAATAGAATCTTTTAAAATTATGGGCAATAAAACATTACAATTTCTAAGAGTAGCGCTACTCAAGCCGGTGACCCTATTATCAAATAATGAAAAAGAGAAAGAAGCAATACTGTTTACATTCCATGATGATCCGATACAAGGAGGTCATACAGGCATAGCTAGAACATTAGCTAAAATAAAAAGGAGTTATTATTGGAAAAATATGACCCGATACATATCAAATTATGTAAAAAAATGCCCTAAATGCCAAAAGTCAAAAACGACAAGGCATACAAAGACCCCATTGACAATAACAGACACGCCACAAATGGCTTTTGACAGGGTAATTGTGGATACGATCGGTCCACTACCCAAATCTGAAAGAGGAAATGAATACGCAGTAACATTAATCTGCGATTTAACAAAATACCTCGTAACAATACCCATCAAAAACAAAAGTGCAAAAACGGTAGCAAAAGCTATATTTGAAGATTTTATTCTGAAGTACGGTCCAATGAAGACGTTCATTACGGACATGGGAACAGAATATAAAAATTCAATAATTGAAGAGTTATGTAAAAATTTTAATATAAAAACATAACATCTACTGCACACCATCATCAGACTTTAGGAACCGTAGAAAGAAGTCATAGAACACTAAATGAATTCATCCGGTCCTATATCTCACTAGACAAAACCGATTGGGACAATTGGATCCCATATTTCACGTATTGTTTTAACACTACGCCCTCAATGGCACATGACTATTGTCCATATGAGCTAGTATTCGGTAAATCATCGAACTTACCGATACATTTTAATAGCATAGATAGAATAGAACCACTATACAATGTGGATGATTACGCTAAAGAATCTAAGTATAGGTTAGAAGTAGCCTATAAAAGAGCTAGATTAATGATAGAAGATAACAAACTTAAAAATAAGGAATTATATGCTAGGAAAGTTAAAGATATCCAACTAAAAATAGGAGACCAGGTTTTGTTAAAAAACGAAACCGGACATAAGTTAGATTTTAAATATACTAAATCAATTTATTTTCATTTGAAAAAAAAAAAAAAAAAAAAAAAACAAAAATAAGAAAAAAAAAAAATATAAATAAAAAATAATAATAATAATATAAATACACAAAAAAAATAAATATACTCTAGAACCTAAAATTTAACTTAAAATACTATTAAGTAATAACAGATAAATACAAAAAATATATAATAATTAGAAAATAACTCCATTAGATTACGTTATTTTTCAAAAGGAGGGAGATGTAGTATGTTCACATAGCGAATGCACACTGTACTCAGAGTTATGCATAAATAAATACAATAAATACAAATATATTAATGCACTTAATTTATAAGTCAAAGACCCTTGCAAGGGGCTATCCAAGTGCTGAGTCCGCATTTCATACATGCGCGACATACGTGAACATAATAGCTCCCCCTATCTCAGCGACCCTTCGCCGTCGCTTACTTATATGTATATGCATATAAGCGTCGCAGCGCTGCAGCCTACGCCGGCAGCGCTGCTACCTGAATTAGGCTAACAAAACCTTTTGTATGAATAAGTTAAGTCAATTAACAAAGCTACTTTCATTGGAGCGGGACATTGCCTGCTCCAAATAATAAAACCAAATCTTAAAACCCAAAACCTAAAAATGACTTATTATATGGTGACTTATAAAACATCCTATAATGTGATTTTATAGGATAAAATTAACTATGTCTTCTGTGTTCCTGACAAAAGTTTAAAACGTAAGTTTGTAGGTTTAACCTTTGTTTTTGATGGCTATGCTTTTGCTTTTGCTCATTTTTGCTTCTTTTCTAATAAATCGATAATACATATGTAAGTCCCAGTTCCGGTAAAGCGACCTTTGCGATGAATAAATTTTTAATATAGAATTACAGGAAGAACAAGATTAATCATTCTAAAAATTTGTATATAATATAGATCTCATAAAAAGTTAATAAAGTTAAGTTTTTGTAATTAGTAAAAAAAAATATAAAATTTGGTTTAATCCAAAGCCATTCAAGTAGCTTGTATGGGAGGCAAAAAGGGGGCGTGGTCACATTGACCCCAAATTTTTTTTTTTTTTTAAACTTGTTATAATGTAACAAGGCTGGCGAAAATCCTCCATCTTAACCCTCCAAGAGGGCGCCGGCTGGGCAATGGGCACTGTATTATCCCGGACAACGGGTAATGCACTGCTGCTTGCTCCGTCCGCGGTAATACAGTGTCTAGCTAAGGCAACGGTTCAACTCCTTCCGCTGAAAAAGCCGGAGGAAATGAATCACTTTGCCATGGGTGGAGGTGCCTGGCGGTTAGGCATAAAACGCAGCCTGGCGGTTAGGCATAAAACGCAAGTGGGTGGTTCCCCGGAAAACTAACCAGTTTACTCTGTAATGGACGAACAAAACGGTTCAACTCGGGCTGGGATATCAGCCCAAACGTCGGTGGAAGGCGTGACTGCTACCACCGGCGGGCACGGGGGGGAGCAATCCCCTCTGCGTGTCGCCAGCGGTCACACCTCTAGCATGACGGGAGCAGGTCGTGCCAGTTGTACTGCTACTGCCAAAAAACAAACTCAGAGCAAACTATGCCGCTCAGGTGCCGCCGTCGATACAGACACGGGCCTGGAGAGCGCGCAGCTCACACTGGAGGAGGAGGAGATCCTACTCCGCTCGCCAGAACCAGGCACCAGCTCCCCGCGCAGGGACGGGCCGAAACGGTCTAGCGAGGGGAGGAAGGCGAAGGCGCAGTATAAGGCTGCCCTCGAAATTGGAAGCCGGCTTCGGGCCAAAGCTGACCTCTCCCAAGAGGAGAAGGCAAAGCTAGCCTGGGCCGAGCAGAAGATTGAAGAGGGCAGGTTATACTACGCCAACATCCCCCACATGTCCTCTACGGGCGGATTCGCCAACAAAGTGGAGGAGATGCTTGCCAGCAAAAGGCAACGCTCTGCCGAGAGTGCCACTAAGGACGCTCCGGCGAGCAAGCGGCAACGCGGGCCCAAGCAGGTAGGCCCTCCACCTAAAGCGAAGAAGCCTCAGAGGGCACAGAGAGTCAGTGAGGTGACCAAACGACATCTGATCGTGGCACTCATCGACCGAAACAGTGAAAATGGAAAGATGTCCGAAGAACGGTGGAAGACGGTGCACACGAGGCTCGTCGAAACGCTGTTTGCACGGATGGAGGATGACTCCCTTGGTCCCATGCCCACTTTCGATGGTGCAGGGTGGCTAAATGGGGTCAAAATCCTGAAGTGCATGGACGACCCGACTCGGAAGTGGCTGACGCAAACGGTTAGCCAGATGTAGGCGTTGTGGGAGGGGGCCAAACTGGAGGTGGTGGACAGGGAGCTAATCCCATCCATACCGAAGGCGAAGGTACTCTTCCCCATCGTCATCCAAGGTGACCGGGCGCTGAAGCTGCTACAGCGCCAAAACCCCGATATTCCCACCGCAGACTGGAAGGTGCTGCACATTGCGACCCCGACACCCAAATAAGGGGGCCAGTGCGCAGTCCTTCAGATCAACAAAGCGGCGGAGGATATCCTGTACCCCAGATACGGGAATATGGCGTGGGGCATGGGTAGCGTTTACCTGCGCCTCAAAAAGCGCCACCCGGGGGACAAGGATGCGCACACCCTGCAGGCAGGCGAGGTGGAAAAAGACCTTGGTCTGGACTCCATCGTCGACGCCGCCCAGGAAATGACGCTCGACGTCTCGGATGAGGAGGAGGAGGACGGTGACCTGACAGTCATAAGGGTACTGCAGCTCAACCTCCATAAAAACAAAATCGCGTCGGCGGAACTCCTGATTGCCATGGAGCAAGGGTCCGTCGACATCGCTTTGGTCCAGGAGCCGTGGGTTGCCTCGGGCAATTCCACTGCCGGACTGAAGTCCTCAGCACACCATGTGTTCTACGCACCAACGGTAAGCAGGAACAGAACCGCCGTACTCGTACGGAAGGGTCTCCACGTTAACCTTATGTCTCGTTACATCACGGATGACCTGACTGTGGTGATGCTTGAAAGCAAGAAGAAGCGCCACCTGGCAGCTTCCTGCTACATGGCCCACGATAGATCAGCCCCACCCGAGGAACTCAGGAGCCTGGTGGAAGCCAGCCCGAATGACCAGCAACTGCTCGTGGGTGCAGACGCCAACGCACATCACTGCGTGTGGAGAAGCCCCGACATAAATGACAGAGGTGAGTCACTCCTAGACTTTTTACTATCCACTAACATATGTATAGCGAACGTGGGGGAGGAGCATACTTTCGTAGGTCCCACCTCCTCGAACGTGCTAGACTTAACACTCACAAAGGGACAATGTACAATGGTATCAGAATGGAGAGTCCTCGAGAGACCATCCTTCTCAGATCATAAGTACATACAATTCCAATACGATTCCAATGCCATTCCATTCCATCCAATTCCATTCTCCCAAACCAACCGTCTTTAGGAACCCCCGGAACACTAACTGGGGAAAGTTTAGGAAGACAATCTCAACACGACTCGCGACTGGCCCGGGCCTAGTAAAATCCGCTGAAGACATAGAAAAGTCCCTAGAGACCCTCTCCAAGGAACTACTAGATGCGCAACGCGCAGCATGCCCAATTTCTAGAGCTAGAAAGAGGACCAGGCCACCCTGGTGGAACAGTAATCTTTCGCTCCTACGCAATAACCTCAGAGAATTCTTCAAAATCGCCAAAGAGGCGAAAGAGGATGTGATTGATGAGGAATACAAAATCCTACTTAGGGATTACAAGAAGGAAATACGCAGGGCACAAAGAAGCTCGTGGAAAAACTTCTGCTCCAACATCGAGACGGCCCCAGAAACGGCTAGACTACGGAAGTTGCTATCGAAGCAACCCACCATACAGAGTCAGCTCAAACGCGACGACGGACAGTGGACTGAGGGCAGCGAGGAGGCCCTAACAGCACTAATGCATGCTCACTTCCCAGGATGCACTGAGATATCCGATGCCAACAAGCACCAGGATCTCGCACTTGGGGAAGAGAGTCTCCCAACAGATCTAATATCCTCAAGAAGAATCCAATGGGCTATAGATTGTGACGGTCAGTCGATGTTTTGGGTAGGTCAGGGGCGGCCCAGGATCGTCGCAGATATTTATTTGGGTCGGAGGTGGTTGCTGAAACAGAAGGTCACCCGGTCCCAGAGTAGAAGTCGGTAGGAATTACTTAGTAATTGGATATCGGTCTTATTTATTGACGAAAAATGTACAGGATAGCAAGTGGATAGCTGGCCAGGATCGGCGACTCGGCTCGGGAACGGTCTCCGGGGTGAGCGGGCTCGTCCGGCGGGCGTGGAAGGCGGTGTGGGTGGCCGTCGTCCGGATGGCTGCTGCTCCGTCGGCTGGCGTCGGAGCGTGTCGGCGGCTGTTGTCCGTTGGCGAGCGCGGCCTGGGTGCTGGAAAGAGAGAGAAGAACGGGGCCCGGGACCGCTAGGTCGGCCGGGAGAGAGCACACCTGGGGAACCGCTAGGTCGGCCGCAAGAGCACGCTTAGGGAACACATGGGGACCGCTAGGTCGACCGCAAGAGCGAGAGGGGACCCTAACTTGGGACTGCTAGGTCGGCCAGAGAGAGGGAGAACCCTAGGGGACCGCTAGGTCGACCGCAAGAGCGAGTGAGAACCCTAACTTGGGACCGCTAGGTCACCCAGAGAGAGAGAACAGCCTCGGGGACCGCTAGGTCGACCGCAAGAGCGAGTGAGAACCCTAACTTGGGACCGCTAGGTCGACCAGAGAGAGAGAGAACCCTAGGGGACCGCTAGGTCGACCGCAAGAGGGAGTGAGAACCCTAAATTGGGACCGCTAGGTCAACCAGAGAGAGAGAGAACCCTAGGGGACCGCTAGGTCGACCCGAAGAGCGATTGAGAACCCTAACTTGGGACCGCTAGGTCGACCAGAGAGAGAGAGAACCCTAGGGGACCGCTAGGTCGACCGCAAGAGCGAGTGAGAACCCTAACTTGGGACCGCTAGGTCGACAAGAGAGAGAGAGAAGGCGGATCGGTGTTCCGAGCCGTTGAGGGGGGAGAGGGGGGCGGGAAATAAGTAACTACTACGGTTAGCTAACTACAGATATATTACCAAACCTACTGGTCCGGCTTACCAAAATGACTTTGCTGCTCTGCCTACAATCGCTGGCGGCTGCTGAGTGACGATATGAGGCCAGCCCGTGGCCAAGGCTAGTGTGACCGTAGCCTCCTCTCAGATTCGCCGAATCCGGGTGTGACCAGCTCCCTTGGCCCAGTGTGCCCATTTGCCCGTGATTGGCGCGCGCGCGCAAATTATTTAAATTTGGATTTCTTTGGGTTCTGTTCTCTTTATTCATTTTTTCCCTCTTTTCTCATTTCTCTTTATTCATTTTTCTCCCTCTTTGCTCATTTCTCCTTATTCATTCCATTTTATTTATTCCTTTTATTTATTCCATACATTAATGTGCGCGATCAGCGATACAACCGGCGCTGCCTGATAGCTGGGTACTGGCGCCGCCTGATGGCTGGGTAACGGTGCCTGTCTCTGCATACTCGCCGCTCGTTCGTTCGGCACGTGGGCAATTCGCGTTTTGCCTGTCACGACCCGCGCGGTTGTTGCGATCGCCGGCGGGCCGCCGGCCTCCTTGCAGCTACTCTGCCTACTGGCCGCCATTTTCGCCGGAGCCGTGCGCTTGCGTTGGTGTGTATTTCGTGTGCAGTGTTGGTTTAGTGTTCTGTGTGTGTAGTGTTGGTTTAGTACGTTGGGCCAGCTCGCTCATTCCTGGCCTCCAGTCCCGCTTCCTTAAATCGTAGCTTCTTTTCTGTGCCCTTGCCGCATCCTCCATTTGTCCTGTTGCCTCCTTTCTGATCTCCTGCAACCGCTTCCATCTGGCCTCCACCGACTCCTCCCTCAATCCTGATCCACTCGTCACCCTGTCGAACATCATGCTCGGTATTCTTAGCTCCCTGCCGAATAACAACTGCGCCGGGCTGAATTTTGTAGACTCGGAGGTGCTGCTGTTTGTATGCCAGCATCAGTTCCGGCAAGTGTTTGCTCTTTTTGTTTGCTCTTGCCCACTCAATTGGGCAATCATTGTTTTTATCGTTCTGTTAGTTCTCTCCGTCGGGTTTTCTTGTGGCGTGTATGGTGCCGTGAGTTGCTGCCGTATATGGAATATCCGTAAGAACGCATCCGCGGTGGCTTGCCTTATTGCCGCCAACTCTACCCATTTCAAGAATTTATCGACGATCACCAGGAGTGTCGTGTTTCCGTGATTCCGTCTGGGTAGTGGTCCCACGAAGTCCACGCACACCGTTTCCCATGGCGCCTCCGCGATATTCCTCAACATTTTCCCTGCTTTTCTCTGCTGTGAGACCTTGTACCGCTGGCAGCAGTTACATTCTCGCACGAATTTCTTTACGTCCCTCGCCATTCGGGGCCAGAAATACCGGTGTCTTACCCTTGCCAGCGTTTTAAACGTGCCCAAGTGCCCCGTTTCTGCTGTGCTGTGATTCTCCAGGAGTATCTTGGGATCTCCTCTTTTGTAACGCACAGTTTCCAAGGCTGTGGATCCTTCCGGTTCCCGCTCAGTTTGTATACTCTGTTCTCTTCTATCCGGTACTCTTGTTCGCCCGTTCCGTTTTTATCTTCTCTTCGTTTC
Source organism: Drosophila aff. chauvacae BK-2020 (assembly GCA_018903765.1). NCBI lineage: Eukaryota > Metazoa > Arthropoda > Insecta > Diptera > Drosophilidae > Drosophila > Drosophila aff. chauvacae BK-2020. The sequence continues at coordinate 502,494 of JAEIGO010000085.1, forward strand.
AAATCTATCCAATCCGTTGCTTCGTTGACGACCTTTAACTCTGCTTGCGGCGCTCTCGACAGGGCATCTGCCACCGCGTTCAACTTGCCTTTTCGGTACTGCACGTCGAACTGGAACGGCTGCAATCCTAACGCCCATCTTGCGACCCTTCCGGACGAACTCTCGATCGAGTTGAGCCATTTCAACGCCATGTGATCTGTCACCACCACAAAATGGTATCCCTCCAGATACATTTTGTACTTGTTTATTCCCCAATATATGGCTAGGCACTCCTTCTCCGTCGCGCTGTATTTCTGCTCTACCGCGCATAACTTACGACTGGCGAATTAGATTACGTGTTCTCCATCTTCTCCGTCCTGCGTTAGCACTGCTCCTATTCCCAGGTCGCTGGCGTCTGTTTGCAGCTTAAACTGCCGCGTAAAGTTCGGACATGACAATACCGGGGCCTTCGTCAAGCTGCCTTTGAGTCGATCGAATGATAGCTGCTGCTCATCCTTCCACTCAAATTTCTGCCCCTTCCTGAGCAGCCCTTGCAGGGCTCCTGCTTTCTCCGTGAAGTTCGGTATGAATCGTCTATACCATGACGCCATTCCTAAGAAACTGTGGACTTCTTTCGTGGTTCGTGGTGTCGGGTAGTCCTGGATCGCCGCCACCTTCCCGGGGTCCGTTCGTCCCTCGTCGCTCACCACGTGCCCTAGGTATTTCAGTTCCTTCTGAAAGAAGTGGCACTTGTCCGGATTGATCCGCAAGTTCGCCCCTTGTAGCCGTCTAAACACTTCCTTGAGTTTCTCAAAATGCTCCTGCCTACTTCGCCCGATGACTACGATATCATCCAGATATGCAAAGGCAAACGGTTCCATTTCCGGTCCTATTATCGTATCCAAGGCCCGCTGGAACGTTGCCGGTGCTGTAGTCAGTCCGAATGGCATCACCTTCCACTGGAAGAGACCCCGACCGGGTACCGTGAATGCTGTGTACTGTCGACTATTTTCTTCCATCGGGATCTGCCAGTATCCCGACTTCAGATCTATCGTACTGATGACTTTCGCCTCCCTGAGTTGGTCCAGAATGAAATTCATCCTTGGTACCGGATAGGCATCTTTCTCAGTTTTGTCATTCAGTAGTCGATAGTCTATACACATCCTCCATTCATTGGTCTTCTTCTTTACCAGTACCACTGGCGCGCTGTATGGACTACGCGACGGTTCTATTAATCCTAAGGTTAGTAACTCGTTCACCTGTTCGTTAATGACTGCCTGTTGCTTCGAGTTTCGTGGATAATACCGTTGCTTTATCGGCTTGTCGTCCTTTAGGTATATTCTGTGTTCCGTAATACTACTAACCCCACTCATGTTCTCGAATACTCGGCTTTGTTCGTCCAGGAATGTCTGCACCTCCTCCTCCGATGGCTCCTCTCCTATGCTATCCTGTCTGTCCTCTTTTTGCCGTACTTCCTCGTCTCTGCCCTCCCTTGCCGCTGTGATCTCCAGCTCTAAGTTTTCGCATCTCAGGACGCTGCGAGCTCTTGATAGAAAATCCATGCCTAGGAGAATTCCGCCTGCTACTTTTTCCAATATCATAAATGTTATTGTAAACAAGTTTCCTCCAAACTGGACCTCCGCCTCGAATCTCCCCACCGTTTTCTGGACTCCTCCGTTCGCAAGCGTGATCTCGGTTCTTGACCCGTTCCACTTCCCATGTCTTCTCAGCTCCTGGTACTGATGTTTGCTTATGGCACTTCGGGACGCTCCGGTGTCTATGACTCTTTTAGCTGCCTGACCTCCGATCCTTATCCGAGCCATTATTTGGAATCCGTCGCAGCTTAGTTGTTCCCCCGGTGCTGGCTCTATTCCTCTCGCCTGAGCCGCCAGCTTTACCTGCTCAGGCTTCCTGCGTTTCCCGACCCCGGCCTGCAGCATTCGGTCGTCCTTATCCCGTTCTTGGACGGCGTTATGTTCCACCAGTCGATGGCTGCTCCCTCTAGAATAAAGGGCATCGTCTGTACCAGCTGGTCCTCCTGTATTCCATACCTGGCCGCTCATTGCTCCATTTTGCTCAGGAATTCCAATGGGTTGGTCGTTCCTTGGTAACGGATGCCCCAGCCGCGAACTCTGTCTACGATCTCCGTTTCCACTCTTTTGTCCGCCTTTTTTTCCTTTTCTCCTTCCATCTTGGCGATTATCTCCTCCGTCTGTGTCACTCGGATTTCTGGTGCCGTATTCGCTGCCGGACTCCTGTCCCTTCTGTATCTAGCTGCCAACTGTGCGAGTTGCTGTTTTACTGCCTCCGTGTGGTCCGTTCTTTTCGCAAACGCAGCCAGCAATCGCCTTAGCTCGTCGTTCCTTCCTGAAGTGTCCAACCCGAACTCGTCCGCGTATTCTATTAACTCGTTCTTTGTTGCCTGATATACCCAGCTCGACATTACTCTTCCGGTACCTACCCTGTAGTACTGCTGGTGGCAATAGACCATGTTGCACTACTTACTCCACTAGCCCATACATGACTGGTTCGGTAGGTAGCCCTATGGTAAACGAGCGTCGAACCACCAAACTAATTTCTTTGCTAGTTACCATATGGGTACCTACTAGATTAACCCTTTGGTAAACGAGCGTCGAACCACCTAACTAAATTCATTCCTAGTTACCATATGGGTACCTACCGGATTGACCCACAGGTAAACGAGCGTCGAACCACCTCGTCCGCTTTGACTAATTCCAGATTCTGCCGCCTGGTGCGCTTTACATTCCCTTTACAGGAACCTCTCCCCATTAAACCTTGGTGGCGCTATATTTATACGTTATATATTTAATATTTTTAAATGAAGTAGCCAGCACCATCTGTCGGACATCCCCTGAAACTTTAGGGGGAAATTTAAGGTGGTTTTTAAAAATTCTAAAGTTAAACAAAATATGTGAATCAAGTACCGTTTGTTTTGATTGTCATTAAGTATAGTGCTTGAACAAATTCGAAAATTATTTGCAGTTGTTCAACGTGCTCAAAGTGTAAAGGTGTGTAAAGAAAGTAAAAAAAAAAAATTGTTACGGTGGTAAGATAAATTAATTTATTAAAATGTTCAGTGAAAGGCATAAAAGAAGGCTGAAACAGCAATTGAAAAGACAATATCAAGAAAAGTTAAGTCTTGCTCTTGCAAATCAGAATGTGCTTTGTGAAAATAATGATGTAGAGATGGAAATTATCGAAAATATTGAAAATGTGAATACAAGTGACCATAAACTCAACAATAAAGTGGACAAGTTCGGTCTTCACGTGGTAAATGCTCTGCAATAAATTCATATTCATAATTCATAATATAAATATTTACAAAATATTTTTTCAGCGGAGACAAAAACGATGCATGAAAAATTTGACGATCTTTTGCAAGAAGTTCATTCTTTAAAAGGTACCAGATTTAATTGGCCCTTGATAAACAATGAAGTGATTATATAATCTTAATTTTATTTATCTTAGTTGGCCAAAGTGTCCTTCTTGAAGCAGTCGCGGACCAAACAGCAACAATTAAGAGTATGGGAAAGCAACAAAGCCTGGGACAACAAGTAATGAAAAAATTTCCGATCCAGACAGTGGAAAAATTAGAACAAATCAATCAGGAGATTACGGAAACAAACAAAGAGCTTTACGTAAGTATTTATTTTATATTTTTTTTTAATTTATTGACAGAACTATAATAACTCTTTATTTTGTATAGATCGATGCTATGAAGACCTTAATGATGCCTGGCGGAATATCCAAAAATTTAAAAAATATTTTGGCAAATACTTTTGTTTTGGCCCATAATGTTGATGGGGTTCAAGGCAAAATTGCATCAAAAAGCCACATTTTTTTTTGCTTGGTAAATATTATTGAATACATTGTAATTGCACTTTGTTACAATCAACATCTTAACTTTATTTTCAGATGCAATCAACAATTTAAATGATGGTGGTCCAGCGGAGGACCAACTTCGCAAGGCCATGCAATTGCAAAAAAAGCGGCATTTTAAAAATACCAGCATAAGCAAACAAAAGGAGGAGGCCAATTTGGAATGATTTTTTTAAATTTGTTGAAAAATATAACATCAAATAAATATATTAAATCTAGCATGTGTACTCTTTTTACTAACCGGACAGATCCCGAGGGACCAGTGGCGTTGGATTGTTGGGGAACTGCACAATAAGTTCGTGGAGGAGCTGCTGGCGTCGGGTGGTGCACTGCCCCGTTGTGAGGATGCAGGTTGGCATCAAGGAGGCGTGAAGGTGATCGCATGCGAAGACGCGGAGTCGGTCACCTTCTACAAGAGAGCGATCGCGGGATTGGGTGAAGTGTACCCAGGCGCGAAGCTCGTAGCGGTAGACTGGGACAAGATCCCCAGCAAGCCCAGAGCCAGAGCATGGCTGTCCCACAAGCCGGCGGAACCGGCTAAGATACTCAAGCTGCTGCAGTTGAGTAATCCCGACTTCCCCTCCTCCGACTGGCGAGTAGCCAAGGTCGAGGAGGCCGTTGGTCCGAGGCGCCAGGTTGTCCTGACTCTCAATGAGGGGACAGCTGAGGTGCTGACGAAGAACGGGGGGTTACTTCGGTACGGCTTTGAGAGAGTGGCCGTGCGCGTCTACAAGGCCGACGCCAAGTCGGGCCTAAAGAAAGAGGACCCTGACCTGGAGGGTCCTCATATCGAGGAGGCGCCAGGATTGTCCGATGAAGAGGACATTCTGGAAGGCTACGTCTCCGATGGAAGCGAACTGGCGAGGGGCCTTCGCGAAGTTGGGATGTCCGAGGAGGAGGACGGGCTGGACGAGCCGACCTCGGACGCCGACATTACTGTGGTGGAGGTCAAGAAGCAGAATGTCTCTGACATTCCTGCAGATAAACCTCCACCACAGTAAGGCAGCTTCCGCTGCTCTACTCGACCACCTGGCGGAAGGTGGCACCGACGCTGTCCTCATACAGGAGCCCTGGATCTGTGGCGACAGAATCCTGGGGCTGAGGGCAGCTGGCTATAGGCTGTACGCGGCCACTACAACAGGTAAAACGCGAGCCTGCATACTCGCTAAGAAGGACGTAACCCTTTTTATGCTTCCTATTTTCAGCAATGAAGACTTCCTAACAGCATGTCTAGAGGGACCAAATGGATCCCTCCGGATATGCTCCGCATACCTGGGGCATGATCAGGACCCCATCCCCCCAACCCTGAGGCAAGTCACCGAGGACAGCAAAAAGCTGGGCGTGGACTTGATCATCGGGTGCGACGCCAATGCCCATCACCATCAGTGGGGCAGCACTGACACCAACGACAGGGGTGAGTCTCTTTTTGATTTTATCCTTGCATCCAATCTACTGGTGGGAAACTCGGGGAACGAACCCACCTTCATCATCAAAAACCGCAGGGAGGTACTAGATATCACCCTTCACTCTGAATCTCTTAGGGATACTTTAAAGTCGTGGAGGGTGCTGGAGAAACACTCCTTCTCCGACCACAGGTACATCCAATTCACGCTGGGCTTCGATAGATTCAACCCGGTCACTTTTCGGAACCCCCGAAGGACTGACTGGGTGAAATATAGATCCCAGCTGAATAAGATCCTAAAACCCCCTCCAACCCCAACCAACCTGGACTACAGTCCAGAGGGGCTGGAGTGCCTTGTTAAAACCTTTACCGATGCTTGTAGCACGGCTCTGGAGAGGTCCTGTCCCCGTAGTAGGAATGGGGGGAAGACTGGGAAGAAGCCACCGTGGTGGTGCAAAGAATTAGGTAGCCTCAAGAAGACCACGAGGCAGTCCTTCAACCAAGCCAAGAGCGACAATACGGACGCATCGTGGCGCTTATACAAAACCAATTTGGCCCTATATAACAGGGAACTAAGAAAGGCCAAAAGAAGGGCCTGGTCCGACTTTTGCTCAGGAATCCAGGACTACTCAGAGGCGTCTAGGCTGCGGAAGGTCCTATCGACGACGCCCACCAACCCGGGCTTTATCAAGCGTCCTGATGACAGCTGGACAACCTCTAGTGAGGAAACTCTCGGAGTTCTCCTGGATGCTCACTTTCCTGCTAGCTCGTCTCAGAGCAGTCCGCCTAACCCCCTGACACGGCGGGGTCCGTCCGAAATGGACTACCTTCTTAGTGATAGGAACATCAAATGGGCAATAAACAGTTTTAGCCCATATAAATCCCCAGGGGTGGATGGCATCATTCCTGCACAGCTTAGCTACGCAGCCGATCTATCCACTTCCTGGCTTCGACTGATCTTCTCGATCATTCTCGACACAGGGGTCATTCCAAGTGAATGGCTCCGCTCAAAAGTCGTCTTCATCCCCAAGGCAGGCAAGCCATCGCATTGCACGCCGAAGGACTACAGACCGCTTAGTCTCTCCTCGTTTCTACTCAAGACGTTGGAGAGACTCATTGGTCTGCATCTCAGAACTAACATTCCCCAATCATCCCTATCTGGATGCCAACATGCGTATAGGAGAGGCAGATCGACAGAGACAGCACTCCATTCGCTTATCACCTTAATAGAAAAATCGCTCCACGAAAAGGAGTTCACACTTGTCGCCTTCCTAGATATTGAGGGCGCTTTCAACAACATCCGTCCAGGCTCAATCACGACGGCACTGACTAAGCTGGGGATTGATCAACACACAGTGGGTCTCATTGACCGGATACTGCGCAGCAGAACGGTTGAGGCAACACTGGGGGAGTCAACCATCTCCAGACAAGTCAACCGAGGCACACCCTAAGGCGGAGTCCTCTCCCCTCTCCTATGGAATGTGGCGGTCAACGAGCTGCTACAGGGCATAGAGGAGGGTGGCTGTCGAGTTGTGGCCTATGCGGACGATGTTGCCTTGGCGTTCACGGGAAAATTCCCGCAAACCCTTTGCGATAGGATGAGCAACAGCTTTCGGTTTCTGGCGGATTGGACTACCAGATGCGGACTGGGTGTAAACCCAGCGAAGACTGAACTAGTCCTTTTTACCAGGAAATACAAAATCCCCAATATGGTACCCCCCAAGCTCTGCGGGGTGCCCTTACCCCTTAAATATCAGGCCAAGTATCTTGGTCTCATCTTAGACAGGAAACTCGATTGGTCCCTTAACACGGACGAAAGGGCCAAAAAGGCCACAATCGCGCTCTATACCTGCCGTAAGGCTATCGGGCTAAAATGGGGAATGACCCCAAAAATAGTCCGTTGGCTGTACACGGCCATTATCCGCCCGATACTCCTTTATGGAGTGGCAATCTGGTGGCCAGCTCTAAAGCGGTCCACCTGCCTGGGCAAGCTTAGGAAAATCCAACGCATGGCTGAGATCTGTATGACAGGCGGCCTGCGCACGACTCCTGGAGACGCCTTGGACGTTCTCCTGGACATCCTCCCAATCGAAATAATGGGAGAGATGACCGCGGCACTCTCAGCACTAAGGCTGAATGGCGCGGGTTTGTGGAGAAGGACGAGTTTCGGACACACGAATCTCGACTCTGCTTCACACTACAGCACTGACTACAGTGTCCCCGCGGAACACCCAATCACACCCTTCCAAGTTTCCATTCCCGATAGAACGGAATGGAATCAAGGACCACCTGGAGCACTAGGGTCCCTTCACATTTATACGGATGGCTCTAAATTGGACGGCCGGGTGGGAGGAGGTATATTCTCTGAAAACCTGGGATTAAGCGTCTCTTTTAGGCTACCCGACCACTGCAGCGTCTTTCAGGCGGAAGTTTACGCCATCAAATAGGCCCTTCATCAGCTCCCCTCAATCGGGGCTGGCGCCTCTATTTGCATATTTTCGGACAGTCAGGCTGCCCTGAAGTCACTTGAAGTCTCTTCAAACTCGAAGACCATCAACGACTGCCGCAAATCTCTTCACGAGATGGCGGAGCAGTACGACCTCGACCTCATCTGGGTCCCAGGACATAGGGACATCGAGGGTAACTGCGCTGCCGATGAGCTGGCCCGGCAGGGTACAACCTCCCCTCTCCAACCGGAGAGGGAGTTAGTTGACATGCCCTTGGCCACTCGCAGACTACTGTGCAAGGAGCACTTCAAACTTCTCGCGGACAGGAAATGGGAAAACCTAACCTCCTGCCGCCATGCTAGAATGATCTGGCCACGCCGATCAGCTCCAAGGAGCTACTGTTACTAAACAGGGAAAGCTGCGCCCTTGCCATTAGGGCTCTTACTGGTCACTGGCTGCTTGGAACGCATGCGTCCAGGTTGCGGGTGCACCACAACGACTTCTGCAGAAGCTGTAGAGATGAGGAGGAGGAGACCGTTCTCCACCTCCTCTGTCACTGCCCGGCACTAAGCAGACGAAGACTGCAGTACCTGGGCTTCTTCACCCTCTTAGATCTCGCCGATCTAAGCGGAACATCACCGAGGCAGATAACCCGGTTCATCCAAGGATCGGGTTGGTCCTCTCTCACGTAGGTTATTACCCATGAGCTCCTGCAGCGGACGGGGGATCTAGCCTATGCGGCATCACAAGGAGCCTCCTTAGGCTCAATTGGACTTTATGCCGGGCTAGTCACCGCCCTAACCTAACCTAACCTTACTAACCCTATCATGGGTACCAATGTAAGTAATCTAGTCATGGGTACTCTTTTCACCAACCCTTACATGGGTACTTTTTTCACCAGCACTGAGATGGGTACCAATGTAGGTACTCTAGTCATGGGCACTCATTTCACTAACCCTATCATGGGTACCAATGTATGTAATCTAGACATGGGTACTCTTTTTACTAACCCTATCATGGGTAGCCTTTTCACCAACCTTATTGTAATCGATGTGTTTCATAATTTCATATATTCTCCGAGGTTTTCACAGTTTCACATAATATCTCTCAGTGTTAGTTTAGTGGGACTCAAAACTTAGGCTTATTCTAGAGTCGGTCTGACCGCACTCTTCGGTGACCACCGCATCGAGGGCTCGCAAAGATTTTAAGAACACACGCACTTTCTAGCCACCTCGTTGCGGTTCACTGTCTGCCACTCACCCATCTCGCTCGCTCGTACACACACGTTGGTTCCACGTGTGGAATGGCTCTGTCCCGCCGCTGGTCCTGGGCCAGGCATTGCCAAATCCCCCTCTTGCTCCAAATATCTCCTTCCACGTCCAAGACTCCTCAGGTGGCACTCGCCGGCCCTTATTACATGTCCAAGTTGTCAAAAAATCTCCACTTCTGCACACCCACGGCGCGATCTCCGTTCACAAGTTTTACGTCCGTTTCCAATCACTGCTTATCTCGAACTCCCCTCCGTTTTCGCTTCGCGAAATTTCTTGCGGAGTTCTTTTTGAATTCTTCCAGGAGTTTACCGTACGATCGGTCGCTTCCTCTCTCTCGCTCTCATGAGCGCTTGCCAGTTTTCGGGTGGCGTAATCATGGTGAGTTTTGCTGTGTGTGCTGGTGTGTGTGTGTTGGTGTGTGCTAGCCTTCCAGGCTAACGGGGCGAGCTTGGGTTAGGGATGGTAGTTTCTAACTATCGTATCGGGTGTGGGCCTTACCCTACTTAGTTATTATGAATATAAATCTAACTTATTTATCTATACTATTTATTTACGCCTAGTTATTATTATGGTTTAGGTATTGATTATATATTGTTATTTATTTACATGTAGTTATTATATTTATTTTTATTTATTTATGTATAGATAGGTATTATTATTTATTATTATTTATTTATGTACTGTTTAGGTTATTATTTATTTATTTACATATTTAGTTATTAGTGTTTATTTTATATTATTAATTTGGGAGCGGTAAGGAATTTGCGCGATTTTTTGTTTACTTTGGCATATCACACGAGGCTTACTACGCACCCAAAAATTTAAGTAAAATATGTAAATTAAAGGTAAAGGTATGGAGTTTTTAATGTATATAGAATATATATGTGTTTTTGTAGAATTTTTGTGCCGTGTAACGTCTTAGTTATGTGATTTTATAGGATAAAATTAACTATGTCTTCTGTCTTCCTGACAAAAGTTAAAAACGTAAGTTTGTAGGTTTAACCTTTGTTTTTGATGGCTATGCTTTTGCTTTTGCTCATTTTTGATTCTTTTCTAATAAATCGATAATACATATGTAAGTCCCAGTTCCGGTAAAGCGACCTTTGCGATGAATAAATTTTTAATATAGACTTACAGGAAGAACAAGATTAATCATTCTAAAAATTTGTATATAATATAGATCTCATAAAAAGTTAATAAAGTTAAGCCATTCCAGTAGCTTGTATGGGAGGCAAAAAGGGGGCGTGGTCACATTGACCCCAAATTTTTTTTTTTTTACAAACTTGTTATAATGTAACAAGGCTGGCGAAAATCCTCCATTTTAACCCTCCAAGAGGGTGCCGGCTGGGCAATGGGCACTGTATTATCCCGGACAACGGGTAATGCACTGCTGCTTGCTCCGCCCGCGGTAATACAGTGTCTAGCTAAGGCAACGGTTCAACTCCTTCCGCTGAAAAAGCCGGAGGAAATGAATCACTTTGCCATGGGTGGAGGTGCCTGGCGGTTAGGCATAAAACGCAGCCTGGCGGTTAGGCATAAAACGCAAGTGGGTGGTTCCCCGGAAAACTAACCAGTTTACTCTGTAATGGACGAACAAAACGGTTCAACTCGGGCTGGGATATCAGCCCAAACGTCGGTGGAAGGCGTGACTGCTACCACCGGCGGGCACGGGGGGGAGCAATCCCCTCTGCGTGTCGCCAGCGGTCACACCTCTAGCATGACGGGAGCAGGTCGTGCCAGTTGTACTGCTACTGCCAAAAAACAAACTCAGAGCAAACTATGCCGCTCAGGTGCCGCCGTCGATACAGACACGGGCCTGGAGAGCGCGCAGCTCACACTGGAGGAGGAGGAGATCCTACTCCGCTCGCCAGAACCAGGCACCAGCTCCCCGCGCAGGGACGGGCCGAAACGGTCTAGCGAGGGGAGGAAGGCGAAGGCGCAGTATAAGGCTGCCCTCGAAATTGGAAGCCGGCTTCGGGCCAAAGCTGACCTCTCCCAAGAGGAGAAGGCAAAGCTAGCCTGGGCCGAGCAGAAGATTGAAGAGGGCAGGTTATACTACGCCAACATCCCCCACATGTCCTCTACGGGCGGATTCGCCAACAAAGTGGAGGAGATGCTTGCCAGCAAAAGGCAACGCTCTGCCGAGAGTGCCACTAAGGACGCTCCGGCGAGCAAGCGGCAACGCGGGCCCAAGCAGGTAGGCCCTCCACCTAAAGCGAAGAAGCCTCAGAGGGCACAGAGAGTCAGTGAGGTGACCAAACGATATCTGATCGTGGCACTCATCGACCGAAACAGTGAAAATGGAAAGATGTCCGAAGAACGGTGGAAGACGGTGCACACGAGGCTCGTCGAAACGCTGTTTGCACGGATGGAGGATGACTCCCTTGGTCCCATGCCCACTTTCGATGGTGCAGGGTGGCTAAATGGGGTCAAAATCCTGAAGTGCTGCGACGCCCCGCGCCGCATTTCTTATTACTATTATTACTGATTACTATACTATTATACTATTACTATACTATTATTATTATTAGTCGCTTATTATGAGTATTATTATATACGGCCACCGTTATTATTATGAATTGGGATTATTATGAATTGGTATTATTAGTACGCCATCTGGCAACACCCCACCGATAGAGGCACCAGCCCTGAACAGCTGATAGTTATCGGCCGTGCCCAACGATATGGCAACCCTGGTGCCTATCGATAAGAATCGAATATCGATCGGGGAAACACAGCTGATCGCGGCCTATAAAAGGCGAGACACAACTCAGGGCAAGTTCACTTCTTGCGAGCAGCCGAGCAGACAACACCTGGGTAAGTTAACAAGTAGATAATAATAGTGGAGCAAGGCTCTTGTAGCCGAACTCCCAACAGTATCATAGACGTGGGCCAAGGTTCAGCTCCTGCTAGCGGATCTTGAAGTGGACCAGGGTAGCGGAGCAAGGTTCCTGTAACCGAACTCATGCCACAGAATAGGAAGGGGCCCAAGGTTTAGCTCTTGCTAGCAGATCTTGATGAGAACAGGGTAGCGGAGTAAGGTTCCTGCAACCGAACTCGAGCGGATTAGCACAGACATGGGGCCACGGTCTAGCTCTTGCTAGCGGACCCCGAGGAGGGAGGAAATCGAGGGCATTAGGAGGATAGAACAACGGTGCGAGCATAGGCCCGACGATCGTCATTACGACATAGCGTCACCCGGACTCGACCGTCGTGACCCTAACCGCGGCCAGCCCGCTTGGATCACACGCCTCACCCCGAAGACAACTTATTACAGGTTATCCACAAGCCGACCGCGCCAGTCGCGAAGTCGCACGACCCTACATTACAGGGTATCCACAAGCCGACCGCGCCAGTCGCGAAGTCGCACGACCCTACACTACAGGGTATCCACAAGCCGACCGCGCCAGTCGCGAAGTCGCACGACCCTACACTACAGGGTATCCACAAGCCGGCCGCGCCAGTCGCGAAGTCGCACGACCCTACACTACAGGGTATCCTCAAGCCGACTACATCGCGCCAGTCGCAAAGTCGCACACCCTGCATTCCAGGATATTCTCAAGCCGACTACATCGCTCCAGTCGCGAAGTCGCCCGCACTACAGGGTATCCGCACGCCGACTATATCGCGCCAGCCGCGGAGTCGCCACTTCTTCCCCAGGAACAACACGATCGTAATAAATAAATAAATAAAACCGAACTTTCACCTTTTTTCTTACTGGTTACTTGTGGGACTCAGGGAAACGGCACGCACAAATTTGTGTAACTCACGACCCCGGCGAGCTAAGCCACGCAGCCCGAAAGAGGGTCGTTACAGTGCATGGACGACCCGACTTGGAAGTGGCTGACGCAAACGGTTAGCCAGATGTAGGCGTTGTGGGAGGGGGCCAAACTGGAGGTGGTGGACAGGGAGCTAATCCCATCCATACCGAAGGCGAAGGTACTCTTCCCCATCGTCATCCAAGGTGACCGGGCGCTGAAGCTGCTACAGCGCCAAAACCCCGATATTCCCACCGCAGACTGGAAGGTGCTGCACATTGCGACCCCGACACCCAAATAAGGGGCCAGTGTGCAGTCCTTCAGATCAACAAAGCGGCGGAGGACATCCTGTACCCCAGATACGGGAAGATGGCGTGGGGCATGGGTAGCGTTTACCTGCGCCTCAAAAAGCGCCACCCGGGGGACAAGGATGCGCACACCCTGCAGGCAGGCGATGTGGAAAAAGACCTTGGCCTGGACTCCATCGACGACGCCGCCCAGGAAATGACGCTCGACGTCTCGGATGAGGAGGAGGAGGACGGTGACCTGACAGTCATAGTCAACCCGTCCCGAGCTGACCCAGGTACCCATGACACTAAGGGTACTGCAGCTCAACCTCCATAAAAACAAAATCGCGTCGGCGGAACTCCTGATTGCCATGGAGCAAGGGTCCGTCGATATCGCTTTGGTCCAGGAGCCGTGGGTTGCCTCGGGCAATTCCATTGCCGGACTGAAGTCCTCAGCACACCATGTGTTCTACGCACCAACGGTAAGCAGGAACAGAACCGCCGTACTCGTACGGAAGGGTCTCCACGCTAACCTTATATCTCGTTACAGCACGGATGACCTGACTGTGGTGATGCTTGAAAGCAAGAAGAAGCGCCTCCTGGCAGCTTCCTGCTACATGGCCCACGATAGATCAGCCCCACCCGAGGAACTCAGGAGCCTGGTGGAAGCCAGCCCGAATGACCAGCAACTGCTCGTGGGTGCAGACGCCAACGCACATCACTGCGTGTGGAGAAGGTGAGTCACTCCTAGACTTTTTACTATCCACTAACATATGTATAGCGAACGTGGGGGAGGAGCATACTTTCGTAGGTCCCACCTCCTCGAACGTGCTAGACTTAACACTCACAAAGGGACAATGTACAATGGTATCAGAATGGAGAGTCCTCGAGAGACCATCCTTCTCAGATCATAAGTACATACAATTCCAATACGATTCCAATGCCATTCCATTCCATCCAATTCCATTCTCCCAAACCAACCGTCTTTAGGAACCCCCGGAACACTAACTGGGGAAAGTTTAGGAAGACAATCTCAACACGACTCGCGACTGGCCCGGGCCTAGTAAAATCCGCTGAAGACATAGAAAAGTCCCTAGAGACCCTCTCCAAGGAACTACTAGATGCGCAACGCGCAGCATGCCCAATTTCTAGAGCTAGAAAGAGGACCAGGCCACCCTGGTGGAACAGTAATCTTTCGCTCCTACGCAATAACCTCAGAGAATTCTTCAAAATCGCCAAAGAGGCGAAAGAGGATGTGATTGATGAGGAATACAAAATCCTACTTAGGGATTACAAGAAGGAAATACGCAGGGCACAAAGAAGCTCGTGGAAAAACTTCTGCTCCAACATCGAGACGGCCCCAGAAACGGCTAGACTACGGAAGTTGCTATCGAAGCAACCCACCATACAGAGTCAGCTCAAACGCGACGACGGACAGTGGACTGAGGGCAGCGAGGAGGCCCTAACAGCACTAATGCATGCTCACTTCCCAGGATGCACTGAGATATCCGATGCCAACAAGCACCAGGATCTCGCACTTGGGGAAGAGAGTCTCCCAACAGATCTAATATCCTCAAGAAGAATCCAATGGGCTATAGATTGTGACGGCCAGTCGATGTTTTGGGTAGGTCAGGGGCGGCAAAGGATCGTCGCAGATATTTATTTGGGTCGGAGGTGGTTGCTGAAACAGAAGGTCACCCGGTCCCAGAGTAGAAGTCGGTAGGAATTACTTAGTAATTGGATATCGGTCTTATTTATTGACGAAAAATGTACAGGATAGCAAGTGGATAGCTGGCCAGGATCGGCGACTCGGCTCGGGAACGGTCTCCGGGGTGAGCGGGCTCGTCCGGCGGGCGTGGAAGGCGGGGTGGGTGGCCGTCGGCTGGCGTCGGAGAGTGTCGGCGGCTGTTGTCCGTTGGCGAGCGCGGCCTGGGTGCTGGAAAGAGAGAGAAGAACGGGGCCCGGGACCGCTAGGTCGGCCGGGAGAGAGCACACCTGGGGAACCGCTAGGTCGGCCGCAAGAGCACGCTTAGGGAACACTTGGGGACCGCTAGGTCGACCGCAAGAGCGAGAGGGGACCCTAACTTGGGACCGCTAGGTCGGCCAGAGAGAGGGAGAACCCTAGGGGACCACTAGGTCGACCGCAAGAGCGAGTGAGAACCCTAACTTGGGACCGCTAGGTCACCCAAAGAGAGAGAACAGCCTCGGGGACCGCTAGGTCGACCGCAAGAGCGAGTGAGAACCCTAACTTGGGACCGCTAGGTCGGCCGAGAGAGAGAACAGCCTTGGGGACTGCTAGGTCGACCGCAAGAGCGAGTGAGAACCCTAACTTGGGACCGCTAGGTCGACCAGAGAGAGAGAGAACCCTAGGGGACCACTAGGTCGACCGGAAGAGGGAGTGAGAACCCTAACTTGGGATCGCTAGGTCGACCAGAGAGAGAGAGAACCCTAGGGGACCGCTAGGTCGACCGCAAGAGCGAGTGAGAACCCTAACTTGGGACCGCTAGGTCGACCAGAGAGAGAGAGAAGGCGGATCGGTGTTCCGAGCCGTTGAGGGGGGAGAGGGGGGCGGAAAATACGTAACTACTACGGTTAGCTAACTACAGATATATTACCAAACCTACTGGTCCGGCTTACCAAAATGACTTTGCTGCTCTGCCTACAATCGCTGGCGGCTGCTGAGTGACGATATGAGGCCAGCCCGTGGCCAAGGATAGTGTGCCCGTTGCCTCTTCTCAGATTCGCCGAATCCGGGTGTGACCAGCTCCCTTGGCCCAGTGTGCCCATTTGCCCGTGATTGGCGCGCGCAAATTATTTAAATTTGGATTTCTTTGGGTTCTGTTCTCTTTATTCATTTTTTCCCTCTTTTCTCATTTCTCTTTATTCATTTTTCTCCCTCTTTGCTCATTTCTCCTTATTCATTCCTTTTTATTTATTCCTTTTATTTATTCCATACATTAATGTGCGCGATCAGCGTATCAGGGTACCGGCGCTGCCTAATAGCTGGGTACTGGCGCCGCCTGATGGCTGGGTAACGGTGCCTGTCTCTGCATACTCGCCGCTCGTTCGTTCGGCACGTGGGCAATTCGCGTTTTGCCTGTCACGACCCGCGCGGTTGTTGCGATCGCCGGCGGGCCGCCGGCCTCCTTGCAGCTACTTTGCCTACTGGCCGCCGTGCACATTTTCGCCGGAGCCGTGCGCTTGCGTCCTGCTCCGCACAACGGTGCCGCATCCGTCATCATCGCCCTGGTCTGCGCCGCTGCCGCCTTTTCGTGATTTAATCGAAACTTCCTCGCGGCCTCTTGGAAACGACTCATCTTTACATCTGCAATGGAACGGTTTAGGGTTTTATTAGTGTTTGTGTGGTGACCGTTATCTTGTGTTGGTGTGTATTTCGTGTGCAGTGTTGGTTTAGTGTTCTGTGTGTGTAGTGTTGGTTTAGTACGTTGGGCCAGCTCGCTCATTCCTGGCCTCCAGTCCCGCTTCCTTAAATCGTAGCTTCTTTTCTGTGCCCTTGCCGCATCCTCCATTTGTCCTGTTGCCTCCTTTCTGATCTCCTGCAACCGCTTCCATCTGGCCTCCACCGACTCCTCCCTCAATCCTGATCCACTCGTCACCCTGTTGAACATCATGCTCGGTATTCTTAGCTCCCTGCCGAATAACAACTGCGCCGGGCTGAATTTTGTAGACTCGGAGGTGCTGCTGTTGTATGCCAGCATCAGTTCCGGCAAGTGTTTGCTCTTTTTGTTTGCTCTTGCCCACTCAATTGGGCAATCATTGTTTTTATCGTTCTGTTAGTTCTCTCCGTCGGGTTTTCTTGTGGCGTGTATGGTGCCGTGAGTTGCTGCCGTATATGGAATATCCGTAAGAACGCATCCGCGGTGGCTTGCCTTATTGCCGCCAACTCTACCCATTTCAAGAATTTATCGACGATCACCAGGAGTGTCGTGTTTCCGTGATTCCGTCTGGGTAGTGGTCCCACGAAGTCCACGCACACCGTTTCCCATGGCGCCTCCGCGATATTCCTCAACATTTTCCCTGCTTTTCTCTGCTGTGAGACCTTGTACCGCTGGCAGCAGTTACATTCTCGCACGAATTTCTTTACGTCCCTCGCCATTCGGGGCCAGAAATACCGGTGTCTTACCCTTGCCAGCGTTTTAAACGTGCCCAAGTGCCCCGTTTCTGCTGTGCTGTGATTCTCCAGGAGTATCTGTGGGATCTCCTCTTTTGTAACGCACAGTTTCCAAGGCTGTGGATCCTTCCGGTTCCCGCTCAGTTTGTATACTCTGTTCTCTTCTATCCGGTACTCTTGTTCGCCCGTTCCGTTTTTATCTTCTCTTCGTTTCAAATCTATCCAATCCGTTGCTTCGTTGACGACCTTTAACTCTGCTTGCGGCGCTCTCGACAGGGCATCTGCCACCGCGTTCAACTTGCCTTTTCGGTACTGCACGTCGAACTGGAACGGCTGCAATCCTAACGCCCATCTTGCGACCCTTCCGGACGAACTCTCGATCGAGTTGAGCCATTTCAACGCCATGTGATCTGTCACCACCACAAAATGGTATCCCTCCAGATACATTTTGTACTTGTTTATTCCCCAATATATGGCTAGGCACTCCTTCTCCGTCGCGCTGTATTTCTGCTCTACCGCGCATAACTTACGACTGGCGAATTAGATTACGTGTTCTCCATCTTCTCCGTCCTGCGTTAGCACTGCTCCTATTCCCAGGTCGCTGGCGTCTGTTTGCAGCTTAAACTGCCGCGTAAAGTCCGGACATGACAATACCGGGGCCTTCGTCAAGCTGCCTTTGAGTCGATCGAATGATAGCTGCTGCTCATCCTTCCACTCAAATTTCTGCCCCTTCCTGAGCAGCCCTTGCAGGGCTCCTGCTTTCTCCGTAAAGTTCGGTATGAATCGTCTATACCATGACGCCATTCCTAAGAAACTGTGGACTTCTTTCGTGGTTCGTGGTGTCGGGTAGTCCTGGATCGCCGCCACCTTCCCGGGGTCCGTTCGGATTCCCTCGTCGCTCACCACGTGCCCTAGGTATTTCAGTTCCTTCTGAAAGAAGTGGCACTTGTCCGGATTGATCCGCAAGTTCGCCCCTTGTAGCCGTCTAAACACTTCCTTGAGTTTCTCAAAATGCTCCTGCCTACTTCGCCCGATGACTACGATATCATCCAGATATGCAAAGGCAAACGGTTCCATTTCCGGTCCTATTATCGTATCCAAGGCCCGCTGGAACGTTGCCGGTGCTGTAGTCAGTCCGAATGGCATCACCTTCCACTGGAAGAGACCCCGACCGGGTACCGTGAATGCTGTGTACTGTCGACTATTTTCTTCCATCGGGATCTGCCAGTATCCCGACTTCAGATCTATCGTACTGATGACTTTCGCCTCCCTGAGTTGGTCCAGAATGAAATTCATCCTTGGTACCGGATAGGCATCTTTCTCAGTTTTGTCATTCAGTAGTCGATAGTCTATACACATCCTCCATTCATTGGTCTTCTTCTTTACCAGTACCACTGGCGCGCTGTATGGACTACGCGACGGTTCTATTAATCCTAAGGTTAGTAACTCGTTCACCTGTTCGTTAATGACTGCCTGTTGCTTCGGGTTTCGTGGATAATACCGTTGCTTTATCGGCTTGTCGTCCTTTAGGTATATTTTGTGTTCCGTAATACTACTAACCCCACTCATGTTCTCGAATACTCGGCTTTGTTCGTCCAGGAATGTCTGCACCTCCTCCTCCGATGGCTCCTCTCCTATGCTATCCTGTCTGTCCTCTTTCTGCCGTACTTCCTCGTCTCTGCCCTCCCTTGCCGCTGTGATCTCCAGCTCTAGGTTTTCGCATCTCAGGACGCTGCGAGCTCTTGATAGAAAATCCATGCCTAGGAGAATTCCGCCTGCTACTTTTTCCAATATCATAAATGTTATTGTAAACAAGTTTCCTCCAAACTGGACCTCCGCCTCGAATCTCCCCACCGTTTTCTGGACTGCTCCGTTCGCACGCGCGATCTCGGCACTTCCATGTCTTTCAGCTCCTGGTACTGATGTTTGCTTATGGCACTTCGGGACGCTCCGGTGTCTATGACTCCCTTAGCTGCCTGACCTCCGATCCTTATCCGAGCCATTATTTGGAATCCGTCGCAGCTTAGTTGTTCCCCCGGTGCTGGCTCTATTCCTCTCGCCTGAGCCGCCAGCTTTACCTGCTCAGGCTTCCTGCGTTTCCCGACCCCGGCCTGCAGCATTCGGTCGTCCTTATCCCGTTCTTGGACGGCGTTATGTTCCACCAGTCGATGGCTGCTCCCTCTAGAATAAAGGGCATCGTCTGTACCAGCTGGTCCTCCTGTATTCCATACCTGGCCGCTCATTGCTCCATTTTGCTCAGGAATTCCAATGGGTTGGTCGTTCCTTGGTAACGGATGCCCCAGCCGCGAACTCTGTCTACGATCTCCGTTTCCACTCTTTTGTCCGCCTTTTTTCCTTTTCTCCTTCCATCTTGGCGATTATCTCCTCCGTCTGTGTCACTCGGATTTCTGGTGCCGTATTCGCTGCCGGACTCCTGTCCCTTCTGTATCTAGCTGCCAACTGTGCGAGTTGCTGTTTTACTGCCTCCGTGTGGTCCGTTCTTTTCGCAAACGCAGCCAGCAATCGCCTTAGCTCGTCGTTCCTTCCTGAAGTGTCCAACCCGAACTCGTCCGCGTATTCTATTAACTCGTTCTTTGTTGCCTGATATACCCAGCTCGACATTACTCTTCCGGTACCTACCCTGTAGTACTGCTGGTGGCAATAGACCATGTTGCACTACTTACTCCACTAGCCCATACATGACTGGTTCGGTAGGTAGCCCTATGGTAAACGAGCGTCGAACCACCAAACTAATTTCTTTGCTAGTTACCATATGGGTACCTACTAGATTAACCCTTTGGTAAACGAGCGTCGAACCACCTAACTAAATTCATTCCTAGTTACCATATGGGTACCTACCGGATTGACCCACAGGTAAACGAGCGTCGAACCACCTCGTCCGCTTTGACTAATTCCAGATTCTGCCGCCTGGTGCGCTTTACATTCCCTTTACAGGAACCTCTCCCCATTAAACCTTGGTGGCGCTATATTTATACGTTATATATTTAATATTTTTAAATGAAGTAGCCAGCACCATCTGTCGGACATCCCCTGAAACTTTAGGGGGAAATTTAAGGTGGTTTTTAAAAATTCTAAAGTTAAACAAAATATGTGAATCAAGTACCGTTTGTTTTGATTGTCATTAAGTATAGTGCTTGAACAAATTCGAAAATTATTTGCAGTTGTTCAACGTGCTCAAAGTGTAAAGGTGTGTAAAGAAAGTAAAAAAAAAATTGTTACGGTGGTAAGATAAATTAATTTATTAAAATGTTCAGTGAAAGGCATAAAAGAAGGCTGAAACAGCAATTGAAAAGACAATATCAAGAAAAGTTAAGTCTTGCTCTTGCAAATCAGAATGTGCTTTGTGAAAATAATGATGTAGAGATGGAAATTATCGAAAATATTGAAAATGTGAATACAAGTGACCATAAACTCAACAATAAAGTGGACAAGTTCGGTCTTCACGTGGTAAATTCTCTGCAATAAATTCATATTCATAATTCATAATATAAATATTTACAAAATATTTTTTCAGCGGAGACAAAAACGATGCATGAAAAATTTGACGATCTTTTGCAAGAAGTTCATTCTTTAAAAGGTACAAGATTTAATTGGCCCTTGATAAACAATGAAGTGATTATATAATCTTAATTTTATTTATCTTAGTTGGCCAAAGTGTCCTTCTTGAAGCAGTCGCGGACCAAATAGCAACAATTAAGAGCATGGGAAAGCAACAAAGCATGGGACAACAAGTAATGAAAAAATAACCGATCCAGACAGTGGAAAAATTAGAACAAATCAATCAGGAGATTACGGAAACAAACAAAGAGCTTTACGTAAGTATTTTTTTATTTTTTTTTTAATTTATTGACAGAACTATAATTACTCTTTATTTTGTATAGATCGATGCTATGAAGACCTTAATGATGCGCAGCACAGAAGCAGCTTGCGAGCTCCTGCGAGCAGGCAACTGCGGAAAAGCAGTAGGTGGCTGCTGGCCTAGGCCTAGCTGGGCGTTCACATAGGCAAGCTTCTGTAGGGCCAAGTCCTCCTTCTTAGTTTGCCGGTTCTTATTGCGCTTAATGGCCTTCTTTATGATTTCACATCCATAGTAGCTGGCTACGTGATCGCCGCCATAGTTGGCACACTTGCCCTTTTCAGAGTCAGGCTTGGAGCACTCTCTAGCCGGGTGTTCACCACCACACTTCACACAAATACTTTTGGCCTTGCAGTAACGGGCAGTGTGACCAAGTTTTTGGCACCGCTTGCATTGTGTAACCAAAGGATTAGGGGTCTGGACCACTTTAACCCGCTGGCTACAAAGCTCTACCAAGTCAAAGATGGCTTTACAATTGTCAGTCTTCTCGATCACGACATCGAAAGCATTGGCCGGGGATTTTGAAAACCGCTTTTTTTGCAGCCTGATATACTGCACTTTAAAGTTGAGGCCAGTTAGTTCCTCACGGATCCACTCTGGATCGGTGGAATGGCAGAGACTTTTGATGGTGACCCTCAGGCCACGCTGCTTGTCCGGCTGGTAAGTGTAGCAATCATAGGATGTACTGTCATTGCCAAAGATGTGATCAAATAACTTGTCATAAGACTCTTGCAAATGGCAGAACACACGGACCCCACCGCCATACATCTGCTTGATTATATAAGTCTTCTTGCCAATAATTTGATCCAGCTCCTGGACCACAGGCATAACATCAGTAACCGAAGGTAGACAAATCGGCTTAGGCTTTGGAGCCTTTGGAGTCGCTGATGGGGCAGCCTTCGTCGGCGGTTCCAGCATATGCTCTTCGTCAACAAGCATGTCTTCACTCAATTCCAGCTGCTCTGCCAAAATCGCAAACCTGTTATCTGTTCTTGACGGCTCAGGCGCTTTCCGACCGATGACAGCAGCCTTTTTGGCCACGACTTTGGCACGCCGGGAGTTGAGAACAGCCTCTAGTCCCTTCAAGTTTTTGTTGACGCTGGGCACCGTTCTTTTGCTGATACCGCCGCTGACCTTAATTGGAATGGCTGAACTGGCAGCTCCGGCTTTGCTAGTCACGCTAATTTTTCTGTTCTTGCTGAACTTGCTGTTTAAGGGCAAAGAAGCTTCTGCAGCCAAAGTTTCTGCGATACTGCTACGCAAGCGGTCCTTTGCTAATCGCACATGGTCAAGTGTAGCCTTAGCAAATTCCTTATACGTTTCAGCTTCCCGAGGAGAGAGATCCATATCACAATCAACATCAATATCGAGGTCCTCCATGCTCAGCGAAGAAGCCGGTCTTGATTTCTGCTCGTCCTGCACAGGGGAGAGGGGGTTAGAGGTCTTACTCGAGGTAACCGATATGAGCGACATCCTTGAAGGACTGGCCGCCGATGACGGCGGAGCGGGCAACATCGCCGAAGTCTTTACTGCTGCTGATGACGCGAGGACTAGGGCACTCCTCTTGGCAAAGAGGTCCGTCTGCTTACTGCATCTCGGCCCTGGCTTATGACCAGCTTTACCCTCCATGCAAGAGCGCCAACACACAGGGAAAACCAAATATAAATTTCCACAATAGCTTTGAAATAAAAGTCAAAAATAAAATTTCCAAATATAAAAAAATCACCGGGACGTAAACAAAATTAACTGCTCCGAATAACGCCCGGAACTTCCGACCGCGAGCAAGGGGAACTCCCCCACTTAGCACCGACCGACACTCCAAGCACAGAGCCGTTTAGGCGAAACCAAAGAATCAAAAAGGCCAAAAACTTTATCAGAGAAATTTTTCACTTTTTTTTTCCCCCCTTTTTTTTCCCCTTGTTTTTCTTTTCCCTTGACGAGACTTCCTCGCAGTTCAGGCCTCCGAACATTTGGTCCATCAGAGCCGGATAATTCCAGTCCAGCAGCTACGGTGGCTTTAACACCACGCAAGATAAGTAACCATTACATTATTGCTGCCGGTCATGCAGTTAGGTTTTTCGAAACCCAGTTCGTCTAACTTCTCTGCATGATTATTGCCTAAATCCAAGTCCGATTAATCCGGCACTACGGCAGCTAATAATTTCCGATTCCGAGTACCGAATTATGGTTCCTTAATTCCTTAATTTCTATAAACCTCCGTGTTTCTAAAGTGTTTAAATATATGCCAAGCCACAGTGAAACTTCCCATTTCGAATTTCTCTTCGATCACTGTGTTTCGCTTGCATTTATTTACACTCTCCTATATACATACATACAATACAGTCCACTCCACTGATCTACGAGCGCCACGGCAATTTACACAAAATTGAATATATATACTTACAAATATTTCGGCACGGGTATTTTAATAATTTACCCCACAAAAAATATATTTCAAAATCGTCCAAAACATAAAACACTACAAATACAGTCCACTGCTCCAACAAATAAATATAATATATCAAAAAACCACGGCGCAGGAACGCCGAATTAATTTTATTGTATTTATTTACTCTTCCCTGCTCTATCCTGAGCGGTGCTACATTTAAATAAACAATATTTATTGTCATTCCTTTGCTCTATCCTGAGCTCAGCTGCAAGCAAACATAGGCAAACATTGCAATTACATATGTACATACGTAATCGTCGGCAAGTCGACGCTCCGACTTTTGGCAATTTTCTTCCGCCTCCGTTGTCTCCGCTATTTTGCATTCGCAACGGCTAATGCACAAACAGATTCACACGCACGCCTTATCTCCAAGAACAGTACCGCGGCAAATACAGCAGCGGTCAACTGAATAAATCCAGGCATATAATTTTAAATTTATTTTTTATAAAATCCCAACTAACTAAATCAGTTAGAAATTCAAGTGCGCTTCCATATCCGCATTAGTGTGACCGTACATCTCCGCCACTACACAATAAAATTACAATACAAATAAATTAAATTCCTAATACATTCCGATTGGTTCCAAAATTCCAATTCCAGCTTCGACACGTATAACTAAATCGTCCCAAAAAAAAAAAAAGTTGATTTTCGATTTCTTAACTGGTTGTACGCTTTATCCAGCGTCCCGAATATAAGTTGTTTTCGATCATTCAACTGGTTGAACGCTTTATCCAGCGTCCCAAATATAAGTTGTTTTTCGATCTATCAACTGGTTGTACGCTTTATCCAGCGTCCCGAAAATATAAGTTAATTCGATCCAAAATATAACCATAAAGATACAATCCAGTTTGTTCTTTAAATATCCAAAATGACTGCTTCCATTTTAAATAAATTTATTTCGATCTGTGACC
Organism: Drosophila aff. chauvacae BK-2020; assembly: GCA_018903765.1. Lineage (NCBI taxonomy): Eukaryota > Metazoa > Arthropoda > Insecta > Diptera > Drosophilidae > Drosophila > Drosophila aff. chauvacae BK-2020. The sequence goes on from JAEIGO010000085.1 coordinate 526,907, forward strand.
GTCTAAGTCACTTCGATTCCAAAATCTGCAATCCAGCAGCAACTAGTCCATCCAAATATACGTGTCAAATTCATCTCGACCAAGTCAGAGCGCTATGGGATAAGGTCGAGAAAGAATATGAAACTTGTTCAGAGCAAATTTCAGTTGGCTTAGAGGGCACGGCGGACACCTTACCTACTCTAAAGGCAAAATACGAGTATGCCTATTTTATATACGAAAGGTGTGCCGCAAAGCTCATGGAACAGATCGAAACGATCACTTCTACAACAGCTCAAGTCCAACCCGTTCCGCCCCAAAATTCCTATCCGTCTGGCTGTCAGCTTCCTCCGTGCGAAACAGAAGTTTTCTCGGGCGATTACATTCGCTGGCCGACTTTCCGAGACCTTTTCACAGCGGTATATATAGACAATCCTGCGCTGACCCCTGCTGAAAAGTTGTTCTATTTAAATGCTAAGACTAGTGGTGAAGCTCATTCCGTAGTTTCCAATTCGCCACTCACCAACGATGGTTTCCGCTCAGCCGGGAAAAACCTATCTGAGCATTTCGAAAATAAACGAGCGCTGGTGAACAGCCAACTGAAAAAGCTATTCAACATGCAGTCCGTCGCACAAGAATCTTCGGCAGCCTTGAAGGAGCTGCAAAATACAATCCAGAACTGCCTCACATCCCTAAATTTGTCCGGCCTTCCTACGGATAATTGGGATTGTCTCCTGGTTTATTTGTGTTCCACGAAACTTCCAAAACTGACGCTCTCACTATGGGAGCAGTCCGTAACAAATAAAACCGACATTCCTACGTGGCAAGAACTTGATTCATTCCTGACTGAGCGCCATAGAACTCTAGAAACTATAGATTCTATTCAACCTCCTAAGTTGCGCCTCCATCCGTCAGAAACGACACCCTCCGACGTGTCGCCACGAATACTGAAATCCTTCAGTACGAGGATCGTTCCGATATCCAAAAGATGCGATGTATGTTCCAAAGAGAACCATCCAGTGCGTTTATGTCCACGCTTCCTTCAGATGACGACAGAGGATCGTTCATCTTATATCCAGAAAAAGCGGTTGTGCTTAAATTGCTTTGCAAGCGGTCATCAACTCCGTAATTGCACAAGCGCCCATAAGTGCTTCAAGTGTCACGGTTGCATCCAAGCAACTGCTCCTCCAGTGAACCGACTGCTCCTGATACTGCTTCTGATCCGATCCAAAGAATTTCCTCGTTCTCCACACGAGTGACAACAGCTCCTAAGTCTTCCAATTACTGGGTTCCGTACAACGAGATGAAATGCAGACGTTCCCGAGGTATTTTATCATACCCATGACGAGTCTGCCAAGGGAACCATCCTCTTCGGAAGTGCCACCGTTTTTATTCGGCTTAGCGCGGAGAAACGGCTCCAAGCAGTCATCGAGAAGAAATACTGCGTCAATTGCCTCGCCCATCACCATTCCACTGGATCTTGCCGCAGTGACGACCGATGCCAGTCGTGTGGCCAGGATCACCATACACGTCCACGAGCGCTCAGCGTACCCAATGCTTTCCCGAGCAAAAGGCCTCCTGTAATATTCCTACAGCGTATCCTCTCTCTCCCTCTCCCACTGCACTTTTGTGCATCGAGCTCCTAGTCCGCTCCCCCCAAGTTAGTTTTAAGGCTTCTTCTTGTTTAGTCCGATTCTACCAATAAAGACCTCAAACGCACGTCGCGTAATACCCCGAAAGTTCTTCCGTGTTTTATTTATCGAGTGCCTTCCAGGTTAAAGCCATCCCCCTCCGAACACTGACAAGTACATGGAACTGGAAGCTTTTGTGCACACACATGATGTTGACATATTACTTATAGCGGAGACAAACTTCATTGACGCAGACGACTTTACATTGGAAGGATATTCTACATACATGGCAAATCACCCTTCAGGACATCGGAGAGGAGGTGCTGCACTCCTTATAAAGACATACATTACTCACACCCAACTTCCGTCCATTTCCAATGAGTATATTCAATGCGCCTCTGTTGCGCTGTCAATACATGGCGGTCCTGCCATCCAGATTTGCGCAGTTTATTGTCCTCCAGTTCCCACCTGGCCCAGCGGGCACCTGCAATCCACTTTCTCTAACCTCGGCCGCAAATTTCTGGCAGCAGGTGACTGGAACGCGAAAAGTCAATGGTGGGGCAATCCAAGAGCCTGCAGAAAAGGAAAGCTGCTACAGGATTTTCTCCTGCGCCACAACAGAATAAATATCCTGGCAACAGGGCAAAGCACGCACTTTCCGGCAAACACGCGTCAGACACCTTCGGCCATAGATTTTGGCTTGTTCCAAGGCATACGTAGGAACTTCTGAGTCTTGAGTCAACTCATGACCTGCACTCGGACCATCTCCTTTTAAAAATGGTCCTGTCTCAGAAACCTCTCTTGAAAAAATCTAGACGCTGGCTGCTTCCACCTACGGCGAGTGTTGGGAGGTTCCGTGATTACCTGAATAGCACCATCAACATTGAGATCGACATTAACTCGGAAGCTGACATTGATGATGCCATAGCCATCCTTACCAGGAATGTCCATGAGGCTGCCAGGCATGCGACGGGTTCTATAAGAGCACGCAGGCAAGGCCCGAAGTTACCGAGAAGGCAAGGGTGTGGCGGGGTGTTCAACATCCAGCTATCAGGCAGACGCTCAATTGGCTCTCAAGGCGAATCAAACATGAAATTCAGTTGCACAATGCCAGCAGGACAAACCGTTTATTGGACTCGATTGACCCCTCGGATAGGTACAGTATGCAGAGGCTGTGGCAAATTACAGATAAGCTGAAACATAAGAGGCCGGTGTATGCCCCCATCCGTAAATTCTCTGCGGACGGCAGGCAAACACCGTGGTGTAGGACCCCAGAGGACCGAGCGGAGGCATTTGCAGATCATTATGAGCAAGTCTTCTCACCAAATCTTACTATTAGCCCAGAAGATCATGCTCAAATAGAGGAAGCGGTTACTGCCCAACATTCTACCTATAGCACTTTGGGGCCTATTGAACCCTGGTTCTCCCCCCAACAAGTTTTGGCTGAGATTGTAAGACTGGAAAATAACAAAACGCCTGGCCTTGATGATATTGACAACAGCACGATTAAGCTTCTTCCTCTCCTAGGCGTTCAATACATAACCAAAATCTTCAACAAAATGGTTACATATGGGTATTTCCCGAAACCTTGGAAGAGAGCTATGATCACGGTAGTTGCAAAGCCAAAAAAGCTTCTAGGAGAACTGTCCTCATATAGGCCCATCAGCCTTCTATCAGGCCTATCGAAAGTCTTTTAGAGACTCCTCCTACGCAAAATGTTTGAATCAGAGCGAACCCGAACTGCAATCCCAACGCATCAGTTCGGTTTCCGTCATGAACACTCGGCGGAACAGCAGGTTGGCAGAGCGACACAGTACCTGATGAAGGCGTATGAATCCCACCAGTATGTCTCTGGAGTTTATCTTGATATCAAACAGGCGTTTGATAAAGTCTGGCACTCCGGGCTAAAGTTTAAACTTCGAAGCATTGTTGACCCAAGCATTTACCGGATCCTATGCAGCTTCTTGGATGAGCGCACGTTTGTGGTTGAAAGTTGCGGCACAGCAAGATCGACCATCAGGAAAGTTGGTGCAGGCGTCCCACAGGGCAGTGTGCTGGGCCCTGTGCTCTACTCCTTCTACACGGCTGATCTCCCTCTGCCTACTCTCTCTTGGGGTACGCTCATTGCAACATACGCTGATGACACTGTTATTTATGGGAGCGGTAGCACAACGGAAAGAGCAAATCGAAAGGTACAAGGAATCCTGTCAAAGCTTGAAGATTGGTTTATTAAGTGGAACATCCAAGTCAATATAGAGAAAACGGTTCACGTGTGGCACACGCTTAGATCGCTCCCAGAAATGGAAAGCAGGTCCACACCTACTCTATTTGGTCAATCCCTGGCTACCAAGTATGATCACAGATATCTCGGCGTCATCCTTGATACGAAGCTGAAATTCCACAAACAAGTTAACGCTGTTATACACAAAATGGAGTCGCGTTTTAGACAACTTTCTTGGATGCTGGAAAGTGGTAGTCTATTAGACATCTGCATGATTCCACTCATAACATACGTCACATAGAATAGAATAGAATGGAATTGAATTGAATGAGTGAAACGCACGAAATGAAACGACATTGTGTGAGTGAGAGGTTCTCATTCCACTCATAACTTACTACCTGCAACGAAATGAACGTAAATGAATGAAGCGTAAAATGAAATGAAACATTTGGAAATGCCTAGAACATTCGAATGATTCGAGTTGTTGCGTGCGAATTCGGTCCATTCCTTTGCTTATTCTTGACAGCTGCACTTCAAAGACGCAATAATGGACGCATTATTTTCATTATATATGCATTATATGCATTATATATACGCATTATATGCATACACAACTATAAAAACAAATTTCATTTCTTTTTCATTGTTTTCAGTTGTCACTCGAATCATTCGAATGAAGCGTCTCAATTTACTGTGTTCTCATTCCATTCAATTCATTTCCATCTGTTTCGTTGTTGTGCGACTGAGTCGTACGTAAATTCACTCACTCACTCATACCAGTTTGACTTTGCTTTCATTCTCATTCCATTCATTTTCGGCATTGTGCATTTGAATGTGCCTTTTTCGCCACTCATGCAGATGTCTATAGTCTATCGATTGCCACAAAAGTGATAATCTTCAAGCAATTTATTGCTCCTCTATGGCAGTTTTATGCTGCTGCCTGGGGACCGTTGACGTGCTCTACTCAGTTTAACCGCATCGAATCGAAGCAGAACCGAATACTTCGAGCTTTAATGGGCGAACGCTTTCAGAATAATGACCAGATGTACGACACACTCCGAGTAGAGCGGGTAGGCGAGGTCTATCCAAGACTATGTGGCAAGTTCTTTGAACGCCTGAGACACCACCCCAACGCATAAGCTAGGCTCATGTACACGCACCCGTTCTACCCGACGCGATTGGTGGGTACCTTCGCTCGTTATCTGGACACACTACAGCAACATATTCCCGGTCTGAGGACGCCAGCTGAGCTGGCTGCGGAAGCAGCACGCAATGCTGAACTGCAGGAGCGAAGTAATAGAGAGCGCGCGCTAGAAAGGCAGCGCCTCTTCCCGGTATTTGGCCCAAGAACTTATTATCAGACAGTTTACAACCCCGCCACCCCTCTCATGCCTATGGATGCGCCATGGAACCGCCCTATATCAGTGTCGGATGAGATCATGGACCTGACCTCCCCAACAGGATCGCTAGCTCTGAGGGATGACCGGACGGACGATACGGGCCGCCACGAGTTTGGGTCTCCATAGGAGAGCTCTACAGGCTTATGACCACTTCAAATAACCATGGCCCCGATTTGAACAACAAGGTGTGAACGTTGTGCTGCCTCACCTTAGTGCAGGCGCACTCTACAAGATTGTCCTTTGAAACCTAGAATATGTTATAATCGTAAAAAAGGTTTAAAATAAAATTTTGGGCTGGGTCTAAGTTTGCCTGGCGTCAGCCATTCATATGGCAGGCTGTCGTTCGGGTCAACTTTCATTCAAGCCTGAACTGCGAGCAAGTCTCGTCAAGGGAAATGAAGTGTGGTGGTGAACACCCGGCTAGAGAGTGCTTCAAGCCTGACTCTGAAAAGGGCAAGTGTGCCAACTGTGGCGGCGATCACGTAGCCAGCTACTATGGATGTGAAATCATAAAGAAGGCCATTAAGCGCAATAAGAACCGGCAAAGTAAGAAGGAGGACTTGGCCCTACAGAAGCTTGCCAATGTGAACGCCCAGCTAGGCCTAGGCCAGCAGCCACCTACTGCTTTTCCGCAGTTGCCTGCTCGCAGGAGCTCGCAAGCTGCTTCTGTGCTGAGCAATGCTGCGGCAACCTATGCGAATGTGGCGGGTGAGGGCCATCAGCTGATCTTCAATCATGTTCAGCGCTCAACTACGGATGAGAAATTGGACATCTTAATCACTCTTATGTCGGCCAAAACCCCTACCTCCACAGATTTGGAGAAGAAACTGGACCAACTTATTAGTATGATGATGACTCTTATTCAACTAATGAGCAAAAAACACCATGAATTCTAGACCCAAAGAGACTGTCACGATTATAGCCTGGAATTCACGCGGGCTGACCACTCCCAACACTGACAAGTACATGGAACTGGAAGCTTTTGTGCACACACATGATGTTGACATTTTACTTATAGCGGAGACACACTTCATTGACGCAGACGACTTTACAGTGGAAGGATATTCTACATACATGGCAAATCACCCTTCAGGACATCGGAGAGGAGGTGCTGCACTCCTTATAAAGACATACATTACTCACACCCAACTTCCGTCCATTTCCAATGAGTATATTCAATGCGCCTCTGTTGCGCTGTCAATACATGGCGGTCCTGCCATCCAGATTTGCGCAGTTTATTGTCCTCCAGTTCCCACCTGGCCCAGCGGGCACCTGCAATCCACTTTCTCTAACCTCGGCCGCAAATTTCTGGCAGCAGGTGACTGGAACGCGAAAAGTCAATGGTGGGGCAATCCAAGAGCCTGCAGAAAAGGAAAGCTGCTACAGGATTTTCTCCTGCGCCACAACAGAATAAATATCCTGGCAACAGGGCAAAGCACGCACTTTCCGGCAAACACGCGTCAGACACCTTCGGCCATAGATTTTGGCTTGTTCCAAGGCATACGTGAGGAACTTCTGAGTCATGACCTGCACTCGGACCATCTCCTTTTAAAAATGGTCCTGTCTCAGAAACCTCTCTTGAAAAAATCTAGACGCCGGCTGCTTCCACCTACGGCGAGTGTTGGGAGGTTCCGTGATTACCTGAATAGCACCATCAACATTGAGATCGACATTAACTCGGAAGCTGACATTGATGATGCCATAGCCATCCTTACCAGGAATGTCCAGGCTGCCAGGCATGCGACGGGTTCTATAAGAGCACGCAGGCAAGGCCCGAAGTTACCGAGAAGGATTGTTGAACTGCTTGAGACCAAACAAGACTTGGCAAGGGTGTGGCGGGGTGTTCAACATCCAGCTATCAGGCAGACGCTCAATTGGCTCTCAAGGCGAATCAAACATGAAATTCAGTTGCACAATGCCAGCAGGACAAACCGTTTATTGGACTCGATTGACCCCTCGGATAGGTACAGTATGCAGAGGCTGTGGCAAATTACAGATAAGCTGAAACATAAGAGGCCGGTGTATGCCCCCATCCGTAAATTCTCTGCGGACGGCAGGCAAACACCGTGGTGTAGGACCCCAGAGGACCGAGCGGAGGCATTTGCAGATCATTATGAGCAAGTCTTCTCACCAAATCTTACTATTAGCCCAGAAGATCATGCTCAAATAGAGGAAGCGGTTACTGCCCAACATTCTACCTATAGCACTTTGGGGCCTATTGAACCCTGGTTCTCCCCCCAACAAGTTTTGGCTGAGATTGTAAGACTGGAAAATAACAAGACGCCTGGCCTTGTTGATATTGACAACAGCACGATTAAGCTTCTTCCTCTCCTAGGCGTTCAATACATAACCAAAATCTTCAACAAAATGGTTACATATGGGTATTTCCCGAAACCTTGGAAGAGGGCTATGATCACGGTAGTTTCAAAGCCAAAAAAGCCTCTAGGAGAACTTTCCTCATATAGGCCCATCAACCTTCTATCAGGCCTATCGAAAGTCTTTGAGAGACTCCTCCTACGCAAAATGTTTGAATCAGAGCGAACCCGAACTGCAATCCCAACGCATCAGTTCGGTTTCCGTCATGAACACTCGGCGGAACAGCAGGTTGGCAGAGCGACACAGTACCTGATGAAGGCGTATGAATCCCACCAGTATGTCTCTGGAGTTTATCTTGATATCAAACAGGCGTTTGATAAAGTCTGGCACTCCGGGCTAAAGTTTAAACTTCGAAGCATTGTTGACCCAAGCATTTACCGGATCCTATGCAGCTTCTTGGATGAGCGCACGTTTGTGGTTGAAAGTTGCGGCACAGCAAGATCGACCATCAGGAAAGTTGGTGCAGGCGTCCCACAGGGCAGTGTGCTGGGCCCTGTGCTCTACTCCTTATACACGGCTGACCTTCCTCTGCCTACTCTCTCTTGGGATACGCTCATTGCAACATACGCTGATGACACTGTTATTTATGGGAGCGGTAGCACAACGGAAAGAGCAAATCGAAAGGTACAAGGAATCCTGTCAAAGCTTGAAGATTGGTTTATTAAGTGGAACATCCAAGTCAATATAGAGAAAACGGTTCACGTGTGGCACACGCTTAGATCGCTCCCAGAAATGGAAAGCAGGTCCACACCTACTCTATTTGGTCAATCCCTGGCTACCAAGTATGATCACAGATATCTCGGCGTCATCCTTGATACGAAGCTGAAATTCCACAAACAAGTTAACTCTGTTATACACAAAATGGAGTCGCGTTTTAGACAACTTTCTTGGATGCTGGAAGGTGGTAGTCTATCGATTGGCACAAAAGTGATAATATTCAAGCAATTTATTGCTCCTCTGTGGCAGTTTTGTGCTGCTGCCTGGGGACCGTTGACGTGCTCTACTCAGTTTAACCGCATCGAATCGAAGCAGAACCGAATACTTCGAGCTTTAATGGGCGAACGCTTTCAGAATAATGACCAGATGTACGACACACTCCGAGTAGAGCGGGTAGGCGAGGTCTATCCAAGACTATGTGGCAAGTTCTTTGAACGCCTGAGACACCACCACAACGCATAAGCTAGGCTCATGTACACGCACCCGTTCTACCCGACGCGATTGGTGGGCACCTTCGCTCGTTATCTGGACACACTACAGCAACATATTCCCGGTCTGAGGACGCCAGCTGAGCTGTCTGCGGAAGCAGCACGCAATGCTGAACTGCAGGAGCGAAGTAATAGAGAGCGCGCGCTAGAAAGGCAGCGCCTCTTCCCGGTATTTGGCCCAAGAACTTATTATCCACCCCTCTCATGCCTATGGATGCGCCATGGAACCGCCCTATATCAATGTCGGATGAGATCATGGACCTGACCTCCCCAACAGGATCGCCAGCTCTGAGGGATGACCGGACGGACGACACGGGCCGCCACGAGTTTGGGTCTCCATAGGAGAGCTCTACAGGCTTATGACCACTTCAAATAACCATGGCCCCGATTTGAACAACAAGGTGTGAACGTTGTGCTGCCCCACCTTAGTGCAGGCGCACTCTACAAGATTGTCCTTTGAAACCTAGAATATGTTATAATCGTAAAAAAGGTTTAAAATAAAATTTTTGGCTGGGTCTAAGTTGGCCTGGCGTCAGCCTTTCATATGGCAGGCTGTCGTTCGGGTCAACTTTCATTCAAGCCTGAACTGCGAGCAAGTCTCGTCAAGGGAAAGGGCGCCACTGTGACGGTCAGTCGATGTTTTGGGTAGCTCAGGGGCGGCCCAGGATCGTCGCAGATATATATTTGGGTCGGAGGTGGTTGCTGAAACAGAAGGTCACCCGGTCCCAGAGTAGTAGTCGGTAGGAATTACTTAGTAATTGGATATCGGTCTTATTTATTGACGAAAAATGTACAGGATAGCAAGTGGATAGCTGGCCAGGATCGGCGACTCGGCTCGGGAACGGTCTCCGGGGTGAGCGGGCTCGTCCGGCGGGCGTGGAAGGCGGGGTGGGTGGCCGTCGTCCGGATGGCTGCTGCTCCGTCGGCTGGCGTCGGAGCGTGTCGGCGGCTGTTGTCCGTTGGCGAGCGCGGCCTGGGTGCTGGAAAGAGAGAGAAGAACGGGGCCCGGGACCGCTAGGTCGGCCGGGAGAGAGCACACCTGGGGAACCGCTAGGTCGGCCGCAAGAGCACGCTTAGGGAACACTTGGGGACCGCTAGGTCGACCGCAAGGGCGAGAGGACCCTAACTTGGGACTGCTAGGTCGGCCAGAGAGAGGGAGAACCCTAGGGGACTGCTAGGTCGACCGCAAGAGCGAGTGAGAACCCTAACTTGGGACCGCTAGGTCGCCCAGAGAGAGAGAACAGCCTCGTGGACCGATAGGTCGACCGCAAGAGCGAGTGAGAACCCTAACTTGGGACCGCTAGGTCGGCCAGAGAGAGAGAACAGCCTCGGAGACCGCTAGGTCGACCGCAAGAGCGAGTGAGAACCCTAACTTGGGACCGCTAGGTCGACCAGAGAGAGAGAGAACCCTAGGGGACCGCTAGGTCGACCGCAAGAGCGAGTGAGAACCCTAACTTGGGACCGCTAGGTCAACCAGAGAGAGAGAGAACCCTAGGGGACCGGTAGGTCGACCCCAAGAGCGAGTGAGAACCCTAACTTGGGACCGCTAGGTCAACCAGAGAGAGAGAGAACCCTAGGGGACCGCTAGAGCGAGTGAGAACCCTAACTTGGGACCGCTAGGTCGACCAGAGAGAGAGAGAAGGCGGATCGGTGTTCCGAGCCGTTGAGGGGGGAGAGGGGGGCGGGAAATAAGTAACTACTACGGTTAGCTAACTACAGATATATTACCAAACCTACTGGTCCGGCTTACCAAAATGACTTTGCTGCTCTGCCTACAATCGCTGGCGGCTGCTGAGTGACGATATGAGGCCAGCCGCCCGCTTTATATAGCCCGTGGCCAAGGCTAGTGTGCCCGTTGCCTCCTCTCAGATTCGCCGAATCCGGGTGTGACCAGCTCCGTTGGCCCAGTGTGCCCATTTGCCCGTGATTGGCGCGCGCGAGCAAATTATTTAAATTTGGATTTCTTTGGGTTCTGTTCTCTTTATTCATTTTTTCCCTCTTTTCTCATTTCTCTTTATTCATTTTTCTCCCTCTTTGCTCATTTCTCCTTATTCATTCCTTTTTATTTATTCCTTTTATTTATTCCATACATTAATGTGCGCGATCAGCGTTACAAGATTCCTTCGCGGGAATAAAAGCACCAGGACTAGATGGAATATTCCCAGCCATGTTACAGGTGACCAAAGAAGTGATCACCCCATGGCTACACGCTATATTCACAGCTTGCCTAAGCACTGGCTATATCCCTATCCAATGGAGGACCTCTAGGATTGTCTTCCTGCCAAAAGCAGGCAAGTGCAGCCATGTGAGCCCCAAGGATTACAGGCCGATTAGCCTAACCTCATTCTTACTTAAGACGCTAGAAAAGCTTGTGACGTTCAGTCAAGCCTCGGGTAGGTCAGGGCTGGCCAGGATCATCCAGGACATTTATTTGATTCAGGAAAGTGGTGCTAGAAAAGGAAATTCCGACCCGAGTCCCAGTAATAACGCTGGTTTTAACCTTAACTAGGCTTACAATATATAAAGTTTATTGATCTTGACAGAGTAACTGTTCCCGTAGCTGGGGTGTCGCTCGGTCCGGCGGCTATCGACGAGCGTCCGTGTCCTGCGGAAGGGGCCCTCGTGTCCGGGGTCCGTGGATGTTGCTTCCTGCCGTCCGGGTGGGATGATTGGGGATCCAGCGACGCGCCCCCTTGTCCTCGGAAATATGTGGTGTGGATCAATTGAGACGAGACCGTCAATAAGGATACGTAGTATTAATGGAGGAGGACGGAACCGTCAGCAGGACGAAACCGTCAGCGAGATATTGGAGAAATGGGACGGGACCGTCAGCAGGACGAAACCGTCAGCGATGTACGAGAAGTAGGACGAAGCCGTCTGCAGGACGAAACCGTCAGCGTGTTGCGAGAAATAGGACGAAGCCGTCAGCGATGTGTGAGAATTAGGACGAAGCCGTCTGCAGGACGAAACCGTCAGCGAGTTGTGAGAAATAGGACGAAACCGTCAGCGATGTATGAGAAATAGGACGAAACCGTCGGCAGGACGAAACCGTCAGCGAGGCGTAAGAGAAATAGGACGAAACCGTCTGCAGGACGAAACCGTCAGCGAGGCGTAAGAGAAATAGGACGAAACCGTCTGCAGGACGAAACCGTCAGCGAGGCGTAAGAGAAATAGGACGAAACCGTCTGCAGGACGAAACCGTCAGCGAAAGACTTAGTGTTGAAATAGGACGGAACCGTCAGCACAAGACTTAGTATGGCGAAATAGACTTAGTATGGAGGAATAGGACGAAGCCGTCAACCGATACCTAGTGTAGTTAAGTCTTACTCCTTGTTACCGCTGCTTCCAATTCCTGAGTTGTTGCTTGCTTGTTGCGCGCTTGGTGACTTCCACCTTGGTCGACTCCGACCACCGAATGATAGCTCTGAGGCCGGCGGCCGGCTTTATATAGCGCTTGGCCGGTTTTAGTGTGCCTGCACGGGCCGTGGATTTGCCCGAATTAGTGTGGCAGATGTCTGGGATTTGCCCGACTTAGTGTGGCCAGGGCCCTTGTTTGTTGGGGCGGGCGCGCGCACCGTGTTTGAATTTGAATGTCTTTATCGCTGGGTGGTTGTTTATGGGTCCGGGTTATTAGTTATTTACAGTTGTTATTATTATTTCTTATTTACTTAGTTTAGTTATTATTTATTTAGCTTAGTTTTTATTATTTATATACAGTTCGTGTTATTTATTATTTATTTAGTTTAGTTATTATTATTTATATACAGTTTGTATTATTTATTTATTTATTTGTGCGCCCCGCGTCACACTCCCCCCTCCTTAGGGAAGTGACGCTTTATCGTCACGAAGTTCCCTCTGTTTGAGGTAATTCGCCACCAGGTGCCGCCGTCTCTTTCCAGCCAGCGTTTCTGCGTTCGCTTCTTCTTTTGTGCCAGTGTTGCCCGTATCTTTCTCATTGTTTCGTCTGAGATTCGGGCTCCTTCCGGCATTGTCCATCCTGATACTCTTCCTGTGTTGTCCGAATCGAGTTCCAGGATGTCCCGGTCTGGTGTGTTTTCTCGCGGTGTTATTTGCCTTGCCGCTGAGCCCACTATTCCGGCCGTTCGGAAGTTGATTAGCGCTGCTGCTGTTTCCATGGTTCGGTTTCCGTAGCTTTGTCCGGTTGTTTGTGCGGTTGTCGTCGTCGGTCTGTTTGTTGTTTGTCTCTCCCCGCTGCTCTGCTGGTGTCCATTGCCATCCCTTGGGAGATGCACGATTCTGGTCCGGCCCCTTTGGACGATCTCCGTCACCGGTCGGGCCCTTCCATCGTCGCTCACCTCCCTTGGGTTTGTTCTGCCAGTATTCCCGGGTGGGGTTCCGACTTCCCCGTCTCGGCCCTGTTGGACGATTTCCGTCGGCTGTCGGACCGTGGCGGGGTAGCCTGATCCCCTCTGGCATGGCGGTTGAGACGCTCCAGCTTGGACCCTTCGCATGATTTCTGTCGGCTGGATCCTTGCTTGGCGGGTTGCTTCCCTCGTCGCTGCCGGTCCCTCGGCTTCCGGATGGGCGGTTGTGCTGCTTCGGCCTCCCTGAACGGGTTCCGTCGGCTGGGGTCGCTGCAACACTTGTTCCTCCTTGAACCTTCGGTCGATTTGGCGGTACCATTTTGGTGGTGCCGTCCTTTTCGGGTCGTACCCTGTGCCGATGGCTCGATCAGTTTTGATCGGGTTTGCCCCTCCTTCGCCTTGGCATAGCTCTTCCTAACTCGCTCGGCGCTTAATTCGAATTTACTCATTTCGCTGCCGTTCGCCTTCTGTGGCTCGGACTGCTTTTGACTCTTCTTATATAGGCCTTTTCCGCCTTTTGGTGTGACTGTCTTCGATCTTGTTTTCCCTCCTTAGTGTGCCCGTTGTCTCTGATAGTTTTAATCCGTCATTTTCCTCTGTTGTCGATATATCGATATGCCTTTGTCCGATAGTCGATTGATCGAGTTCGTGTTGGTTTGTGTCTTCGCTTACGTGTGGTTTTGTGTCTCCGATATATATTCGTTACTTTCCACGGACCGTCGTATTTCGGGGCCAGTTTTGCATTGAATTTTTCTGCCGCGTTGGATAAGTGGTGTGTCTTGCACCATACGAGGTTCCCTCTTGCCGGTTTCCATTCTCTCTTTCGCAGGTCATACTGGCGCTTTTGTTGTTCAGCTGCTTTCCCCATGTGTCCTGCGGCTTCTTTCCGTATGCTTTCTATTCGTTCCCATCGTTTCTTTACGCTTTCCTCCTTCATTCCTGAGCCTTCCGTTTCCCTGTCGAATACTGTGTTGGGTATTCTTAATTCTTTCCCCAGTACTATCTGTGCGGGGCTGTACTTGGTGGACTCCGACGTGCTGCTGTTGAATGCCAGAATCAGTTCTGGGAGTTTGTCGTCCCAGTTTGTCTGGTCCTCGCCTGTTATCTGGGCGATCATTGTTTTGACGGTCCTATTTGTCCTTTCTGTGGGGTTTTCTTGCGGGGTGTATGGGGCCGTGAATTATTGTCGAATGCCCCATCTTTCCATTTCTTGCTTTGTTTTGCGTCCGGTGAATTGGACTCCGTTATCCGATATTAATATTTTCGGTGCTCCAAACCTAGTCACAATTCTTTCCCGGAACACCCGCAAGAATGAGTCGGCCGTGGCTTGTCTTATTGCCGCCAACTCCACCCATTTGGAGAATTTATCTACCATGACCAGTAGTGCCGTGTTCCCGTGTTTTGATCGTGGCAGCGGTCCTACGAAGTCGACGCATACCGTCTCCCACGGGGCTTCCGCGACCTTGGTCAGCATCTTCCCTGCTGCTTTTTGCTGTGCCACTTTGTATCTCTGGCAGCTATCGCAGCTTCTTACAAAGTTCCTTTCGTTCTTATCCTTCTTGCTGTTTTGAACATCCCCATGTGTCCTGTTTCGGCCTGGCAATGATTCTCTGCTAGAATCTGTTGCACTTCTTCTTCTGGCACGCACAGTTTCCACGGGTGTTGGTCCCTTTTGTCCTGACTCAGTTTATATAGCCTTCTTCCTTCTATTCGGAACTCTGTGTCCTGTGGGTCTTCTTGTATTTCTCTGATCTTCCGACTTATCCAACCTTCGGTGTTCTTGATCGCTTTCAGTTCCACTGGTGGGGCTCTTGACAGTGTGTCTGCCACCACGTTCAGCTTCCCTTTCCGATACTGCACCTCAAATTGGTATGGTTGGAGCCCCAATGCCCATCGTGCTATTCTTCCTGCTGGACTTTTGATGGAGTTCAACCATCTAAGCGCCATATGGTCTGTCACCACTATAAATTGGTATCCATCCAGGTACATCTTAAACTTCCCGATGCCCCATTGGATTGCTAGACATTCCTTTTCTTTTGCGCTGTAGTTTTGCTCCGCCTTACTCAACTTTCGGCTTGCAAATGATATGACGTGTTCTCCGTCTTCCGTTTCCTGGGTCAGTACGGCTCCAATGCCCACGTCGCTGGCATCTGTCTGCAGTTTGAACTGCTTTGTAAAGTCGGGACATACCAGTACCGGTGCTTCTGTGAGGCTTTCCTTTAGACTGTCAAAGGATTGTTGGTGACGATCGCTCCATTCGAATTTTTTCCCTTTACAGATTAACTCATGTAGCGGTCCCGCTTGTTCGATGAACTTCGGTATGAACCTTCTATACCATGAGGCCATCCCTAGAAAGCTGTGTACTTCTTTGGTGGTTTTCGGCGCTGGTAGGTCTTTGATTGCTGCTACCTTTTCGGGATCCGTTCGGATGCCCTGATCGCTCACCACGTGTCCCAGGTATTTGAGCTCCTTTTGGAAAAACTTGCATTTTTCTGGGTTGATGCGTAGGTTTGCTTGCTGTAATCTCCTGAATACTTCTTTCAGTTTTTCCAGGTGTTCTTCTTTTGTGCGTCCTATCACGATTATGTCATCTAGGTACGCGAAGGCAAATGGCTCCATTTCCGGTCCGATAACGTTATCCAGTGCTCTTTGGAAGGTTGCTGGCGCTGTGGTTAGTCCAAATGGCATTACTGTCCACTGGAACAGCCCTCGTCCCGGTACCGTAAATGCCGTATATTGTCTGCTCTTCTCCTCTACTGGGATTTGCCAGTAGCCCGATTTCAAGTCTATCGTGCTTATGAATTTGGCTTCCCGTAGTTGGTCGAGGATGAAGTTCATACGAGGTACGGGGTACGCATCCTTTTCTGTCCGGTCGTTCAGCAACCTGTAGTCGATGCACATTCTCCATTCGTTATTCTTTTTCCTTACTAGCACTACGGGTGCGCTGTATGGACTTCGTGATCGCTCTATCAAGCCCAGGCTTAGCAATTCATCTACCTGTTCGTTGATTATCGCCTGCTGTTTTGGGTTTCGCGGATAATACCTTTGCTTGATGGGTTTGTCGTTCTTGAGGTATATTTTATGTACGGCCGCGTTGCTGACTCCTTCCATGTTCTCGAATATCCGTTTATTTTTTTCCAGGAATGCTTCGATATCTTGTTCGGACAGATTCCCTGGCGATGTTGACTCCTCTATGCCTTGTCTCTCTTCTCTTCCTCCGTTGTTAAATCCCCTGATTTTCAGCTCCAATCCGCCGCATCTGAGTACGCTTTCTGCTCCTGCCAGAAAGTCCATTCCCAGGAGGATTCCTCCCTCTACGTTCGGTAGGATCATGAATGTTATTTCAAATCTCCGTCCTCCGAACTCTACGTTTGTTTTGAATCCTCCCATCGCCTTCTGTCGAGATCCATCCGCTAGTGATATCTCCGCCTGCATTCTGTTCCATCTTCCTTCCTCTCTTAGGTCTTGGAACATGTTTCTGCTTATCGCGCTCTTTGTTGCTCCGGTGTCTATTATGCCCTTGGCACTCCTACACCCTACTCCAAATTGCGCTACTATCTGGTAGCCGTCGCACATCATATCACCCGCTGCTGGACCTATTCTTCGTGCCTGAGCTGCCAGCTCTATCCGCTCAGGCCTCCGGCGTTTCCCGACCTGGTTCGACAGCATTCTGTTGTTCTGACTCCGTTTCTCCCGCACACCAAGCAGAACAGCCTTGGTGGGTTGCCGCATGTGCGTGCCGTATGTCCGGTTCCGCCGCATCTCATGCATATTTCTGACCTCACCGGCTGTGGTGCTGTTTGCCCGGTTTGTATTTCCATCTGCTCGATCTCTTCTACCTCTTCAGAGAGCTTGAGGAATTCCGTCAGTGTTGTAAATCCGGTTCTTCTTGCATATAGCTTCAGCTTGCTCCTGCAATTTTTGTACACCCAGTCTAGTTTTTCTGATTCCGATAGTTTCGTGAATCTCATGAGCTTTCTTAGGTTCATCGCATATTCCCTTACTGGCTCGTTTTCCCTTTGTCTTAGCTGCGCTATCTGGGTTTCTAACTGCTCTCCGTACCGGGGCGGTAGAAAGTACTCCAGCAGTTCCGTTCGGACTTGTGCCCATGATGTGATCCTTGTTGGTGTCGTGTTCCACCAATCTATTGCGATCCCTTCCAGTATGAATGGCATTGTCTGGACCAGCTGATCGAGATGGAGTCCGTATCCATTCGCCCATTGCTCCATTTTCTCTAGAAATTCTAGCGGGTTGGACGTTCCCTGGTACCTGATATCCCAGTTCCGTACCCTGTCAATTATCCCTGTCTCCTTCTTTCCCTCCATTTTTGTTTCTATTTCGTTGTCCATCCTTGTTTTTCCTCCGTTATTATGATCTCTGGTATTCTCGCAGGACTTTTCTCCCTCCTGTATTTTTCTGCCAGCAGTGTCAGTTTCTTCCTTACTGTTTCTGCGTGGTCCGTTCTTTTTGAGAAAGCAGCCAATGTTTTCCGTAAATCCTCGTTCTTTCCTGATGAATCCAATCCAAATTCACTCGCGTATTCTATCAGTTCGGGTTTTGTTGCCATATATACCCAACTGGACATTACTTTCTCGGCGTCGGCTCCTTCTAAACACCACTTAATCTGTTCGGGCGCCACCTGTGACGTTCAGTCAAGCCTCGGGTAGGTCAGGGCTGGCCAGGATCATCCAGGACATTTATTTGATTCAGGAAAGTGGTGCTAGAAAAGGAAATTCCGACCCGAGTCCCAGTAATAACGCTGGTTTTAACCTTAACTAGGCTTACAATATATAAAGTTTATTGATCTTGACAGAGTAACTGTTCCGGTAGCTGGGGTGTCGCTCGGTCCGGCGGCTATCGACGAGCGTCCGTGTCCTGCGGAAGGGGCCCTCGTGTCCGGGGTCCGTGGATGTTGCTTCCTGCCGTCCGGGTGGGATGATTGGGGATCCAGCGACGCGCCCCCTTGTCCTCGGAAATATGTGGTGTGGATCAATTGAGACGAGACCGTCAATAAGGATACGTAGTATTAATGGAGAAGGACGGAACCGTCAGCAGGACGAAACCGTCAGCGAGATATTGGAGAAATGGGACGGGACCGTCAGCAGGACGAAACCGTCAGCGATGTACGAGAAGTAGGACGAAGCCGTCTGCAGGACGAAACCGTCAGCGTGTTGCGAGAAATAGGACGAAGCCGTCAGCGATGTGTGAGAATTAGGACGAAGCCGTCTGCAGGACGAAACCGTCAGCGAGTTGTGAGAAATAGGACGAAACCGTCAGCGATGTATGAGAAATAGGACGAAACCGTCGGCAGGACGAAACCGTCAGCGTGGCGTAAGAGAAATAGGACGAAACCGTCTGCAGGACGAAACCGTCAGCGAGGCGTAAGAGAAATAGGACGAAACCGTCTGCAGGACGAAACCGTCAGCGAGGCGTAAGAGAAATAGGACGAAACCGTCTGCAGGACGAAACCGTCAGCGAGGCGTAAGAGAAATAGGACGAAACCGTCTGCAGGACGAAACCGTCAGCGAAAGACTTAGTGTTGAAATAGGACGGAACCGTCAGCACAAGACTTAGTATGGCGAAATAGACTTAGTATGGAGGAATAGGACGAAGCCGTCAACCGATACCTAGTGTAGTTAAGTCTTACTCCTTGTTACCGCTGCTTCCAATTCCTGAGTTGTTGCTTGCTTGTTGCGCGCTTGGTGACTTCCACCTTGGTCGACTCCGACCACCGAATGATAGCTCTGAGGCCGGCGGCCGGCTTTATATAGCGCTTGGCCGGTTTTAGTGTGCCTGCACGGGCCGTGGATTTGCCCGAATTAGTGTGGCAGATGTCTGGGATTTGCCCGACTTAGTGTGACCAGGGCCCTTGTTTGTTGGGGCGGGCGCGCGCACCGTGTTTGAATTTGAATGTCTTTATCGCTGGGTGGTTGTTTATGGGTCCGGGTTATTAGTTATTTACAGTTGTTATTATTATTTCTTATTTACTTAGTTTAGTTATTATTTATTTAGCTTAGTTTTTATTATTTATATACAGTTCGTGTTATTTATTATTTATTTAGTTTAGTTATTATTATTTATATACAGTTTGTATTATTTATTTATTTATTTGTGCGCCCCGCGTCACACTCCCCCTCCTTAGGGAAGTGACGCTTTATCGTCACGAAGTTCCCTCTGTTTGAGGTAATTCGCCACCAGGTGCCGCCGTCTCTTTCCAGCCAGCGTTTCTGCGTTCGCTTCTTCTTTTGTGCCAGTGTTGCCCGTATCTTTCTCATTGTTTCGTCTGAGATTCGGGCTCCTTCCGGCATTGTCCATCCTGATACTCTTCCTGTGTTGTCCGAATCGAGTTCCAGGATGTCCCGGTCTGGTGTGTTTTCTCGCGGTGTTATTTGCCTTGCCGCTGAGCCCACAATTCCGGCCGTTCGGAAGTTGATTAGCGCTGCTGCTGTTTCCATGGTTCGGTTTCCGTAGCTTTGTCCGGTTGTTTGTGCGGTTGTCGTCGTCGGTCTGTTTGTTGTTTGTCTCTCCCCGCTGCTCTGCTGGTGTCCATTGCCATCCCTTGGGAGATGCGCGGTTCTGGTCCGGCCCCTTTGGACGATCTCCGTCACCGGTCGGGCCCTTCCATCGTCGCTCACCTCCCTTGGGTTTGTTCTGCCAGTATTCCCGGGTGGGGTTCCGACTTCCCCGTCTCGGCCCTGTTGGACGATTTCCGTCGGCTGTCGGACCGTGGCGGGGTAGCCTGATCCCCTCTGGCATGGCGGTTGAGACGCTCCAGCTTGGACCCTTCGCATGATTTCTGTCGGCTGGATCCTTGCTTGGCGGGTTGCTTCCCTCGTCGCTGCCGGTCCCTCGGCTTCCGGATGGGCGGTTGTGCTGCTTCGGCCTCCCTGAACGGGTTCCGTCGGCCGTGGGGTCGCTGCAACACTTGTTCCTCCTTGAACCTTCGGTCGATTTGGCGGTACCATTTTTGGTGGTGCCGTCCTTTTCGGGTCGTACCCTGTGCCGATGGCTCGATCAGTTTTGATCGGGTTTGCCCCTCCTTCGCCTTGGCATAGCTCTTCCTAACTCGCTCGGCGCTTAATTCGAATTTACTCATTTCGCTGCCGTTCGCCTTCTGTGGCTCGGACTGCTTTTGACTCTTCTTATATAGGCCTTTTCCGCCTTTTGGTGTGACTGTCTTCGATCATGTTTTCCCTCCTTAGTGTGCCCGTTGTCTCTGATAGTTTTAATCCGTCATTTTCCTCTGTTGTCGATATATCGATATGCCTTTGTCCGATAGTCGATTGATCGAGTTCGTGTTGGTTTGTGTCTTCGCTTACGTGTGGTTTTGTGTCTCCGATATATATTCGTTTTGTCTTCCGTGTCGTTTGGTTTCGAACTGTCAGTATTACCGGAGACACGAACCCTGTTACTTTCCACGGACCGTCGTATTTCGGGGCCAGTTTTGCATTGAATTTTTCTGCCGCGTTGGATAAGTGGTGTGTCTTGCACCATACGAGGTCCCCTCTTGCCGGTTTCCATTCTCTCTTTCGCAGGTCATACTGGCGCTTTTGTTGTTCAGCTGCTTTCCCCATGTGTCCTGCGGCTTCTTTCCGTATGCTTTCTATTCGTTCCCATCGTTTCTTTACGCTTTCCTCCTTCATTCCTGAGCCTTCCGTTTCCCTGTCGAATACTGTGTTGGGTATTCTTAATTCTTTCCCCAGTACTATCTGTGCGGGGCTGTACTTGGTGGACTCCGACGTGCTGCTGTTGAATGCCAGCATCAGTTCTGGGAGTTTGTCGTCCCAGTTTGTCTGGTCCTCGCCTGTTATCTGGGCGATCATTGTTTTGACGGTCCTATTTGTCCTTTCTGTGGGGTTTTCTTGCGGGGTGTATGGGGCCGTGAATTATTGTCGAATGCCCCATCTTTCCATTTCTTGCTTTGTTTTGCGTCCGGTGAATTGGACTCCGTTATCCGATATTAATATTTTCGGTGCTCCAAACCTAGTCACAATTCTTTCCCGGAACACCCGCAAGAATGAGTCGGCCGTGGCTTGTCTTATTGCCGCCAACTCCACCCATTTGGAGAACTTATCTACCATGACCAGTAGTGCCGTGTTCCCGTGTTTTGATCGTGGCAGCGGTCCTACGAAGTCGACGCATACCGTCTCCCACGGGGCTTCCGCGACCTTGGTCAGCATCTTCCCTGCTGCTTTTTGCTGTGCCACTTTGTATCTCTGGCAGCTATCGCAGCTTCTTACAAAGTTCCTTACATCCTTCGTCAGTTGCGGCCAGAAGTATTTCGTTCTTATCCTTCTTGCTGTTTTGAACATCCCCATGTGTCCTGTTTCGGCCTGGCAATGATTCTCTGCTAGAATCTGTTGCACTTCTTCTTCTGGCACGCACAGTTTCCACGGGTGTTGGTCCCTTTTGTCCTGACTCAGTTTATATAGCCTTCTTCCTTCTATTCGGAACTCTGTGTCCTGTGGGTCTTCTTGTATTTCTCTGATCTTCCGACTTATCCAACCTTCGGTGTTCTTGATCGCTTTCAGTTCCACTGGTGGGGCTCTTGACAGTGTGTCTGCCACCACGTTCAGCTTCCCTTTCCGATACTGCACCTCAAATTGGTATGGTTGGAGCCCCAATGCCCATCGTGCTATTCTTCCTGCTGGACTTTTGATGGAGTTCAACCATCTAAGCGCCATATGGTCTGTCACCACTATAAATTGGTATCCTTCCAGGTACATCTTAAACTTCCCGATGCCCCATTGGATTGCTAGACATTCCTTTTCTGTTGCGCTGTAGTTTTGCTCCGCCTTACTCAACTTTCGGCTTGCAAATGATATGACGTGTTCTCCGTCTTCCGTTTCCTGGGTCAGTACGGCTCCAATGCCCACGTCGCTGGCATCTGTCTGCAGTTTGAACTGCTTTGTAAAGTCGGGACATACCAGTACCGGTGCTTCTGTGAGGCTTTCCTTTAGACTGTCAAAGGATTGTTGGTGACGATCGCTCCATTCGAATTTTTTCCCTTTACAGATTAACTCATGTAGCGGTCCCGCTTGTTCGGTGAACTTCGGTATGAACCTTCTATACCATGAGGCCATCCCTAGAAAGCTGTGTACTTCTTTGGTGGTTTTCGGCGCTGGTAGGTCTTTGATTGCTGCTACCTTTTCGGGATCCGTTCGGATGCCCTGATCGCTCACCACGTGTCCCAGGTATTTTAGCTCCTTTTGGAAAAACTTGCATTTTTCTGGGTTGATGCGTAGGTTTGCTTGCTGTAATCTCCTGAATACTTCTTTCAGTTTTTCCAGGTGTTCTTCTTTTGTGCGTCCTATCACTATTATGTCATCTAGGTACGCGAAGGCAAATGGCTCCATTTCCGGTCCGATAACGTTATCCAGTGCTCTTTGGAAGGTTGCTGGCGCTGTGGTCAGTCCAAATGGCATTACTGTCCACTGGAACAGCCCTCGTCCCGGTACCGTAAATGCCGTATATTGTCTGCTCTTCTCCTCTACTGGGATTTGCCAGTAGCCCGATTTCAAGTCTATCGTGCTTATGAATTTGGCTTCCCGTAGTTGGTCGAGGATGAAGTTCATACGAGGTACGGGGTACGCATCCTTTTCTGTCCGGTCGTTCAGCAACCTGTAGTCGATGCACATTCTCCATTCGTTATTCTTTTTCCTTACTAGCACTACGGGTGCGCTGTATGGACTTCGTGATCGCTCTATCAAGCCCAGGCTTAGCAATTCATCTACCTGTTCGTTGATTATCGCCTGCTGTTTTGGGTTTCGCGGATAATACCTTTTCTTGATGGGTTTGTCGTCCTTGAGGTATATTTTATGTACGGCCGCGTTGCTGACTCCTTCCATGTTCTCGAATATCCGTTTATTTTTTTCCAGGAATGCTTCGATATCTTGTTCGGACAGATTCCCTGGCGATGTTGACTCCTCTATGCCTTGTCTCTCTTCTCTTCCTCCGTTGTTAAATCCCCTGATTTTCAGCTCCAATCCGCCGCATCTGAGTACGCTTTCTGCTCCTGCCAGAAAGTCCATTCCCAGGAGGATTCCTCCCTCTACGTTCGGTAGGATCATGAATGTTATTTCAAATCTCCGTCCTCCGAACTCTACGTTTGTTTTGAATCCTCCCATCGCCTTCTGTCGAGATCCATCCGCTAGTGATATCTCCGCCTGCATTCTGTTCCATCTTCCTTCCTCTCTTAGGTCTTGGAACATGTTTCTGCTTATCGCGCTCTTTGTTGCTCCGGTGTCTATTATGCCCTTGGCACTCCTACACCCTACTCCAAATTGCGCTACTATCTGGTAGCCGTCGCACATCATATCACCCGCTGCTGGACCTATTCTTCGTGCCTGAGCTGCCAGCTCTATCCGCTCAGGCCTCCGGCGTTTCCCGACCTGGTTCGACAGCATTCTGTTGTTCTGACTCCGTTTCTCCCGCAACCCAGCAGAACAGCCTTGGTGGGTTGCCGCATGTGCGTGCCGTATGTCCGGTTCCGCCGCATCTCATGCATATTTCTGACCTCACCGGCTGTGGTGCTGTTTGCCCGGTTTGTATTTCCATCTGCTCGATCTCTTCTACCTCTTCAGAGAGCTTGAGGAATTCCGTCAGTGTTGTAAATCCGGTTCTTCTTGCATATAGCTTCAGCTTGCTCCTGCAATTTTTGTACACCCAGTCTAGTTTTTCTGATTCCGATAGTTTCGTGAATCTCATGAGCTTTCTTAGGTTCATCGCATATTCCCTTACTGGCTCGTTTTCCCTTTGTCTTAGCTGCGCTATCTGGGTTTCTAACTGCTCTCCGTACCGGGGCGGTAGAAAGTACTCCAGCAGTTCCGTTCGGACTTGTGCCCATGATGTGATCCTTGTTGGTGTCGTGGTGACAAATTGATCGTTCATGATTGAAATATACCGGCTCATTTTTGGTAACAACTTGAACTTGTAAAGTGTTTGTGTTACATTCAATTTTTATTGTGTCATGAAGATTGTGCTGCTTCAGTTTAGTAATAATATATTTTATAATTTCATCAAACTCATATGACCCTACAGGAATTTCTATTACTTTATTCCCAATTTGAAATATATTATTCCCCTTGTCCACATTCGGTATAGAGTTAAATGTATAAAAATCGATTAAAGCACATTCATAGTTATGTTTTAGATCAATTTGTGGAAAAAATGTTCACTTAGTATCGATGTATTCCCATTTAAAGATCACTAAGATGTAGTCATTGTGAAGTTGGATTCTGAACTGTTTATTTTTTATTAATCTCATTATACTTAAAACAGTATTTATTCGAGTACAATGAATTGATCAAATCCTTAGCGATATCGCCCAGTTTTCATATTATCATCCTTTGAGATTACTAAAAACCCAAATCTGTCCTCCCAGCACTTCCTTGATATATTCATAAATGTTTCAAACGTCATATCACTGCTCACATGATCACGATATATTCCACGCATGTTGAGTTGATCCTGATTGAATAAAATCGATAAGTTTGTGTTATCGCGAATAATTTGTTTCGGCACCCGCGTCTACGTTTGAGATAAGTAGGATATATCTACATTCATATGTCTACCGAAAGAGAAAAAGCTTCGGATATTGTCCTGGCGTTCATTAATTACATCATCGAAGATCATAATAGAATTCCTTTTAGCTTCTTGTGGGGATAAAACACTGTCATTCGTTGAAAATGTGTAATACCCCATACCCCGTATTGGCTTGACAGTTTTATCCAAATACTGATATTTTGGTCGAAATAAACTCTTTGAAAATATATAAATATTTTCAAATTTTAATCCATTTGGACTTTCGATAAGGCTTATCATAACATTAGTTTTCCCACAATTGGATGGTCCAACAATTAAAGCTCTAATTGTGTTTGGTAACAAGGAGCTGTGACGATGATATGTACTCTTCTCATGTCCAGCGCCTTCAACGTTTCTTACTGTAATGGTTTTATTTTGTGTTAATAAACGCATGTTTTAAAGAAATCTACTTAATTCATGGACAATCACTCGTTAATTGAGGTTTATATAAAATGGGCAAACGACTTTATAATGTAATCAGTCATAATAAAAAAGTCAAGCAGGGTACTTGGTCTCATAAATAATTTAATAAATACTCTACCCTTTGAGGCTCATATACCAGGATACAATTACTGTGGACCTGGTACAAGGCTAGAAAAACGATTAGCTCGCGGTGACCGGGGTATAAACCCATTGGATGAAGCTTGTCGCATCCACGATTTGGCTTATTCAAATAACAAGGACTTGGGTGAACGACATAAAGCGGACTCAGTTTTAATTGATAGGGCTTGAAGTAGTGTATAGGATTTTTATATTTTCCCATACAATAAGTCATATTTTTATGATTTGGTTTTATGATTTGGTTTTTATTATTTGGAGCAGGCAATGTCCCGCTCCAATGAAAGTAGCTTTGTTAATTGACTTAACTTATTCATACAAAAGGTTTCTTAGCCTAATTCAGGTAGCAGCGCTGCCGGCGTAGGCTGCAGCGCTGCGACGCTTATATGCATATACATATAAGTAAGCGACGGCGAAGGGTCGCTGAGGTAGGGGGAAGGTATTATGTTCACGTATGTCGCGCATGTATGAAATGCGGACTCAGCACTTGGATAGCCCATTGCAAGGGTCTTTGACTTATAAATTAAGTGCATTAATATATTTGTATTTATTGTATTTATTTATGCATAACACTGAGTACAGTGTGCATTCGCTATGTGAACATACTACATCTCCCTCCTTTTGAAAAATAACGTAATCTAATGGAGTTATTTTCTAATTATTATATATTTTTTTGTATTAATTTGTTATTATTTAA
This sequence comes from Drosophila aff. chauvacae BK-2020, assembly GCA_018903765.1. Classification (NCBI taxonomy): domain Eukaryota; kingdom Metazoa; phylum Arthropoda; class Insecta; order Diptera; family Drosophilidae; genus Drosophila; species Drosophila aff. chauvacae BK-2020. Next base: position 552,879 of record JAEIGO010000085.1, read on the forward strand.
TAGTATTTTAAGTTAAATTTAAGGTTCTAGAGTATTTTTTTTTTGTTGTTTTCTTTTTTTTGTATTTATATTATTATTCTTATTTTTTTTTTTTTTTTTTTTTTCGAATGAAAATTAATTGATTTAGTAATAAAAACATACATATAATATGTTGATTAGGAAATAAAAATTTTTAATCTATCTTTATGTACTTTTTGTTTCTTATTTTTATTATTTGAAATTATAATATTCTCGTTTTCCTCTATACTTTCAACCTTATATGGTCCAGTATATTTAAAATCTAACTTATGTCCGGTTTCGTTTTTTAACAAAACCTGGTCTCCTATTTTTAGTTGGATATCTTTAACTTTCCTATCATATAATTCCTTATTTTTAAGTTTGTTATCTTCTATCATTAATCTAGCTCTTTTATAGGCTACTTCTAACCTATACTTAGATTCTTTAGCGTAATCATCCACATTGTATAGTGGTTCTATTCTATCTATGCTATTAAAATGTATCGGTAAGTTCGATGATTTACCGAATACTAGCTCATATGGACAATAGTCATGTGCCATTGAGGGCGTAGTGTTAAAACAATACGTGAAATATGGGATCCAATTGTCCCAATCGGTTTTGTCTAGTGGATATAGGACCGGATGAATTCATTTAGTGTTCTATGACTTCTTTCTACGGTTCCTAAAGTCTGATGATGGTGTGCAGTAGATGTTATGTTTTTTATATTCAAATTTTTACATAACTCTTCAATTATTGAATTTTTATATTCTGTTCCCATGTCCGTAATGAACGTCTTCATTGGACCGTACTTCAGAATAAAATCTTCAAATATAGCTTTTGCTACCGTTTTTGCACTTTTGTTTTTGATGGGTATTGTTACGAGGTATTTTGTTAAATCGCAGATTAATGTTACTGCGTATTCATTTCCTCTTTCAGATTTGGGTAGTGGACCGATTGTATCCACAATTACCCTGTCAAAAGCCATTTGTGGCGTCTCTGTTATTGTCAATGGGGTCTTTGTATGCTTTGTCGTTTTTGACTTTTGGCATTTAGGGCATTTTTTTACATAATTTGATATGTATCGGGTCAATAATAACTCCTTTTTATTTTAGCTAATGTTCTAGCTATGTCTGTATGACCTCTTTGTATCGGATCATCATGGAATGTAAACAGTATTGCTTCTTTCTCTTTTTCATTATTTGATAATAGGGTCACCGGCTTGAGTAGCGCTACTCTTAGAGATTGTAATGTTTTATTGCCCATAATTTTAAAAGATTCTATTGAGATGGTGTCAAAGATCTTTTCGCTCGGTGCCACTTTGAGTTGGCGGATATTAAGTATACCGGCTTCTTTTTCAAGCCTTTGAAAGAACTGACCTAAGTCGAGAATTTCATTGGTGTACATATCGCTAACATCAATTCTTGCTATAACTTTTTTTCCACGTTTTAGTAAACATAGTGAATTCGTTATTCGCAAGGTCACTACTTTTCGTACCTCGTCATTTACTATGACTTCGTATACGTTGGGCTGAGAAGCTTTGTTTCGAGTTTGCCTGGGCAAATCTACTTGTTCTTTTCCTGCGCAGGAATTTTTCTGTTTACTTTTGTTTCTGGTAGTGACTTTCAGAATGGAATTTTTATTTTGCATTTCCTTCAAATCTGAAATTGTTATTCTGGATTCTGCTACGTAATTGTCCTTGCCCTTCAGATATTCTACTGTAAAGTTATATTCCTCAAGTTCAAGCCTCATTCGCGTCAGCTTTGAGCTTGGATTTATCATGGAGAACAGGTATGTGAGTGGTCTGTGATCAGTTTTGACAGTGAAATGTCTACCATAAACGTATGGTCTGAAGTAAGTTATTGCCCAATGAATTGCTGCCAATTCTTGTTCTGTGGTGCTTTTATTACTTTCGCCCTTAGTAAACGATCTTGATGCGTACGCAACTGGAAGCTGGAGTCCGTTTTTGATTTGAGTTAAAACTGCTCCACATGCTTGCTTACTAGCATCCGTTATTATGCAAAATTCTTTGCTAAGATCTGGGTATTGTAATAAATTTGGATTTATTAGTGCCGATTTGAGATGTTCGAAGGCATTCTGGCAATCAGTTGACCATTCGAATTTAACATCTTTCTTACATAATCTTGTTATGTGACGGGAATATTCGGCGAAATTTTTGATAAAACGTCTATAGTAATTACAAAAAGCTATGAATCTTCTAGCGCTGTCCGCATCATGTGGGACTGGATAATTCTTGATGACGTCGTATTTTTTGTCGTCAGGCAAGATTCCTTTATCTGTGCATTTGTGTCCCAAAAATGTGACCTCGTGCATGAAAAATTAACATTTTTCAGGATGTAATTTTAGATTGTATGTCCTACATTTCTCAAAAACATCAGTTAAGTTTTAAAGCATATGTTTTTCAGAACAACCTATGACTATTAGATCATCCATGTAAAGGAAAGCTTGAGAAGGTTCTAATCCGGAGAATGCTATAGTCATCATTCTCTGGAATGAATTTGGCGCTATTTTTAAACCGAATGGTAATCGCGTGAAACGATATGAACCATTGTTCGTCGAGAAAGATGTTACGTCCCTTGAATTTTCTTCGAGTTCGATTTGATGGAATCCAGACATTAAGTGTAGACATGAGAAGTATTTCGCTCTTCCTAGTTGATCAAAATATCATCAATTCTTGGTAGCGGAAATTTATCCGACAACAGTTTTTTATTAATTTGACGATAGTCGATTACTAGTCTCCATTTTTTCTTATCAGAACCGGGAAGGGATTTCTTTGGAACTAACAATAGTGGGCTATTGTATGGTGATACAGATGGTTCGACTATTTTATTATCGATTAGCTTTTGCACCTGTACCTGTATTTCGTCTTTTTGACTATGAGGATTTCTGTAATTTTTTATGTATACCGGTTCGTCATCAGTCAATCTTAGTTTTTGTTTATAGAAATTATTTGTTGTTATTGATTCGGTTTCGAGTCCGAATATATCACTATATCTGGTGCACATTTCTGTTAATTTTGTTTTGAATTGTGGGGGAAGTTTTTTGTTAGTTGAGATAAGACAGTTTTTTCTCTTGCTTTGGGATTAGTTTGAACTATTTCGTAGTTCGAAAGTGTTTCATATTTTAAATCGTTAATATTTACTATTTTATCAACATTGGTTGTATTCAACAATCGGACAAATGCGTTTTTGACAGTTGCAACTGTATTTGCAACATAAATACCATTTTGAATTTCCTGGTTGGGAATTAGTACACTATCTTCATTTGAAGATATGTGAATCTTTCGGACCACTTGAGATCTTGCTGGTAGAATCATGGAATTATTACCAGAACTGTATGTTATTGGAACATAAATTGGGAAATTCAAATTTGTTGGTCTCATTATAAGCCAATCTTCGTTGGGTTTGAAGTCTAGTTGACAATTAAATTTCTTTATGAAATCAATGCCTATTATTCCATCACATGGTATTGCAAAATATGGATCTACTATATGAAAATCATGTGGAATTATATATTTATCTGTCTGTATCTCAATAAAAATTAACCCTTTGGTTTTTATTAATTCGTGGCCTATGCCTTGAATACTGATTTTAGTATTTTCCTGAACATCATGAAATATGTCAGAATTTTCCTTTAATATTGATATATCTGCACCCGTGTCCACTAGGAACACAAGTTTTTTATTTGTTTCTGTATTATAAAAAGATACAAAAGTGTTATTACTAAGATTGATGGTATAGATTTTTTTATTTGGTATTACACATCTGAAGGGGTTTGAGAGTTTTCCGAGTTTTGAGCTACTCTCACATTGTTTCGGTTTTGGTTACCGTTACTCCTGTTATTCCTATGTCTATAATTTCCACGACCTCTATTATAATTATTGGTCTGGTTATTATAATTTTCGTTGTATCCATTGTTTCTATAGTTGCCTTGGTAGTGCGCGTTATACTGAAAGGTATCACGGCCTCTACCACGAAAATTACCTCGATAGTTACCACGATAGGTCTGTTCACCGCGTGCAAATAATACTGAATTTGCATTGCCAGTCATTTCAGTACTGCATTGCATGTACTTCGTAACGGCTTCATTCATTGTATTATAATTACCGGCTTCCAGTATCGTTTTTAGCCTGCCATGCTCACAATTTTTAGTCATTGTGGCTATGGCCTCCTTGGTGCTGAACTTTTCAGCATGTTCAGCCGATAAACCTTCATCAATATATGATGCTTCAAGGAGTTTCCTAAGGTGGTTAATGTCATTGGTACATTTTTCTGCAGTTTTACCTTTCTGCATTGTTCTGGCCATTTTAGCTTTTACTACATCGGACGATTCGCCGACAATATTGGCTTCTAATATGGCAATTATCGAAGAAATAGTGGTCTCATTTTTAACCTTGTCAAGGTTGACCCGATTATTTTCGACTTAATGACCTCTACCGCTAATTCTTCAAATGGTCCTTTTGTTAAATTGACCAATCTAACGGCTGTTAAAAATCTTGCCAGATTTAATTTTTCACCGTTGAATTCGGGTATGGCGCTTGATATATCTTTGATATATGCCCGTTGGGCCGCTGATTCGGTCATTATGGTCATTATTCGGTCATTCGGTCATTATGGTTTCTATGGTATTGATCTTAAATAATCATAATTGTAACGACCAGGCTAGGTGAAGAAGTGCAGAGCCGGGCGCACGCGCATTTGCGCGGCTCTGCTCGTCTACTAAGGAGGTGGAGCACTTCAAAGTTGCCTCTTACGATCAACATCTTATTAAATTTGCGTGCAGCGTCGAGAAGGGGGGGGAAGGGAAATCAAAACCACATACACGGACAGACGGACGACTGCATTTTGTGGGCAACTGCCCACGCGGGAGATGGTTAATTTGTATATAGTAGCCACTTTAAGTGCGCCACTTTTTTTTTAATTTTATTTTTCACACCCCCGCGTTTACCCATCGCATAACGCACTCGTGTGGTTTTTTTTACGAATTTTAATTTTCAAATAATAAAAATAATTTAATTAATTTATGATACAACATTTTTATTTATATTTTTTTTCCTTTATTGGTTTTTATTTTTCATATATGTATATGTTTTTTTTTTCAACAATGTAATATATTTCTGCCATAATCGTTTAGACCTTATCTAGGTCGTTTGCATGGCTTAAGGCCCTTTTCGTGATACATTTATTGTGCTTAATATAAGCTTTATACAAAATGTATGCACATAAAATTGCAACGATTATTGACAACAATATATTCGTAAGATTCGAATTCGATTGTAGTTCGATCTTATTCTTAATATTTGCAGTGGAGTCCACTGCAGTATTGTTCAACATGGTTCTGATTTTAATTTTACTTATTAATAGTATACCATTTATGAATGGTTTTTCAGCACTACTTATTGAAGTCGATACTCTATACATATAGCTTTTATATGTATATGTATATTTATTTTAAAAAGTATTACTGAATTTTCTTTTTTTTTTAAGTGGCATTCAATTAAATTTTTGTGTTTATGTGATTTTATATATATATATATATTTTTTTTTTAATTTAAAAATTAAATTTTTATATAAATTTATGTAAATTTATATTTGTATAGAAGTTTTTTTTTTTTCTAGCTCGATATTCCTACTTTTTTACAATAGTCCTACCTATTATGTCGTACGGCTTTACGGGCCATACTGCTCATCGGGCAGAAAAATTCCGCTCAATGTTACAAAGTGTCGTTTAGAAATAATATGCAGCGCAGTGCATCGAGGTTGGGTGTGCCACGCAGGGCAACAAAAAAAAAATTATATTCGGCTGGTCCGATCGTCCGATGCTGCTGTTGCCGGGCTGGCTGCTGTTTGCTCTTCCTTCCTTACGTCAGCTTGGCGTCGCCGGGCAGGCACGCTGACGTTCCCTCGAAGGTGCAGGCGGCGGGTTGCCTCCCGCACTCGGTTTCTGCTGCTGCTGACCTGGGCCTATGGGCTCAGGCGGCGCCGGTGCTGGTCCTCGCACAGGCTATTTATCTTCTGCTGACCTGGCCTATGAGCTCAGGCGGCGCCGGTGCTGGTCCTCGCACAGACTATTTATTTTCCGCTGCATATACGGATATTCTCGGCTAGTGATGCCGGGATGAGGATGTCCTAAGTGTGTTTCGGTTTCAGTTTCAGTTTCAGTAGAGCGTGGAATCTTCGAATTCTATGGTCAGGCGGCGACTTTCTCCATAACGGGGGTCTCGATCTTTTGCTTCGCCACATCAGTCATTTTGATTCAATATTGTTTTTACTTCCAGAGAATGACGAAGATCTGGGTTTTTCAACTCACTATTCGCAGTAGATCATCACGTAGTTATAAACGAATTGGTAGATTGGAAGATCCATATAGGATTTTTATGGTTGCTGAATTTTTTTTTCGTCACACACTTATCCTGGACACTTATGTCACGGTCGCCATATAGGATGTTTTATATTTTCCCATACAATAAGTCATATTTTTATGATTTGGTTTTATGATTTGGTTTTTATTATTTGGAGCAGACAATGTCCCGCTCCAATGAAAGTAGCTTTGTTAATTGACTTAACTTATTCATACAAAAGGTTTCTTAGCCTAATTCAGGTAGCAGCGCTGCCGGCGTAGGCTGCAGCGCTGCGACGCTTATATGCATATACATATAAGTAAGCGACGGCGAAGGGTCGCTGAGGTAGGGGGAAGGTATTATGTTCACGTATGTCGCGCATGTATGAAATGCGGACTCAGCACTTGGATAGCCCATTGCAAGGGTCTTTGACTTATAAATTAAGTGCATTAATATATTTGTATTTATTGTATTTATTTATGCATAACACTGAGTACAGTATGCATTCGCTATGTGAACATACTACAAGTGGCTCTGCTGGGGGTTGGTGCGGCTGAGAACCGGATTGTTCGGACCCCAATTGAAAACGCAGAGACGAGGGTTGTGGTTTCTCCAAAAGATAATCTTTATTCAGCGTATATATATGTGTATAAAAAAGGGGTGCTCCAAAATCGTGTGATCGTGTTCTTGTAGAAAAAGAGTAAGTGGTAAGCAAAAGAAAAGGTGTGGCCAGCGGTCCCTAATAGAAGAATACTCCCTTTTTCAAAAGAGAGTGGGTGGATTCCCTTCTCCATTTAGGGACGCGCGGAACTGGCACACGGGAGCTGGTGTAAACATCCCGCCCGCCTTGCAATGCCACAGATTGCAAAAGAATCCGCGATGCATCAGTGGGTGTATGTTCCGGAGAGCATCCATCCTAACACTGTGCTCTGTGCTACGATGCGCCCGTTCTGGCTGTGCATGACACCAGGTTGGATGAGCGTGGGATACACATCCGCACCCAGCACGACGGAGGTACCAGCCGGCCTGTGAAAACTGGGGTCCGACAGGATGAGGTTGGTGAACACTGTTTTGGCGGCGTCAGGCAGCTCTCGGGCAGGAGTCCGCATTCGCAGCTGCTCCTCGACGTGGAACACCACCTCAATCCGCGGCGTCTCTGTATGAATCGGGATGAGAGTGGCTCTGCACACCCTCTCATCACCGACTCCTATGATAGGGAGGGCCATGGCCTCGGCCAGTGATCCGTCAATGCGGCTCAAGGTAGAGCACGCATCGACCATGGCCCGCACATCGAAGCGCTTGTCCCCGATGTCGAACCGAAGATTGACGGTGGGCAGGATAGCCGTTGCAGTGTGGGAGAGCACTGCCGAGAGGCGGGGTTGCTCGATGTTGGTCTTCGGCTCTGGCGTCTCGATGGGCCTGTCCGCGCTAGCAGACCGCTCTCGCTTTTCTCGCCGATGGAGATGTAGCAAGGTGTGATGAGCGTCCCCACATACTCGGCAGCGACACTCACTCCGGCACGAGCCTTCGGAATGCTGGTGCGCCAAGCAGTTCGGGCAGTATTTATTGATGAGGACCGCACGGAGCCGCCGTTCTTCATCTAGCCGGAGAAACCGCGAACACGTCCGAAGCGGATGAATCCCCTGACAGACTCGGCATCGGAACGATCGAGTTCCTCGAGAACATCTGTCGATGAGCTGGCGACGTTGGTTTCGATGGGATGGCATGGCTGGCGCAAAGAGATGAGAGAAGCAGAGAAAAAAAAAGAACGACTGGAGGATAGAACAAAAAAAATAATAATTAGTGGATACGCTTTACTCTCACAGTTGTGGACATAGACTTTGGACATGTTTGTCTACGGGAAGGAAAACTAATTTGGAAATAGGCCGTTTGAGGATACCACGGGCCGTGCGGACGTTTAAGACGCGAACTTTGTCATCAGAGCCAGGATAAACCCTTTGAACACGCCCTAACCTCCATCCATACGATGGAACGTGGTATTCCTTGATAATCACCATGTCGCCTTCGGACATATTCCTGGTTGCAATTGCCACTTGGTCCTCTTATGGAACTCTTTCAGGTATTCAGCTTTCCATCTCGATGCGAAAAGCTGGCCAAGGGCTTTGAGTCGCTGCCATCGGTTCAGGATAGAACTGGCTTCGCCGGCGGTGGGAGGTTCGGCGGGGACGAGTAGCGGTCCGCCTATCAGAAAATGTCCCGGAGTGAGAGCGAGGATATCCGACGGATCTTCTGACATCGCGGAAATTGGTCTGGAGTTGAGGCATGCCAGTTAACATGCCCACACTGGAGACAGGACCGACCCAGAGTTAACATGCCTCCTCTCTCCGGTCACACTGGAACCAATACCGAGAGTCAACATGCCCCCTATCTCTTTGGGCACACTTGGAGACGGACCCAGAAACAAGGAGGCGGTGCCAATACGAACTCTGACGAGGATATTGAAAAAATAAAGATTTGTCATTCTGCTGAATTCTTTGAAAGCCTTTCTCCCTCGGCCACAGGATTGTAACTGGCGCAGCCGGACTACGGACAAGGGATCAACAATGCCCACTACGCTTTTCGTTGAAATTCTAAAAGAGGTAATGAACATGTGACGGCAGTGGTTGTGAGTGGTAAAACAGTAAATTAAGTAAAAAGTTATTGAAACATAATGACGTGCAAGTGCAAATAAAACAAAAGAAACAAACAAAATCAAGGTAAAATTGCTTCACAAGCGACCGTATATGTGTACATCAACCGCTGATAAGGCACCGGGATCGCTTGTGCGGGTTAATTTACAACAATATAACAACAACAAAAAATGCTGTGTGTGATGACCGTATATGTGTACATCAATCGCTGATAAGGCACCGGGATCATCCATACACCCTAAATCATAAAATATTACCAATTAAAAGTGGAAAATGAATCAAAAAAAAAATTTTTTTTTGACATAAAACTGCTGTGTGGTGACCGTTTGTGTGTGTCGGAGAGCACTTGGTGTGCGTATTTGGGAGAGTATTGGTATACACTTGATTGTATTGGTACACTTGATTCTGACATCCGGCAACACACATATTTTTATGAAATATTACAAGTCATGATTTATCGATTTATAAGTTATGTACAACTATCGAGTCTCTATAGCGTCCTTTTTTTTTTACCATCGCTACTTTTTCTTAGTCTTGACTTCACTTTCTGCGACGCTAGTTTTCCTATTGTGAAATTCAAATTAAATCTAAACAAAAACGCTAATCATCAAAGAAAACAAATAAATAATTGTGGGACTAGGTCACTGGATGTCCTAAGTGCAAGGAACGCATGTTATTAGCTGCGTGAACACCACCATAGGTATGCTTTTTGGTCATTTCAAAAAATAGCAATTTCATCACTATGGTAATATTGCAGCCTATATTTGTTGTAGTTCTGTAGTTTTGCCGTGACGATAGACTGGCGCTGAGTTGTAATCAGAACTCGCTGCGCAAGAAGCGAATGTACATCAATCGCCGCCAAGACAACGGGATATCCGCACAGTGGTTTATAAAAATAAATGTGAGTTGTGTGATTAACGACCGAATATGTGTACAACAATCGCTGTTAAGGCACCGGGATCGTTTTCATTTATCAATTTACATGAACGCAAATTTATTTAAAAAAAATTAATAAACAGTGATACGGCAAAAACAAGTAAGCATGAATGTGTTTGTGTTACGCCGCTTGTAAAACCCTTGCGACGCTTGACGCTGAGTTCGCTTCTACACTGTTGAATTCTATTGAATTCTTTTTTTGCACACCACGCACTGCGAGAATAGAACCACTTAAAACAAAAAAAAAAAAGCAATAAAATCAATTCTAGAAATATATTAAACATATGTATATAAAAAGAAATAAGAAAAATAAGAGAAAACGACGAAACAATCCACAAACAACTTAACGTCTACTGGTGTCACATGTTCCCTAACCTCTAAAATACGCTGTATTGAATACTAATTTAATTTATGCATTACAGTCAAAGCCAAAAACAGTAGAAAACTACAAAGGTGGAAGGAAGCACAGCAGCACTGCACGAAAAACATACAACTAACAATAAACAACGCGAAACAAGGAAAAGAGAAAACTGCGTAACGGACACACACATACAGGTTTTCTTTTATTTTGGAAATAATACACACTAAAAAATAGATGCATAAACATAGTATCATAAAATATAATACAATAGTTTACTACATTAATATACAAACGAAAACTAAACAAACCAAACAAACACCCAAAATTTTCCATATACAAATACCATAACCATACCCCAATATATAATTAATCGCGATTATTTGCAAACAAAAAATACAGATTTATTCCTAACAAACGTAAATGTTAAAGAATACTACTAACACAGTTAGGGGCAGATCAGGGCTAAGAAGCGGATCTAGACTATCTGAGATAAGGAAGCGACAGGAACAGAAGAGGAAGACCAGTCAGTTCAATCGCAAAACAATAATCCTAATCTCACCAACGCTATGGATTCCGGTAACGACACAGGGCCACTAAATTCCACCACCAACCTAAATCTACAACAACTACTAACCCTTGTACATCAACTACCAACCTACGAAGGCCCACCTGACAATCTTGATAGATTTATAGACAGAGTAGATCAGCTTCTTTTGTTAGCCTCATCGGTGGACCAAGCAACATGCGGACAGTACTTACTTGGAACTATCCGTGACAAAATTAAAGGCAGAGCAGACGAAGCGCTGAATGTCTGCGATGCACTCCTTAGTTGGGATGATATCAAAGCAAACCTCAAGCGACTATACTCTAGCAAGAAAACAGAAGAAATGCTTGTTAGAGAGCTACATAATCTTCCGGACGGACTCAGTATGGGAAAATTGTATTACTCAGCCGCAAAAATAAGAAGCGAATTAATGTCACTCGCCAGAGAAGCAGACTCTAGTGGACACTCTCTTGCGGCCAAACGTGACCAAGACGACAGATTCTGCCTAAATACATTCTTAGCTGGATTAAAGGACCCACTTAGGACAGCCATTAGGAATCAAAGACCAGAGACAATCGAGAAAGCATACGAGTACGGACAGATTGAATTCCCACAACAATAGTAATGGTCGACAAGATAAAGAAACTCTGGGCAGAAACCCCTTCCACAATAACGACCAACCAAATCAATCCCTAAGTCACCAAAAACAGAAACAACCTTAATTCAAGAGCTCCCCTATGTAACATCAACGATGATGCAAATTTTCAAATAGAAGCCTCGGGAAGCCAGTCGGCTACATAAGCAAGAAGACTCACGGATTTTCCTTGCCATTTGTTTTATTATCACCAAACTCCATGGTGTCAAATCCTCTAAAATTCCTAATAGACACTGGATCTACTTACTCTTTCATAAACCCGGCACTTATTAATGAAGATCACATCAAAAAACTAACCTCAGATATCAATATCCACACTGTTCTCAGTACATTCAAAATTCGGGAATATACAGATAAAATAAATTTCAAATAAGTTCTTATTATTTAATTTCCACCCCCACTTCAATGGTCTCCTAGGCATGGATATCCTATCTAGCCTAAATGCAAGAATAAACTTTGCCGAGTCCATACTAGAAACACCAGAAACCGCCATCCCAATCCTCACAAGGGCAAACCCTGTAGACACATTACATAACCTGCCACAAAATACCAAAATGCTACTTCCGCTCCCAGTAAACTTCATGCAGGGAGACTTTATATTTGAAACTATGAATTTGGATAATCAAATATCCATAACAGGCGGTTTATACACCGCAAACGCAGGATCCGCCTATTTCGAAGTCTGCAATAACTCAGACCAGATCCAAACACTTTACCTCGAGGAACCGTTACAAGCAGAAGAGTTCTCTCCACAAACCCACCAATACTTAAACTGTATGTCCGCGGGAACAGATACAGAACGACCGGATGACCAACAATTAAAAATTCAAACGGAACACCTTAACAGCGAGGAAAAACAACAAATACTCAAACTATGCAAGTCATTCAAAAGACTTTTCCACAACGAAAACAACCAACTAACGTTCTCTAACGCCGTCAAACACTCTATACCAACAACAGATAATATACCGATACACACAAAATCTTACCGTTACCCATTTGTACATAAAGACGAAGTAAAAAGCAAATTTCAAAAATGATCGAGCAAAACATTATAAAAAACACCCATTCCCCCTGGAGTGCACCCGTCTGGGTCGTACCTAAGAAAAGTGACGTCATAGGCGAAAAAAAGTGGCGCTTGGTAATCGATTTTCGGAAATTAAATGAGAAGACTGTCTCTGATAGATACCCTATCCCGTACATTGCGGATATACTAGATAGTCTAGGGAAGACTATGTATTTCACAACGATAGACTTAGCAAGTGGCTTTCACCAAATTCAAATGAACCCACGCGATGCGAGCAAGACGGCGTTCACCGTCGAAAATGGGCATTATGAATTCACGAGAATGCCCTTCGGTCTCAAGAACGCCCCTGCCACGTTCCAACGCGTTATGGACAACGTTTTAGGTGACTTAGTCGGTAACGTCTGTCTCGTCTATCTCGACGATATAATAGTATACTCACCCTCACTCCAAAAACATATAGCAGATATTAAATCTGTTTTCACAAAACTCCAAAACGCAAATCTAAAAATCCAACCAAGCAAATGTAGCTTTTTAAGGAAGGAAATCGACTTCCTGGGACATATCGTAACCCAGGAAGGAGTCAAACCAAACCCACTTAAAATTCAAACCATCAAGGACTTACCCTGCCCAAAGACAACCAGGGAAATTAAATCATTTTTAGGACTATTAGGGTATTACAGGAAATTCATAAAGGACTTTGCGAAAATAACTAAACCCATAACGAGACAGTTAAAAGGGAAGAAATCTATAATAATAGACGATGAATTTAAACAAGCATTCGAAACGTCGAAAGATCTTCTTTGTAATGATCCCATACTCATATACCCTGATTTCAATAAACCGTTCACGCTGACCACAGACGCAAGTAATTATGCTATAGGCTCTGTGTTGTCACAAGGCCCAGATACTAATGACAGACCCATATCCTTCGCTAGCAGGACACTCTCGGACACGGAAATCCGCTATTCGACGATAGAGAAAGAAATGCTATCTATCATTTGGTCTGTAGGTCATTTCAGACCATACCTTTTCGGGCGTAGATTCAAAATAGTCACAGACCATAAGCCATTAATCTGGCTAGAAAATTTGAAAGGTCAGAATCCAAAACTACTTCGATGGAAAACAATCCTGGCCGCTTACGACTACGAAAAAGGGTCGCAAAACGTAGTTGCTGACGCACTCAGCAGAATTGAGCCAAACTTGAACATAAACGAGGACCCACAAATTATACCAATGGCTTCGCAACCACTAAATCACTTCAATTGCCAAATAATATTCCGTATCGGATCAACAACTTTAAGACAAGTAGAAACACCATTTATCCATAAAGTAAGACATATTATCACGGAACCCGTACATACTTTCGACTCTGTTACAAACACCCTTCAAACAATCCTGAAACCGAATAAAACATTCGCAATATTTGCACCAAACGATATTTTCAAAATAATAGAAGAGTCTTATAATAACTATTTCTTTGAAAATGACTTATACAAAATTTTCCGCTGCAATATATGGTTAACCGAAATTACGAATACTCATGATCAGGAAAACGAAATTCGTGCATACCACTTTAATACCAATCATAGAGGCATAGATGAAACATATAACCATTTAAAAAGGGACATTTATTTTCCGCATTTAAAAGACATTATCACAAAAATTATAAAAAATTGCGATACCTGCCTAACCCTAAAATACGATAGACACCCCCATAAACCATTGATGCAAACCCCAACCGCCCCAGATGGACCATTGGCAGTCGTACATATAGACATATATTTCATTAACAATACTTGTAACCTCACAATTATCGATAAATTCACCAAACTAGCACAAGCCTACCCCCTTAGCAATAGGAATTCAATAAAAGTCGTCGATGCCCTATTACAATTTATAAGTCACTATGGCGCACCAAAGAAAATAATTTTCGACCAGGGCGCGGAATTTTCGGGCAATCTATTCAACGACTTCTTAAATCAATTCCAAATAACGGCTCATACAACTTCATTTCAACAATCAACGGGCAACGCTTCTGTCGAGAGACTGCACTCCACCTTAACCGAACTATACAGGATAATCTTGAACAAAAGAAAGGAAGCACGCATAGAACGCGATCATGCCCAAATACTCGCAGAAGCAGTAGCAACATATAACAATGCAATACACTCCAGCACTTCCTATACCCCTTTCGAGCTCTTCCACGGAAGAACACACATATTTAACAAAACAATAACATTCGACAATCACCATGATTACCTTAAGAAATTAAACGAATTTAGAAAAGACATATACCCAAAAGTACAGGAACATTTAAGCGCGACCACAAAAAAAAATTGGCTAAATTAAACAAGGACAGGGAGACACCAGTCCAAGTCGATCCTAATGATAAAATATTTAGAAAAGAAAACCGTAGAAACAAGATAACACCGAGATTTTCAATACACAAAGTAGATAGAGACAAAGCAGTCACTCTCCTAACAACTAAAGGTAAAAAGTTACACAAACAAAAAATTAGAAAAATAGTTAAGAAATCAATGGAAGAAACATAAGATAGACAAGCATGATTCAATAAATATATCAAACCAAGTAACTTAAAAACCCACATTAACAAGAAACAATCTACGATACAAAAATACATAATAATTAAACAAAATGTAACTCTAGCTTTAGATGTAACGTTTATAAACACAACACTCATGTTTAATATTAAGATATCCATA
The DNA here is from genome assembly GCA_018903765.1 of Drosophila aff. chauvacae BK-2020. Taxonomy (NCBI): domain Eukaryota; kingdom Metazoa; phylum Arthropoda; class Insecta; order Diptera; family Drosophilidae; genus Drosophila; species Drosophila aff. chauvacae BK-2020. The sequence goes on from JAEIGO010000085.1 coordinate 568,131, forward strand.
AAAAAAAATGTTAAATTCAAAATGTCGTCGGAGTTCGTGGCATACACCAACAACACGTCGCCTAATCACCCTTCTCCGATCCGGCCATTTCCCCTTATGGCCTTCTCTTCGGACTGGGGGGGGAGGAGTTAACATGCCCACACTGGAGACAGGACCGACCCAGAGTTAACATGCCTCCTCTCTCCGGTCACACTGGAACCAATACCGAGAGTCAACATGCCCCCTATCTCTTTGGGCACACTTGGAGACGGACCCAGAAACAAGGAGGCGGTGCCAATACGAACTCTGACGAGGATATTGAAAAAATAAAGATTTGTCATTCTGCTGAATTCTTTGAAAGCCTTTCTCCCTCGGCCACAGGATTGTAACTTGCCTCTATCCGACACAGTAGAGTGGATAACTCTTCAAGGGTATACTTAAAGTTACCTGTCGTCTTGTAGAAGTGACTCTTGAAACTCTTGACTCCTGCTTCCCACAGGCCTCCCATATGGGGGGCGCCTGGAGGGTTGAAATGCTAGGATAGGCTCTGGTGACTAAACGACGAGGTTACCTTTTCCTTAACCGCAGCGATGAAATCTTCTATGAGGGCCTTCTCCGCGCCCACAAAAGTCTTTCCGTTGTCCGAGTAAAGATGGAGAGGGCACCCTCTTCTGGCCGCGAACCTTGAGAAGGCTCCGAGGAATTTCTCCGTGGTCAAGTCCGAAGTGGCTTCCAAATGGATGGCCTTCGTACTGAAGCACACGAAGACGCAGACATAGCCTTTCGTGATTCGACAGGCACGACCCGAATAGCTCTTGACATCAAATGGTCCCGCGAAGTCGAGTCCTGTGTGTGTAAAGGGTCGCGAATAGGTCGCTCTGGACTGAGGTAGTTTACCCATTAGCTGAGACTGCACCTTCTTCCGGTGAATGACACACACCTTGCAGGTCGTGGTCACACGTTTGATCAGGTTCCGCAGCTTCGGAATTCAGTATCTCGTCCGGATGAGACGAACCATCAGCTGGTTTCCCCCGTGTATGGAGATACGGTGAGTAAATGTGACCAGAAGCTCAGCTAGTTTGGAATGGTACGCCAACAGGATAGGATGACGTTCTTCGTAGGATAATGAGTCAGATGCAGTCAAACGACCGCATGACCTCATGATGCCGTCAGCATCCAGGAACGGATTAAGGTTGAGGATACAACTGGACGAGGGAAGCTATCCTTTGGATTGCAGGATGTTGTATTCCTCTGGATAGTCGGCCCGTTGAGTTTGCCTAATAAGCACGAGTTGTATATGGGCGAGCTCTTTACTGCTTAAGTCTGTAGAAGAAGGCGTAGGAATGCGTCTGCAGCGGTTGATGAACCGCTGCACAAAAGCCATGACTCGCAGCATGCGATTGAAGTTTAAAAACCGCTCTAGGAGATCCCATGATGGACACGCCAAATGGCACCGGATGGATCGTCTTTCGAGTTCAAAGTCCGATACAGCTTCGTGCGACGTGGGCCAGGAGACTTGCGGCTGAATCAGCCACGAAAGGCCATGCCACCAGAGGTCACTACTTGCCAGCTCTTTCGCCGTGACACCACGACTGGCTAGATCTGCTGGATTGTGCTCGGAACGCACATGTGACCATTGGCTGGCATCTGTATTTAGAGCAATCCTAGTCACTCGATTCGCTACGAAGGTGGTCCATTGACATGGTGGCTTGTTCAACCATGCCAACACAATGGTGGAATCAGTCCAGAAAAACGTCTCTATTCGACCGAAAGGGATGTGAGGAAGAATTGCGGCCCACAGGTCAGCAAGAAGAACTGCACCACACAACTCTAAGCGCGGGAGTGAAACGGTTTTGACAGGAGCGACTTTAATCTTTGACGTGAGCAGACTCGACGAAATGCCTCCGACATATTGGATGCGAACATAAATCGCAGCCCCATAGGCCTTCTGAGATGCATCACAGAAGCCGTGGATCTGCACTTGTGCTCCCGGTCGGAATTGTACCCAACGCGGGACGCGAACCTTGTGGAGGGAACTATGGCTGCGAAGGAAATCATGCCAGCGTTGCCGTAGCTCTGCAGGGAGCAACTCGTCCCATCCAATGCCGGCTAACCATATATCCTGCATCAGGATCTTGGCCTGGACTACAAATCCAGCGGGATCGAACAGTTTTGCGATTTGCGATAGGACGTCGCGCTTGGAATAATTCGCATTGACAGCAAGCTCAGTCGGGACAAAATAGAACTCATCCGCCTTGGCGTTCCACCGTATTCCCAACGTTTTAGTGGTGCTCACCTCTTCGATGTCGAGGAAGTCACCTGAGAGCAGGTGGTCTGAAGGAAGTGCCTTTAGAAGAGTTCGCTCATTTGCTGTCCACTTGCGGAGAGGAAAACCTGCGGAGCTCAGAGCTGTCCTCAACTCCTGAATGGCTAAAGTAGCCTCGACCTTCGTGTGCGCTCCTGCAAGCACATCGTCCACGCACATATAACTGAAATTATTCGAGACGCCCGTGGATATAGGGCGTGGACATCCTCGGACAGCTGCCGCAACGTTCGTAAAGCTAGAAACGGGGCACAATTAACTCCAAACGTGACAGTCTGAAGCTCATAGTCTCTGATGTCCCCACGATCATCTCGAAAGAGAATTCTCTGAAAAGCGGTGTGTGCAGGGTTGTAACTGTAACGAACACACTCTATGAGCGTTGTCCACCTCAACACACTCTGTCTACTTTTTTGACCGGCATACTCAGGGAAAATGGGCATGGGTTTTGTGTTAAGATGAACAAGAGTGTCACAGATACAATACTGTAGACAGAGATACGATAGCTGCAATACGATAACCAAACGGTTAAGAATCAGACAAGGAAATGTACCTATTGAAGACGAGGACCAGATGTTATTGGCCTCTTTCTATACCCACCCTACCTGTGAAATCCATTCGGACTCCACCCTTTTACAACCGCTGCTTTACATACCCTTGGGTGCCCAAAAAGACATCAGATTAATTCATATTCGATACCATATAATCAAAGATAAAGATAATATTCCTGTTTTGGAGGGGGGTGGCTTCCTTCAACGGGAAAAACTCAATCCGGGAACAAACAGAAGTCCGATGGTGTGGCGTCTCGACGCAGTCGAAATTAAGACGATGAAAGAAATAAGTAGGCACGGGGGCGTCGATTCGCACTTCACTTTTATTCTATGACTTCAGTTTTAAGACTAAACATGCTAGCTTACATACTAGAAACCCGAACTCCCGCCTGCATAACATAAGGAGAGCGGGAGAACCAACGGTCGGACGCGAGCAGTCCCGAAGTTCGCCTAGCGACGGAGAGCGATCACTGCAGCGGCAGAGCAGCGAGGAAAGCTCTGAGAGCAGCGGGGGTACAGTGGCCCTTGGCCTGAACAATTCCGATACATTTTCTAAACCTATCCTTAAGCCTAAAGATTTAGATCTTTATGTAAGAAAACTTCTTATTGAGTAATTTTTGTCCCTTTTCCGCAAACGCAAATAAAGATAATTAAGATAGGAATGAAGTTATTGATATTTGTTTTACATTACTATTCGTTTTACTTTACGTCTTACTTTACGTTACGATTTACTTTACGTTTCTATTTAACACACTATTTAGGAATCTCTGACTTTATATATTATATATATTATATGTGTATGTTCAGATATTACCAGGTTTTTTTACGGCTATGCCGTACTTACGCACTTTCCAACGATGTCAGCAGGCCTGATGACTGTTGATGAGTAGCTGTGGGTATTAATTTAAGTTGGGAAAATCACATATATATATTTCTCAGATCTTCCACAAAGCACGCTAAATTAGGATCGTAAAGGTTTATAAGTACATATCTTAAGCAAAATTAACACATAAATGCGAAACTATTCTAAGGATACTCAAGTTTGGACACGATTATTCGTGTTGGACTGCTTCAAGTGCGCAGCGGATGCAGCGTCACAACCAGTAGCTTCTCAAATGGGTCGCGCACACTTATTCTTGATATGCGCACTTAAGAAGAAGAATACGGCACACGGATCCTATCCGTGAGATGAAAAATGCACACCAATCCAATGTTGTCGCAGAAACGCAAATCTATGTGTGTGTGTGTGGCGGCAGCGGCACATTAATACATGTGGGTGCGCGCCGAACTGAAGAAAAGGGCGCACGGCGATCGTCCTCGCTTGTAGCGGCGAAGGGGTTGAGCCAGACAGCAAAGCGAGGTGACCCGAGGTCTGCACCTGTTATGCTGCAGGAAGGGGCAAGCGCAGCTTTCCGCTGCACGCGGTAGGTGCTCCAGTTGCACGCAGATGTGGATCTTACTGCAGTCGAAGAAGCACAGAAAAATTCCACTACACGTGATTCAAGCCGGGGGCGACAACAAAGCAAACCGCTTAAGCTATGCGGCCAATAGGAATTTTCTCCAGAAAACGTGGAACGGCCGCAGACGCTATGTTGGGAATCAAAATTTTAGCCACTGGCGATCGAACGCACTAGAAAGCTTACCACTTATATTTAAAGCACAGTTTAAGCTATGAATTGGCAATATTTGCCTTGAAAAACACTCTTCCGATCGACACGATGCACGTGGATTAATATTTGGGAACGATGCAAAAAGTTAAACTGCACTCGATCACGCCTTCCAGAAAAGAGAACGGAAGTATGAAAATCCAATGTGACCGTAGCTTGTCCAAAATCCCAAACAGGAATTCTTTGCGATATTTTATCGAAAATACACAACTTGCCAGAATCTGGACTTCGCTATGATGGTTCGTTGCCAAATAATTGCGATAGCAATCCATCCTGACTCGACTCCCACAACCACAGATTTGATTTTTTTTCCCTGTGACTAACAATAAAAACTGAAAAAGGAGTCAAAAGCAATTACCAAATGTCCTTGGCATGAAATCTACCAAGTTCTTTTCCATTCATGTCCTCTAAGAGATAAATTGATTGACCAATCTTTTCTTTGACTCGGGCCTTGATACCGACAGGAGCGAGTTTCGCGTTAAAATTATTCGCGGCGTTACTCAATACGAAATTCCTTTTAACAACTTCCTGGCCAACCTCAAAAGAACGTGGTCTTGCTCGCAGGTTGTAAGACTTCTGGTTTGTTTCATAAGCCTTGTTCAAATGTTTGGCAATGTTGGAGCGAATTCTTTGAAATTCGTCAGTCCTTGACAATTTTACATCACCTTCTGCGAGTAAATTCAGTTTGCGCAACAATTTGTAATCACTACCGTGAGATATCATGTGTTGACCGAAAACAACATGATAGGGCGATATCCCGATGAATTGGTGAATCGAGTTACGAAGAGAGCAGTTGATGCTACTGAGGAATACGTCCCATTCGCGTTGGTCGGAGCGAATGTAAGCTCTTAAAGCAGCATTAATAGAACGGTTAACTCTCTCAGCTCCGTTGGATTGTGGAGCGTATGCACCAGTAAACATATGACGAACGCCATATTTCGAAAGCAAGTCAGAGAGATCACGGCTTTTAAATTGAGTTCCGTTGTCACTCACGACTGTTTCGGGTACACCAAAGCATGCAAATATTTCATCCCTCAATAAATCGATGATCACTTTAGTGTTGAACCTTTTAACAGCCTTTAAAAAGGTGTAGCATATCTACCCTTTCCATATATCAAAGAATGGGTATGTCTTAACGTTTGTACATAGTCACATTGTGCCAGACTAAATAAAGACATACAAATACCCAAAATGACCAACAACAATAATATAAGCATTCCAGCGCCCAAGAAATATGATCGAACGTTTATACATAAGCCGATCGCGGGGCCTGGGAATGCTGAGCATGCACTTTGCAGCTCAAGTGGTCAAGCCATACATAAACATATGCATGCCTTCTGCATACATATGTATATGTATAAATGTAATTCAGAAATATATAGAGTTAAGCAATATATGTGCGGGTTAGCTGAACCCAAAATCAGCTCAGAGGAATTATTCAAATAAAGAACACAGAATGGAATGGATCGGTCTCTCTCTTCATGACATGGCGACATTATATTAATTACATGGCGACCGTGACTTAAAGAACCAAACTGTGAGTGAAATGTGATTGCTGGCAGTGTATGCAGCGCACCACCCGGAGGGGAAGACCTCCGCCACAGCCGTCTACATCATAAACGGCAAATTAATAATTTGTACAATCCGGAAGAGAACCCGGACCGAAGTGATTTAATGTGTAAAAAAAAATATACCGTGTAAATGAATGGCGGATGAGCCAGAATTCGAAAAAGCGGAGCCAAGAAGGCAGAAAGATCCGCCAACATTAAAAGAAGCTTTAGAAACCCCAACAGACGGACCACGCCCACTCACAATAGCTGAGTATCGGGCTCGACAGCAAAAGAAAACAATTAAAAAACATAAAAGAAGTGGCCGTCGGGTCAAGCTTCTCCAACAACGGCGGCTGGTCAAAGAAATGACCCAGCTCGCCCAAGATGAAGAGAGCCGGCAACGCTACAAAGAGCGTTTGGAACAAATTGAAGAAAAACTTCGCACTGGTGCGAAGTAACGCAAACGGGCTGCAAATTTTGCCAATGCCCGAATTTGCCTAAACAAGGCAGCCGAAAAACGCTACAAAGAGCGCATCCAAGAAGACAAGTTTCCAAGTTTCGCAAGGTGCGAAATAACGCAAACGGGCTGCAAATTTTGCCAATGCCCCAATTTGCCTAAACAAGGCAGCCAAAAAACGCTACAAAGAGCGCATCCAAGAAGACAAGTTTCCAAGTTTCGCAAGGTGCGAAATAACGCAAACGGGCTGCAAAATTTTGCCAATGCCCCAATTTGCCTTAGTTTTTAACTTCTAAATTCAAGCCGATGCGGGAAACCGCTGCTTGAAAAATACTAATCTCTGTTAGGCTTTTACTAACAAATGTGGTTGGATTTTTAATTTTTTTTAAATTTGTAATTAAATCTGTAAGTCAACCACATTAACTCACACACTAACTTTTTCACACTCAAAATAAAAAAAGGTTTTGGTACAATGACAAGCGTAAAATAAAATTTAAAAAAAAGAGAGAAAATTTAAATTTTATTTTCATTGATTTCGTAGAAGAAATAGAATATCTAATTTTTTTTCTTTCACTGAAAGGTTCCATTGAATATATAATTTAAAATGGGATGGTTTAGCTCTAGCAAGGAGGCAAGTGACAACACTGCCAATGTAATAAATGGGGTAAAAATAATCGATCATAGGGAAGATATTGAATCCTTGCGATTTTTACTACTAATTATAACAGTAGTTCTAGTTCTACAATTTTTGCTTACATCATATATATATCAGCAGGGCCAACCATCTAGATCTGGTTTAAAAAAAAAAAAATGATCAAGAAGCTCCAATCTAAGAATGGAATGGAGCGAAATAGCGAAACGCATTGACGACTTTCGCTATAGATTTGACAAATCTTACGAATGCATTAATAGAGATGCAGTAATTAAACCAGAAACCCTAAAAAAAGCCACACGGAAATTGTAGTAGGCGAATATAATAATATAGTTACTTTAGTAAATAACTATAAAAATAGATTCACACCTGAGCACTGCAACAAATGTCTAAGGGTAATAAAATCCCTTAATACAAGATTAAATAATATCAAAAACAGGAGATCAATTGGTGGAATTCGATCCTGACCAGTTCAAAGGGCTAGATGAATCTATTCAAACAGGCGACGCTGAATCCGATAGTGACATTGAAACACTAGAGGAAAGCGATCCAATCGAATTTAAGCCTGAACCTATAACAATTTCCGAAATGGCTCAGACAGTAACAGAATTCATCAAGCTAGCCACATCTCTGATAACAGAGTTTGGTGGTAGGCATGAAAATCTGCAAAGCTTCTTAGACGCTCTAGGTCTATTAGACAGCTTAAAGGGTGCTCATGAGACAACAGCTATAAGCCTTATAAAAACAAAACTTAAAGGCCAGGCTAGGAATCTCATCAGTAATGAGCAAACAATTAATGAAATTATTACCCAACTGTCGACTGCCAAGCTCCTCAATCTGCAACAGAAGAACAAAACGGCTAACCAGTACACCCAAGAGGTGGAAAAACTGACGAAGGCCCTTGAAGGCGCCTATATCAGTGAAGGTATCAGCCAATCCATTGCAAATAAATACAGCACTACAGCAGCTGTAAAGGCCATGACACAAAATTGCTCCATCGATAAAGTTAAACTTATCATGAAGCAGGCACATTCACAAACATGAATGAAGCCATCCCCAAATTTGTCAACTCTTGCACCGAGATAACAGGTCAAAGTAACACTGTTCTCCATTATCGACGAGGTGCAAATAACAATAACAGAGGAGGCCGAGGTTATAATCGTGGCAGAAACTCTAACTTCTCGACTTCTAAACACAACTAATTTCGACCAATTGGTCAAAGTAAACGAAATCCAATATGAAAACCTAAAAGATTACGACATTCATAACACAGATCCAGAAAATAGAAGCGAACAAGTACTTTCCAAACTAAAGAAAAATTTTCCAGAGCAATTTAAAAGCCAATTAACTGAATTATGCACAAAGTATAGTGATGTGTTCGGACTGGAAACCGAACCAATATCAACAAATAATTTTTATAAACAAACATTAATACTTAAAGATGATGAACCCATTTATATAAAAAACTACAGAAGTGCGCATAGCCATATTGATGAAATTCAAAAACAAGTAGGAAAATTAATAAACGACAAAATCGTAGAACCGTCTGTATCTGAGTACAACAGCCCACTCTTGTTGGTTCCGAAAAAATCATTACCGAATTCAGAACAAAAGAAATGGCGATTAGTAATTGACTATCGTCAAATCAATAAAAAACTTCTTTCTGATAAATTTCCACTCCCAAGAATTGATGACATTTTAGATCAACTTGGTCGAGCTAAATACTTTTCATGCCTTGACTTGATGTCAGGTTTTCATCAAATAGAACTTGAAGAAAACTCAAGAAACATAACATCATTTTCAACAAGCAATGGCTCATATCGCTTCACGCGATTACCATTTGGACTTAAAATAGCACCAAATTCATTCCAGAGAATGATGACCATATCATTCTCCGGTTTGGAACCTTCTCAGGCATTCCTTTATATGGATGACTTAATGGTGATAGGATATTCCGAAAAACACATGATTAAAAACCTAACTGATGTTTTTAATGTATGCAGGAAATATAACCTAAAGTTGCATCCAGAAAAATGTTCATTTTTCATGCATGAAGTGACCTTCCTAGGCCACAAATGCACCGACAAAGGAGTTTTGCCAGATGACAAGAAATTTGACGTCATCAAAAATTATCCTGTCCCTCATGATGCGGAGAGCGCAAGACGATTTGTAGCATTCTGCAACTATTATCGTCGATTTATAAAAAACTTCGCCGACTATTCACGGCACATAACTAGATTATGTAAAAAGAATGTCCCTTTTGAATAGTCAAACGACTGCCAAAACGCATTCGAATACCTTAAAGAAAAGCTTATGCACACCACGTTATTACAATATCCTGATTTTCGCAAAGAATTTTGCTTTATAACAGATGCTAGTAAACTAGCTTGCGGAGCGGTTCTAACTCAGAACCGTGAAGGGATTCAACTCCCAATAGCTTATGCATCTCGTTCATTTACAAAAGGGGAAAGCAACAAGAGTACAACGGAACAAGAACTCACGGCAATTCATTGGGTAATTACCCACTTTAGACCATACATTTATGGCAAACATTTCACTATTAAAACGGACCATAGACCATTAACGTACCTATTCTCTATGACTAATCCCAGTTCCAAATTAACTCGCATGCGGCTAGAGCTTGAAGAATACGACTTCACTATAGAATACCTAAAGGGGAAAGATAATTTCGTAGCAGACGCACTTTCGCGTATAAATATAAAAGAATTAAAAGACATGCAACATAAAGTCCTGAAAGTCACTACCAGGCAACAAAGTAGACAGAAATCCTGCGCAGGGAAACAAAGAATAAAAAAAGTAGGATTGCCTAGGCAATAACTACTAAAAGCTTCAAGCCCAACGTCATTAAAAATGACGGAGTATGAAAAGTAGTGACCTTGCATATAAAAAAAAACTATATTATGTTTCTTTAAACATGATAAGAAAATTATTGCAAGATAAGAAGTTAGCGATTTATAGACCAATGGAGTCCTTGACTTAGGTCAATTTTCCAAAGGCTTGAAATGCAAGCCGGTATATAAAATATGCAAACTCAAATGGCACCGCGGGAAAATATCTTTGTACATGTTACAATAGATAATTTCAGTATAATGGGCAATAAAATGTTAAATTTATTGAGAGTAGATACTCAACCCGGTGACCCAAAAAGAAGCTTACTGTCTACACTTAAAAATAAAACACATTAAAAGAGGTCATAATGGCATAAATAAAACTTTGGCCAAAGTAAAAAAGACACTACCATAGTAAAAATAAACTCGTGAAATACAAGAATATATCTGTAGATGTCCTAAATGCCTGACGTCGAAAACAACGACGCACCAAAAAGAACTATGACCCTAACCGACACACCAACTAAAGCTTTTGACAGAGTGATAGTGGATACAATTAGTCCGCTACCCAAATCTGAGTCTGGCAATGAATACGCAGTCACTTTAATCGGCGACCTAACAAAATATTTACTTGCCATTCCAATTGCAAATAAAAGTGCAAACACTGTCGCTAAAGCAATTTTTGAAAATTTTATACTAAAGTACGGTCCAATGAAGACGTTCATTTCGGACATGGGTACCGAGTATAAAAATAAAGTAATTTTAGATATGTGTAAATATATGAAGATTGAAAATCTCACATCCACAGCATATCATCACCAGACTTTAGGGACAATAGAACGAAGTCATAGAACATTCAATGAATACATTCGTTCGTACATTTCTGCTGATAAAACTGATTGGGACGTTTGGATACGATATTTCACATATTGTTTCAACACAACACCATCAGTCATGCATGAGTACTGTCCATATGAACTAGTCTTTGGTAGATTACCAAGACAGTTCGCAGATTTTAATAGAATAAATAGAGTAGAACCACTTTATAATGTAGAAGATTACTCTAAGGAAGTAAAATTTAGATTAGAAATAGCATACAACAGAGCTAGACTTATGTTAGAAAAAGCTAAGTCTTATAGGAAACAAAACTACGATAAGAAATCGTTAGATTTTGAATTAAAAGTAGGAGATACAGTTAGTCTAAGAAACGAAGCGGGTCATAAGTTAGATCCAGCATATTTAGGTCCTTATACGGTAGAAACCATAGAAGATAGGGATAACATTATAATTAAAGATAACAAGAATAAGAAACAAAAAGTACATAAGGATAGGTTAAAAATATATAATCGATGAAACGTTTCATTAAAGAAAAGGTCTGATCAACCCCAAAAAAAAAAAAAAAAAAAAAGAAAATACATAAAAATACAAAATATATATTCTTCTAAGAAATTTAAACTTAAAACATAACGTAATTCAATTTAAAAATTTTACTTGTCATTACACACAAATGCTTTTACCCTCGAGACAGAGCATTGCTAATAATTAAGTATATAATAAGAACCAAATAAATTTCATTTCAATATATAATTTAAAAACACAATAAATTCACACTAAAACTAAATGACTACATGTATTACGTCATTTCTTTAAAAAGGGAGGTGTAGCATATCTACCCTTTCCATATATCAAAGAATGGGTATGTCTTAACGTTTGTACATAGTCACATTGTGCCAGACTAAATAAAGACATACAAATACCCAAAATGACCAACAACAATAATATAAGCATTCCAGCGCCCAAGAAATATGATCGAACGTTTATACATAAGCCGATCGCGGGGCCTGGGAATGCTGAGCATGCACTTTGCAGCTCAAGTGGTCAAGCCATACATAAACATATGCATGCCTTCTGCATACATATGTATATGTATAAATGTAATTCAGAAATATATAGAGATAAGCAATATATGTGCGGGTTAGCTGAACCCAAAATCAGCTCAGAGGAATTATTCAAATAAAGAACACAGAATGGAATGGATCGGTCTCTCTCTTCATGACATGGCGACATTATATTAATTACAAAGGTAAATTTGGAAAAGTGATCCAGAATGATCAATATACCAATGTTGCCGGATTTAGATCTAGGGAATGGGCCGATAAAATCCAGATAAAGTCTTTGGAAAATTCTATCGCTTTGCACTTGTGCTCCCATTGGTGGTTTTAAAGAACGATTGGGATATTTAGTGGTCTGGCATGTTTCGCAACTTCGAATGTAATCACGAACGTTGATAACCATGTTTGGCCAATAGAAACGACGTCTAATACGCTCTAAACATTTAGCTACCCCACAATGAGCAGATGTTGGTTGGTCATGAGCCGAACTAATTACGCTTTGTCGCAACGACTCAGGTACAAGCAATTTCCAGCAATCGTCCAGTAAAATATCAGTAGAATTGGGGAAAGTTGCACGATGATAAATAAACTCATCTATGACTTGAAAATCAGGTAACTTTAGAGACACGAATTTATCTCTGAGAGCAGAGTACTCTTCCGATTGAAATGCACTGGAAGATAAATCAATTTCGGGGCGCATTTCAAGGTCTATTGCAGAAATATCGATATCTTCGAACGATCGAGATAGAGCATCCGGAACCACATTTTCGGTTAATTTCCGATGTTCGATTTCGAAAGAATAACCCTGAAGTTTGATAGCCCATCTTGCCATTCTACCGCTCAGATCTGATTGGTGACTACCTTAAAACTTTGACCGTCAATATACATTCTGAACTTTTTAATTGCCAGAACTACTGCCATGCATTCCAGTTCGGTAACTGTATAGTTACGCTGGGCTTTATTCAGCTTCTTAGACATGTATGCTATAGGACGTTCACAACCGGAATCATCACATTGAGCTAGAACTGCACCCACTCCATGTAGGGAAGCATCACATTGCAGAATAAATGGTTTGTCATAGTTGGGGTGAATGAGACAAGGAGCAGAGCATAACTTGTCTTTGATATTATCAAAAGCTTCTTGAGCCTAATCATTCCAACTTAAGGTTTTGCCACGCAATAACTCTGTAAGATGGAAAATGACTGTGGAATAATTAGATATGAATCGCTGGTACCAACCAGTCATACCAAGAAATCTTCTCAACTGTTTTTGGGTCTTCGGGACCGGAAATTCGCTCACAGCAGCGATTTTGTTTGGGTTTACTTGAAGCATGCCTTCGCCAACTAGGTAACCAAGATAGTCTACTTTTTTCAGGCAAAACTGACTTTTCTGGACATTTATTGTCAATCCAGCTTTACGCAATTGGGTGGCTACTTCGGACAAATGCAAAAGATGATCCTCGAAATTGTTTGACAAAACAAGTAAATCGTCGAGGTAGACTAATACATGCGATTTTAATTTATAGGGTATCACCAGGTCCATCAAACGGCACATGGTTTGTGGAGCGTTTGACAATCCAAAAGGCATTCTTTTGAATTGATAAAGCGGCCGATTTGGAACGGTGAAAGCAGTCTTGGCACGGGATTCTTGATCCAAACAAATCTGCCAAAAGGCATCTTTAAGATCAATTTTGGAAATGCAATGTACAGGTGGAAGACGACTCAGCAGTCCATCCATTATAGGGATTGGATATGCATCCTTTACAGTAACTGCATTTAATTTTCTTGCATCGAGACAAAATCGTACCTTGCCTGGTTTGATATGCAAGGTAACTGGAGAAGACCAAGGCGATGAAGGAGCCTCTTCAATAACATCCATTTTAATCATGCGATCAATTTCTAAACACAAAAGTTTTTCTTTAGCTGGCGAAAGTGGATAAAATCGTTGCTTGATTGGTTTAGCATTGGATGTGTCGATATTGTGTTCTATCAGGTTAGTTAAACCTAAACCCTCATTCTCGAACGATGGGAAGAAGTCTATTATTTTCTGCAATTTCGATTTTTGTGACTCGGACAATCGTACGCGAGTAGAGTCTTCTTCAGGTTCAAGGTTGATCTCGTTGATCGAGACTGTTTGCTTAATAGATATTCCAAACGTATACCAGAAATCCATTCCGCATATCACGCTTTGCTTTATGGAAGGAACTATTAAGAATTCAAAGTTATTATCAACTGAGTTGTAAGTCAAGGGAATTTGTATGGTACCTGCAACATAAATTAAATTTATTAAATGGCTTGGCTGATATTATTTGTTTTGCTAGCTCACCACCTATAACGCTTTTGTTGGCGCCACTGTCCAGGAGAGCTAACTGCGATTGACCAAATATGTCAATGTTTGTGAAAGGTCGGATATCGTTTTTGTTGTAAACAATTGATGAGATCGTAAAACGATTTAATGAACGCTTACGAATCCAAAATTTGCGAATCCGCCGTGATGATCGAAGTTTACCAAAATGAATAGAATTAGCATTAAACATTTGGAATTTACGATTTGCATACTCCGACAATCGTAAATGATATGGGTTGAAAGTTTGCGTTAATGATACGTCAGGTTGAGTTGAAGGCAAAATGGAATGAACATCATTTGCCACAGAATCTGGTTCTGTTTGTATTTTCGAGGCTAACGGCGGACATTCGTTTTCTTTGCATAACGAATGTCCTCTTGGGATTTTTCCGATGCCGAATTACATTTTGCGCAGTTGGGCAAACCTCCGGGGTTCCGTATACCATAACAAAAAATACGGCGAGTTTTAAGGCAATTCTTGTAACCGTGGCCTGATTCTTCACAGTTCCAGCACTTAATTTTCTCGGAAGACTTAACAACAGAAATTTCGTTATCGGTATCAAGTTCTTCTTCAGATAGATCTTCGGAATCCTCTTCGTGAAGAATTGCGTTAACAAAACGCTTGCTGGTGTTCGGACGTTGGAATGGCTTTGTCCGAGTGTTACGAAAGAATTCTTCGTGACGATGGCATTCCCTACGCAATGATGCTAAGTTCGGAGTATATATGTGCAATAGTTCATGTTTGATCTCCGGCTTGAGATTATGACGAACTTCTACAGTAATTTCACTGTCCTGCATTGGTTCACGAAGGGAATCTGCAATGGAAAGCATTGCATCCAAGAAGTCATCAAAATTTTCGGTACTACCCTGTTTGCGGCGACGCATAGCACATTTAATTTCACGATCAGATCTCTGATCTTGATCTCTGGAAAGTAGTTCGAAGTTTCCGTTTAGGCATTGCGAAGTGAGACAATTTACGCGATAAATAAAATCCTCAATAGCAAAGTCATTGGTTGACCCGCTGAATTTAATACGCCAATTAGATATTATATTGGAAATCCTATCAGGTCTATCCAAAGAAAGATCACTTCGATCGCTTCGAAAGTCTGGAGAAGTCCTAACACGTTGACTGTTATTTCGTTCTGAGTTTATCTCGGGACCGTCTCGATCGAAATTAGTTAGTATGTCTTGCTGCAGCTCACTCTGTCCATTATTTGCAAATGTGGACCTATTCAATTGAGTGAATGCCATAGTAATTTGTTCTGTCACTGATTGTAGCATGCTTGCCTGAAATGACTGCATTGAACTCTGAACTATTCGTTCAACACGGTCTTCTGTAATGACTCTGGAATCTGAATTATCCCCGCTACGAATTTCCTTTTGGGAATTTTGATCAGACTTCCCGTTCTGTTTTGCTGTATTTCGAGAAGCTGAACGAGTTACCATCTTGTTACCCTGAGATTTAGTGGAAAGAGCCAAATGAGATCCTAACTCGGATTGAGAACATGACTGACCACAGATGGGTCATTCGTCATGGTTCTTAAGGTAATTGTAAAGGCAAAGCTTATGAAAAGAATGTTTACAACGGGTTTTGACCAAATCCAGATTGCATACTGGCCCGTTGCAGATGGTGCATATCACCGATACTTCGGTATCTAAGTCAACTAAATTTTCATTATTACGCATCATCATTTTTGGTGTTTAAAGGTACACACTAGTGTGTATTATATAAAGACAATCGTTCGTTTTTAGAACAAGAAAGATAAGCGATAAGATCAAACGATCAAAGGTAGGCAAGAAACGGTGAGATCCAACGATCAAAGGTAAGAGAAACGGTGAGATCCAACGATCAAAGGTAAGAGAAACTGTGAGATCCAACGATCAAAGGTAAGCGACAAAAAGGTAAATACGGGTCTTACCCAGGGTAGTAAAGCAGTAGGTTGTATAGTTCAATAGGTACGGTACATATACGGTAAGTGAATACAGAGTTGTAAAATAAATAAATTTATTTATGAAGTCTTACCAATTAGAAGAGTAACTAGCCGAATCTATCCAGCTAGAGAAGTCTCAATTCTAAATGATAAGAAGGTAATGTTTTAATACTGAAATCCTGGTATAGAACCGACTTTAAATCAGAAATATAAATCCTAAGAATCAATTACTCAAATTGGAATGTTTTTTTTTAACTATAATGTTCGATTATTACCGAACTGATAGAAAAAACATATAAAAGCATAACAAATCCTCCGGTATGGCTCCGAACCTCTCCAGAGACCATAAATTCCAGGATGGAATTTGAAACACCTGACTGAAACTAACAGTGGATGGATTGTTTATTAACGGGAAGCTCGGCTGTCAAACGACAGATGCCTAATCAGGCATAGGGCTGGCCTTAAAGTTGGGCGCCAATTGTAACTGTAACGAACACACTCTATGAGCGTTGTCCACCTCAACACACTCTGTCTACTTTTTTGACCGGCATACTCAGGGAAAATGGGCATGGGTTTTGTGTTAAGATGACCAAGAGTGTCACAGATACAATACTGTAGACAGAGATACGATAGCTGCAATACGATAACCAAACGGTTAAGAATCAGACAAGGAAATGTACCTATTGAAGAGGACCAGATGTTATTGGCCTCTTTCTATACCCACCCTACCTGTGAAATCCATTCGGACTCCACCCTTTTACAACCGCTGCTTTACATACCCTTTGGTGCCCAAAAAGACATCAGATTAATTCATATTCGATACCATATAATCAAAGATAAAGATAATATTCCGATACATTTTCTAAACCTATCCTTAAGCCTAAAGATTTAGATCTTTACGTTAGAAAACTTCTTATTGAGTAATTTTTGTCCCTTTTCCGCAAACGCAAATAAAGATAATTAAGATAGGAATGAAGATATTGATATTTGTTTTACATTACTATTCGTTTTACTTTACGTTTTACTTTACGTCTTACTTTACGTTACGATTTACTTTACGTTTCTATTTAACACACTATTTAGGAATCTCTGACTTTATATATTATATATATTATATGTGTATGTTCAGATATTACTAGGTTTTTTTTCGGCTATGCATTACTTACGCACTTTCCAACGATGTCAGCAGGCCTGATGACTGTTGATGAGTAGCTGTGGGTATTAATTTAAGTTGGGAAAATCACATATATATATTTCTCAGATCTTCCACAAAGCACGCTAAATTAGGATCGTAAAGGTTTATAAGTACATATTCTTAAGCAAAATTAACACATAAATGCGAAACTATTCTAAGGATACTCAAGTTTGGACACGATTATTCGTGTTGGACTGCTTCAAGTGCGCAGCGGATGCGGCGTCACAACCAGTGACGCTTCTCAAATGGGTCGCGCACACTTATTCTTGATATGCGCACTTAAGAAGAAGAATACGGCACACGGATCCTATCCGTGAGATGAAAAATGCACACCAATCCAATGTTGTCGCAGAAACGCAAATCTATGTGTGTGTGTGTGGCGGCAGCGGCACATTAATACATGTGGGTGCGCGCCGAACTGAAGAAAAGGGCGCACGGCGATCGTCCTCGCTTGTAGCGGCGAAGGGGTTGAGCCAGACAGCAAAGCGAGGTGACCCGAGGTCTGCACCTGTTATGCTGCAGGAAGGGGCAAGCACAGCTTTCCGCTGCACGCGGTAGGTGCTCCAGTTGCACGCAGATGTGGATCTTACTGCAGTCGAAGAAGCACAGAAAAATTCCACTACACGTGATTCAAGCCGGGGGCGACAACAAAGCAAACCGCTTAAGCTATGCGGCCAATAGGAATTTTCTCCAGAAAACGTGGAACGGCCGCAGACGCTATGTTGGGAATCAAAATTTTAGCCACTGGCGATCGAACGCACTAGAAAGCTTACCACTTATATTTAAAGCACAGTTTAAGCAATGAATTGGCAATATTTGCCATGAAAAACACTCTTCCGATCGACACGATGCACGTGGATTAATATTTGGGAACGATGCAAAAAGTTAAACTGCACTCGATCACGCCTTCCAGAAAAGAGAACGGAAGTATGAAAATCCAATGTGACCGTAGCTTGTCCAAAATCCCAAACAGGAATTCTTTGCGATATTTTATCGAAAATACACAACTTGCCAGAATCTGGACTTCGCTATGATGGTTCGTTGCCAAATAATTGCGATAGCACATATTGGGGTTGCCATCCTGACTCGACTCCCACAGGGTTTAGGAGAATCTGCCTATACATCTTGGTGATATCGGCATTAAAGACATATTGGAATGTTCGCCACTTTAGGATCTGGAGGGTGAGATCGGACTGAAGTACTGGCCCTGGATGCAGGATGTCATTCAGGCTGTTCCCATTTGACGAAGGACTGGATGCGTTGAATACCACACGGACTTTTGTGGTAGTACTTTCGGGCTTGAACACCGCGTGGTGGGGAAGATAAAAATTCACCGTGTCCGTATTTGGAGGCACAGGCTTCATGTGGCCAAGATCTATGTACTCTTTGATCACTAAGTCATAGGTATCTTTGAGAATAGGATCCCTTTTCAGGCGAGTCTCATTCCTTAGGAATTGTGCGAGAGCGAATGATCTGGAATGCCCCAAGTTGATGTGCTCAGCATCCTTGAAGGGTAGGGATACTACATATTTCCCGTCCCGAGACCTGATAGTCGTTCGAGCGAAGTTTTCTTCGCCCAAGTTATCCGACTCCTTTACCACTTTACATGGAAGATCCTCCACCTCCCAAAATTTTGTGAGAAGTGTCTCCATGGTAGGTTCCGATTCTATGGATATCTTTGTCGTGAAGGACGAAACCCTACTAGTGGCTGTAGAGACTGGGTCGGTTAAAATCCACCCGAAAATGGTCTCTTGCCCTAGCAGTGACCCACATAAGTTTGGCTTCAAGCCTGAGAGGAGGACAGACGGAAGAATATCCGCCCCTATTAGAAGGTCGATCTGGGAGGGCTGGAAAAACAGTGGATCAGCCAACGGAATATTGGGAAGTCGTCCGAGAATGCTGCGATCGATCGAACTCGTCGGCAGATTCCCGGCCAGATTGGGCAACACCAACGCAGTCGTGTCTATCTTGAGTTTGGTTTGGTTCAGCCCCGTGATTCTAGTTCTCACGGCCTGACAGGGAAGCTTGATTCGAGTTGCAAGCTTCTCGGAGATGAAGGTGCCCTCGGAGCCTGAGTCTATCAACGCCCGTGCGGGAAAGTTTTCTCCCTGGTGACAGACTTGGACAATGGCCGTTCCTAAAAGGATGCCCTGCCGATTGGAGGCGAAATGAACAGAAGTGTTCGCGATGGGCTGATCTGGATTATGAGCCTGCGCTGCGCTGGTGGAAGTAGTAGGACTTTCCTTATGAAGCAGCGTGTTGTGGCGGCCCTTGCACGTAAAACAATTGTGTCTACTTGTGCACTCCCGAAGATTGTGTCCTTTGGCGAAGCAATTAAGGCATAATCGCTTCTGCTTGATGTATGATACTCTTTGTGGTTGAGTCATCTGGAGGAAACGAGGACACTGCCGAACTGGATGTGACTCTCTGGAGCAGAGATCACAGGAGCGTACACGTGGGGCGACTTGCGTTTCAAAGGAGTTTACCCTTTTAGGCTGTGGGTTCCTGGGCTCCCTAGTATGTTGTGAGTTGGAAGTATGAAGTCGAACCTCTTCAATCGCTTCTAGCGTGCGATATCTCTCTTCGAGAAACGAGTTCATCTCGTCCCAGGTAGGAATTTAGGACTTGTTGTTCAACGACTGCTCCCATAATGAGAGAGTGACTGTTGGCAACTTGGAAGAGCAGAAGAAAATCAGAATGCAATCCCAATTTTCTGTGGAGACATTGCAGTGTTCCATGGCAATCAAACACCCTTGAATTGTGCTCTGAAGATCCTTCAAGGCCGTTCCTGATTCGGTGCCTATTTTCGGGAGATTGAAAAGAACCTTCAACTGGCTGTTTACTAAGAGTCGCTTGTTTTCAAAACGCTCTTGAAGTGCAGACCATGCGGATTGGAACCCAGAATTAGTAAGGGGGGACTTGCTAACAATGGCGTGAGCTTCGCCGCTAGTTTTGGCGTTTAAGTGGAATAATTTTTCCACTGGAGTCAGCCTGGAATTATCGATGTAGATCGCTCTGAATCGGTCCCGGAAGGTGGGCCACCGCAGATAATCTCCAGTGAAGATTTCTGTGTCACATGGCGGAAGCCTGCAACCCTTCGAGAACGTCTCAACGGACGGATTTGAACTCCCCTGAGAACTGGGGGCGGACAGACGGGCAATCTGTTCGTTTAATTGGGAAGCACACCTCTCATAAACCAAGTAGCAATTCTCATATTTGCTCTGAAGCTGCCGAACGCTTTCGCCAATTCCTTCGTGAAGGGCTAGTCGGGAGACTGCTTCGTATTCCCGCTCAACCTTGTCCCAGAGGGACTGGATTTGGTCTAGGCGGATCTTTAGTGTAAAAGCATTAGGCTCGGCAGAGGACGAGGATGCCGCACAAATCTGGCTTTCAAATTTGCTAAGCCGGTCGCTGGTGGCTATAAAATCAAGCACCGCAGCGTCTAAGGGGGTTCTAGTTTTTGACCTCAAATTCCCAGCGGGTCCGGCCCCTGCGTCCCTTGGGCTAGGATCCCGCTTCTGGCCTGCTTCTGACATCATAATAGTTGTTTGAGAAAAAGCGCAAAATTCACACCAAAAAAGAAATAGAGGACAACCGTGTAAACTGGTGACTTGATTCTTCCGAATAAATTGGCTGGAAAATGATGCTTGTAATTATTTTATTATTTATTGTTTATATATAGGGTTCAAGGATTTGCTGTAGGAATGGAATAGTAGACACGTGTTAATCTCTGTACTCAAGCCAGTAAACCGATCCAAATACAGTTAACTAACGTCGAGATGCAAGTATCCGAAACGGTCGTTTGATCTGACGCAAAGTTTACTTTGCGGAAACCGTAAAACAAATATGCAGACCTGAGTACCGTCCGAAAAAAATCCAGAATGTAGAAGTACTCTCCACCAGAAATGCGGAATGTAGGAAATGCGGGATGGTACTGATGTGAACTGACGGAAAACCAAAACAATA
The DNA here is from genome assembly GCA_018903765.1 of Drosophila aff. chauvacae BK-2020. Classification (NCBI taxonomy): domain Eukaryota; kingdom Metazoa; phylum Arthropoda; class Insecta; order Diptera; family Drosophilidae; genus Drosophila; species Drosophila aff. chauvacae BK-2020. Next base: position 589,483 of record JAEIGO010000085.1, read on the forward strand.
CGGTGATTTGAGTACCGTCCGAAAAAATTAAGAATGTAGCAGTACCGTCCACCCGAAATGCGAAATGTAGAAATGTAACGCAGTGTGAAGACACTGTTACTGTGGCCAAAGTAAATGTAGGAATATGCAAATGTGTATGTGTGTATGTTTATGTATGTTTATATGTTTATATGGACAATTGGGAAATATTAATTTCACAAAATTAATATTTGTTTATGCAAAACCGATCAGTTGAACCAAAATAAATTAATGTAGACAATCGATGACACTTGGAATTTTGGAACCAAATGTAGAATGTATGTATGTAGGTTAATGTAGGTTAAGAATAAAAGAATGTAGGAAATTGATGACACTTGGAGTTTTGGAACCAAATGTAGAATTAGAACTATCACACATATGTACATACATGCAGGGAACGATGTAAAAACTTCTGCCGGCCAAAGGGAAAATTGAAAAAGCGATATTTCGGTCGGCAAAAGGCTTACAATTGGACAAAATGGCGTGCAGTACTTAGCTGTGGACTATCCCTCGAAGATCCGGCTGACGAAGGACCAAAAAATGAAGTAGTGGCTCTGCTGGGGGTTGGTGCGGCTGAGAACTGGACTGTTCGGCCTCCAATTGAAAACGCAGAGACGAGGGTTGTGGTTTCTCCAAAAGATAATCTTTATTCAGCGTATATATATGTGTATAAAAAAGGGGTGCTCCAAAATCGTGTGATCGTGTTCTTGTAGAAAAAGAGTAAGTGGTAAGCAAAAGAAAAGGTGTGGCCAGCGGTCCCTAAAGGAAGAATACTCCCTTTTTCAAAAGAGAGTGGGTGGATTCCCTTCTCCATTTAGGGACGCGCGGAACTGGCACACGGGAGCTGGTGTAAACAGGGCTTGGGAACGTATTAAAGCACCAAATAGTAGTATTAGCGAGAAGGCTGCAGCATATTTCGTCAAAAACATGATGAAACTAAAGAAAAAATTTGGTATAGGAACTAAGCAAGAGAAAAAGAAACCAACAAATAAATCTCATCAAAAAGGCAACCATTGAATTACGAAAGCATAAGCCCCTTGACTTATTGAATGCATTAAAAGTCGCTCGGAGTGCAGTATCTAACTCTGTTGGATGTAAAAAAAATTTAAGCGTGCCAAGAATTATATCAATTCGAAAAGTTGGTGGTTTTTTACTCTTGCAGATTTAAAGGTAAACTGCCCTTTAACCAATTGCCATCAAATATGGCATTTGATATATTTTCAGCGAAGCGGGTGAGTGGTAAGTTCGGTAGCAATATTATGCTCGAACTTGCCACTCGTGTTGTTTACCTTCCTGAAAGGTTCAACATAGATGATAACCTTTTGCCGCTTTTTAGTACGCAAAATTATACCACTATCAAATTTGATGATGGAAATGTTAGCTTAAAATCTATTGTGTATTACAAAATAAAAGTAATAATAATCTATATATAGTGACATATTCATAAGTCCCTTTGACTTAAGTATATATCCACTATTACACAACACCACAGCGTATACACAATATACATACCCAACACTACCCTACACTAAACAATTGTAAATCAACATACCTCACACTACCCTATATGTACCCAATCAATAGATATAAACTGTCACCCAAATCCCAGACACAAGGCCAAATGGAAAATCCCCAAAATCGAACAAAGGATGTAATCGGAACTCCAGACGCATTAGCCACTGGTAGACTAAACATAAAGTCGAAGTCCTCATCCAATTGTCACGATCCCACGTTCAAAGTTCGGAATCGCCAAAACTCGAAAACAAAAGTTTTAGATTATTATTATTATTACAAAGGCCTTGTTGCACTGCGACCAGATTTTAGATCTTTTGTGCCGGCCTGTAGGATTAGGGAGGAGGCCCTATACCTAGGCTTTTAATAAAAGAGAGCACTTTGGTAAGGTCTATTTGTTCCCAAATCCTGTAGGGGGGAATAAGTTCGCCTCCTAGATGTTGAAGTCGACGTCTGATTAGCGATGGGCACTCACATAGAATATGTTCTGATGTTTCTTGCTCCATCTCGCAGAATCTGCAGGTGTCGTCTTCTGAAAGTTTTAATTTCTTAAGGTGATACCTAAGGTTGCAGTGACCCATTAGGTAGCCTGTTAGAGTGCGAATTTCGCTCTTTGGTAGGTTGATGATACGTTTTGAGCGCGTCATCTGGGGGACGAGAAATTGTTTGGCTTGTCTCAGCCCTGCACTGTCGGTCCAGTGACGATTTATCTCCGCTTCCTCCCATTTCCTGAGCAGTTCTCTATTGTGTCCTTTCGATAGTCCACAGAACGGCTCAGGGCCGATAAAAGGTGTCATCGCCCCGCGTTTAGCTAGGAGTCTGCCACCTCGTTTCCTATATGGCCTTCATGCCCTGGCACCCAGCCCACCGTTAGAGTGTTTTTTGGAGGCAAGGGCGTTCAGCTGCTGGAAACAGTTCTCTACAAGTCCGGATGAGATCGTAAAGGAACTCAGTGCTATGAGCGCTGCCTGACTGTCAGAGAAGATGTAAATCCGTGCGCCTTGCATTTTCCTTCGAAGGCATTCACGAGCACAGATTTCTATGGCGTGTATCTCTGCTTGGAAGATGGTTGGAGACTTTCCCATTGCTATGGATTTGTTGAACCTTGGTCCGAAAATGCCAGCCCCGGTGTCACCGTTTTCCAGTCTCGACCCGTCAGTGTACCATGTTTGTGCTCCACTGGGCAGAGATATTGATTTTGTTTTCCATTCGTTCCTAGTGTACAAGACTACTGAGAAGTTTCTGTGGAAAACGAGTTTTGGTTTCTGCTCGTCAGTTACGCGCAGAATGGGCTCATTTATTAGGGGTTCAAGGACCCTAAGATGCCAGGTAAGATCACCGCTTTTGATATTGGTGATGTTTTGAAGGCGAAGTGCCCCCAGGCAGGCCTCCTTTTTCAATGTAATTGGTAGAGGTGGTATGCCAGTTATGACTCCTAGTGCTGCAGTGGGGCATGTCCGGATGGCTCCGGTGATGCCTATGCAGACCAGTCGTTGTAATTTGGTAAGTGCAGCCGCAGCTGTCCTCTGGGTAGATTTCGTCCACCAAGCAAGTGATGCATAGGTTAAGATCGGTTTTACCACAGTGTTAAAAGACCAGTTGATCATTTTGGGACTTAAGCCCCATGTTCTACCGTAAAGCCTGTTGCAAGCAAAGTGTGCTCGAGTGGCTTTGTTTATAGTCTATTCCAGGTGTGCGTTCCAGTTGAGTTTGGAGTCAAGTGTGACTCCTAGGTAGTTGGCCTCAACCGAAAAGTCGATGATGGACCCATCTAGGGATGGTCTTTTTAAGGAGAGAGACCTTTTCCTGGTAAATGGGACTAAAACTGTTTTTGATGGGTTTATGGACAGTCCTTTGTCCTGACACCATCCGTTGGCTATATTAAGGGCTTGCTGCATGCGGTCCGAAATGGTTTGCTCATGCCAGCCCACTATATAGATGACTAGATCATCAGCGTAGCCTTGAGTGGGGAACACTAAGTTGTTGAGCTCGTATAGTAGCTCGTCAATGACCAGAGTCCACAGAAGAGGAGAGAGTACTCCCCCTTGAGGGCACCCCCTTGTGGCTGTGATTGAGGTCATAGTTCCTCCAAGGTCTACAGTTATGATTCTGGATTTAAGCATTTCCAGAATCCACCTAGTGATAGGTGTAGAGACATTCTTTCGTACAAGAGAGGCACGTATAGCCTCATATGACGTGTTGTCGAAAGCTCCTGAGATGTCTAAGAAGGCACCTAGTGCTATCTGTTGAGCGCCAATGGCCTTTTCAATGGTTGTTGTAAGGCAGTGTATGGCGGTCTCAGTTGATTTACCAGCTTGATACGCATATTGGTATTTGTGTAGGGGTAGTTCCTTGAGATTCACCTCCCTTATATGCTGGTCAATTATCTTCTCCATCGTTTTAAGGAAGAAGGAGCTAAGGCTAATCGGTCTATATGATTTGGGCAATTGGGAATCTTTCTTCACTGCCTTTGGGATAAACACGACTTTTACTTTAGCCCAGTTGCTTGGTATGTGTCCAAGCAGGAGACTGGCTCGAAATAGACGGACCAGGGGGAGTGCGATCAGGTGCAGTCCCCGCTGTAACAGGCATGGATATATACCATCCGGTCCGGGTGATTTGTATGGGCTGAAACTTTGTAATGCGCATTGTACGCTATTTTGATGAAACATCCTATAGGGCATGTTTCCAACACGTTCTGAGCGATGGGGGTTCCCCTCTCTCCAGCCCCAATGGAGTCTGCCACCATAGTCACGCGCAGGTGTGGGCACTCTCCAGTCTCAGAGAGGTAGGTTGGTGCCCTCTCTGTGAGATGGGTTGCTCCACAGCCACACACCCAGGAAAGTGGGTAGCCAGGAGTAGGCTACTCGTCTCCTTTGGGTTGTTTGTGTATGTTCCATCCGGCTTTTTCAGCGTGCAGTTGCCGTTTGAGTGGTCTTTGGAGAGGGTTTTTTGCAGCCTAACAGCTTCCGGGAGAGATGAGATCTGCCCGCAGTGTTTAGGCCAAGTAGCCCGTTTTGACTTTCTCAGCTCTTTATTATAGAGCGTTAAAGCAGATGTGTAGGAGTCCCATGAGGCCCTCCCACTCCTCGCCTTATTGAAGAGCCTGCGCGCACCTTTTTTGAGATCGTCAAGGCTTTTGTTCCACCAGGGAACAGCCCTTCCGGTCTTGCGTACCTTTTGGTCGCAGCTGGCGTGATATGCTGATTCAACATTTGTATTAAGCACAGTGGCTTCACGCTCTAACTCGTCTATGGAAATTATTGGACGGGTTGAGCAGTCTCTGGATTGCTCAAGTTCAAAACAGAAGAGATCCCAGTTGGTTTTCCTGGGATTTCTGGTGACTAGGCTACATTGCAAGGCGCATCCTATGTCAAATCTAATGTGTTGGTGATCTGACATGGTGATCTCACTTGCAACGTGCCAGTTTGAGACAACGGACAACATATTTGTACTACAGAGAGTCAGGTCAAGAACCTCCTCTCTAATGGCATTAATAAATGTGGGTTCGCTGCCCTGGTTTAGTAATCCTATGTTATTACTAATAACATATTCAAGAAGGTACTCACCCCTCTTGTTGATGTCACTGCTCGCCCAGACCGTGTGATGTGCATTGGCATCACAGGCGATTATCCATCTGAGCCGGTTTCTCTGGCAGTGCTCTATCAGGGCACAAGTAGCCGCCGTAGGCACCTCCTCTGAGTCGCCGGGAAGATAGGCGGAGGCCAACACTGCCTCCTGCTCGCCGTGGGTGGTGGGTATTTTAGCCCAAACCGTACCAGGTCCTCAGTTATAAACTGTGAAAGGGGAACAAATGTTAGATTTTTGTTAATTAACAACGCCGATCTAGGGCGAGGTTGGTCATTTGCATACAGCAACTTACCGGATGGGGTGATAAGCCCCCGGACACGTCCTGCATTTATCCAGGGCTCCTGGATGAACGCTATGTCCATTGTAGCGAACCTCTCGCAAAGTACGTCGGATGCGGCCTTTGCGTGGTGGAGGTTCGCTTGGAGACATCGGAGGTGTCTCCTGGTGTTAGGGGGAGTGGGGAGAGGGGGAGGGGACATTAGTCCGCTCTCTTGCGGCCCCTGGCCGCCATCTTCCGGCCGCGGTTTGTGCCTAGAAGGGCCTCCTCCTCTAGTGTGCGCCTCGCACCCTTGGGTACGCGCCCGGTGCCTCTAGTGGGGCGCCCGGTTCCGCGCGTAATGCGCCCATGGAGTGGAGGGCGCAGGATTTTCCGCGGTGCTGCGGGCTCTTGTGCGACTGCAGTGCCCTGTGGTGTCGATGCAGCCATAACAGGAGCACTGGCATTCGAGCAGGTGGGCTTCTCCGTTGCGGGAACGGGAGCCGCTGCCTGTCTCTTCGCCTGCATATCGGCCTTTGGCTTTAGAAGCCGTGCCAAATGCAAAAATTGAGCCGATGCCCCAGCGCTTTTAATCGATTGGCGGAAACCGGGTCTAGCGCGATCGTCAGGACAGCAGCTGTTCTGGCCTTCAATGAGGTTTAAGACCTCTGCTGTCTTCAATTCCGCATTTGGAAGCGGGAAGTAGCCGACATAGACGGCGGCACGTGGTGCCTCTGCCTCGGGGACTACTTTGAGGTGGGCGTCTTTCCACAGCCGGAGCTTTGGCACCTCTGTGCTCAGCCACTCAGCCGTCTCTGCGTTCCCACACGTGATTGCCATCCACCCTGGTCGAAACGTGCAGCCTGAGAACAGCGGCTTCACAGAGCCGTGTCTCATGGCCATCACTCTCGTTAGGATGGCAGACTGGATGCTGTTCAGCTGATCCGTCGTGAAGAGTTGTTGAGGGTAGTCCGCAGGGAGTATCGCCATCTTCGACGAGCTGGCAACGTCCCTGTAGGAGGGCATGACACCGAATTGGGGTGATTGCTCCTGTATCTGCTGCCCAGCCGCAGCTGCTGCTGCGGATGTGGAGGCTACTGGAGCCTCCGTGGCAGGCGGTGCAGTCGCAAGGCCAGCCCTCGTCAAGGCACTGGGTGCCGCGGTTTTTATCATGGCCCTCTTGGTCGACACCTCTTCTGGGGTCGTGTTGGCCGATCTAATCCTCTTTTTGGTCGCGCCACTCTTGCTGGGCTCTACCCTTGGAGGGTCCATAGGCTTCTGAGCGAGCCTTTTGGCCTCCTCCATGGGAATGCCGTTTGCAAGGTGTCTGCGCAACCTTTTCCTAGCGGCGCCCGATAGGGTGATCCGCTTGGGCTTGTTCACCTTGGGAGAGGCGAGAAGGGCTTCTTCCTCTTCTTTGGTGATTGTGTCGGTGCCAGAGCCTTGTGAACATACGTCCATGGCTACTTCGAGCTCCCGGATTTGTTCGATATCGATCGATTTGGGGCTGTTAGAGCACCCTGTTTCTGTGTTTTTACTTTGAATGGTTTCCATAGATTGGTCCCACGAGTAGTGAGGAAGGAAGTATCCCCCGGGGCAGAGCCTCATACCCCGGATCGGGCGCTTGTACGACCGGAGGTGCCAGGTATCCGGAAGCCACCGTTAAAAGACACACTGACGTAGTTTCATTCATCACAGGGGCACGGTACGGTAACACTGGTGATTACGGGTTTTTTCGAGTTGTCCTCTCTAGATCCGCCATATTTAGTCTAGAGCAGGTCCACCTCGAGCAGGATGTGGTTCTTCACCACGTATGGTCGGTCTTTAGTAGTCGGCATGTGACTGCCAACCACCACTAGCTGAGTAGGATCGACAAGGCGAAAAGCGCACACGCTTCACCAACCCAGCCTTAGCCCCCGAAGGCCGGACTAAATCCGGTCGAATCCGAAACGCTGCTGTTTATCGCCAAGTTCAGCTCCGGTAACAATTCGTCGCAAGTCGTCTGCTTATCCTCGATGTACTGGGCGACCATAGTCTTAATGGTGCGATTGGCCCTCTCCGTCGGGTTCTGCTGCGGTGTATAGGGTGCCGTATACTGGATCTCCATTCCCGCTTGTTTACAAAAAGCTTTAAAAGAACGACTAGTGAATTGAGTTCTGTTATCACAAACGAACCTGCGTGGAATCTCGAAATGATTCAGAATCCTTTCCCTAAATGATTTCTCGAGATATGCCGAAGTAGCTTTTCTTAAGGGGACCAACTCAACCCATTTAGAGAAAGCGTCAAAGAATACAAGAAGCATACTGTTTCCGCTCTTGGAACGCGGAAGTGGCCCGATGAAATCTGCGCAGACAGTGTCGAAAGGTTTACTGATCTGCCTGGTAAACATTTTGCCTGCTGGTTTACTCTGACTGACCTTGAATCGCTGGCAAGTGTCACACTTGCGTACATACCTGGCTACATCACGGAAGAGTCCCGGCCAGTAATACCTCTGGGCGATCCGGGTGGTAGTCTTCCTGATTCCGAGATGTCCTGCCGTGGGCTGGTCGTGGCATTCCGACAGCACTCGCTGGCGGTGCTCCTTGGCCACGCACATGGCACCGAGTCTTCATCATCGGGTCGTGCTCCAATATGGTGATATAGCTGCTGATTCTCGTATACATAGTCCGGAAATTCTCAAGGCTTGTCCTGGACGAGTTTCAGCATCCGCTGGTACCAAGTGCATGTGGGTTTGTCCTCCTGAATCATCTGTATCGCCTCCAAAGGCTGTCGTGACAGCGCATCCGCGACAACGTTCTGACTTCCGCGCCGATATGTGACGTCAAATTGGTACTGCTGCAATTCTAACGCCAGCGCGCGATTCGTCCCTTGGGATTATCGATTGAGTTGAGCCACTTCAAAGCGAGATGGTCCGTTATCACCTCAAACCGATATCCTTCCAAGTAACACCTGAGTTTCCTGATGGCCCATATAATGGCCAGACACTCCTTCTCTGTGGCCGAGTAATTCTCCTCCGCCGCTATGAGACGTCGCAAACGCGATGACTCTCTCTTCCCCCTGGATTGTCTGGGTTAAAACGGCTCCTAGTCCTATGTCGCTAGCATCTGTTTGGAGGACAACCTTCTCGTTAAAATCTGGACTCGCGAGGACGGGCGCCTCCGTGAGCTTCCCCTTCAGTTCCTCATTGCCATTTCTTCCCCTTCTTCAGTAGTAGAGACATCGGTTGTACTACGCTGGCAAAATTTGGCACGAATCTCCGGTACCATGAAGCGATACCCAGACATCTCCTCAGCTCCTTGCATGTGGTGGGTGGACTCAGCTGCCGCACTGCCGAAATCTTTTCGGGATCTATGTGAATTCCTTCCTGTGCTTCCGTCTCCTGGATTACTGCCAGTGCTCCTCCAGCGTCCGGTAAGTTCTCCGGACTGGCTGGGGAGCGAGTAACACGCGAGTCACCTCGACTCGCGTTGTTGGCCTGTGAAATCTTTACCCAACGTTGGTCCAATTGGACTGTGGCTACTAGTGACTGGGTGATATCCTTGCGGGAGCCTTCGGCCAGGCTGACTTGTGTGCGTACCGTCCGTACGTCCGTACGGGCATTCCTACGCGTTGAACAACGTCGCGCTAAATACCTGCCCCTCAATCTGCACTCGCGCGATGAGTCTACTGGCTTGGACTTGTAATACTTCTCCTAATTCCGGGGATTCCTCCTGGCAGTCTCCGGTCGTTCCCCGTGTTGGCGAAGACTCCTCTCGTTTCCCGGATTATTTCGTTGGCAGCATTCTCGGGTCCAGACTCATCTTCGACCACATTCCCAGCAGAAAACAACCCGACGACTACGGCATCCGCTCGCATAGTGTCCTAATTCTGCACAGTTCCTGCAAGCTTCCCTGAAATTCGGCACCACTGACAAGTTTTCCACTCCGGGAACTTGTCCTGAAATACCGGGGGCGGGCACAGGTCCTCGTGCAGGTGGTGGCGCGATATTTGGGCGGTTCCTTGGTGGCATTCCAGGATACGATCCGTGCTCAGTTCTCCTCGGTGGCTGCAGCTCGGCCAGCCTCCTGGCATGGTTTCCTGAATCCCGATCCCGAGTGACCTCATAGTTGACCGCTAAGACAGTCAACTGATCCAGCGTCGTGAACTCGGGTCGCCTAGTGAAAAGTTGGTAATCTTGCCGAAGATTCTCATAAATCCTGTCCAACTCCTGCTCCGGGCTGTATCCCGCTCTGTGCATCAACAGTCGGATATTTACCAAATATTGCTTAAATGTTTCCCCCTGTCGCTGATACCTGTTGCGAATGTCGTCTTCAAGTCGCTGAAAATACCTCGGCGGCAAAAAGAAATCCAGAAAAGCCTTCTTGAAATTAGCCCACGATTCTCCTAACAGTTGGCTGGTCCTAAACCAGTTTTCCGCCGTATCCGTCAGAAGTCCGGGAATGGCTTGCGGCATCTTCTCTACGTTGACCTCGTATGCGGTGGCTCGCTCCTCGAGATGCTGGATGAACGCGATCGGATCCGAGTTCCCGTCGAACGTTATCCCCCAATTACGAAGCTTCTCCGCCAGGGTGGCTGCTGTCATCTCGGGTTTCCTAGGTGAAACGTCCCTCCTGGACTCTGTGCCTCCGGCAACGTCCACGGTAATTCCAGGTACTGGAATCTGCAGCTGATTATGATTCAGGGTGTGGGGACTTGGAGGTCGCTGTTTTCGTTCGTTGATCGCGGCTAAAATCTCGGCCTCGCATTCCTGGAGCCGCTCGATGACTTCCAAGACGTTGTCCTCCTTATTATTAAATGCGGCCAACCGGCTCCTCATTTCCTCGACGCTTCCCGTTGCGTCTAACCCGAACTCCTTTAAAATCGCTTCCAATTCTCGCTTGCGGAGATACGAAATCCAACGTGCACCCATGTTTGCAAAAATTTAAAACAATCTTCCTCGAAGCTAATTCCAGACACGAAAGAAATATTTTCCTACACAGCGAAAATGTATTGCGGGGTCAAACGAAGCTCACGGAATTCACGAATTTATTTATAAAAATGGCGTATAAATTCTCAGGCGGAACGAAGGTAGCAACGATTTCAAAATTCTGCGACGACGATTTACTAAACTCAGCTTAGTAGCGACTATACTCGGCGACGGT